>WOXC01005527.1:0-600000 GCA_011680675.1 Gymnobelideus leadbeateri
AATACTTTTGCATCCTTCTCATTTCTCTTTCCAATTTTTCCTCCACTTCTCTTATTTCAATTTTAAAGTCCTTCTTAAGGTCCTCTATGGCCTGCAACCCACTCATGTTTTCCCCTGGGGCTTTTGGAGCAGGACTTCTGACCTCACAGTCCTTTTCCCGCTCTATGCCCCCAAAATAGGAGTCTAGGGTTGCATTTTTCTGTTTCCTTTGCCTTGGCATGTTGCCACTTAATTGCTTGACTTTTGGGCTTGTTGCCACACTATGGCTTTAAGGCCAGATAGAGGCAGGTCCCAAACGTGTGGGGGGCAACTTCCGTTTCTGGCAAGCTATAAACCCACCCACGACTTCCACCCTAGATCACAATCCAGATCCAGGGAGGTTAAAGCAAGAGCGATTATCCCCAAGACTGATCACTGGATCTCCCTACAATTTGCAGGCCAGGAGCTGGAGCCGCCTCTGAAAACTACAAAATGGCATGTCTCCTCAGTGGCTTCTAGCCCCCAGGGGAGGGAGCCGACGCATTCCCCAAATACAGGTCCCAAAGTCCATAGGACACTAACCTCTTACTTTGTCCTAGGCATGTCTATGTTGATAATTCTGGAATAGCCACAGCTGCTGGTGTTCTGGGGTCTCTCCAGCCCGCTGCGGGCCCTGCCACCCTGGGGCTAAAACCTCGGCTCACATGGACCTGGGCTCAGCTTGGCTTGACTCCTCGCGCTCTGGGCGCTGCCGGCTCCCAGACCACTGCGCTGGTCCTTCCTGCAGGGCTGCTGGGCTGTCCTCAGTGGGAGGTTAGCTTCTCTGTGTTGTTCTGTGGGTGCTGGGGCTCCAGAAGTTGTTCAGAGTCCCCTTTTACATAGTTTGGGGGGAATCTGGGGGCAGAGTGGCTTGGATGAGCTGTTTCTACTCCGCCATCTTGGCTCCGCCTGAATTTATTTTTAACATTCACTTTTTGAAAAATGTTGCATTCCAAATTCCCTCCCTCCCTCCCATCCCTTATCCTTGGTGAAGGCAAGCAATATGATATCAATTATACATGTGAAGTCATGAAAAATATATTTCCATATTAGCCATGTAGCAAAAAAAGACAAAAATGAAAAAAAATAAAAGAAAGTGAAAAAATGTTTTAATCTGCCCTCAGAATTCATCAATTCTCTCTGGATGTGGATTGTATTTATTTTTAATCATGGGTCCTTTGGAATGATCATGGACCATTGTATTGATGAGAGTAGTCAGCTCTTTCACACTTGATCATTGTTACAATACCACTGTTACTACGTACAACAATCTCTTGGTTCTGTTCATTTCACTTTGCAACAGTTCATATAAGTCTTCCAAGGTTGAGCTGAGCCTTGAATGAAGGAGCTAGGGATTTTAAGAGGGCAGATTAAAACATTTTTTCACTTTCTTTTATTTTTTTTCATTTTTGAATTTATTTTCCCCTAGAATCTTTGACAGTGCAGATGAGATGGCATCTGACAAAGTTTATGATAAAGGCAGTGGTGAACAAAATTCCTTGCAGTATAATGAAAGCAAGTAGGTTAGAAAATGTCGATCCACTTGAACTGGTTCCATAAAGAACCATGTAAGTATTCTCAAGGTTCTTCTTGGTGTCTGTGTCATTTTCTTCAGTAAAATGGCCAATTTTGGCCTTAAAAGAAAATTATCTTTATAGAATGACCTTGATCCCCACCCACTGTGTAAAAAAAATTTATAATGAGATTTTGCTATGCTACATATGGTTATCTTGAACACTCTTTATCCTTCCATTATTTCATTATACAACACTCCCTCCATAACCCTTCCAATATGAAACCACAAAACCATGGTCAAAGATTGCCCTATGAGTATTTTCTTTGCTTTCAAGTCCAGTCCAGAGATCCCCAGGATAGTACAGTGTATTTTGATTAATAACAATTGTGACATGTCCAAAAAATGAGGCAAACTTTTGAATATTGTCATGAGTTTTTGAAGGCAACTTTTCTGTCATTGAACTAAGTGACTGGTTCATTGCTGATTTTGTCTGTGGGGCACTCAAGTTATTACAGTATCCATGATCAGTTGTATTTGTCACAGGATACATTCTTAGAGGAAAATCATAGTGCATAGATATGGTCATATCTGCACTTGCCTCCTGGACTTCAAAATCTCTGTATGTTTAAAGGGTCTGATCAAAAATAATAAGAGGATAAAGGAAATTGTTGGCCTCTCAGTAGACAGCAGGAGAGTGTGTGTGTGTGTGGGAGGGGAGGGTTGATAATAAAACTCCCAAAAAACAAAGACTTTTAATGTTATATTTTTGTTAACCTTAGTCATTCCACAAGAAGTGTACAAGAATTCAAGAGACAGAAGCAGCAACGGGGATTTGGAGAGTAGGAAAATAAGTGTATTCAAGGAAAGATCACTTACATAAATCAGTTAAGTTTGTTTAGACTGAGAGATAGGCTAACTTGAATCCCAAGGATGAAAGCAATTGACCTAAGTTTCTGTAGTAATAGCTATCCCCATGCCTAGCTCCTTCATTCAAGGCTCAGCTCAACCTTGGAAGACTTATATGAACTGTTGCAAAGTGAAATGAACAGAACCAAGAGATTGTTGTACGTAGTAACAGTGGTATTATAACAATGATCAAGTGTGAAAGAGCTGACTACTCTCATCAATACAATGGTCCATGATCATTCCAAAGGACCCATGATTAAAAATAAATACAATCCACATCCAGAGAGAATTGATGTGGAACCAGTTCAAGTGGATCGACATTTTCTAACCTACTTGCTTTCATTATACTGCAAGGAATTTTGTTCACCACTGCCTTTATCATAAACTTTGTCAGATGCCATCTCATCTGCACTGTCAAAGATTCTAGGGGAAAATAAATTCAATTTAATTCTACAAACATTTATTAAATACTTACAATGTCTATGAGAGACAGTCTGATGTAAAGGACAAAAAGCCAGCCTTTGGATCAGGAAGACTTGGATTCATCCCTCATCTCTGATTGTATACACTCTGTAGGACCCCGAAAAAATAGTTCAATTTCTCAGTGCCCTAAGAAACTTTCTTTCTCTTATACATTTTTATTCATTTAAAAATTTTATCTTATTAATATTTATTATTTGTTATTGTTTATTATTTATAATTATTAATTTATAAATAAACTAATAAATTTCATTCATTTTAAACTTAAGTAAAAAAATGAGGAGAGAAAAAAAGAATATTTCCATGCATACAGCAGAACATAGGAGAGGATTCAATATAAAAGAATAAATTTCCATTTCAAGAAAACCTATATAATAAATACTACACATTGTTTCCAAAGCTAGCCAGCTTTTCTTTGCTTCCTTCTAGGTTTTCCTTAAGCAATTTTCTAAAATTGTAAATTGCAGAGAAGGTAGGTATCTGCATTGTTAAAAAGCAGTCTCAGTCCCACCCCACCCCCACTTCCCTTATACCACTGCAATTACCAATCAATTCTCTAATTCCTATTATTTTGTCTCAGGCATTGTCTGTACAAAGATTAAAGGCCACATATTCCCTCATTGCAAGATCCTTATATTCTACTGGGGGAAAGTGGGACATGACATACATACATACATATACACACACACATGCACACACCCATCCCCATAGGGGTGTGTGTGTGTGTGTGTGTGTGTGTGTGTGTGTGTGTGTGTGTGTGTGTGTGTATGAATGTAGAGTCTAAGGGGACAACCAAGTATATAAGATACAAAGTGTTAGAGGCAAAGGACACACTGAGACAAAGTGCTCTAGGAAAATTTAAAAAGGCTTCATGAAGTCTTCTCCTTTGCTCTGAGGAGATCAGAGAAGACTTCATGAAGGAACTGGTGCCTAAGCTATGCCATGAAGCCAGAGAAGTATTTTGACAGGTGGAGATGAAGAGGTATTCTAGGCATGGGGATTTGGCCTAGATGAATTCATGGAGATGGGGTATGGCACATCAAGTTTAGTTAGCAGCTTCATGGAGAATAGATTGGAGAAGGAAAGAGACTGGAGAGGTGATACCAGGGAGGAGGCAAGCAGTAAAAGGTGATGAGGGCTTGAATTGTGGTCACTATATGAATGGTGGAATGGAGTGGGAGAAGAAAGTCAAAGATTCTCTGAGGTTTCAAGCCTGAATGGCTGAAAGGATGGAAATACTCTTTATAGGAAGGGGAAAAAAGAAGAAGTAAATCGGCAGGAGGGGAAAGATTGGGGAAGATTAATTCAATTTTGAATAAAAGATTCTGGAGTCCAAATGAAGATGTGTCACAGTAGCTCAGAAGAGAGAACTCCAGTGTAGATTAGGGAGTCGTCTGATTAGAGGTGATAATGAACCTATCGAATGAATAAAAAAAAGAGAATGTAGGACAGAGCCTAGGGGGACCCTCACACTTAGGAGGTGGGAAGAAAAATGATGATGTGGCCAAAGAAATGGAGATAAATAGTCAGATAGGTAGGAGAAGTAGGAGAGAATATGGTCACAGAAGCCACTGAGGAAGAGGAGGACAACAATGTAAATTACTGAACAAACATCATCAGAAATGAAAACTAATAAAAAGAGAGGGAAAATAAGCATTTGTATATAGTGCCTGTTGTGTGACAGGCACTGTGTTCTGTACTTTTTACAAATATTATCTCATTTGATCCTTACAATTACTCTGCAAGGGGTGTGTGTGTGTGTGTGTGTGTGTGTGTGTGTGTGTGTGTGTGTGTGTGTGTGTACGTGTGTGCTGTTATATTCATTTTTACAATTCAGAAAATTTGAGGCAAAAGTGCCTTGCCCAGAGTCACACAGCTAATAAGGGTTTGAGACTGGATTTGAACTCAGGTCTTCCTGACTCCAGACCTATTGAACTCTACCCACTATGCCACCAGCTAGCATAGTGAAAATCCACCACACTTACCAATGAAAAGGCCATTTTGATTTCATTTTGCAAAGAAATTTCAGTATAATGGTGGAATCAGAAGCCAGATTTCAAGGGGTCAAAGAGGAAATAATTATTGAGGGAATAGAGACCAAGACTGTAGACTACTCTTTGTAGAAATTTAGCAGTAAAATGAAGGTGAGATATAGGATTATAGATTGAGGGGATGGCAGTGTCAAGAGAAGGCTTATTTAAGGACAGGAAAGGTCTGAGCCTATTTGTAAGGAGTCAGTAACAGGGAGACAGTGAAAATTGGAGGAGCAAAGTGATGAATGAGCATGAGGCAAGTTCCAGGAGGAGATGGAAAAGGATGGTATTAAAAAGAAAAAAAGAGGGGTGGCTAGGTGGCGCACTGAATAGAGCACTGGCCCTGGAGTCAGGAAGACCTGGATTCAAATGTGACCTCAGACAATTAACACTTACTAGCTGTGTGACCTTGGGCAAGTCATTTAATGCCAGTTGCCCTGCCCTCCCCCCTCAAAAAAAAAAGGCAAAAAAAAAGGAAAAGGGAAAAAGCCAGTTCAAGCCAGAGAATTACCACTTCATACTCTGAAACTAGAGGAAAAGGGGAGAAAAAGAACAAAGATATAAAAAAGGTTTAGAGCTGGGTGGGGGCGGGGGGTGAGGTAAAGAAGCTCATGATGGATGACCACATTCTGAGTAACATAGGAACCCAGATCATCCACTGAGAGAGTTCAGAGGAGAAATTGGGTACTTAATGAGAGAGGAAAATGTTTGGAATAGTTGCTATGGGGGGTGTAATAGGGAATATTTTAGGCATTATTTATTCTTTCAGGCCTTGGACAAACTAGGGGCTGACTAGGCTGCATAGCATCAGTGATTTAAAGTGTATTTAGCATCATCACAGAGTTCTTCAATTTATATGCATTGCCCATAGTGGTAGTACAAGAAAAGAGTGGGAAGTTCTAAATGCCTGTAGTTTAGTAGACTTTGAACATGACAACTAGTATAAGCCATTATACTGTGACATGAATTAAGGATGCTCTGGACTATTTGCTATATAGTCAGTCATTTTTAATGCTGGACCCATGCAGTGGATATTATTAGAATCCCATGAGAGAAGAAGAAAACAAGGAGAAGGCAGCCATTATCTTCCCAGCAGGAATCTACCAATTTAAGCATATGCCACCTCCATCTCTACCCCAGGAATCTCATTGGCACTTTTTTCAGCAATTTTTTTCAGCAAATTTCAGCACATTTTTCAGCAATTTACAGAATAGGTAGTTGGAAACATGATGTGGTGGAAGGTGTTGGTCTATTTGGATGAGCTGATTATCTTTGAGAAGATGTTATAAGGATATGATCAAGGCATTAAATCTACTAGAAAATGCTGGTCTGAAACTGAAAAATGTTAGTTCTGCAGTTGCTGTCAAGCATGTGAGTCATGTAATATCCTAAAGGGAATGTGTGCAGATTCAGAAAAATTAGAATCACTTATCAGCTGCCTAAATCCAAAGAATCTGCAAAAACTAAAGAGTTTTCCAGAATTAAGTGGCTGTTGTTGGAACTTTGTGAAAAATTATGCTATCATTACTAAGCAATAAATCAAGTATTTATTAAGCACTGTGTGCCACTCATCATGTTGCTACTGTTTATCCTTCATTCTCAAAGAGAACATGACAAGGAAGTGATGCCATGACATGCAAGAGAATTGGCTTTAAGGGAGGGAAGGCTATGCAAAATCACCTGCCTCCCTTTCTCCTCCAGAGCTATCTGTCCAGTGGCAAGACATCAGGAATACTGGAGATGGCCTGGGATGCAGTGGGAGACCTTGGCTTTTATAAGTAAGGTCTTCAACATATCTTAGTTTGACTGAGGCAACACCTAATCAGTAATTAAGGTTAGGTAAGAAATGAGGCAGAAAATCACCTCTTTTATCTAATTTTTTAAAAAATCAGTCTGGGAAAGAAAGACCCTTAGAGTTTCTGGCCAAAACAGAACTAATTGCTATTTACATTCACTCTAAGCTAATCTGGACCCAAACAATGATCAAGTAGGGCTTGGTCTGGGACCTATTGTTGGCCAATCAATGAAAGCCAGAGTGATTTGACTTTAAGGCATGGTCCTTAAGAAAGAAATCTAGTCCCTAAACCCCAAGATATCTTGATATCAAAATTTACATTTCTTTGAGTAGGGCACTGGCCAGTAAGGGTGTGATATCCTGTGTGGACAGAAGGAAGGGAAAAAGAAAAGAAAGAAAGGAAGAAAAGAAAGAAAGAAAGAAAGAAAGAAAGAAAGAAAGAAAGAAAGAAAGAAAGAAAGAAAGAAAGAAAGAAAGAAAGAAAGAAGAAAGGAAGGAAGGAAGGAAGGAAGGAAGGAAGGAAGGAAGGAAGGAAGGAAGGAAGGAAGGAAGAAAGGAAGGAAGAAAGAAAGAAAGGAAAGAAGGAAGGAAGGAAGGAAGGAAGGAAGGAAGGAAGGAAGGAAGGAAGGAAGGAAGGAAGGAAGGAAGGAAGAAAGAACCATGCTACCCAACTGGCCAGTTCTATTTGGGTCCCCAGTAGAGCAGCTCCTACTACCACTACTAACAGAGGTTGTCATTTTTCCTTTGTTCTGGAAGGGAGGTGATGTTATCAGTCACTGAGAACACAAATATAAATGATGGAATAATTCCTACTCACAGATAGCTTATGTTCTGATGGGAATGGTCAGTGTGTCATTGGTTGTTGTCTTTCGTTCTCGAAGACCAAAATGACATCACTGTTAGAGTCAAGTTTCAGTGTGTCTGACTACAGCTGATCAGACCAATATGAGCTCAGATGCTCCACCACAAGTCAGGCACCGTCCGTATGAACAGTCGGATTGGATACTCCAAATTTGCTCATCCTGCATTTTCTCTGAGTTGTCTCAGTTCTGCTTTGCTCACAAAGCACAGCACCTTCTCTGGTGTGGGCGTGCCATGCTAAGTGGTCCTGTGCTAATGTCTCTCATGTCACACAATCAATTCCAAAGTTGAGAGAGACCTTGAAAGTGTCCCTACATCACTTCTTCTGGCCACTGTGTGAGTGCTTGCCCTGTGTGAGTTCTCCATAAAAAGAGTCTTTTTGGCAAGTGAACCTTTTGCATTTGAACAATGTGGCCAGCCCACTGTAGTTGTGCTCTCTGAAGCAGAGTCTAACTGCTTGGCAGTTTAGTTCCAGTAAGGACCTCAGTGTCTGGTATCTTATCCTGCCAGGTTATCTTCAGCATCTTCCTAAGACAATTCAAATAGAAGCAGTTCAGTTTCCTGGCATGGCGCTGGTAGACTGTCCAGGTTTCACAGGCATACAACAATGAGGTCAGCCCAATGGCTCTGTAGACCTTCAGTTTGGTAGTCAGTCTAATACCTCTTCTCTCCCATACTTTCCATTGGAGCCTCCCAAACACTGAGCTAGCTCTGGTAATGCGTATGCCAAATTCATCATCAATGTGTACATCCCTGAAAAGTAAACCACCAAGCTAAGTGAACTCATCCACAGCATTCACAACTTCTCCATTTTCTGTAACCAAAGGTTCCACGTAGAGATGGTGCGGTGGTGCCTGATGGAACACCTGTGTTTTCTTGGTGTTGATTGTTAGGCCAAAATGAGCACAAGCAGCAGAGAAATGATCCATACTTTGTTCATCTCAGCTTCAGAGGCTGCACTGAGTGCACAATCAAGTCAGTACATAGGCATGGAGACAAGAGATGGAGTATAGTGTGCAACACTAAGCATTTCAGTGATCTTGCTCGTGGTCATGACATTGAGAAGTACCAAGAGATGAGAGGAAATCATGATACGAATAACAACTGAGTCTTCTATGGCATCTATTATATTATCAAGTACTGTACTGAGACAAATACCCTGCGAGGTAGATGCTATTATCCCCATTTCTGTTGTTGTTGTTGATTTGTTTCAGTCATGTTGCACTCTCCATGACCCCATTTGTAGTTTTCTTGGCAAAGACACTGGAGTGGTTGACCATTTCCTTCTCTAGCTCATTTTACAGATGAGGAAACTGAAGCAAATGAAGTTAAGTGATTTGCCCAGGGTAACACAGCTAGGAAGTGTCTAAAGCTAGATTTAAACTTAGGTCTTCCTGACTTTAGGGCCGATGCTCTATCTGCTGTGCTGCCTAGAATCCCTATCCCCATCTTACAGATGAGAAAACTAAGGTAAACGGAGGTTAAGTGATTTGCCAAGGGTCACATAGCTAAGTAGGCATCTAAGGCTGGATTTGAACTGAGGTCTTCTTGACTCTAGGCCTAGTACTCCATTCATTGCACCATTTAGAAATATCAATTTGGCTTGACAGCATTTGAAGATCTTTGGGACATAGAGTGTGAATACATTTTCAAGGGCTTGGTCAATTGCTTTATGCCTTTACCAGTGCTCCCTTATGAGAACCCTGGTAAACTCTTTGGCCCATTAAAAGTAGCCTGGAAGGATTGGAAATAATCTTGTACCATGTGAGAGATGTTCACTAGAAACTTGTTGAATTTTCTGGTGGAGGACATACTGAAAATGGGACTCCTTATCTCATCTCCAAACTGGAATTCCTTAAATTTGAAGTGGGTGGTTACTGAGAAGGCCCAAGATGATGTTTATGAAGTTCAAGGGTGAACTGGTAACAATCCACTGGCAAATCCTCACACTAAGGTGGATTCTCTAGGTAGAGTAGCATCCCTAGCCAACTATGAGTTCAGCATATACTATAGGCCAGAGAAGAATAGCATGAATGCACATGCTGAGTGATTCTGAAGCTATAGTGATACCCATAGAAGGAGTGAAGGCAATCAGTGACATACAGAGAAGGATCTGTTCACATGAAGATAGAGATGAAAGTTTCTGACTTCAGACTGAGAGTGTGCTATAAATGATGCATTGAACAAACCCCTTCTTCCCCAGCTGTGTGAGTGACTATAATGAAGGATTATGAAAAGTGATAAAGAAACAAGGAAGTGGCCCCCGGAGAACTTTATTCTCCCAAGGGGTACTGTTGAGACTGGCAAAAGTTGAATTCATGCCAATGGAGTGCTGCGCTACATTTTAAAAGATCCAGCAAATGGTACCAGAAAGCAGTTAATGCCACAATAAGGCATTTTACTCTAAGACCATGAAAGCACTGCGTGATGACCCCATTGGATAGAGGCCAAGACAGGACACTTGAGTGAGTGACTCCAAATAGCATCAGTAGTCTTTAAGAAATGTCAGAGTTGTGCCCTTTTTCCCAGTGGAAAGTTCTACCAACTTGTATTGTGTACTTAGATAATAGAAGTACTAGTATTTCAAACTTATATGTACATACATATATGTACATAGAGTGTACATATATTAGTACATTTATGGAGAGAGGGGTGGGGGAGAGAGAAAAGGAGAGAGAGACAGAGGGAAAGAGAGACAGAGAAAGAGAGAAGGAGAGAGAGAGAGGGAGAGAGAGAGAGAGAAAGAGAGAGAGAGAGAGAGAGAGAGAGAGAGAGAGAGAGAAATGCAGAAACATTTAAGCAATACTCTCATGATTCAAGACCATTTCATCTACTATGTACAGATATACCCAAACAGGAACCAATGAGCTTTCACAGTTGTTTAGGTGGTATGGAACAAGTATTTCCCTGCCAGAAAGCACCCTGACCAAGGGAGAGGCTTTTAAAACAAACTACTTAGTAAAGTATTAGTTTTGGCAGGAATCAAGAAATCTAGAACCACACATTACCTTCCTCAGGGAGACCACAACCCAAGCATTTTGACCACACATTACTGCATATACTAAGGATCCTGAGGCCTAAAAAAGAGGCTTGGGGGAGTCAATGTGCCTTTTTTTAGCACATGTTTAGATGTTTAGATAGGCTTTACACTATCTACTGATGGCTCCGTTCCCAATTTCTTTCCCAGTTGCTTATGCTTTCACATGTCAGTAAATGGAAAAGAAATAGAAACTCAAAGCCAGTATACTTTGCAGTTTAGACATGCCTGCTGCTTAGCTATTGTCTCAGCCTAGAAAAGCTCTGATACAAATAAAAGATAGTATGACATTGGATTCGTTTTCAGGGTATTCATCAAGGTGACAGAGTTCTACTAAGAAATCTTGGTACACAAGGAACACATAAAAGAGTAGACCCAAGGAAAGCCATCCCATCCCAAGTAGTTGAGACTCGGATAACTTGCCAGCCCCATAGGGTGGTAGAAATCCTGCAAAGTCAATGTGCTACAGCTACTTATTGCCTGCTGGCGAGTTAGAGAGAAGCCCCAAGGATAAGGAAAAAGGGGACAGATGGATGGGGGAGTCAGCTAAGTGGACTCTAAGAAGGAGAGGCTATTAGTTGCAGAAAGGTTCTCTGAACTTGATGATAAATAATTCAGAAGACAATGACGCAGATGATGACAAAACTGAGTGTTGATAACTTCCAGAGGACAGGAAAATCAGCTGTGCTTGTCCCAGATATGGGAAGGCCTCAGCTCAGACAGGGTTGGAAGGGATGAATCCAGGGTCAGCCCCTCTTGTTTACCTAGTATCAAATAACTAATACTGTTTAAGGAGAAAATGGAGCAGAAGTGACCTAAAGAGTTTAGAGATGGTGATGGGTAGCCTAGTTCATTGCCAAGTCCAGGAGATCATGGTACAAGTTTCAGTTCAATTAAGGCAGTGCCAAGGCTTATTTGTGATCCACTGAGAACAAGCTGGTACTAAAGCTGGATTGAAGCTCATGGGATCTGATTGTTAAATTTTCCTTGTGGGCATGAAAATTGGCAAATGCTATACATCAGGACTTGATTTATTGCTTTGTTGATTTTCTAGATTTAGGAAGGTGATGGAGAAAAAATATTAACAATGCAGGTTAAACTTAAAAATGTATTATGTTTACATTTTTTTCCCTGGAGAGCTGGTCACTAAATATTTACTGGCACATCCCTAATAAGGAGGAATTGGAGAAGTGGTTGGCCATAGGGCCAAACTGTGCCCCTTGTTGGAATGCTAATGGGTACTTTGTATGTAATTGCAAATATGTGATATGTTTTACATGACCTAAAGTATGTGTTCATTGTATAATATCTTACCATTTGTGCTAGTGTGCCATGATATGTATTATTGTCAGATGTGCTTCTGACTCTGCCCATTACCCATAAATTTGGTTATGTAACTCTGCTATACGATACACACTACATAGGCTATATCATGTAGGATTTATTTTACTAGTCAAACATATCATTTTTCTTATACCTGCTACTAATTAGATACTGTGCAGTAGATCTGTTGCATGTTCTAATGCTAGTTGCAGACAATTTGAATGGGAATGCCACCTGTACATATATTATATTAGGAAAATGGGGTAACTATCTGTGATATACATTAAATGCTGAGTTAGGAATGTAAGGCATGTTCACTGGTACTCAAGTACATTCTATGATTTGTAGGGACTCTAAACTTTTATTGGAGGTGAAGATGTAATTAACCTGAACTTGTAGTGGGACCTGTCCAGATCCTGGGACCCTGGGTACAATAGAAAAAGTCAGAGTAAGCATTTTAAAAGGAAAGTAACCTAATGTGAGGAGAGAGATAGGAATTATAGTATCTGGGAAGGACTTTTGTGAATTTTTCCTCTTTCTGCTTGGATAGGACTAAGAGATTTGGGGAATTTCTGTCCTGTCCTGAAAAAACAACTCCTCCTTCCCTGCTGTCACTGAGGAAAGGGTCACCCACCAGAGACATTAATGCTTGAACCAGTCTGTTTGGTGTTGCCCTGCCTGCTTAAGCCATGTCCCATTCTGGCAGGAGGCAGAGACCAGCTGGGACATGCTGAGTTAACAGTCATTCCAAATGACTGGACCTTGACCTTCTAGGTATTTTTGTCATGAGTAAAATACCCCTGTGGTGGACATTGCTAGCTCCCTGAGGGAACAGCTGGGGTGGGGAACTGAGCTCTTGGGTTTTGACTTTCCTGCCAAAAGGGAGGGTGGCTGCCTGGTCTGGAAAGAATTTGTGGGCTGGGAGGAGATACCCAGATTAAGTGCATTAATGTAATTTTTTTCATTCCTTTCTAATATTATGATTAAAGAGTTATAAGTAAAAACAAAGAGTTGTTTTTATTCCTTTCCAATAGTTTGATTAAAGAGTTATTCCTGTCTTGGTGAACAACCTCATTTGAAACACAGCAGAAAAAGGATGAGAATCAAAGTTTTCCTAGAGTAAGCTAGAACTGAAGAAGTCTGAAAGAATAAATTCACATCGGAGCCCTAGGTAAATAAGATGGGCATTGTTACCCATAGAAGGCTGTGGGGAGAGATGCAGCCAGCTCTCTGAACATCCAAGGGCTCAGAGGTTGCTCCAGAGCATCCTGTGGGCTTGAGTGAAACATCTGACCACTAAGGTGACCACTTGATTCACATCCCTTGGCTCTCACTATGGAATAAGTTCAGTCATTGCTCCAAAGTGCCTCATTTCCCCCCTCCCTACAATCTGTGGCATATTTACCAGACTTGTAATCACAGTAGTACAACAGGGACAACAGGATGACCCAGCAGGTGGACAGGATATGATGGTAGGGCAATGTGGTAGCAAAGGAAAGTCCAGGTAGTCTTTATCATGGAACTCTAGAGCTGGGTACATGTGGTTGTCCTGGAAGTTTAGGAGAGACAGAGACAGAGGGAGACAGAGATAAAGACAGAGACAGAGAGACAGAGAAATGGAGAGATACAAAGGCAGAGAGAGAAAGAGAAAGAAAAGAAGATAAAGAGAAGAACAAGGAGAAGGAGAAGAAGAAGAAGGAGGAGGAGGAGGAGGAGGAGGAGGAGGAGGAGGAGGAGGAGGAGGAGGAGAAGGAGAAGGAGAAGGAGAAGGAGAAGGAGAAGGAGAAGGAGAAGGAGAAGGAGAAGGAGAAGGAGAAGGAGAAGGAGAAGGAGAAGGAGAAGGAGAAGGAGGAGAAAAAGAAGAGACCTACTCTACATAGGAGGGTGGTTGGCACCATGATCTGCCAATGGGGAGCAGCAGTGATTTGATCACAAGGACTGGGAGTCAGAGGCAGGATTTTAATCTCCAGAAGGACTGAGAATGATGCTAGAAGAACTGAGGCATCAGGTAAAGAAGTAAGGCAAGGATTCAGCGAGGAAATGTTCTACAGGAAAGGGAAATGGTTGTAAGAAATGATGATGAGGAGAAGGAAGAAGATGATGATGATGATGGTGGTGGTGGTGGTGATGGTGGTGATATTTATTAGCTATAATAATATTATTAATAATAGGGAGCATCAGAAATAGTATTTTATTGTTTACAAAATACAAATATCATCTCATATGATACTCACAAGAGCCCTGGGAGACAAATGCTATTATTTTTTCCATTTTAGAGGCTGAGAAAGGTCCATTGACTTGCCCAGGGTCACACAGCTGGTAAGTGTCTGAGGTTGTATCTGAACTGAGGAATTCCTAACTTCAAACTCAAGCTTCTATCCACTCCCCCTCCAAGCTACTTCACGAAACAGAGATTTCAGACAGACAATACCCTGCTTTTCCTGAGTACTTCATAGGTTATAATATGCTTTCTGCCTTTTATCTCATTGAGCTTTTCAACAATCCTCAGAGGAAGGTGCTATTATGATCCCAATTTTACAGAAGGGAAAACTGAGGCTGAGAGAGTAATTGACTTGCCTGAGGGTCACACAAATAACAAGTGGGTTTGGGGGAGGCCTGGAGCTCAGGTCTCCCTGACTCTACATCTACCCCTCTATTCACCCAGCTACCTGACATAAGAGCTCAGTTACTGCCATTTGGCTTTAAGGTCAAAGCAGAATTATCCCTAATGCTACATATTTCTTCTGAATAGGGTCTGGATAAGTTCCAGAGTCCAAAGAGGGACTGCAACTGGGGGGGGGGTTAAATTAATGGGGTTTGGGACAGGGAGTCAGCCTGGTCATTACAGCATGACATGCTCTCATATTTGAAACTATTTAAACCGAAATGACTGAAAGCTAGTGTGATGCTGAGATTCACTATCACCACCTGGGTATCACGTATACTAGACACTAAAGGACGCCACAGGAACTTCAAATATAGGCATTTCCAATAGCACGACGCTCCATACAAATTGGATTTTTTTATAAAAGCAATCACAGGATGTCTCTTTGAGAAACACTGCCAATTCACCCAAATCTTCAGTATTTACACTCATTGAGTATCTCTGAGTCAGAAGGACCCTGAAGGGTCATCTAATCCAATCTCATAATACATTGTGGTAATCTCCTCTATAACATCTCTGACAGGTGATCATCCAGACTCTTCTTCCATTTCTAGTGATAGTGTGCTCACTAACTCACAAAACAGCTTTTTGTTGTTCAGTTCTTTTCAGTTGTATCCAATCCTTCATGACCCTGTTTGGAATTTGCTTGGAAAAGATACTGAAGTGGTTTGCCATTCCCTTCTCCAGCTCATTTTGCAGATGAGAAAACCGAGGCAAACAGGGTTAAGTGACTTGCCCAGGGTCATACGGAGAGGCCAGATTTGAATTCAGGGAAATGAGTCTTCCTGATTCTGATCCCAGTGCTCTATCCACTATGCCATCTAGCAAACCCAATTAGAAACTATGTCCTTGGGGCAGCTAGGTGGTGCAGTGAGTAGAGCGTCGGCCCTGGAGTCAGAAGGACCTGAGTTCGGATCCGGCCTCAGACACTTAACCCACACAAACAAAAAAACCTAACTGTGTGACCTTGGGCAAGTTACTTAACCCCAATTGCCCTCCAAAAAAAAAAAAAGCAGAAACTATGTCCTTCAAATCATTAAACTCTGTATAGCCTTTGGTCTAGTGATTTCTCTTCTAGGTCTGTAACCCAACAAGGTCAAAGGAAAAGGAAAAAGTCCCATACATGCAAAAATATTTATGCAGCTCTTTTTATAGTAGTAAAAATGGGAAAAAGGAAATGCCCATTAATTAAGGAATGCAAATTATGCAATATAAATGTGCCATAAGAAGTTATAAAAGAGATAGTTTCAAAGAAAATCTGGAAAGATTTTTCCTCAACTGATGTAGAGTGAAGTGAGTAGAATTTAGGGGGAAATGTATACAACAGCAACATTATAAAAAAAAAACTTTAAAAAGTTTAAGAACTCAGACCAATGCAATAACCAACCACAGTTCCAGAGGATGCAACATGACATCCACCTTCTGAGAGAGAAATGATGAATTCAACATAAAGAATAATATATATTTTTTTAAACATGGCCAGCGTGGGAAATGGTTTTACTTGACTACGCATATTTGTTACAAGTTTTTTTTCTTTATCTTTTCTAGTTATAGGAGTAGGGGAGTAAGAAAAGAGTCTAAGGAAGGATTAAAAATTGGGGAAAAATTAGGTGCATGGACAAGGCGTCTTATAACTGTGTAACACGGGGGAAAAGTTACCAGACTAAGTCGTGATAGAACATTTGGAATGAACTATGCACATGTAGAATAGAGTAACTGTTTTCATTCTGGGGCCATGTGGGGTGAGTTTTCTCATAAGGAATCAAAGAGAAAAGAGCTATTAGGGTTGAGAACCCTAGAGAGATCTGCAGTCATCAATTCTTTCCTACTTCCTTTCCCCCAACTAAAGGTTAAGACATTGTCTTGATGGTATTGGTCCTTTGGTGTAGTAAGAGAAGTTATGGTTCTCTCCAACCCTAAATGTCTTTGAGGGGAATTCTAAGTGTTAGTTGGAGTAAAATAAAAGGAAGAACCTTACTGAGTGTGAGTAGACTGCCTAACAATACTAGGAGTTGAGCGTGAGAAAGGAAAGATATAACTGGACGCAGACTTGAGGAAACAATTCTGCATTTCTTGAGCCTTTGTAGCTAACTAGGGTAATAGCCGTAGTCTTTCTTTACTGGAGTCATATGAAATGGACAAGCTTAAAGGGATACCATAGGATGAGTGAGGCTGTCAGTGGAACCTAACATGGGAAAAGGCCCTTCTTTACATGGAGATATCTGAGTGACACCAATCTAAATCCTCGGTGGTTTTCTTTTGGGACAAGAGAGTGCTAATGGTTTAAGCAGCTATAAATCCATCAGTAAGGACCAGCAAGTAAGGATAGCTGAGGAGTGGGAAGAGCTGCTCTTAATTTCTGCTTTGCCATTTCAATTACCTTTCTTTCAATGCTTCAACTCCCATAAAGTTATGCTTCTTAATTATCTAATTCAAAAGCACGGGAAGAACCTAACTCCAGACAGAGGAATGATGGACTGAGATGTACATTTTTGGATATTGTCAGTGTGGGTATTTGTTTTGCTGGTCTATGCATATTTATAATGATGGCTTTATTTGTCCTTTTTATTGTTCAGTTGGGAAGGAGACAATGGGAGAGATAATAAATGCTTATAAAACAAATAAATCAAAAATTTTAAAAGCTAAAGGGAAGGGAAGAGGGGAAATAAAAACCTCACTGGAGTCATATGAAATGTATATGCTTGTAGGGTGTCTATAGAACACACAAGCCTTCAGAAATAGCTCCAAACTTAGGAACCCTTTGGGAGCCAAAAGTTTATAAGGCAGTTTGGAATGCAGAATTTATTTCCCCATAGAAAAAAATGTCACACATGGGAAGACTTGAATTGATACAGAGCAAATTAATCAGAATCAAGAGAACAATATACAAAATTATTATGATAACAAAAATGAAAACAATACTAAAAACAATCAAAATCAAATTAATGGCAATGATCAATCTTAGTTTTGGAGAACAGAAGATGAAATATACACATCATCCTCATGTTAGAGAGATGGGGCATGACAGATACAGAACAGTGCATGTTTTGCTAGAAGAAATGCAGTAGTATACTAAAAAAAAATTACTGGGAAACAAAAAAAGTACATCAATTAAAAAAATGTGCCCAAAGGTTTTAAACCTATTCTATTTATCCATATATAATATAGCTGAACTATAGTACTTATAGTACCTGCCTGGGTACTATAAAAAATTACTGGGAAACAAAAAAAGTACATCAATTAAAAAAATGTGTCCAAAGGTTTTAAACCTATTCTATTTATCCATATATAATATAGCTGAACTATAGTACTTATAGTACCTGCCTGGATTTGGGGTCTGGGAGGTAGTGAGGGACAGAACTGCCTATTGGCACCTGTTCCTGCAACCTGCACAATATCATGGTGCTCTGGTATGTGTCGGGGACTTTTATTGCCCTTGGGCATTGCCTCAGTCTTCTTTAAGTCCCTACAGTCTGGAATGCTTTCGAAAGAGTGGGGAACCTGCCCTATGGGGTATGCTTCAGGCCAAACTCCATTCCTAGTGTCCACACACTTCTCTGTCTCTCTATGCCAACCTGGTCTGGAAAAATGACTCACTATGATTTTTTGCCTTGAATTTCCCAATCAGGACTTGATCTAATGCATTTTCTACATCTTTGGGAGGAGGAACAAGGGCTTAGATATTCTTTTGGGCTTTTCTACCATCTTGGCTCTACTCTGCTTCCCAAACCAGAAACCAATTAAACTCTTAATTGGTAGTCTTTTGGGTAGGGTACCAAAGGGGGAAAAATCTGATTGTAAAGGGAAGCTATCTTTGGTCCAAATGAGGTACCACTCAGGCCATCTTTGTCTGACAATTTACTCTTTGGAAAAGGGAATCAATATATCTGTTTTCTCCTTTCTCTGTTTAGAGTTCACAGATTTTATTGAACATTTTGTGTTTTTTTCCTCCCTCAGCATGGAAGGATCTGGCCTGAGGGTTGGGATATAGTACCAACAGAGTATAAGGAGAGGGAATGGCTTATTTGTAAATCAGGTGTTTGTCAGGTTGGAGACTGTCTGTACTTAACACAAAGTACTCCAAGCTCTTCAGAAGTATACTTTGGAACCATGAAACATTTTTGCAATTTGGTGTACTTTGAGGACAACTTAAGCTGCACCTGGGACCAATTATTAAATAAACATGAATCAAAGTGATGAAGTCAGTCCTCAGGAAAAGCTCTAATATTGAGTAGAACAGAAATGTTTGGTTTTAAGGGATCATAAAATGATGACAATCAGTTTACTCAGTCTAAGACAGACAACCCAAAGGCAACCCTTTGTCCTCTGCAGAGACTCATCTAAAATTGCAAGGCTGATTTAAGGGGAGTCATTTGTAAACAAACTCTCTTTTAGATATAAAGGCTGCAGTGGCAACAGGTGTGAGGATGCTCATGGCAGCCAGTCTGTGATAATGGGAACATGCTCTGCTGATATTGATAATTGGATTGATAATAGGAGGAACAATAATCCTGGGAAGCACAAGAACCAAGCTTCAGGAGATCACAAATTTAGAGGTGGAAAGGATTATGGGATCATAGATTTAAAGCTGAAAAAGACCTGAGAATTATCTACAGATGGGGAAAATGAGACTCAGCCAGGTTAAGGGATTTGTCACCTGAGGTCACAGATTTGAATAAAGGTGCTCTGAATGAATTTAGGCCTCTCCCAACTGTATCACACTGAGAAATAATGATTAGAATAAATCTAAGGAATGATGATGTGATTTTCACCCTTCTTTTCTGCAGAGGTCTAAAAAGCAATAGAGCTATACATATATGTATACATATTCATATTCATATATATGTGTATATATATATATATACAAATGCATACACATAAATATACTTTTTAGACACAGGATTTCATCTGTGTAGGAAACTCAAAGTTAGAAACCCTCTTCTACCAATTCAGATTGACATCTGTTCTGAAACTTGTAGAATTAGAGAGCTGATGGGGACCCTGAGAGCTTAACTGATTTGTCCAGGGTAACACAGTTAGCATGGCTTAGAAGAGAGCCTTGAACCAAGGCCTTCTAGATTCAATCTAGTTCACTCTTTAATACATCAGGCTGTCTCTCCTTATTGGGTCACCAACAGCAGCTGCCCTGTTTAATTTCCTTATCATTATTTTGAAATATTAAGATGTTGTAATGTATAACCCTTCATCTCTCCTTTCTCTGTTGGGGATTCATGGTGAGGCTAGCCAAAATAAATAGATATCTTGGACATTTTATTTATATGTATATAGAGAATAGTTGATATGGAATCTTTAATTTTAAGAGTTATTACTATTCCCCATCATGGTT
This sequence comes from Gymnobelideus leadbeateri, assembly GCA_011680675.1. NCBI lineage: Eukaryota > Metazoa > Chordata > Mammalia > Diprotodontia > Petauridae > Gymnobelideus > Gymnobelideus leadbeateri. Next base: position 19,982 of record WOXC01005527.1, read on the forward strand.
GTCTCATTTTTTTATGACTATAAGCCTACTTGGCTTCAGTTTTCCTTTTCTAAAAAGGAAATATATGAACCTTTCTCCCTTCAGCTCTCCTTTCCCCATTAGGGGTAGATGGCTAACCTAGCCAAAATAAATAGAAACAGAGCTGGTGGAGGCATTAACATTGTTGACAGCCTTCCTCTTAGGAATACCCCATTTATTCAGCCTTCTCACATGAGAAAGAGACAGAGACAAGAGAGAGAAAAAGGGTTGGAGTGGATACTGAATTTCCAAGCTTAGCAAATTTCCCTAGGCATGATGAGGGGAGGTGGTTCTGGAAGGAAGGAATATCCCAGGTGCATGGCTGGGTAGTCTGGTATCATGGTATCATGATACCAGACTGTAATAGTCAGTTCAGGTAGAAGGGAGAGAAAATATATTTCTGTTGACTAAAAATTAAAAAAAAGGAAAAAGTCTGCAAGTTGTCACAGATGGGGAATGTTACACATATTTTCATATAGGGAAGGAAACAAACACTTATTAAGTGCTACTCTGTGTTAAGCACTGTGCTAAGTGCTTTACAGATATCTCATTTGACACTTATCCCCATTTTACAGACAAGGAAACTGAGGCAGAGAGAGGTTAAATAACTTTCCAGGGGTCACAGAGCTAGTAAGTATCTTAGGCTGGATCTGAATTCAGATCTTTCTCATTATAGACCCAGCACTCTATCCACTGTGCCATCTAGGCCACTGTATTATTAGTTTTACTTACATGTTTTATTTTATGACAAAAGACCTCCCTAGAAATGGGAGTTATCTGCAAATGTTTGTAATGTAAAAACAAAATAAACCAACACAACTTTAAAAAAGGAAAAACAGAGAAAGCCCTAACCCTTAAAATTTCTATTGATGTCTCTCTTTTTTATATCACAATTATTTCTATTACTTCCCAGCTTTCTTTACAATGAAAAAAAAAGTCAAGCAAAACCAGTGATATAATGATCAATCATAGCACTGTGAATATGTCACATTCAGAATATGAATGTCTAAGTGGCAAATGATGGTAACTCCAGATACCATACAGAGCAAACTTGAACAGATGTGGTTGTTTTAACTCGTTTTACTTGACTATTTTTCTTAATTATAAGGAAAGGCTCAGAATGGAGTCAGAAGTGGATACTGGGGGCAGCTAGGTGGCACAGTGAATAGAGCACTGGCCCTGGAGTCAGGAGGACCTGAGTTCAAATCTAGCCTCAGATACTTAACACAAAAACTAGCCGTGTGATCTAGGGCAAGTCACTTAACCCCAGTTGCCCTCCAAAAAGCAAAAAAAAAAAGTGGATACTGGGGAGCAATTGTGATGCTAAAAACATAAAGACATCTATAGGCCAACATGGCAATTTGTTTGAATATGTCACATTCAGTACAAGCAATTTCTCCATTTTCCACTGAGAAGGGACAGATAAGCATTTAAGTTAATAATTATATAAATTCAATTCACTTCAATTCAACAAACATTTATTAGACACATGATAGAAACTGGTGTAAAGAAGGGAAAAAATTAAGATATAACTTAATATATTAATTGATATATTGATTAATGCACTGATACAATAACAATATATCTATAAATATTCAGTAACAACACATTGTTTTCTAAAAGAATTATAAAATCACATTTGAATTTTTTTAATTGAGCAAACTCTTTACTTTTTAGAACTACCATTCTAGGAAAAAGCAGAGGTTTTGGGAGTTACATCTTCAAATTTAAGGCTTAGATAGAATGTGAAGGTCTGTTGAGATTTTAGAGTTTAATCTAGAATCTTGGAGCAAACACGACTTGGTTTCTTGGTAAGTACTTAGGTAAAGAAAATATTTTCCTTGGCAATGAGCATTTCACTTTTTCTTAGATAAAAAAAAAAGTATTAGAAAAAACATGGAGTTTGTCCAGTTTATTTAAAGAGGTAGAGGGTGGAATCAAAATAAATATTCTGGAGAAATCTTTCCTGGACTAAATGAAGAAGCAGAGGACAAAGGAAAAGATAAGAAAAACAATTTTTGACTAAAATTCTTACATTTTAAGACTCAGGCAGAGTTTGCACTCTTCTAACCTACTGTCAGAGAGAAACCAGAAGCACTTCTTAACAAACCCCACAGATACATCCTGGGTCACTAAAAGGAATACACATGAAAGTTAACACTGAAATGATATGATATCCAAATCGTAATCTGCTCAGATTCAGAGTTGGAGGTAGGTGGGACCAGCTAACTGAAGACTTTCTGAAAAGCACTGTGTCCTCAAATCCAAAGTCTCTAAATCATTGGCATGTATTAATCTTGATATTTATTAAGTTATAAATATGAATAGAGGCCCACTTGCTTGTCTCTAATTCTAGGAGATTCAAGTAATAAAACTTGTGTAAAGTATTCCTTAAGACAAGCAAGAAAACTTGCAAGTATAAAGTATATTTTCAACCTTCTGTTTGTTTTCCCCTCAAATAGAATTTCCCATGTTTTCCCTAAGTTTTTGATTCCGTTTAAGACCAAGAACCTGTTTGTCAAGTTCAGGCCAAAAGTTAATTTATAGAATGAAACTGTAAACCCGACAATAGATATTAATGACAGAAACCCTGACAATCACAAAAGCTGTGTTTGAAATCCACAATTCTTCTAAAGATAGCAGCTAGTTTCTTGGCATAACCTTATTTTTCCATCTTTGCATCAAATTTGAGGCTGAAATTTTAATATACTATAGCTAGGGAGGTAGGAGAGATATAAGACCTTTTAGGGAAAAGAAGAATTTGTTTCCTAGTGAACAGAAGACAGTACAGACGGGACAGAAGAGGTACAGGAATAGATTGAGGGGGCAAACTGCCAGATAATATGGGAGGGGATGGGCTGAAGGACGTAAATTGAGGCATTGGCCTTGGAAAGGAGGGGGATCACCTCCTCATCTGAGATTGGAGCACAGAATGAGGGATGATGATATGAAGACTATTGAGATGTGGAACAGAGGGAAGGAGCTCTAGACAGATAGCTTTTATTTACTCGGTAAAGTAGGAATTAAGAGGACTTGAAGAGAGTGAAGTGGGAGGAAGTGGTAAAGAAAGTCTGAAGAGAGAAGTTTTATTTCCCCTTGTCTAATAGGTTCCTTATACCATAAAAATGTCTTCTATAGTGAAACATTGATGAATGGAATGCCTAGGGAAGGGGTAAGGGATCACCTGAAAGCTTTTTTGATTAAACACTTCTTGAAAATCTATCAGGATAAAATCCTTCTACATATATTGAGTGGTCTATTGGAATTAGTCAGATTCAGTGAGAACCAAGAAATTTAACACTTCATATTAAATTTTTAAAAGATAAGAAACTGTATATTTTATAGCATCTCTGAGATTTTTTAATAACTCAGTTCTAATAAATCAATAGATAATGATTAACTATCAAACTATTAACTATTAAACTATCCTTTGAGGGCCAACAGGCAGGAGCCAGACAAGGAGTAACACAGGATAGGGGTGGCTAGGTGGTGCAGTGAATAGAGCACCGGCCCTAGAGTCAGGAGGACCTGAGTTCAAGGCTGGCCTCAGACATTTAACACTTACTAGTTGTGTGACCTTGGACAAGTCACTTAACCCCAATTGCCCTGCCTTCCCCCCTCAAAAAAAAAGGAGTAACACAGGATCCATAGAGTTGACAAGAGGCTGAAAGTTTGCTAAACCCTGGTGATGGTAGCAGAGGCAGAGAGAAGGGCATGTAATTGGTAGTAACATCCAAGCCATAGACTTTGTTGTTCAGTCATTTCAATTGTGTCTGACTCTTTGAGATCCCATTTGGGGTTCTCTTGACAAAGATACTAGAGTAGTTTGTCATCTCTTTCTTCAGTTCATTTTAAGGAAACTGAGGCAAATGGGGTTAAAGATTTTCAAAAAGACTTTGAATACAAAGCAGTTTTGCGGGGTTAACCCTTAGCTAACCAGAGTGCCCCATTTTCTGAACATTCCATCAATCAAGATTTCACTATGAAAGGATTTTATTTCTCATTACAAACAACCTGTTAGAAGCAAAGCAAATTAATTTTTCAGTAATCAAAACTGAAATATGTTCATGACAAATGTAAAACTCCTAATACCTTAACACCAAGTCATAGTTATTTGCAAATCTCCATTTGTCAAGAAGCTCCATGGTAATAAATGTGATACTAACTCCTTTAAGCGCGGAGCCCTTTGATCCTGAAGTGGTTATGAAAAAGAAGGAAGCGGTCAAGGGAATGGAATTTTCTCATGAAGCAAGTTACATTAGAGCACTAGAACAGTTCAAAATATTGATGAGGGAATTGTAAAAGATGACTGCCCTCAAAAATGGGTCAGAATCTATTGTACCGACTGCCCAATCGTTGTGTCATAAACTCAGAGTTATAATTATGGCAGGTCAACTGAAGATTTGCCCCAGAGCATTTTAAGTTAGAGGATGCTCATAGTACTTGTAGGCCTAAGCTTAGGTGAACTCTTCCCTGTTTATCCTTCAGCACCTTCCTTGCATACAACTAGCGAGGTGGTATAGTGGATAGGGTACTGGGCTTGGAGTTAGGAAGAACTGAGTTCAAATCCAGCCTCAGGCATGAGCTAGCTATATGTGACCTTGGGAAAATCACTTGACCTCTGTTTGCCCTGGAGAAGGAAATGGCAAATCATTCCAGTAGCTTTGCCAAGAAAACCCCATGGACAGAGCTCCACAGGGTAGGACATAACTGAAATGATGGAGCAACAACAGTTGCTTTGCATTGACCTGAGGTTTTCCCCACTGGGATCTCTGCCCAGAGCAGTCAGCATCTACTTAGCACACTGCCTGGTATATAGTAAATGCTTATTATGTGATTGATTCATGGTTGCTATTGGGTGATATCACAGAGTCTCTCTCCCTTTCCCCTCGATTGAATTTGTCTTAAGATTTTATTTTTGGTTAAGTCACTTGATCTCCCTGTCCCAGGGAACTCTCTAACAGTATAAGATGCAGATCTGCAGTGTTAAGGGGAGTTTCCTCACTGTACCAGTGAAATCATAGGTGTGGTCCAAAAAAGGGGGGAAAATGGATTAGAGGGCCATTTGAGCTCATTCTACTTGCCTGAGGGAAGAATTATGCTGCTTGCCCTTAGATTAAACATTTCTAGTCACAACTTTGCAGAAATCTGTCACCAACAGGAATAATGGGAATGTACATCCCGTTCAATCCTAAGCAGAGCTTAGAAGCAGTAGGTTGCCAGGTGATGCACGGGGAAGAAAGAACAAAGGAAGTTTCATGTTTATAGTAGCACAGTGCCAGGAGCAAAGGTGAACAAAAATAGACCTATGGCAGGTGGCAAGGGCAAGAATCTGGGCTCTGATTAGGAGTGACTGATGGCTGGTGGGCTTCTTCCACATGCTCTGCTCTAAGCTTCATCTGTCACAGTTCTATAGCTTCTGATGAAACATTTAGATCCTCTTCACCTTTGACTATCCTCTCGCTTCACCTTGAACAGGTAGATCTTTTGAAGTTTCCATGCATAGTCCTTTGTCATTTCTTAATATTACTATTAACTTCCCAATGACTCAACTTACCATTTGGGAGCAATTTAGAATTCTTTTCTTTCTCTTTCTTAAAAAGTACAACAGTAACCAAAAATGGTTCATCCAAAGAATGTGGAGAGATTGTTAGTTTTTTTTTTTTTAGTTGCGTATTTAATTATTAATGAGCACTGACCTTGAAAGCAGCTGGCCTGTCACTGGTATGTTGGGAGGAACACACAAAGCATTTGTTGTCACTCTGGGCTGCTAGGAATGTCCTGTTCCAGAGAAGCATGTTGTCTTGTGGGGACTTCGGAGAAGAACCAGGGAGGTGCTGTTTGTTTGACCTACTGTGGAATGTAAATGTGTGCAAATTGGGGTGGGGGGAGTTTAAGATCTAAATGTGTGGGTAGGTTTTTAAAGATCATTCAACTGGACATGTTTAGTCCTTGGGTCAAATTTATTTTACTCTTTTGTTCTTCTTTGCAATAAAATGCCCCGAAGTACGGCCTGACCAGATATTTAGATAAACTGTTCTTTCACCTTGGCCATAAAAATATTGGAAATAGTTTATTTAAGTTTTTCTTCAAAGTGTTTTAAAAAAAACCCACAAACCTAACATTTAGTTGCTTTAGTCTCACACTGAGAGGCAGTGTGGTGTCCAGGATAGAGAACAGATCTTGGAATCAAGAAAATCTAGGTTTGAACCTGACCTCTGACATATATTGGCTTTTTCCAACATGCCCCATAAGCTTTCTCTTCCTGGAAAATCACTCTGCCTCTATAACCTCTTGCTCTGATTAGTAAATGCTTTCAGAAAGCTTCATTTTAAAGCAAATGCCCAACAAAATATGCCCAGGTTTATAACAGAAATGATATGTTTATATACCTCACTTCGGGAAGGGATAAAGGTACCACCCTCAGCAATTGTGATTGTGACCTTTGAAATATTCTGTTGAGAAAAAAAAAAAACACCCCACAAATGTTTTATGAGTTTTGTGGTTTGTATTGCTTTGTGTATAATATATAATACAACAATTTAAATGTTTCAGGCTTTAATTTGGATATAAAATAAATCCTTTGACCATTGCAATTAATAAACAAATGAGTGAATGAAGAAAGAAAGAAAGAAGGGAGGAAGGAAGGAAGAAAGGAAGGAAGGAAGGAAGGAAGGAAGGAAGGAAGGAAGGAAGGAAAGAAGGAAAGAAGGAAAGAAGGAAGGAAGGAAGGGAAAAAGGAAGGAAGGAAGAAAGGAAGGAAAGAAGGAAGGAAGGGAAAGGAAGCATGTGCCCAGGGCTTCATTCCCCTCTGGTTTCCAATCCGGACTTTCGGTACTATTTTCTCCACCGTGGCCTCCACTCAGGTACCTTTTCTCCTTTCTCCTGACCCTTGCCCATCCTTTTCAGATTCCTTTAAAATGTGGTCTTCCTCTAACAGACTATAGATTCCTTGAAGGCAGGAGCTCTTTCTTTTTGCTTGTATTTATATTCACAGAGTTTAATGTAGTGCCTGGTACATAGTAAGCACTTAAAAATGTTTGTGCACTTTATGAGTCCACTGTGGTTAGTAATTTAAGCTGTCATTGCCTCCAGGGGATAGCTAGGTGGTACAATGGATAGAGTTCCTGGCCAGGAGCCAGGAAAACTTAGTATCTTTCTGAGTTCAAATCTGGCCTCAGACACTAACTTGCTGTGTGACCCTGGGCAAGTCACTTAACCCTGTTTGCCTCAGTTTCCTCATCTATAAAATGATCTGGAGAAGGAAATGGCAAACCACTCCAGTATCTTTGCTAAGAAAACCCCAAATGGGGTCATGAATAACAACAAACTTTCTATATAACTCTATAAAGTACAGAGAAGGTGCTGACCTGAATTGGTATTTGTTGCCAAGGACTTCCCTATATCAAAGAAATTATAGGTCCTATTTCTGTCTGTACCCTAGAGAAAAATCTCAAGTTTGGCAAATTTTTTACAAACAGAAGCACTGAAGCACAAGAGTTAAATGACTTAAACAATTTATTTTGGTCTTAATTTGAATCTGGTAGAAGCTTGCTTCTAGGTGTTTATGCACCTAGGAATCTTCACTTTCTCTTCCATTTAGTTTTCTATCTCAGCAGTTGGAACATTGCTGGAAAAAACAAAAAGCTGCTACGTGGGTTTATAACTGCCCTAAGACTTTTGGGACACCTTGGTTTTGCTCTCGTGCTCTTTGGCCAAATCCTGGCCACTCTTGATCCCTACAGTTCGTCCCACACAGATCCTTTTTTGGTGGAAAAACAAAAACAAAAACTCACTGTTCTAAACTTCCTTTTTCTTCCCTCCATCCCTTAGCAAATGACTTTATGTGAGTTAGTGACCCTTAACTGAATCAAACAAGAACATTCTCATTTACCTTAACTTACCCATATCTCTACTTTCCTGTATATTCTGGAGTCTCAGAGCATAAGACAGACAGACAGATAGATAGATAGATAGATAGATAGATAGATAGATAGATAGATAGATGGAGATATCCCTCCCTCTTTTAAAATCTAACCCCTTCACCCCATCCTTTCTCTCCCTCTTGTAGATCTTTCTCTCACACATATTGCCCTCCCTAATAGCTTTAACTTCTTTTTCCACGGGTTTTTCTTCCATCTATATCTGAACATGTGTAAGTTTCCAATTTGTTGAGAAGACCATCCCTTGATTCTACACCCAACTCTTACCTGATTTCTCTTTCTCCTTTCAGAACCCACCAACAATTTGGCTGGAAGAGCCACTGGTCCTTCCAGCTGTTGAGATGAGTATGGTGTTGAGATGGGTGTGGCCAACCTGCCTCATCAAAAGGAGCCCACAAATCATTCCACCTTGTTGCCAGGTGACTCATAACTGCAGGGGCACATTCTGGTTTTCTTTTGATATGGATCCAGCCTGCCTTTGGGTTCAGACTTTCCCTTTCATCTTTTCCCACTCAATTTCACCATTTCCTCTCAGCATCACCATGAAGTTGCTAGGGATTAGGCTCTGATATCTGGCTATACTTGCCTCCTTCAGATATTATACCTTGGTTTCTTCTGTTTTTTTTCTCTGTAACTGGTCTGGCTTCCATTTGCAGCACCAAGTAATAAACCTGGAATATTTTCAGTTTGAGCAGTTTCTATTGAACTGTGTTAATGACTGGAAGTAGACCCAGTTTCTCTGATGAATTGATTGTCAATGAAATAATCCCACCAAGATCAGATTGAATCCAACTTAGAATGAGAAACTATACTTTTGCTTCTGTATCCTCACAATTCACTCCCCTTTTTAGTTTGTAGACTTCTATGGTTTTGGGTGGGAGGGCAGTTGGAATTAAGTGACTTGTCCAAGGTCACACAGCTAGTAAGTGTAAGTGTGTGAGGTCAGATTTGAACTCAGGTTCTCCTGATTCCAGGGCCAGTGCTCTATTCACTGTGCCACCTAGCCGCCCTGACTTCTATGTTTTTTATATGAAAGGGATCCTAACAACAATTCAAAACCCTTTATTTTACAGAAAAGGAAACTGAGGCATACAGAACCTAAATGACTTACATTAGGTCACAGAATGAGTCAACAAAAAAATTAGGACTAGAACCTGGGTCTCCTTACTCTTCTTCCAGCTCTCTTTCCAACACAGTGCTCCAAAGGCAGTTGGGTGGCACAATGGATAGAATCTAGGACTTGGAATGTGGAAGATCTGAGTTCAAATCCTGCCTCAAATACTTACTAACTGTGTGACTGTAGGCACTTCACCTCTATCTGCCTCAGTTTCCTTATGTATAAATGAAGATAATAATAGCACTCACTTCTTAGGGTTGTTGTAAAGATATGAGATATTTGTAAAGTGCTCAAAGTTCTATATAAATACTCTATTATTACTGCAAAAACTACATGAAAGTCACCTTTAGTCATAAAGTAAGCTAAAGTCACCAATGACCTTCTATCTCACTCTCTTTCTGTACCTGGGCCCTTTGATCTGGCTTTTCCAGATCCTTTTCTTCTTCCCATATGCCTTGTTCCATCCTTTAATCATATAGTTCTTCCCCCCTTACTGCCATTCTGATTTTATATTTCCTTCAAGACCCAAATGAAGGTCCAGCTATTCCATGAATCCTTTCCAGGCAAATCCCATGTTCTAAGGGCATTTCCCTTGATCTGAGTTCCTCCAGAAGTTTTGTATCCTGGCATAGTGTCCTATACTAGCTTATCTGCAGCCTTTGACTTGTTCACCAGCTGCTCTCTCTGTTTTGTTTCAGCAACAGAAGTGTGAACTCCTCCAGGGAGAGGGTTGCCTGGTCTCTTTCTGTGTCCTCCACAATTCCTAACACAGGATTGGACACATAGAAGGCCCTCAAGAAATTTTTGGTTGAGCGAATAAATAATTCATGAGGCTTATTGCCCCTTTTTCAATAGCAAAGGGGAACACAGAGAGATCAGATGACTTTAGGTATCCCAGAGAACAATCCTGGTGGTCTGACAATGCCAATTAACCTCAAATCTCAAGTGAGTTTCTCCTTTGCAATGGTTCTCACTTTGGGCAAGCTGGTGGATAAAGGGTTAGGTTAGAGTCAAGAAGTTGTTCAGTCATTCATCAGTCATTTCCAATTCTCCCTGACTCCATTTGGGGTTTTCTTGGCAAACATACTAGAGTGGTTTGCCGTTTTCTTCTCTAGCTCATTTTATAGATGAGGGAACTGAGGGAAACGGGGTTAAGTGACTTGCCCAGGGTCACAGAGCTAGTAAGTATCTGAGGCCAGATTTGACGTCATGAAGACAAGTCTTTTTGACTCAAGACCCTGTTATTTATCCACTGTGCCACCTAGCTGCCCTGAAAGCTAGAGTCAGGAAGACCCAAGTTCAAATCCTGTCTCAGACAATTACCAGCTGTGTGACCCTGGGCAAATCACTTTACTTTTGTCTGCCTCGATTTCCTCATCTATAAAATGAAATAATGATAGCACCTCCCTCCTAAGGTTATTATGAGGATCAAATGAGATGATAATTATAGAGGGCTTAGCACAGTGCCTGGCACATTGGAAGTGCTATATAAATGTTAGCTATTATTATTTAAAATAATCAATTACCTAGAGGTAATTTAATACTTAAAAAGATCCTTGATTTCATTGGTGTAGATGCTCTTGGGATATAGTTAGCAATCATTCTGTGCCTTAATAGATGTTCTCTGTGACCAAAAATACTCATGACATGGTGGCAAATGAACTGTCAGTCAATTTGATCTTCCCCTCCCATGAAGATTGGATAGAATCTAAGTGAATGAGGAGCCTGTACTTCCCACCTATATCGACTCATAATTCACTGTCTTTTTTACTTTATAGGCGTGTGCATATTTTTTATTTGAAGAAGATATATATATATGTGTATATGTGTATACACACATGTATGTGTATATGTGTATACATTTACACAATTGTGTATATATGTATCATATATACACAATGTAATTCAGCTATATAATAGTAAATTGCTAATAAATTATATATAGCTAATAAGCACCATATATTTATATATGTATATGTGCCAATACATATACATTCATGTGTATGTGTATATGTATATGTATGTATGTATGTGTGTGTATGAATGTGTGTGTGTATATATATATATATATATGAAGCCAAGCATAGCCTTGATTTTTTTTTAGCTTTCATGCTACATTATTGACTCAAACTGCATCTGTAGTTGAATCTTTTTCACAGGAACTAGCCACATCTTTCCCATCTTGTAATTAAAAAGTTGACTGTTTGAACCCAATTCTAGGACTTTGAATTTTTACATATTTCGTTTCACTTTATCGAATTTGGGCCATTATTTTTGCCTCTTGAGATATTTTTGTTATTCTCAACTGTGTCATCTTACATATTAGCTATTGAATTATATTGAATTGTTATTCTCAACTGTGTCATCTTACATATTAGCTATTGAATTATAGCTTTGTGTCATCGGCAAGTCTAAGAAACATGCTTTCTGTTGCCTCATCCAAATTATTATTTTTTTTTAAAAAGAAGTTAAATAGCAGAAGGCCAAGAATAGATCCTTGAAACACTCTACTAGAGACCTACTTTGAAGCTAACATCAAATGACTTTTCTAAAATCTTGCCAGAAATTTGAGTTTACTGGCCTATGGTTTGAAGTGTCCATCCTCTTCTCTTTCTATCAAATGAAAACATGTGCTTCTTTCCCTAGGGCACCTTGACCACTCTCCAAGATCTTTCAAAGATCATTGAGAGCAGTTTAGCACTTATAGCTGCTATTCCTTTAATACCTTAGAATGGAATCCATTTGTATTTACCTGGCAACCTGAGTTCATTAACAGCTGTTGAGTGATCTCTATTTCCTAACATATTCAACTTAAATTCCATGTTAAAATTCGTATTTTATCCTTTTCACTCCAAAGATCATACTTTATGAAAGAGAAAATAGAAGCAAAATAAAAGTTGAATATTTCAATCTTGTTATCATTGTCCACTTTCAATTTTCCTTTCTACTTAAAAACTTATTTTTCTATAGGATATGGTCCTTAAGATTTGGTCATGGTTAGTTCCACACTTTTAGTATATCAGTGACCCATGAATTGCATTGATATAAGATTGCCTCCATTGGTGTAGATTACAGCCCATATGTGTTTTCTCATTCTAGATGTCCAATTCATGCCCTTTCTTAAATACTAGGCAGCTGATCTATGGAGGCCTTCCTCTATTACTTCCAACATTATATTACTATCAGTGCCATGCCAGGCCAGTTTATTTATTTTCTCTCATGACCAACCCATTTCCTTTTCCAATCATATGTTTCCTGGATGCCAATTCCTTATGCCACTTTTTGCACATGTAGGTTCATTGCAAATACTGCAGTCCACTTACACCTACCTTTCCACTGCCCTGGGAATCATCCACAGTTTTGGTTCTTTGAAGATTGTACTGTTCAATGACTTGTGACCATAGACCACCTCTGGGTGAATATTAATGATTTTTTTAAAAAAGGATTTTGTTTCTGGGAGCAGTTTGGGAAGTTTGAAAATGTTGCACAATTTCTCAAATACAATGCAGTTTACCCCTCTCCTGGACTTACCTCATTTTCTGTAGACAGTGACTCTCCAAGATACATGTTCTGATTCATTTGCTTAATGGTTTGACCATCCAACTGCATGTCATAATCTGGGCAATTGGCATTCCTCATCGTTTAAAACTAAGAACAAAAATTTTAGTCTTGTTTCTTTCAAATAGATTTTCTTCCTCTCCCAACTCACTCCTGAGCCAAGAGTTCAACTCACCAAAAACAAGAAAGAAAGGTTGATGTTTATCAGATATGTCAAGAGGTCCTTATGGCAGGGAGCTCAGGCTATGTCACTGCAATTGAAGGAAAGCAGTAAATCCCGAATGCTCAGAAACAAGTACCTCAGGGATCATGAAAATGAAAAGCATTTATTAAAATCAGGTTTACTTTTCACTGTTAAATTGCTGCATTTGCTTTCTGTAATTCATTTGCCTTTGGAAATGACAAGTCCATTCTTGGCTTACATACTGTTTTGTTTCCTATTCACACATGTGAGTTACCAATACTCCAGGGATAGGTTTTCTTAAAACAAGAAATGTGTTTTAAATTCTTTTTTCCCATTGCTACAAAAATATTTCAAATCATGCTGGGTTCTGCTACAAGTTACTTCTAATTTTAAAGTATGCCTGTGAATTTGGCAGAGATAGTCTCACTGGAGTCTTCCTCCTTTTTTCTTGTTCTCAAGTTGAAGTAAAGGCCCTGTTTTGTAGAATCAGCTTGAATCTACTTGAATCCACACAGAAAAACCCAAACCATCCATATGTTAATATTTTTGTTATGATAGGATCACAAGTTTTGGTTTGGGAAATTATAGACATGTTAAAAGGCTTGCAATGAGCATTTTTACCAGATAATTCCCATTTAGAAAATGTGTTTCATCCACTTAAAGATTCCTTAGCAGAGACCCTTTGCAAGGCATTGTTGTACATAAATATAGTATTGGTGGGCAGTGGCCCAAGGCTTTCAAGGGGTGGGAACTTAGAGGAGGAGAAGGGTCACTGTGGCCACAGTGGGACAAGCTCATATTCTCTTGATGCCACAAGGGATAACTGTGGGAAATTGACAGTGCCAGAAGGGTAATTACTAATGACATCTTAGCCTCTTTGAGGAAGGACAACGAGTGCCCTGTGCTTGGACTTTCTCCTTTCTATTTAGATGCAATGCCCATTTCAGCTCTAAACCATCCTTAGGTTGCTCTAGCTGAAAGAGATATTATGGACCTTCAAGTCCAGAGGTTCTTAACTTGTGGTAGGGAACTTTAAAAAAGATATTGTTATAATTGTAATTCAACAATAATGGTTTCCTTGGTGATCTTATATTTTATTTTATGCATTAAAGACATTATTCTGGTTGGGTAGGTGGGAAAAATTAAGGATTTTTGATCTAGTGTGTCACTTCATTATACAAGGATGACATTGAGACTTGCCAAAGGTCACAAAGTTAGTGGAAGAATAAGGAAACCAGAACTTGACCCCAGGTATTCCCTGTCCAGAGATCTTTCCAACAGCCTGCCTCTGTTGAAATAGCAAAGATATCTTAAAAGGGGGCGGCTAGGTGGTGCAGTGAATAGAGCACTGGCCTTGGAGTCAGGAAGACCTGAGTTCAAATCTGGACTCAGACACTTAACACTTACTAGCTGTGTGTCCTTGGACAAGTCATTAACCCTAATTCCCCTGCCTTCCCCCTCCAAAAAAAAAAAAAGATATCTTAAAAGATCTATCATCCTAACAAAGCTTAACTTTAGGTGCTATTTGGTGGGGGAGGGGGACAGTTAGAGAAAGTGGGGAGAGGAAGGAGGCTGTTGACATTGCCTTTTCCTCTTAATTCTCTCCTACCCAAATCAGTCCTTGTGTTTGTCTCTTTTTATTGCAAAAAAAATCAAGCAAACAGACAAAACAGGGAAAGGGAACACGTTGGTATGAGTGAGTATATGACAAACTTTCCCAAGAACAAATCTGGATAAAAGGGAGATGGGAAAAGCCTGTCGACTTCTGGGCCAGAGAAGGTGGAAAGAAATACTAAGAAAGCTCTGGGGATGCCAGTGAGAGGTAGCACTGGCCTCAAGGCCTGTAATGGAAGCCTGGGATCTGGTTCTGCTAATTCAACAAAAGCTAATTATAGACAGTTGTCAAAGACCTCCTTACAAGAGCTATGTCAACTAAACCTTGAGGTTATCCTCCTAATTCTAAAGTTTAGACTGTGGAAAAAGCACTCCTAAATTTATTTTCCCTGGTTCTCTTTTTAATTTAATCAGCCAGTTAAAAGAATCAAATTACCAGTGATGGAATTCACCATGCTAGAAAACTGAGCCTTTAGGAATGTCTATATGACAAGAAAACAACCAGATGAAAAGGGGGTGGGTAAGTCAACCGAGGAATTATTTGTTTTGTCTATGTCATGTTAAAAAAAAAATCAAACTAAATCTTGTTTGACCTTTCATTCCTCCAATGAATTGAATGATTCTTTGTCTAGAACTGAATAGATTAGAGGTTTCAGTGTGTAGACAACACAACCCATGTCTCCATAGGCAAAGTCAACTGAACAACTGAAATGAAATTTTTAAAAAAAGAACTTAGGCTCAAATTTTCCAAATTATCTGTTGCAGTGATCAAATATTACTTGGTAATTGTTAATCTCTCTATTTCTCTTTGACAATATGAGTCTAATGATAGATGATGAAGCAGCCCCATCTACATATAGAGTCTAGCTGGATAAACACAAGTTTTGAGATAGCTTTACCAAAGTTCTGACAAGTGTTCTAGGAGAAAGACAGAAGGAGGAAATAGGTAAGAAAAAATAGTGAAACATGATAAATCCTGCTGAAGGATTTGGGGACTTCCTCCTCCTCTCCTGATAAGGTTGGGTGTTGGATACTGGTGGAGCAAATACTCCAGTGTTGGCATAGGCACTCCATGTTCTCTTCTCCCTTACAGATTCTGGGCAAGGCTTTAGTCTAGGGAGTCAATGTATTTTTGTCAAACCAGCAATAGCAGCTTCTAGATTTCAAGGATTAATGTTCGTGAGATGATGGGCAAGTTGTTGTCTTGACATTTTTTACTTTCCTGACATGAATATTCCTAAACATTTAACTTCCTACCTATTGGCAGTTGGGAAGAGATGAAGTGGTTTATTTGGGGCCACGTATTAGAAGTGCTGTGCCATTGATGCATTTTCTTTATATCAAAGGTTTGCTATATTAAATTTGTTTTTGTGTTGACCATAATCTGAAGTCTATGTATTTTTAGAGACTGGTTCTCAATAATAGAACATAATAGGTGGTGTGTCTGAGACAGAGTAAGTTGAACTTAAAGTCCTAAGTAGATTTTTAGGGAATACAGAAAGGCAGTGCTGAGGAGATTATATGCAAACACACCACCTGTTACAGATATATGGAACATTATAGGGAAAATTAGTTTGGATACCATCTCTATAACAATGTTGTTGCTCGGGGGGCGGAGCCAAGATGGCGGAGTAGAAACAGCTTTTCCAAGCCACTCTGCGCCCAGATTCCCCACAAACTATGTAAAAGGGGACTCTGAAAAACTTCTGAAGCCCCAGCACCCACAGAATGCTAACCACAGAGAAGCTAACCTCCCGCTGAGGACAGCCCAGCAGCCCTGCAGGAAGGACCAGCGCAGCGGTCTGGGACCTGGCAGCACGGAGCACAGGAGCCGAGCCGAGCCCAGGTCCGTGGGAGCCAAGGTTTTAGCCCCAGGGCGGCAGGGCCAGCAGCCGGCTGGAGGAACCCCAGAACACCAGGAGCTGTGGCGACTCCAGAGTTATCAACATAGACGTGCCTAGGACAAAGTAAGAGGTTGGTGTCCTATGGACTTTGGGACTGGTATTTAGGGAATGCATCGGCTCCCTCCCCTGGGGGCTAGAAGCCACTGAGGAGACACGCTATTTTGCAGTTTTCAGAGGCGGCTCCAGCTCCCGGCCTCCAAATCTTAGGGAGATCCAGCGATCAGTCTTGGGGGGTAATCGCTCTTGCTTTAACCTCCCTGGATCTGGATTGTGATCTAGGGTGGAAGTCGTGGGTGGGTTTACAGCTTGCCAGAAACGGAAGTTGCCCCCCACACGTTCGGGACGAAAATTCCTCTATCTGGCCTTAAAGCCATAGTGTGGCAACAAGCCCAAAAGTCAAATAATTAAGTGGCAACATGCCAAGGCAAAGGAAACAGAAAAATGCAACCCTAGACTCCTATTTTGGGGGCATAGAGCAGGAAAAGGACTGTGAGGTCAGAAGTCCTGCTCCAAAAGCCCCAGGGGAAAACATGAGCGGGTTGCAGGCCATAGAGGACCTTAAGAAGGACTTTAAAAATCAAATAAGAGAAGTGGAGGAAAAATTGGAAAGAGAAATGAGAAGGATGCAGGAAAAGTATGAAATGAGGGTCAACAGCCTGACTGAGGAAAACAACACCTTAAAAATAGACTAACTCAAATGGCAAAGGAGGCCCAAAAGGGCAATGAGGAGAAGAATGCCTTAAAAAGTCGAATTTGCCAGATGGAAAAAGAATCTCAAAAGTTCACTGAGGAGATTCATGCCTTCAGAGTTAGACTGGAGCAAATGGAAGCTAATGACTTTATGAGAAATCAAGATGCTGTTAAGCAGATCCAAACAAATGAAAGATTAGAAGGCAATGTGAAATATCTCATGGGAAAAACCACTGACCTGGAAAATAGATCCAGGAGAGACAATTTAAAAATTATTGGACTACCTGAAAGCCATGATCAAAGAAAGAACCTAGAAATCACCCTTCAAGAAATTCTCAAGGAAAATTGCCCTGATGTTTTAGATCCAGAGGGCAAAATAGAGGTTGAAAGAATCCACAGATCACCTCCTGGAAAAGATCCCAAAAAGAAAACTCCCAGGAATATTATAGCCAGGTTCCAGAATCCCCAGATCAAGGAGAAAAATACTACAAGCAGCCAGGAAGAAACAATTTCAATATTGTGGAAACAATCAGAATAGCCCAGGACCTGGCAGCTTCTACACTGAGGGATCGAAGGGCATGGAATATGATATTCCAGAGGGCAAAAGAACTGGGAATGGACCCAAGGGTCACCTACCCAGCAAAACTGAGTATTTTGTTTCAGGGGAAAATATGGTCATTCAGTGGAATAGAGGACTTTCAAGCATTCTTGAGGAAAAAACCAGAATTGAATAGAAAATTTGACATCCAGACACAAGAAGCAAGAGATGCCTGAGAAAGTAATCAGGGAAAAGAAATCAAAAGGAACTTATCAAAGTTGAACTATTTACATTCCTATATGGAAAAGCAATAACTGGGACTGATGATATCTTTCTCACTATGAAAATAATGGAAGAAGGAGGTGTGGTCATATGAATACATATGTGAATGTGTGTGTATATGGTTACAGTTATATATGGATAGAGGGCATAGGTTGAATTTGTTGGGAAGGGAGAATACTCAAGGGATGAAATTATGAGGTGAGAGAGGAAAGTAGCAAGAGGAGATGGGGAGAGATAGGGTAGGGTAAACTATCCCATGTAGAAGAAGCAAGGGGAAGTGGTTGCAAAGGAGGGGGAGTATAAGGAAGGCTAAAAAGGCAAAACCACATTCACATTGAATTTGGTTCAGAGAGAAAATGACATACATACTAAATGGGATATCTCAACCTGCAGCAGGATAGGGGGAAGGGGGATGAGAGGAGGGATGATGGAAGGGAGGGCATCCTTGGGGTGAGGGGAGGTTGGAAGTACCCACTATAGAAGAGGGACAGGATCATGTAGGGAATGGACCAGGTGGGGGGTGGGATGAGTGGGAGGGAATTATAAGCAGCCTTGTACAATATATCTACTATGATAATATTTTGCATAGCTAGACATGTACAACATATACTGAATTACTTATCTCCCAAGAGGGAATGGGTGACAAGGGAGGAAGGAAATGGATCTGAAATTC
Organism: Gymnobelideus leadbeateri; assembly: GCA_011680675.1. Lineage (NCBI taxonomy): Eukaryota > Metazoa > Chordata > Mammalia > Diprotodontia > Petauridae > Gymnobelideus > Gymnobelideus leadbeateri. Next base: position 38,503 of record WOXC01005527.1, read on the forward strand.
GAGGTCGTAACATTAAATGTTCCAAATATATATAAATACTATTATTAATACTCTTTTGCTTGTAATAGGGAGATAAGATGTGCAGGCATTGGGACACAAAGATTCACCTTCCTCTAATGGAAAAGTCGATGGGGGTATGGGAGAAGGTATGGGAGAGAGCAGATTGGAGGAAGCGATATCTCGTGAGACTACTATTCTGGGAGGTTGGGTAGGGGAATAATGGGGGAAAAATGATTGTAACTCAAAATCTGGCAGAAATGAATGATGTAAAACAGAAGTTAATAAATCATTTGTTTAAAAAAAATAAAAAAAAACAATGTTGTTGCTCGGTTGTTTTTCAGTCATGTCTGACTCTTTGTGACCCCATTTGGTGTTTCCTTGGCATAGATACATAGGTACTAGAGTTGTTTCCTTCTCCTGCTGATTTTACAGATGAGAAAACTAAGGCAAATAGGATTCAGTGACTTGCCCAGGATTGCATAGCTAGTAAATATCTGAGGAAGATAAGTCTTTCTGACTACAGGTCCCCCACTCTATCCACTGTGCCACCTAGCTGCTCAGCAATACCAATAATAAGGAATTAAATGTACTTAACAAAGTGAGTTTAAGGCTGAGATACTTGTGATACAAAACTATATTTTAAAGCATTTTTTCTCTCTATAGGAAAACTCAATTTGATGTTGAAAGATTCTCATACAGACATTTTGAATATAAGATTTATGACCAGAATTCCATAGAGAGAAGATCATTTATTTTGCTATTTCACCATATGTTCACAAATGGTCACAGTTCTAATGAATTCATTTAATATTTTTAAACCAATTAAATAAGAAACAGAGTAAGGAGATGAATACAGTTTTTAAAAAGTAAATATGATAGACCTCAGGAAAAAAACTGAATGGGAATAGAAAAGAATATACCTTTTCTCAGTAGTATAAGGCACTTACACAAAAACTGACCATGTATAAAATCCTTATTACCAAATGCAGAAAATTAGAAATATTAAATGCATCCTTTCAGATCATAATGCAAAAGAAAATTACATTCAATAAAGGGTCATAGAAGCATAGATTAAAAACATAATGTATCTAGATATTACAATCCTAAAGAATGAGTGGATCAAAGAACAAATCATAGAAAGAATTGATAGTTTCATTAAAGAGAATAACAATGAGACAATACACCAAAATTTAGGGGATGCAGCCATAGCAGTACTTAGGGCAAAATGTATATTTCTAAACGCTAATATCAATACAATAGAGGTAGAACACATCAATGAATTGGGCTAGCAACTAAAATAAATGAGAAAAGAACAAATTATAAGTTCCCAATTAAATACTAAATTGGAAATCCTGAAAGTCAAAGGAGAGATTAATAGAACTGAAAGTAAGAAAACCACTAAACTAACATAAAAAGAAAAATAGTGACAGCTTTTATGAAAAAAAAAACAGTAAAATAGATAAACCATAGGTTAGTTTGACTTTAAAAAAAGAAAATGAAATTACCAGTATCAAAAATGAAAAGAGTGAATTCACCACCAATTAAAATGAAATTAAAGTAATTATTAGGAGCTGGTTTGCCCAATTATGAGCCAATAAATCTAAAAATCCAAATGAAATGGATGAATGTTTACAAAAATATAAATTTCCCAGATCAAGTACTCTCCCAGACAGTGGTGGCTGAGGAGGGAAGATGGACGATTTCCAGGCTTTCGAGGAGTCTTCTTTTGTGGTTGATGAAATGAGTAACATTGTAAAAGAGGCCGTAGAAAGTGCAATTGGTGGTAATGCTTATCAGCACAGCAAAGTCAATCAGTGGACCACAAATGTAGTGGAACAAACTTTAAGTCAACTTACCAATTTGGGGAAACCATTCAAGTACATTGTGACCTGTGTGATTATGCAGAAGAATGGAGCTGGGCTGCATACAGCAAGCTCTTGCTTTTGGGATAACACCAGTGATGGAAGCTGCACTGTGAGATGGGAGAATAAGACCATGTACTGTATAGTCAGTGCCTTTGAACTATCCATTTAATTTTCTTGGAATTGTATAGCCTCTTCATTTTTTTTCCAACCATTTCCATTCCATGGTCTATCTACATACTGTGAATTCAGCAAAATTTTAAAAGGTTTTAAAAGTATCTTATACTTTCAAATGTAGGGGGGAAAAGTCCAAAATGGCCACACTGTTCTGTTACATGTGTTGCACACTTCACTTTGTTTACTGTAAGTTGACATCCAGTATTGTTACTTTGTCTTAATTCTTCAGTACTTCCAAGTATTCAAAGATGCTAAAAATGAAATCTGCTGCAGCATGACACTTTTTCTAATTTCTGAAATGATTTATATAACATACTAATGTCCCACTTTATACTTTTCTTAGTAGAATAATAAATTATTAAAATTCAAAAAACATTTCCCAGATCAACAGATGATGAAATAGAATACTTAGATAACTCTATCTTAGAAAAAGAAATTGAATGAACTGAATGAATCGTCAGTGAATTCCCTAAGAAAAAATATCCCCAGGATTGAATGGATTCGCAAGTGAATTCTACCAAACATATAAAGAACAATTCGTTCTAATACTATATAAACTATTTGGAAAAACTGGCAAAGAAGGTGTCCTTTCAAGTTTCTTTTATGAAACAGATATGATGCTGATACATAATCCAGGAAGAGCAAAAACAGGGAAAGAAAACTATAGACCAACTTCCCTAATGAATATTGAGACAAAATTTTCAAATAAAATGCTAGCAAGGATTATTACAATATATCACAAGGATCATATTTTATGACCAGGTGAGATTTATACCAGGAATGCAAAGCTGATTTAACATTAGGAAAATTATCAGTATAATTGACCATTTCACTAACAAAAGCAGTAGAAACCATATGATTATTTCAATAGATGCAGAGAAAGTTTTGATAAAATATAAGACTCATTCCTATTAAAAATGCTAGGAAACATAGGAATAAATGGAACTTTTCTTAAACTGATACATAGTCTTTATCTAAAATCATCAACAAATATTTTATAAGCTAGAAGCTTGCCAGTAAGGTCAGGGGTAAAGCAAGGATGCCCATTGTCACCACTATTATTCAATATTGTAATAGAATGTTAGCTTCATCAGTAAGAGAAGAAAAGGAAATTGAAGGAATTAGAATAAGCAATGAGAAAACAAAACTTTAACTATTTTCAGGTGATGTGATGGTATACTTAGAGAGTCATAGAGAATTAACTAAAAATTATTTGAAATAATTAACAACTTTAGCAAAGTTGTAGGATATAAAATAAATCCACATAAATCATCAACATTTCCATGTTGCCAACAAAGCCCAGAGACAGAAAGAGAAATTCCATTTAAAATAACTTTAGACAATATAAAATATCTGGGAGTCTACCTGCCAAGACAAACCCAGGAATTATATTAACACAATTGCTAAACATGTTTCACACAAATAGGGTCAGATCTAAACAATTGAAAAAGTATTAATTGCTCATGGTTAGGTTGAGCCAAAACAATAAAAATGACAATTCTACCTAAATTAGTTTACTTATTCAGTGCCATACCAATCAAACTGCCAAAAGTTATTTTATAGAGCTAGAAAAAATAATAACAAAATTCACCTGGAAGAACAAAAGCTCAAAAATAAAAATAAAAAAATCAAAGGAAGGTGGCCTAGCAGTACCACATTTTAAACTGTATTATAAAACAGTAATCATCAAATCAATCTGGTATTATCTAAGAAATAAAGTGGTGGATCAGTGGAATAGATAAGGTAGACAATAAACAGCAGGGGCGGCTAGGTGGCACAGTGAGTAGAGCATCAGCCCTGGAGTCAGAAGGACCTGAGTTCGGATCCGACCTCAGACACTTAATGCACACACAAACGAAAAAACCTAGCCATGTGACCTTGGGCAAGTTACTTAACCCCAATTGCCCTCCAAAAAGCAAAAAAATGAATAAATAAATAAATAAATAAAAAGACAATAAACAGCAGTAAATGACCACAGTAACCTTTTTTTGTTGCTGTTATAGAATCTTTTGGTTATTGTTGTTGAGCCGTTTTAGTCCTCTCAACTCTTTACAATCCCATTTTGGGGTTTTCTTGGCAAAGATACTGGAATAGTTTGCCATTTCCATCTCTAGCTCATTTTTACAGATTAGCAAACCAAAGTAAATAAGATTAAGTGACTTACCTAGCTAGTAAGTGTCTGAGGCTAGATTTGAACTCAGGAAAATGAATTTTTCTGACTCCAGGACTGGCATTTTATCTTCTTTGCCACAAAAATTCCAGCTTTTGGGATGAGAAATCACTATCTGACAAAAAATGCTGGGAAGACTAGGAAGTAGTCTGGCAGAAACTAGGTACATACATCAACATCTCATGCTGAATACCAAGATAAGGTCAAAATGGATATATGATAAAGGGTGATAACATAAGCAAATTAGGGAAAAATGGAAAAGTTTACCTGTCAGAATTATGTATAAGGGAAGAATTTATGATAAATTAAGAGATAGAGAACAATATGGAATATAAAATGGATAATTTTGATTACATTAAATTAAAAAGGGGTTGCAGAAACAAAACCAATACAGCCAAGATTAGCAGGGAAGTAGAAAACTGGGGGGAAATTTTTACAACAAATTTCTCTGATAAAAGCTTCATTTTTCAAATATATAGAGATTTGAATCAAATTTATAAGACTACAAGTAATTCCTCAATTGAGAAATGGTCAAAAGATATGAACACGCAGTTTTCAGATGAAGAAATCAAAGCTATTTATATGAAAAAATTCTCTAAATTACTATTGATTAGAGAAATGCAAATAAAAACTGCTGTCACTGGATTGATGAGTGGAAAAAGGTGTGGAATGGGGAGAGATTTGAGGTTAGGAAACAAACCGCTTGGGACTATTGCAATTGTCCAGGTGTGAGGTGATGAAGGCTTGTACCAGGTAGTAGCAGTGTCAAAGGAGAGAAGGAAGTATATTTAAATGATGTCAGGAAGATAAATTTGCCAGGACTTGGCTACTAATTGGATATGGGAGGTGATAAAGAGTGAAGAGTTGGGAGTGACACCTGGGTTGAACCTATGGGAGTGGGAGAATGATAGTGCCATCCACAGTAATAGAGAATTTAGGAAGAGGGGATGGTTTGGGAGGAAAGGTAATGAGTTCAGTTTGGGATATGATGAGTTTAAGATTATCTACTAGATATCTGGCTCAAGATGTGTAATCAGCAGTTGGAGATGTGAGATTAGAAGTTAAAATAGAGGCTAAGGCTGGACAAATAAATGTGAGAATCAATCATATGCATAGAAATAATAGTTTAATCCATGGGAGCTGATGAGATCTTCAAGTGAAATATTATAGAAGGGGAAGAGTTCCTGGGAGAAAGCCTTGGAGTATGCCCACATTTATGGGCATAATCCTGCATAGGAAACTAAGAAGGAGTGGTCAGACAGGTAAGAAGAGAAGCGGGAGAGAGAAGCTCAGGGGTGGACAATAGCCATCACTTGTGGGAGCCAATCATTAAATTTTCAGGACAAGCATCTATATCTTAGAAATGAGCAAATGCTACAAATGTGGGTGCTTGAATGGTTTTCATTGTTTGTCTAGGTGTAAGAAAATGATAGAGAAAATGTTAATAATTGGGTGGCTAGGTGGCGCAGTGAGTAGAGCGTCGGCCCTGGAGTCAGAAGGACCTGAGTTCGAATCCGACCTCAGACACTTAACACACACAAACAAAAACCTAGCCGTGTGACCTCGGGCAAGTTACTTAACCCCAATTGCCCTCCAAAAAGCAAAAAAAAAAATGTTAATAATACAAATTAAACTTAAAAGTATGTTATACATTTATTATTTTTCAGGGAGACTATTTTTTAATCATATATCAAACACACTGATAGGACATTGTCTCTAAAACCTAGAAAGAAAAGAATATCAAGGAGACTAGGGTGGTTGACAATGACAAAGTCTACAGAGAGAGCAGGAGGTTTGATGATTGAGAAAAGACTGTTAGATTTGGCAATTAAGACATCATTGAGAGAACGGTTTCAGTTGAAGGATAAGGTCAGAGACCAGCCTGTGGAGAGTTAAGAAGGGACTAAGAGGGAGGTGGCTAGGTGGCACAGTGAGTAGAGCTTCAGCCCTGGAGTCAGAAGGACCTGAGTTTGGATCCGGCCTCAGACACTTAAAGCACACACAAACAAAAAAACCTAGCCATGTGACCTTGGGCAATTGCTCTCCAAAAAAAAAAGAAGAAGAAGGGACTAAGAGGAAAGGAAATAAAAGTACTAATAGTCAATGACTTCCTCAAAGAGTTCAGCCACAAAAGGGAGAATAGATGTGGAATGAAAGCTACAAGAGACAGATGGATCAAATGATGGTTTTCTGAGGATGGAGGAAACACGAACTTCTTTTGTAGGCGGAGGGAGGGCTTTTTCAGGCAGTAAGGTAGGTAATGTAGTGGCTAGAGCTCTTGGCCTGGAGTCACAAAGACCTGAATTCAAATCCAGTCTCAAATACTTGCTGGTTCTGTGATCCTGAGCAAGTCATGTAACCTCTGTTTGTCTCAGTTTCCTCATCTGTAAAATAGGGATAATAATAGTATGGGGGTGGGGTGGGGAAGGAGCCAAGATGGCAGCATAGAAGCAAGAAAACTGCCTATGCTCCCCCCAATAACCACCTCAAATACCGATAAAAATGACTCTAAACAAACTTTAGGGCTCCAGAACCCACTAAGTGACAGAAACAAACCTCTGGCTGAAGACATCCTGGCAGGCCAACAGGAAGGGTCCATTACAGTGTTCTGGGAGCAGAGCCCAGCCCCACACGAACCCACAGTCTTAGCCTCAGGGCAGCCCAACCAGCTGCAGCTAGAGGGACTTCAGGACAGTGGATCATCAGCCGGTGTGGCAGTTTCCAGAATTATCAACCCATAAATGCCAAAGACAAAGTGAGAGGTTAGTGGACTTTGGGAACAGGGGCTCCAGGAGTGCAGTCCGGCCTCTGCCCCCTGAAGAGAGAAGCACCTGAGATGCAGCAGCTACCTCCATGTGTCTGCTTCAGAGCTCCTGGACTGCAGATTGTAGGGGGAACAAGCAACCAGTCTGAGGGGTAACTGCTCTTGCTTTAACCTCCTTGGATCTGGATTGCTGTCTAGGGTGGAGGTCCTGGGGTGGGTGACCAGGTGCCAGAGTCGGTGGAGGCTTCAGAGAGGGGAGCCAACTAATAGTTCTAGCGGCTGTGAAAGCCCCAGCAATTTGGGACAAAGATCTCCTCTCTGGAAGCAGGCTTCTACTGTGGCAAAAAGCTCAAAAGTCAAATAATTGAGTGGCAACATGAGCAAGCAAAGGAAGCAAAGCAAGTACAGCAATCCAACTTTGGATTCCTTTCTTGGGGACAAAAAGGATCAAAGCATGGAACAGGATGAAGAAAACAGTCAGAACTCCTGCCCCAAAAGCTTCCAAGAAAAAATATCAACTGGTTACAGGCCATAGAGAGCTTAAGAAAAATTTTGAAAACCAAATAAGAGAAGTGGAGGAAAAATTGGGAAGAGAAATGAGGATGATGGAAGGAAATCATGAAAAGAGAATCAACAATCTGACTGAAGAAAATAACACCTTAAAAAATAGATTAACTCAAATGGCAAGAGGCTCAAAAAGCCAATGAGGAGAAGAATGCCTTAAAAAGTCAAATTTGCCAGATGGAAAAAGAATCTCAAAAGCTCACTGAAGAGAATCATTCCTTCAGAATTAGATTGGAGCAAATGGAAGCTAATGACTTTATGAGAAATCAAGATATTATTAAACAGATCCAAACAAATTAAAAAATAGAAGGCAATGTAAAATATCTCATTGGAAAAACTACTGACCTGGAAAATATATCAGGAGAGATAATTTTAAAATTATTGGACTACCTGAAAGCCATGATCAAAAAAGAACCTAGAAATTGTCCTTCAAGAAATTCTCAAGGAAAATTGCCCTGATGTTTTAAAACCAGAGGGCAAAATAGAGGTTGAAAGAATCCACTGATGACCTCTTGAAAAAGATCCCAAAAAGAAAACTCCTAGGAATATTATAGCCAGGTTCCAGAGTTCCCAGATCAAGGAGAAAATATTACAAGCAGCCAAGAAGAAACAATTTGAATATTGTGGAAACCCAATCAGGATAACACATTGAGGGATCAAAGGGCTTGTAATATGATATTCTGGAGGCCAAAGGAATTGGGATTAAAACCAAGAATCACCTACCCAGCAAAACTGAGTATCATGTTTCAGGAGAAAATATGGTCATTCAATGAAATAGAAGACTTTCAAGCATTCTTGATAAAAAAAACCAGAGTTGAATAGAAAATTTGACATTCAGATACAAGAAGCAAGAGAAGCATGAGAAGGTAAACAGGAAAAAGAAATCATAAGGAACTTATCAAAGTTGAACTATTTACATTCCTACATGGAAAAATGATCATTGCAACTTATGAAACTTTTCTCAGTATAAGGATAGTTAAAGGGAATAGAAATATATATGTATTTATATATACACATATGTATATATATACACACACAAACATACATACATATGTCTATATAGGAGGGTATATGGGCATATGAATACATATGTGAGTGTGTGTATATATGTGTACAGGTATACATAGATAGAGAGCACAGGACCAAATGAATAAGAAGGGATGATACTTAAAAAGTGAAATTGAGAGGTGAGAGTGGAATATAATGAGAGGATATGGGGAAAGACAAAATGGGGTAAATTATCCCATATAGAAGAGGAAAGGGAAAATTGTTACAATGGTGGGAAAGAACAGGAAGACAAAAAGGAATGGATCAACCTTACTCTCATTGAATTTGGCTTGGGGAGGGAATGACATATAACTAAATAGGGTATCTCACCCTACAGAAGAGTAGGGGGAAAGGGGAAAAGAGGGGGGATGATGGAGGGGAGGGCAGGCTCGGGGGGAGGGAAGTTGGAAGCATACAATTTTGAAAAGGGACAGGGTCAAAGTAAAGAATAGAATCATTGAGGGGCGGGATAGAATGGAGGGAAATATAGTCAATCCTTCACGATATATCCACTATGGAAATTTTTTTGCATAGCTACATATATACAACCTATATTGAATTGCTTGTCTTCCCAGCAGGGGTGGGTGACAAGGGAGGAAGGGAAAGAATCTGGAATTCAAAGTTTTAAAAATCAAATGTTTAAAAATATTATTATTATTGTTATTTTTACATGCAACTTTTATATGAAATAAGATGTACAGGCACTGGGATATGGAGATCCATCTTTCCCTACTGGAAAGTCAAAGAGGGAGTGGGGGAGGATATAGGAGAGAGCAGATTGGGGGAGGGAATATACAGCAGGATTGCTGTTTTGGGGTGGTGAGTGGGAGAGAGACAGGGAGAAAATTTGTAACTCAAAATCTTGTGGAAATGAATGATGTAAACTAAAAATAAGCATAAAGTTTAATTTAAAAAATAATAGTACCCAGCTCCCAGAGCTGTGCTGAGAATCAAATGAGATAATAATTATAACATACTTAGCACAATACCTGGAATATAGTAGACGTTATATAGCTATTATTATTTTCATTTATTATACTCTTGTTGTTGGTTCAGTGGTTAGAGTGTTGAACTTGGAATCAAGAAGACCTGAATTCAAATTCTGCATCTGCCATTTATTAAGTATGTGACCCTAAGCAAGTCACTTAACCCTTTTCAACCTTGATTTCATTGGTAACATGAGGGTGTAATAGCGCCTATCTCTCAGGGTTGGTGTGAGCCTATAATGTCAATGTGTGTAAAGTGTTTTGCAAACCTTATGGAAATATATATATATATGTATATATATATATGTATATATATATATATATACACAGAGAAAGAGATACAGATATAAATATAGACATATAGATATATAGATGTGGATATATAGATATATAATATACTAGCCATTATTTTTAATATTATTTTATTTTTTCCAAATATATGTAGAGATAATTTATAACATTCATTTAAAAAAACTTTGAGTTCAGTGCTAAGTGTTAATGGTATTGTTCCTATACTATGTATTTTTGAAATATAACTAAATAAAGCTTATTCATCGAATCTGATCTCAAGAATCCACAAAGATGGAGAGGCATCAAAGACTGAGGCATCTTTTTCAATATATCAGAGTAGAAAATTCCCGATACTCCCACTGGATGCTTCATATCATTTTGATTATACTGATCATGGAAGACAGACATGTGTGGCTGGCTTCTTAGCAAGGATGTTTTGCTGGTGTGCATAACTGGGATGCAAGGATTATGAGGAGAAAAAATAATTCTTTTCCCTTCAGAAGTAGTCTTGCCTCCTTTTCTGAGTTTGCAGAGAAATAAAAACTTTTGTTAATAGAACATCTGTCTTGAGACACATACTATATTTGTAAGCTCAGCCACATCAGTCTACCATGACTGGTTTCCACAGTGCTCCTCTTTCAAATACCACCATGGCTTTTAAAGTCTATTTTCATTCTTCTGGCTTATTTTCTTCTTTTGGTTTGCCTCCTCATCGTAAATATGAAGAAAGCCAAGCAACACACAAGGAGGAAAGAAAAGCCATGACCCAGTTTATGGAAGGAATGGCTGGCATCATTCACTACTCATTTATCTCCTAATTCCATGTGTTATTCTTATTTTCCTGTTCTTTGAAGACTAGATTAGCCATGTCCACTGAACTCGGGTTTTTCTCTCAGATGAACTACTTAATTAGTCCACAAGTAGAGAGGGCAGAACATTATGATTGATTAAATCATCCAAGAAATTCTTTTGGAAAACCCAGAAAGCCTTTCAACATCCTGAATTTTAGTTCTAAAATATTTAAATGAAAAATAGCATGTGGGAATAATTAAACCTGTAGCTGACCACACAAGCCCTTGAAATTCCCATGTGGGTCTGGGTCAGATGTAGATTCTAAATAAGATCCATAGGGGAAAGTGGAAACTGCTGAAAAGCTTCTTTCATTTGGTAGCTCGGCCTATCTTGGAGCCGTTCTTCAGTCCCAATGGCAATGTCAAGTGAATAGACTCTGTGGACACATAAGGGCAGAGATTTATTTTTTTGGAGTAAAATTCCAGCCTGTTCTATTTTTCTTTCATAGCTCCCCAGGGGTCTAAATGAAGCAGGGCATGTGAACTAGAATGAACCCCTTGAGATTACCATTAAGTAAACACAGACACCAAAATCCCTGCCTAGGTTCCAGTGAGAGCTCATTACAGAATTCCCCCAAAAGGATATTGAACTGAAGGTGTCTTTTTCAATTTTCTCTCTCAACTTTGTGCCAATCCCGATCTTGCATTTTTTTAACCATGAGCATATTATTCCCCAAATGAAGACATTACCATTTTTTTTCTTTTCTTTCCCAGAGGCTGTTACAATCAACTGGTTTGCTCAATTATTTAGTTAAGAGAGAGTACCTAATTAGAAAGCTTTCTCCTCCCAAAGACTGCTTTAGAATTGACTCTGGAGCCCAAGCAGGGGGAGAAAATTCGCCAAAGAACCTCTAGGTGCTAATTATGTAGCTATGTAATTCATGTAGATTTATATCAAATTAACATATGCATTTTAATTTCTCTAAAATGTCCACAACATAAAGCATAAGGGATAAGTACTGTTGTATCTTACGATTTTCCCTTGGGTTCCACCTAAGTATATAATTTATTGGTAAATGCATATTGGTTTGCACTCATGGAAAGAGCCCTAAATAGATCTAGTTGTTATTCTTTGAAGTTATGATACTAAGTGGAATATGTTTTAATGGCATGAATTAATATTTTAGTGCCAGAAGAGGGCACATAAATTAACTATATTGCATAAATATAGCCTAAAACCCACAAAACATAACTTAACTGAGGAAAACCTAAGTTCTTTGGAGGCAAAATTATAAGTACTTCTCTTAGGTAGGCACTTTGGAAATCCCTTGATACAACTGGCAAAGGGCCCAAGCTGCCATCTGTTGGTTTCCTATTAGTTAATGATCCTGGGAAAGTATTTTAAAATCATATGATCTTCACAGGTATTGTAATTGATCAACAAGAAATACCTCTCCTCTTTGTACTTCTTCCAGGTATCCCAAATAGCTACATATAATTGATATGAAAAAAATGGTTGTTTATACATACACTCATTGGTTCTCTATATGCAACAGTATTTCTGTACTTAAATGATGGGGACATATCCATATTTGTCTACAAACATATAAGTAAGTGTATATATGTTAATATAAATACTTGTATAAAAGCATATATACATAGCTGTATAAGAACACACACACACACACACACACACCTATACACACATATATATAGGGATAAGGATTGGATCTATGATTTGTTGACATAGGGAATTTCCAAGTGAGAAATTCAGGGAGACACTTTTTCTAAAACTTATAATTTTAGAGAGCTGCCTCTGAGAAGTTAAGTGAGTTGCCCAGGGTCACACAGCCAGCATGCATCAAAGACAGCTTTAAAGTCAGTTCTCGTTCTCTCTCTCTCTCTCTCTCTCTCTCTCTCTCTCTCTCTCTCTCTCTCTCTCCCTCTCTCTCTTTCTGTCAAATGCCCACATAGAATTTCCCAAAACCAGGGGACTCAGAGTTCTAGGAGATATGAATATACATATGTACATGTATATTTGGGAAGTGAGAGAGAGAGAGAAAGAGAGAGAGAGAGAGAGAGAGAGAGAGAGAGAGAGAGAGAGAGAGAGAGAGAGAGATCATTAGAGAGGAAACAAGAATAAAAGCAAATCATGGAATTACAGTCCTAAGTACCATCTGGTCAGTGTTTAAATAGCTATCATTGCTTATCTAACCAAAATAATCTATCAACATACCTGATCCTAGGAATAATAATTAGGGGGCAAAAATAGAAGTTTTTAACACAAGATGTTTCCCTTTATGTAGAGCAAGTATAAATTGTTTATGTAGACAAATGAAGAACAAAATGAATCTTCTTTTCTGTTAGATTATAAAAAAATTAATTACCACATCTAAGAGATGGAAGTAACCTGAGAGGTCATTTGATCTTATCTCTCCATACCTGTACAAGAATTTCCTCTACATCATACTCAATAAGCCATCTTTTGTGAAGACCTCTAGCCAATAAAAACCCACAAACTCCCAAGGCAGCCTGTTTTACATTTGGATAATTCTAGCTGTTAAACTTTTTTTTTTGCTTATGTAGAGGTCTCATGTTCTAAAAGGAAGCAGCATCTACCACAAGACTGTGTAGAGCAAAGTAGGGTATGATGTTTCCCAGGTATGGCCTCTGTGAAGATGGGAGTGTTTCCAGAATGCCTGCCTAGTAGGAGAATGGCTATGAATTCTCAACGCAGATGAGAAGCAGAAAGCTTCAAGCAGAGTACTGGAAAAGAGAGAGGAGAACCCTTGTTCTTGTCTGACTTGTCTGACCACTTCTTAGTCTCCTTTGCTAATTCTTCATTTGTATCATGCCTACTAACTGTGAGTGTCCCACAGTGCTCTGTCTTGGTCCTCCCCCCCACTTTTTTTTCCCCTATACTGTCTGATTTAGTGATCTCATCAGTTCCCAAAGATTTGATTATTTCTATGCAAATGATTGCCAGATCTATATAGGAATGCCTTGGAGATATTGTGGGTTTGGGTCCAGACCACCAAAATAAAGCACATATCTCAATAAAGCAAGTCGTGAATTTTTTTGTTTCCCAGTGCATATAAAAGTTATATTTGTGCTATACTATAGTTTATTGAGTATGCAATAGTATTATATTTTTTAAATGTACATACCTTAATTTAAAAATACTTTGTTGCTATAAAAATGTTAACCGTCATCTGAGCCTTCAGCAAGTCATGAGCTTTTTGTTGATGGTGGGTCTTGCCTTGATGTTTGTTGATGGCTTCTGACTGATCAGGATGGTGGTTGTTGAAAGTTGGGGTGACTGTAGCAATTTCTTAAAATTAGACAACATTGAAGTTTGCTGCATTAATTGACTTTTCCTTTCATTTGAATATTTAGAGGCCACTGTAGGGTTATTAATTGGCCTAATTTCAATATTGTTGTGTCTCAGAGAATAGGGAGGCCCAAGGAGAGAAGACAGACAGGGACTGTGGTGGGTGGAGCAGTCAGAACACACATCATTTATCAATTAAGTTCACTGTCACATATATGGGCGCTCTTTGTGGCACCCCAAACCAATTATAATAGTAATGTCAAAAATCACTGATCACAGATCACCATAACAGACATAATAGTAATGAAAATGTTTTAAATATTGCAAGAATTACCAAAGTCTGACATATACACATGATGTGAGTATGTGCTATTGGAAAAATGGCACTAATAGACTTGTTCAACACAGGGTTGCCACAAACCTTTAATTTGTAAAAAATGCTCTATCTGCAAAGCATAATAAACCATAGTACAATAAAATGAGCAATGCCTGTATATTAAGCCCTAGTCTCTCCCCTGAGCTATATATATATAGACCCACATAGCCAACTAACTACCTTTTGGATATCTCCAACTGGATGTCCTGTAGATATCTCCAGTTCATTGTGTCCAAAACAGAGTTCATTATCTTTCCTCCCAAACTCTGACTTTTTCTGAGCTTACCTATTATTATTGAAGGTATCACCATCCTTCCAGTCACCAAAGCTCTCAACTTCAGAATCATCCTTGACTCCTGTTTTGGTTCCACTTCTGGTACAATGGATTACTAAGAGCCTGAGGAAAAGGTTCAAACAAACCTTTCATTTAAAAAAATTCCAATGCTTCTAACCTTCAAACAGTTCCCAAGGCAACTAAAAGATACTGGCAAGGAAGATAAAAGCAGTCAGCAAGGAAGTTTCCTGGAGTCTCAGAACTGCTTGTGAAAATCTTCAAAACTACTTTTATGCTATTCTTTGGTTTTGCTCAAACAGCCCAGAGCTGGGTCTCAAATTAATCTACCCTGGACAAAGTCAACCCAAACCATCCCAGGTTGGCATCCTAACTTCTTTGCTCAAAACAGTGTCTGATGGTAGAAGGTGGGAGAGTTAATTTTTGCCCTACTACTTCCACCAGTTTCCTGGCTAACAAGAACCCTTCACATTCATTCATCCTAGATATCCAATCTATTGACAAATCTATTTTCACAACACCCCCTCCTCATTTACCCTCCTCACTTCTCTCACATAAGTATTACCGTGGTTTCTTCCCTTATTATTTCTCACCTGGACTACTGCAATAGCTTTGTAATTGGTCTTCCTACAAGTCTGTCCTCAATCCCATCCATCTTTCATTTAGTTGCTGAAACCATTTTCCTAAAATGTCAGAATAGCTCCAGTGACTCCCTATTACCTCCTCAATCAAATATGAAGTCCTTTGTTTGGCACTTAAAGCCTTTCATAACCTATTTCCTTCCTACTTTTCTAGCCTTCTTACACTTTAGCTTGCCAATGTTCTTTCTAAAATATGGTGCCCAGGACTGAACACAATACTTCAGATGAGTTCTGAGAAGGGTAAAAGTACAGCAAGGATCTTCATCTACCTGGTTCAAGATGATATAGTGTTGAAGATTACATTGCCATTCTTGACAGCCATATCACACCTTTATTCATATGGAGATGGTGTAATGGGAATCTGAAGATCTTCCCTACCCCTTGGCCCCTTGATAGGCTTAAGTGATTCTGAGAACCTTCCCTGATTTGAAAATATACTCTGCCCCCTAATAGGCTGAATGTGGTCACATAGAGCCTGTGGCAGAAAGCTTGTTTTTGAGGAATGTCCACACCTTGTTACTTTGTGATTGGGCAGTGGATCTAGAGGGTTGTGACATTCTCTGATCCAGGAGAAGGCTATATATATCTTGATGCGAGGTTTTGCCTTGGGGCTCACTTTGGGAAGAGTTGTGTGATTTGGCCAGATGAGATTCTGGGCAGCCGTTGGGCTCCCCAGCTTTGAAAACCCAGATGTTGGTGCTTCCCTCTCTGGTAATTAACTAGGTATGAATGTAATGGTCAGACAGCTGGAAGCCCTGCCTGCTGAATTGTGTTATTTTCTTTTGTAACTTCTGTTTGTATTCTCTGAAGTTCAGGGTGCTGACTTTTTCCTCTGAACTAGGTAAATGATATGTTTGATTGATTAAAGTAAGATTGTTAACCCATTTTGAATTGTTTTCCTTTAGAAAAGCAGATCTAAGAACCTGTGCTAGCAGCCATTCTGGGCATGCTAGGGTGCTTGCTTCTATACATGGCAGTCTCCTAAAGCCCTTAGATGTTTTTCAAAAGAAATATTACCCAGCCAAGCCTTACTCATATTGTATATGTGAAGTTAATTAATTTTTTAAACATAAGACCTTACATTTATCTCAATAATCTGATTTGATTCAGTACAATGATATATTCAGTCAAGATTTTTTAAAAACCCATCCAGTGGGTGAGCCATTTCTTTCAGTTTTGTGTCCTCTGCAAGTTTGATAAGTATGACATCTATACTTTTTTTTAATAAATCATTGATGAAAAATGTTCGGTGGCACTATGACCAAGACCAGATATGTGGGTTACTTCACAAGATAATTCTTTTTAATTTAATTTTTTTTTGGAGACTGAGTCTCCCTATTTAATTCAGACTGGAAATACAGTGACCACTCAGGGGTCCAGTTCCACTATTAATTGGCATGGGAGCTTTGACCTATTGCCTTTCTGACCTGCACCATTTTGCTCTTCTTAGGGATCTTTTGTCACACCCTGATCCCAGGGCCTTACCATGTTGGTGTAAAACTGCACAGACACCCAATTGGCTTAGCCAATGCTTAGAACTTTTAAGTTTTAGTAATCCATAAGCCTCACCCTTTCCCCCGTAGCAAGAAATATAACTACACACCACTGCACCTTAAAAAGTTGATTTCAAATTACTGAGGGTTAAATTTTCAAAAAGCTCCAATCCATCTAATTATAGTATGATATAGCCCACATATAGCTATCTTTTCTACCAGAAAAAAATGTAAGACACTATCGATTTTTTTTTTGCTAAATACTAGATAAGCTATATTTATACCATCCCCCTGATCTACCAGTCTAGTAATACTGAAAGAAAGGGAATGAAATTAGTTTGCCTTAACCTATTATTTCTAAGGGCATGGTGATGCTTTGTGAACACTGCTGCATTTTCAAAATATTCACTAACTGTCCTCTTAGTAATAAGTTCCAGAATTTTTCCCAGGAATCAAATCAAGCTTACTAGATTATAGTTTGGAGATTTCATTCTCTTCCCTTTTGTGAAAATTGGGATACTCTTTCCCCTTAGAATCCTGTGGTATCCCTCATCCTCTGCAGTTTTTCAAAGATAATATTGACAGTGTCTCCACCATCACATCAACTAGCTCTTACACTACTCCAAGATGTATAATCATTTGGGCCAGGTATTTTGAACTCTCTAAAAGCATCTAAGGACACTCTTACTATCTCCTTACTGTTTTTTTGGTGAGGAGACGAGTAAGCTCTATTAACCATTTTTTGTTTTGTCCCTTACTGTTCAAAGATCATCATCCTTGGCACAGAAAACAGAAACTTGGGATCTCTGTCAGGTAGCAATCAGTGGATTTTTTTTCAATTTCTACTTTATCCTCTTGTTCGAAAACTTCAGGGCAATTTGCCTTTATAATTTCTTGAAGTATGGCGTCTAGACATTTTTTGGTTATAATTTTCAGGTAGTTCAATAATTCTTATATTGTCTTGTTCTTCAGGTCAGTTATTTTTCTAACGAGATGTTTCACATTTTCTTCCATTTTTTTCATTGTTTTGATTTTACAATTATTTCATGGCATCTCACATCATTAGCTTCCCCCTTACCCAATTCTAATTTTTATGGAGTTACTTTCTTCTGTAAGTTTTTGGATCTCTTTTTTTCAGTTGGTTGACTTTCTTTTCATAGTTATCTTGATTTTCTTGCAATACTCTTGGTTATTTTCCCTAATTTTCTCCAACCTCTCTTACTTGATTTTTAAAGTCCTTTTTAAGCTCTTACAAGAACTCTTTTTAGGCTTATGGACATTTGACATTTTTCTTTGAAGTGGAAATAGCCGTTTAAACTGCACTATCTTCTTCTGAGTATGAACCCAGATCTTCTTTATCACCATAAAAGCTATGTTTGTTGACTGACTGACTGAACTCTTCTTGCCCAATCTCGAAGGCTATCTGCACTATGGGGAATCAGAATGCATTATTATCTATTAACATAGCCCTTTGAAAAACTGATTATCTCCTTAGCATTTTATATCTTTTGGTCCCAAATCAACACCATCTATGAAGAACAACACATCTGCTTTGATTTTCTGGATTCAAAGTTCATTTCAGAACTGCAGCTTGATTTTCCATGACATTCTTCAGGCATTACATGTGTGTGAAGGAATGACTTGGGTTAGAGTGTGCATGAGGCAGCTGTTTACAGGGTGGAATTTGAGTGAATCTAGGTGCTTTGTCAACTTTAAAGTATACCTGAATGTGATTTAGGGTTGTTGCCATTATTATTATAGGACATTTCTTTTTCACCCTCTCCTCGCCAATCCCCACCCCAATGTCTGTTATATGGTTGTCATAAGCTGGAAATCCAACAATTAGAGATTGATTTTTATGTATCTTCCAGTCCTTGAATGTTTCTAACTTTTTTTGATGGGGGGCTTTGGCAGGGGAGGGGGGAAAGAAACCTATGTGGGGTGGAGTCCAGACTTAGGGTTTTGTTGATATAGAGAATTCCAAGGGAGGAAATTCCTGTTACCACCAGTTACCAGCACCTGACCTACAACTTAGACCCTTAGAAAGTTTTCTGAGGCCCTCAGAAGTAAAGTGACTTATCCAGTTCCCTGGCTCTGCTTTACTAGTTATGAGACTTTGGGCGTGAATCTTAACTTTTCTGTGCCTCAATGTCTTCTTCTGTAAAATGTGGGTAACAGTTTTTCTATTATAAATTTCCCGGGATTCTTGTGAAGATCAGATGAGAGAATGTATATGAAGAAGTTTATGAACCTTAAATCATTGTACAAATGTGAGTTATCATGATAATTATCATAGTCCTATTGAGGATAAGAAATCATTTGAAGCCAAGAGAACTAGCAATGGCAACCCACCAGAGGAAAAAAACAACAAGTTTTAAAATATCATCTCGTTGGTCATTCCCAGAAAGACTTCAAATCCCTATATATCCTTATAGCTTTGGAGAGCACAAGATTAAAGCACAAAAAGCAATCCATGAAGGGGACACATTCTCTAGCCTACAGTGCTGCCAAGTCCACTGCTATCGAGTACCCTCCCCCACAGATCCAATTAGGTATCTGAAAAAAGACGAGGGAAAGAGGCAATATGGTACTTTAAGAATTATTATTATTTGTTTTATCTACAAGTTACCATTATCTTTTCAAGCAGAATGTTATTTACATCATTCATAAAGGTGGTATTCTTATATCCATGAGTCCAAACATTTTCACAGGTCCAATTTTTTAAATAGAAAAATAAGATTCACTTAACATAAGTCTGATTTATAGTACAAACTACACCTGTTACATTTTATATATGTGTTTGTAACAGAAGTATGATGATATTTTATGATGATTATTTTTCTTGCTGAATCTTGACATAGAGGTAGCATGATATAATAAAAGGCACATAGGATTAACTTTGTATTTTTGCTTTCTATGTGGGTGGCCTTGCACTTATGTTATTTGTTCTCTTGCCCTCAATTCCATGACTTGTGAGGTGGGGATGGTTGCACTGATTGAAAAAATGCTTTCACTATCTCCATCTTGAGGCTATTGTAAGGATCAAATGAGACAATGCATGTGAAAATGTTTTGTAACCAAAAAAACTTCTCTATAAATTCTATTTTTCTTCTTCTTAGTCAGATCACAGGACAAAGTTTTCCCCCAGCTCTGCATAAAACCTAATTGAAACCTATAACTGTGCTCTCAGTGAGAAGATGGGCAAATGTAATAGTAATAATAATATTAACATATTTTGATTCTTCAAAGGATCTGTGATCTCATCATTGAGGATACTTTCCCCATTAGGTCATGACCTCTTATAAATCCACCACAGGGACCCACCCAATGTGATTGCTTGCCATTTTGTGAACACTAATAGAATAATAGAATAAGTAGGCTATCCATCAGTTGTCCCTCACTTTGTATATATGATCAATCTACCTTTCTTATATGATATCCTTTGTCCTGTTTCTTCTGCACAGTTCTTTGTTGGGGAGTAGCTACAACCTACTCACTGAAAGCCATTCTCTCTTTTTTTTTTAAGGTTTCACAGCCCTATGTTCAAATACCTTTCTAATCTTCTCACCATGACCTTCTGAGGTTGGCATTATTATAGACATCTTAGAAAGAAATATTTTTAAAAAGCTTTTTGTTTGGTAATTTTATATAAGTTTTTTCTTAGTGAATGCCCACATATTGTATTCCTTTCAAAGAGAGCTCATTTTAGTTGTACATTTGGGGGTAGCATATATTCCAACCAATGTGGTATTCTCATTAATAAGTCAAAAAGCTGTTTCTGTGGAGTTCTCTTGACTTTCCACTGGGCTCCCAAAATATTTCTTTGGATCTGGAGTATGAATAACAGCAGGATCACTACTGATGGATTTTGCCATGGAATCAAAAACTTAAATAAGTAATTCATCTTCTGAAGGAAACTAGTGAAGTCCTAATAGAACAACAGAAGTCTTGCCAGATACAGATGGCTGGTGCCCAACACAGATTCAAAAAGAAACCACATATCACTGGCCAAATTTTTAAAAGATCAGCTGGTACTGAAAACTATAGTCAAAAGGGAGGCTTTTGCCAAAAATCAGCTTCTCCAAAGACAACAACAAAAGATTCAATTCCACAAATGAGAACTTCAAAACTATTTAAGTATTATAAACAACAGGTGAGCTGAGAATGCTTTTCAGAGGGCATGGGAAATGTGGCGGCAAGAGGGAGAAGTGGACTTCCTCTTACATAAGGATAGGTCCCAACGGGGAAATCCAATTCCAACAAAGGAGACTGAGAAGCAGTATGGCGCCTGGGACTCAAGGACCTAAGTTTTCCCCCGGCTCTCTCATATACTATCTGTGTGACTTTGGCATTGTTGTTGTTGTTGTTGTTGTTAGCCCTTAGTTATGAAAATACTGAATTGGTCCTTTTATACTTGCATTTGTATAGTTTCCAAGACATCCAGATGGTGATGGCCAGTAGGCAGGAAATGGGCACTAGAGTTCAGAAGAGAGCTAGAGCTTGATTTATAGATTTGGGGGTCATCAGCATAGAAGTGAGTTTTGAATCTATAGTTGTGAGTTCAAACACCACATGGGGGGCGAGGAAAAGGGTGGGGGAGGGAACAAGAAAGAAGGAAAGACAAAAAAAGGGAGGGAGGGAAAGGGGAGGGAGGAAGGAAAAAAGAAAATAGAGAGGGGAGGAGGGAAGGGAGAGGGGGGGGAAGAGTGGGGGAGGAAGAGTGGGGGAGGAGAAAGGGAGGAAGAAGGGCGGGGGGAGAGACAGAAACAGAAGGAGAGAGAGACCAAGATGGAAACAGAGACTGAGATTGAGACACAGAGAAACAGATATACAGAAAGATAGTCAGAGGTGGGAGAGACAGAGAGAGAGAGACAAGGGGGAGGGGGAGGGGGAGACAGAGAAAGAAAGACAAAGAGACAGAGACAAAGACTGAGGTAGAGAAACAGAGAAGGAGACAGAGATACAGAAAGGGGAGAGACTGAGAAAAGCAAAAAGGAAGAGACAGAGAACTTCAGGGAATGTTATGCAACACTAAAGAAAAAAATCACACATGATGGAATTTCTGGCATCAATGAGACTAAGGAAATTAGCTCCCTCATTTTACAAAGAGGAAACTGAGGCCCAGAGAAGTTAAATGATTTGTCCAAGATTATAGACTGGAGGTCCTAGATCTAACTAGAGCTAGTTATATAGCATCACACTGACTCCATCATTATTAGCTTGTATGATTTCTCTTGATTCATACCGTTTGGATGAATGGATTGTTATCTGTATCTTTGGAGGTACTCACATTGAAATATCAAAATATCATACCCTGGGATGGGTTCCCACCTATTCGGTCTATGAATAAGACTAGCTTATGCCTGAGACCTATGAATAAAGAAAAGAAAAGAAAAATTCAGCACCTATTTGATCAAGGAAATAGTAGCAGCCAATAAAACAAATGTTCTTAGAATAGTTTTTTTTTCTTTTTGAGATCACTTAAATGTAAAGAATTTCAAAAGCTAGAAAAGGGTTCTTTCTGTACCCCCCATACACTCCCTCCCCGCCCCAAGAATGCTAGAAATCAGCAATGATTAATGAGGGAAGAGAAGAAGGGAGTAATATCAAAGACATTTAGCTTTGGGGGTCCCTGACCCCACCAGCAAACAATTCACCTTACAACATACCAATTATTTCACAGTAATATAATCAGGCTACCAACATAAATTATTCTGCTGTAGCAATACAAGTAAGAAGAGGCATGGGGGGAAATGCTTTCTATAGAAAGGCAAGATTAGCTACTCGCTGGACACAAACACAATTTTTAAGAGGCAAAGGGTTGAGAAAATCTAAATAAGGACATAGGAGCCCACCTGCTCTTGGATGGGCCTGTAAATGAGGCAACAGAGAAATTACATTCATCTCTGTTTAAATTTCTCATTATGGTCCATGTAAAAAATTATGTTCTGACATAACCTGGATTATTTGTGTACCTCCAGGCACTCATTTGAAAGCAAATGTGCCGTAAATGGTCTGTATCAGAAAGCAAATTAGTACCTAATCCTAGGAGGGGTTAAGAGCTGCCAAGGGAAGCATCTTGGTAAACCAATCAGTAAATGCCCAGCAGTGAGATGCCTAATGGGATAGGGAAGATACAAGACAGGGCCAAGATAATCACAGGGCATCCTCAAAGACCAGTGGAGTACAGCTCAATGAATTTCTTTTCACTTGGCCATGAGGCAGAGAACACCAAAGGACTGATGAGGATTTTCACATCCAATTTAGTTAAGCAAACAAATTTCAGTTGTTTTTTCAGTCGTGTCTGACTCTTTGTGACCCCATTTGGGGTTTTCTTGGCACAGATACTGGCGTGTTTTGCCATTTCCTTCCCCAGCTCGTTTTACAGATGAGGAAACTGAGGCAACCAGGGTTAAGTGACTTGTCCAGGTTCACACAGCTAATAAGTGCCTGAGGTCACATTTGAACTCAGGAGGTCTTCCTGACTCCAGGTCTGGCACTCTGTGCACTATGGCACCCCCTAGCTGCCCCAAGTCCTGAAAATGAGACTTCAAATCACCCAGGCAACCTGAACCTGAGAGCACAGACCTCTAATCACTCCCCAACTCAAAACGGCACAACACTAACACTCTCCACTGCCACGTGGTCACTTCATTATGTAATTATCCTATTTGCCCCCCAGATTGCGCTCTTTATTATCCCTGTTCTTTCACTTATCTTCAGTCCCTCCCTGTCTGCTGGCTGCTTCTCTGGTGATGACAGACATGCCTATGTCTCCCCCATCCTCAAAAACCCTCACTTGACCCATCCATCCCCACTAACTACTGTCCCATATGTCTCTTGCCTGTTGTGGCTAAACTCCTCGAGAAAGCTGTCTACAATTCCTTTCCTCTCACACTCTGCTTAACTTTCGGCAGTCTGCTTCTGACCTCATCCTTCAACCAGAACTGCTGTCTCCAAACATCTTAATTGTCAAACGGCCTTTTTTCAGGTCTTTGGTATTGTTGATTACCCTCTCCTCCTTGATATTCTCTCCTTTCTGGGATTCTAGGACTCTACTCTCTCCTGGTTCTTGTTCTGCCTACTGTTTTACCCTTATAAAGTCTCTCAAATATGCTCCCTTCTTTCCTCTAATATTTCTACCACTGTATTTCAGGGTCTCATTTCCTCATTCTTGGACTATTGTAATAGTCTTTTGGTCTGTCTGCCATAAGCCTCTTCCCACACCATTCAGGCTTCCCCACTCAGCTGCCAAAGTGATCTTTCTAGAGTTCAACTATAACCATCTCTCTCTCTCTCTCTCTCTCTCTCTCTCTCTCTCTCTCTCTCTCTCTCTCTCTCTCTCTCTCTCTCCCCTTCCTCCCTCCTTCCCTCCCCTCTTCCCTCCTCCATCTCTCTCTCTCTCTCTGTCTCCCTCTGTCTCTCTTTCCCCACCCCCCTCTCCATTTCAATAAAGTCCAGTCACTCTGTATCACTTCTAGGAGTAAGTATAATATGTTTTATATTTATATAAAGTCCTCTGTAGCTCAGTATCTGTCATAACCTAGTCCTCCCTTTCTAATCTTCTCATACCTTATTCCCCCCACACACATTCTCTTTGACCCAATGACACAGGCCTCTTTACTGTTCCTTGAGCAAGGCATCCCATCTCTAGACCCGGGGTATTTTCAGTGACCTGCTCCCAGTACCTGGACTGCTTTCCTTCCTCATCTCCACCTTCTGACTTCCCTTGACTTCCTTCAAGTCTCAGCTAAGATCTGATCTCCTACAGGAATTTTCCCAATCCCTCTAGATTCTAGTGTCTTTTTATTGATGATTTTTTTCTATTTATCTTGAATATATAACTTGTTTGTATATACTTGTATGAATGTTGTCTCTTCCATTAGACTTGTGAGCCCTTCAAGGACAGGCATTGTCTTTTGCCTTTCTTTCTATCCCTAGTCTTAGCACAGTGCCCTACACATAATTAATAAATACTTACTGAGTGAGTAAATTATTCTTTCTGTTTCCACAGTCACTCAGATCAGACACTAACTCTTCACACACTCAAACTTTGTTCTTTTCTTTGACATAGGCACTGACACTAAACTTCTCTATTCCTTTACTATACCAGTATCAGAGCAGTGACTGGACACTCTCATCCATGGATATACTGGAGCCAGTTCAAACTAGCTCTTAAGAACTGATTGTTAGGTTTTCAGTGTGAGCCTTTCTACCTTGGAAAATGGCAATCACTACAAAACAGGGCTTGATTTGTGGTTTTTATTGTCTAGACTTAAGAAAATGACAGAGAAAATGTTAATAATGCAGTTTCAACTTCAAAGTGTGTAATGGTATATTGTTTGCCTTCTCAGTGGATAGGGGAGGGACTGGAGGGAAGGTGAGAATTTGGAATTCTAGATGTAAAAGAGGGGGGGGGGAGAGAGAGAGAGAGAGAGAGAGAGAGAGAGAGAGAGAGAGAGAGAGAGAGAGAGAGAAGAAGAAGAAGAAGAAGAAGAAGGAGGAGGAGGAGAAGGAGGAGGAGGAGGAGGAGGAGGAGGAGGAGAAGAAGAAGAAGGAGGAGGAGGAGGAGAAGAAGAAAGGAGAGGGGAGGGGAGGAGAGAAGGTGAGAGGAGAGGAGAGAGAGAAAGAAATGTTAAAAATAAATAATGAAATTTTAAAATTAAAAAAGAGAAAAGTGTGCAATATATTTTCAGAGAGCTGGTTGTGAAATATTTACCATTAGTAGCATAGCCTATGAAGGAATCACAACTACAGACCTCTGTGAGCCAGCTGCTAGGGATAACTCCACTCTGAAAAGGAAACATTTCAAAATATAAACTCATTTGTACAATCTTAAGAGGAAGGGTAGTGGAAGATTACAAGAAATATTGTCTCATAAAACAGTGGAAACCATTACTTAAAGTTTAAGAAGCAAGTGTAAATAAAATTGACAGTTGACACAATTAAACTAAATGATTACAAGAACAGTCAAGGATGAAACTAAGAAGAAGGCAATGAAACAGACAATAGAAAACTTGTCAAGATTATTGTAGCTAACTCTTGGAAAGAATACTGTAGAGACTTTCCATCTATAGAAAAAATACTGTAGACTCAGCATCCCAGACCTTGATGTGCTTCATGAGGGGGTGGAAACTACACTAAAGGAAAAAAAGGAAGAATCATTGGACTAGACCAAATATACATGGAGGAGGTCTGTGCTGGAGGTAACACAACTGTAGGGGCTTTGAGGGATTGAATCTCAAGATATCTAAAAAAGGGGGAAATATCAAATATGTAGGGAGACAATACCACAGACTTTATTTTTCCTTCACCTCCCATCCTCCAAAAAACAATCCAGAAAACACCAATAACTTTCCTACTTTCTTAAACTACCAAGAAACTCAAGTGAGATGGAGGAGGTAGCATATGCCAAGAGGGTCAAGCCCATTCAGACCTAATGGAAACAGCCTAGAACCTTGAAGCAAGGAACCCCGGAAATAGCAGTGCCCCCACCAGACCACCACCCCTGATTTCAGCCTTCATTAAGGGAAGTGATGTCTGTGGAGAAGTGGCACATCTCCCTAAAGAACACCATCGTTCAACACTGACAAAACCAGTGATGGAGTTCTTGGGTGCCTGTACTTGGACCCCAATTCCAAGATCACATTTCTCCCTAGCTTCAAAAAAAACTATCCCTGACAGTTTTCTCCCTAGCCTAAGGACATTATGCCTATCAATAACTCATGAGTAGGTTCCAGTAAGACAAACTATCTTTCCCCATCACAAGAACAAGCTGACCTCTGAAGAAATTCTCTTGTAAAAGCAGGACTGTCTTGTAACCACAGAATTAACATGCATTGATTCCCAAAGTTATCATATTCAATCTAGAGGTCAAGCCATAAGACATCAACTCTCAAAGGTATCTTGCTATAGACATAACAGATCAAAAAGACACCCCTGAGAAGCCCCTTCCTCTGGTGCCCAGTTGTGAATGATGCCTGTGACCAAGGTTGCAAGTTATCACCTAATTAGCCTATCTACTAGATAATTCACTACTTTTCCTATTTTTTAGCATCATTCCTACTAGGTTGCAAGTTTCTTTCTTTCTCTTTTTTTTTTTTTTGTCTTTTTGGAGGGGGGAGGACAGGCAATTGGGGTTAAGTGACTTGCCCAAGGTCACGAGGTTAATAAGTGTTAAGTGTCTGAGGCCATATTTGAACTCAGGTTCTCCTGACTCCAGGGCTGATGCTCTATTCGCTTTGCCACCTAGCTGCCCCTAGGTTGCAAGTTTCTTAAGGAGCTCTGCCCGCCATATTGGTATTACAATAAACTTTTGCCACCTTGACTTAAAGAATGCTTGAATTCATGAATTCATTCCAGATAACCCTGTTCAGTACTTCAGTCCTTGAGGGGTTCTTGAACCCCTTAAACCATAATACCATGACTGTGGAAAGTCAGGGGTGCCAGATGGTATGGTTAATAGAGCACTGGCCCTGGATTTAGGAGGACCTGAGTTCAAATCTGGCCTCAGACACTTAACACTTACTAGCCCTGTGACCTTGGGCCAGTCACTTAACCCCAATTGCCCTGCCCTCCTCCTTCCAAAAAAAGCAAAAATAAAGAGTGGTAATTCGGTTAGTCAAAAAGCATATATTAAACTCTTTCTATAAGGCAGGTACTGAGCTAAACACTGAGGATACAAATGCAAAGTAAAAGATGATAGCTAGTCCCCATCCTCTACTTATATTCTAGTAGAGGAAATTGACACATAAAGAGGGAATTTAGAAGGGGAGGTAGTGCTGGAGCCAGTAGAGGTTCTAACTTGGGGTATGGTAGTAAATTCTGAAGAATAAGAAGCAAAACTGGGAAAGGAATGAAGGGTGCTTGGCCTGAGTCCCACTTCAAAATGGAGGCCCTGGAAGGAGCTCACCAATGAGAGAAGCCAGCCACTGGTCCTAAGAGAAGTTCCAGGGTGAGAAAGTCACATATTCTGTCAACCTCAAACATTGTGTTAAAAAAGTATTGTTTCACTGTTTTTTTATGGAGTGTTTGAGGCTGAATGAGTTGCTTATAGGGAAGTGGCTTCAATGTCAAAAGAAAAGTAATACTTTTTTTTACATTTTTACATTTTTATTTATTTAGTTTTAGTTTTTAACGTTTACTTTTATAAGATTTTGAGTTCCAAATTATTTTTCTCTCTCTCTTTTCTCCTGTCCCCAAAATGGAAAGCAATGTTATATATAGTCTACATGTATAATCATATTAAACATATTTCTACATTAGTCATGTAAGGAAGAATCAAACAAAAGGAAAAAACTGCAAGAAAGTCTGCTTCACTCTGCATTCAGACTCCATAGTTCTTTCTCTAGATGTGGATAGCATTTTCCATCATGAGTCTTTTGGAGTTGTTGTAGATTCTTGCATTATTGAGAAAAGCTAAGCTGATCATCAAATAATGTTGCTGTTACTGTGTACAATGTTCTGCTGGTTCTGCTCACTTCACTCAGCATCAATTCATTTAAGTCTTTCTAGGTTTTTCTGAAATCTGCCTGCTCATCATTTCCTATGTAACAACAGTATTCCATCATATAATGATTTTCATTATGTCAATATCAGGGGGCACTCAAAACCACTTCCTAGGGAATCCCAGATCTCCCTGGTAGTTTGTGCATGCCCCACAGAGAGTGAAAGGACTCATTAATTGCAAGGCTCCCTCTGATTACCAGAGAACCTAAGACCTATGCATTAACTCTGCTTCTCATCACTGGGGAGGACCACTTGTTGTCTAGAGGCATGTCTATATGTGGATCTACTCTAATCCACATTAACTCTAAAATAACCATCTTTATTTAAAACATCTTGTGTTTCAGTGAGTGCTAATCACATGGCCTTAGCATAATGGAGTTGGTTTCCCATGGAAACTGACGTACATACTAGAATGCTGACTATATGCCATTCATTGTTGTTAAGTCTTCCAGTCATGTCTGACTCTTGTTGACCCCATTTGGAGTTTTCTTGGTGAAGATATTCAGTGGTTTGCCATTTCTTTCTCCAGCTCATTTTACAGATCAAGAAACTGAAGCAACAGGGTTAAGTGACTTTCTCAAGGTCACACAGCTAGTAAGTATCCGAAGTCAAATTTGAATTCAGGCCTTCCTGACTCCAGACCTGGCATTCTATCCACCATGCCTCCCAGCTGCCACAAATAAGCACTATTCAACAACAATGAAACAATACACAATAATAAACAATACAGATTTACAAAACTACTGTAAAGGCACTGCTCTCATAGACCCCACATGTCCCTCAGCCATAGAATTGATCTGGACTCATATGTGAAGCTCTCCTTTCAGGAGGGGAAAGTGTGTGGCTATCTAGTTCCCATTTTCCCTACAACTGGTCATCCATTGCCAGTGCAGAAACTCTGGAGTCAGGTCACTCATGATACGATAGAACATAGAGCCTGTTGCAAACTATAATTTAAAAGGGTTGGTGCTGCCCTGGTCTTAGCTAGCTAGTTCCTGGTAAGGCCCTTTGACCTTGTCTAGCTGCAATTAACCCTTCACAGAACAAGGCATGTAGAATGGGCAGCCATTACCAGCAAGAAGCCACACTATGATTGCAACATGCCCTACCCAAGGCTGATCACTTGAAATCTCATCGTTAAGCTTATTGACTAAGTTTTTGATATTTAACACATTCTCAGCTTCCTCAGTCATCTCTCCCCTCTGGAGGACTAGAAGGTGAAGTATGAACTCCTCCCAATGCCTTCCTTAGTAGAGGGTTCTGAATTTTTCAGGTAACTTTATTTTCTGTCAGTAGATCTCCTTGGGTTTGACTCCATTAAACATTATTACCCCTTTCATGCCCCTTCCCTCTTTTTAAGGCCCTTTTTGTATATTGTCTTCCTGCATTTGACTGTAAGCTCTTTGAGGACAAAGACTGTCTTCTTTTTTTAAAATTTGTATCACTAGCACTTAGCACAGTGCCTCCCGAATAGCAGACACTTAATAAGTGTTCACTGAAGTGAAGTCTAATCTTGCTTCTCTACATCTGTTCAGTTGTTTTTTTTCAGTTTTGAGCCATATTTGAAGTTTT
Organism: Gymnobelideus leadbeateri; assembly: GCA_011680675.1. Taxonomy (NCBI): domain Eukaryota; kingdom Metazoa; phylum Chordata; class Mammalia; order Diprotodontia; family Petauridae; genus Gymnobelideus; species Gymnobelideus leadbeateri. Next base: position 68,368 of record WOXC01005527.1, read on the forward strand.
CTTTTTGCTTTTTTTGGAGGGCAATTGGGGATAAGTGACATGCCTAAAGTCACATGGCTAGTAAGTGTGTCAAGTGTCTGAGGTTGGATTTGAACTCAGGTCCTCCTGAATCCAGGGCTGGTACTCTATTCACTGTGTCACCTAGCTTCCCCTTGAAGTTTTCTTAGTAAAGATACTAAAGTGGTTTGCCATTTCCTTCTCCAATTCGTTTTACAGATAAGGAAACTGAGGCAAACAGGGTTAAATGACTTGCCCAGGGTCACACCGCTAGTAAGTATCAGAAGCCAGATTTGAACTTGGGAAGATGAGTCTTCTTGGTTCCATACCCGGAACTCTCTCCACTGACACCTAGCTGCCCTAAGACAACTTTTCAAATACTTGAAGATGACTATGATGTCCTCCTTGAGCCTTTCCTTCTCCAGGCTAATTATTCCCACTTCTTTCAATTGATCATCATATGACAGTAGATACAAAAGAAATGTTTACTGAATTGAACTGAACCAAGATTAAAATATTTCTTTAGTTCCTACTTTGGGCAAGGCATGTAGAGCAATAGTCTGGGCATACCAAGACAAAAATGAAATGGTACTTGACCTCAAAGAGCTTATCGTCACAAATAATATACAAATGCCCGGCTATGCTTTTGAGTCTTGGATTTTATTCCACAAGTTTCAAGACCACCAACCTGATGTCTTTTTTGCTTATTGTTTTAGTTTATTTTTTAAAAGTCAGGGTTTTCAGTTCAAAAGGGTAATTTTAGTTTGTATACATTGAACTGAATAATGGGGTCATAATTCAAGGACCTAATGTAAGTTAAAAGCAGCTACTATCACTATATTTGGACTCAGTATTCAAAACATAACATTCTTGAACCATATTATATATCTTTTTATTTATTCATAGTTATACACTGTTCAGAGGAAGAGCCCTGGCTGACCCTCTGTGGCTATGTATCTTGCCCAGACTTCGGAATTTCTAGGTGACACAGTAGATGAAGTGCTGGTCCTAGAGTCAGGAAGACTCACTGTCCTGAGGTCAAATCCAGCCTTAGATACTTATTAGCTGTGTAACCCTAGGCAAGTCGCTTTATCCCATTTACATCTGTTTCCTCATCTGTAAAATGGGCTGGAGAAAGAAATGGCAAAACACTCCAGTATCTTTGCTGAGAAAACCCTAAATGAGGTCACAAAGAGTCAGGAATGATTGAAAATGACTCAACAACAACAAATGGAATTTCTAGAACACCCCTGTTCTAGACCAACTTCTACCCACATCACTGTCATTGAAAAGTAACACCACTGTTTAAAAAAAAATCCAATGGGTATGCAACCAGTGTCCAGTAGAAGGATTTATAAGCCAGAGAGTGGCTTCCAATGGAGACATATCAAGTCAAATGCTTATGGACTCCAATAGAGAGAATCTTTGATTTATTCCCATTACTGATGGGCTACCTCCAGGTTGTAGAGATGTGATTGCTGAGATAACAAAAGGGTTAGAAGACATCCAACCAGGAAAGCACTTTAATTAACTAAGTCTCTTTTCTGCCCTATTACCATCAGCCTTCAACATCTTCTGGAAAATTAAAAAAAAATACTCTTACATGGGATGTAAGAGATTTCCACTTCCCCCACTCTAGTTAAAGCCCTCATTGCTTCATGCCTGTCCTGTGGCAATAACTTTCCAATAATCTCTCTGTCTCCTGTCTCTTCCACCTCTAATCCTTACTGCACTCTGCCAACAGATTAATCTCCTTTAAGGACCACTTTGATCACATCCCTCCTCTCTTCCAAATCTTTGCTGATTTCCTGTTGCCCAGCAAAATCTAACATCTTACACCTGCCATTCAAAGCCCTCTTCAATTTGATCCCAATTGCTCTGTTGGGGAGCAGCTGGTATAATTCTCAACGTGAACTTTATTGAGTTTTTTAAATGAACTTCACAAGTACAGGATGGGAGAGGAAGGCCAGACAAAGTTCATGTGAAAAGGTGGATTTTCTTAGTTGGCAGGCCCCATTTAAGTTAAGAACATGAAGTGACATATGAATAAGCTAATTTTGGCTCATGCTACCTTTAGAGGCAAGCTTTGTAAAAGAGATCAGAGGCATACAGTCTTCTATCACAGCCAGGCCATTTAGTTATGGGCACCATGTTTTAGAATGACTTAAGAGTGCTGGAGAGCATTCAGAAGGAGGCGACCAGTATGGCAGATGGACTGGAAATCAAAGTATATACAGTCCAATTGAAAGAACTGGGGGCCTTAAGTTTGAAGAAGAAAAAATCAGGAAGGACATTTGAAGGGTTGTCATGTGGAAGAGGTAGGGGAGCTATCTGGCAGAGTGAATATCAGAGTACCAGACCTGGCATCAGGAAGACTCATCCTCTTGAGTTCAAATTCAGCCTCAAGCACTTATTAGCTGTGTGATTTTTAAGCAAGTCACTTCACCCTGTTTGCCTCAGTTTCCTCATCTGTAAAAGGAACTAGAAAACAAAATGACAAATCACTCCAGTATCTTTGCAAAGAAAACCCCAAATGGGGTCATGAAGAGTCCAACATGACTGAAACAACCAAACTTGCAATTAGACAGATTTAAAATCCACAAAACCAAAAACCAAACAAATGAACCAAAAAACCTTTCCTAACAATGGGAGCTATCTAAAAGTGGAATCAGATGCCTTGGGATATGTTAGGTTCTCCTTTGCCAGAAGTCTTCAGGTTAAAAATGAGTTTCGGGGTGGCTAGGTGGCTCAGTGAATAGAGTGCCGGCCCTGGAATCAGAAGGCCCTGAGTTCGGAGCCGGCCTCTGACACCTAATCTATATGAACAAAAAAACCTAGCCGTGTAACCTTGGGCAAGTTACTTAACCCCAGTTGCCCTAAAGGGGCGGCTAGGTGGCGCAGTGAGTAAGAGCACTGGCCTCGGAGTTGGGATGACCCGAGATCAGATCCAGCCTCAGAAAATGAGCACCCACGAATAAATAATGACTAGCCGTGTAACCTTGAGCAAGTTACTTAACCCCAATTGCTTTATAAAAAAAAAAAAACAAAAAACAAAAAATGAGTTGCAATTTGTTGAGGCTTTTGTAGAAGAGGTTCAGATATTTGTCAAACTAGATGACCCTTGAGGGGCCTTCTAATTCTGATATTCTGTGAAACTCTGGCCAAAGTACTCTTCTCCACAATTTTGCAGTAAAGCAGGTGAAATATTATCTCAATTTTACATATGAGGCAAGATAGGCCTAAAGAAGCTAGATAAATGACTCAAAGTCACACAGGTGGGAAATGGTGAAAGGGGAAACTCAGTTCTCCTGTCAACAAGTGCTTTTTCTATTTCCATTCAAATTCAGTTCAACAAATGTTTGCTGTATACTTTCCATGTGCAAAGGACAATACAAGATGAATGAGTCATAACCACTTTTTTTTCCAGGTGCTATAGTGTCAGGAATATATATATATATATTCTTAGAAAATTACCTGTAAAATGAATATCTATATATCAACATTTATCTTCCTTTTGGCTTTCATTATCAAATTGGAGATATATGTTTCCTTATTTTAAAAAAATTGGCCTCAAAGTATAACAAAATCACACAAGAATTTAGCAAACGATAAAAACCATGCATTTGAAGGAATAATGGAATATTACAGTAAAATAATAAAGCTCAGAGAAGACCGTGAAATATGACTACAATGTCACAGGGTTATTTTTATGTTTCACACAATAGATGAGCACTTTAAAAGAAAAACAGTCCTATCTTAACAAAATAAGGCACACTGGGCTGAGAAGTCACTCCGCCTCCAGCAAATTTCCTCCTCATTACTTGACTATCTGGTCGATGCAATGCTCTTTGGCTGCCTGGATCCCATTGCCTTGCACCTTGCTTCTGTCTTTTAGAATTGAGTGTGTTGATTTGGGCACCAGGGAGGAGGGCACAAAAGAGGCAAAGACTCAAAATGCAACAGGGAGCAAATTTCCTGAGATACACACAGGGGCCCATGAAGTGACAGGGGAGTACATTTAACTCAGTCAAGAGAATAAGAAAGAATTCTCTGAAGTTAAGTCTAAAGCTAATAATTGCTCTCCCATCGGTTCTCTGAGTTATGAATCCTGTAATAGCAAATTTCTTATTATGCTTCTGTGTGTAACAAAGAAAACCTGTCATTTGAATGCAAATAATAATAATAATTCAAATTAACAAGCATTTATGAGACCCTGATTACATGCAAGGCACTCTGGTAAACACTGAGGATAGAGACAAAAATGAAATAAAATAGTCTCTGCCCTTGAGAAGTTCCTCACCTTTTGGGTGGAGAAATGACACCTGCACAGAAAAAGACAAAATATAGCAAAGTACACGAGTGGTCATTTCACGGAGTGAGAACTTACCTTATTAGTCAGGAAGACCTGAGCTCAAGTTTTTCTTGCAACTTACCCATAGTCTGTGAGACCCTGGATAAGTCATTTAACTTACCAGCACCCCAAAACAACTCTCAACTCCTGCAAGTTGAGCTCTTTACACTGATGAAATCTGTCTTGGGAAAAAAATTTTTTAAAGCAAAGTAAATACAAAGCTATTTCAGGGGAAGAGCAACTAATATGGGAAAAATCAAGTTAAAAACTTCTTATTAGAAGTGGTTTTAGGTTCTAAAGGGGTGAGGAATGTGTCAGGAATGAGGTATAGCCTATGGAAAAAGTATGCAAGCCAAAGACGGAATCAACCAGTCAATATGTGTTTGTTAAATGCTTGTCTGCTAGGACTGTGTTAGGCACTTGGCTTCCCAGGAGCTCACACTCTAACAGGGGAGATGACGAGGACATAGACAAGTACATGTAGATAAATAATAGTAGCTAACATTTCTATATTACCTGCTATGGTTCAGAGGTGTATGGTGTGTCCAAAGAGAACTTGCACCTATGGTATGAGGGCTTGCCCATCCCTTGTCAGGGCTGCTCATTCACTCTTGGTGTTCACCTTTCACCCAACTCTGGCTGCAAGAAGCCGTAGCACATGCAGAACAGTTTGTTTCAATGGACCTGAAGGTGGCTGAAGCAGTCGCTAGGGACCTCTTAGAGCTTGGTCAGCCATGAAAGATGCCAAGGTCATATGCAGAGAGAGATAGCTTTGTTTCTTCTTTAGCTATTCTAATTCCTCCAATTTCTTTTTCTTCTCATTGCTATAGCTAACATTTCTGCTTCAATATTGAATAATAGGGGTGGTAATGGAAATCCTTGTTTCACTCCTGTTCTTATGGGAAGGTTAGCTTATCCCCATTACAGATAATTCTTGCTGCTGGTTTTAGGTAAATGTTACTTATCATTTTAATGTAAGCTCCATTTAGTCCTATGTTCTCTAGTGTGTTTAGTAGAAATGAGTGATATATTTTGTCAAAGGCTTTTTCTGAATCTATTGAGATAATCATGTGATTTCTGTTGGTTTTATTTGTACTCATATAGGAAGAAGGAGAGTCAGAAGAGGCAGTGTCACAAATGCCCAGAGTTTTTATAAAGAGGCAAGAATAAATGGCGGTGTCAAAGGCAACGGATCTGTCCAGAAGGATGAAGACTGGGAAAAGACCATCTGATTTGGCAATTAAGAGATAATTGATAGCTTTGGAGAGGGTGGTGATAAGGTCAGAAGCCAGATTGCAAAGGTTTGAGATGTGAATAAAGGAAAAGGAAGTGGAGACAATGAGCATACATAGCTTTTTTGAAGAGTTTGATTGAGAAAGGGTTGTTGTTGTGCTTGTCCTTCGTTTTCAAAGAGGACCATGGCATCGGGGAAATGATGACTTGACTTGAAGTTGACTCTGATTTGAGTGAGGGAGGGCAGTGCAGAGTCAGCAGCCTCACTTTCTAGCCTGATGAATATCTGGTCACTGAGAAAAGGAGGAGTGCAGGGGATGGTAGAGTCTTAAGTATGGGGGAGATCTGGGCATGTTTGAAGGCAGTAGGGAAGAAACTAGTAGAAATTGATGGACTGACATTTTAAGAGATGCAGCTAGATGATGCAGTGGGTAATGTGCTATACCCAGAGTCAGGAATACCTGAGTTCAAATCCTGCTTCAGACATTTGAGAATTTCTTTAAGGATGATTTCTGGGTTCTTTCTTTGATCATGGCTTTCAGGTAGTCCAATAATTTTTAAATTATCTCTCCTGGATCTATTTTCCAGGTCAGTGGTTTTTCCCATGAGATATTTCACATTGCCTTCTATTCTTTCATTTGTTTGGATCTGTTTAATACTATCTTGATTTCTCATAAAGTCACTAGCTTCCATTTGCTCCAGTCTAACTCTGAAGGAATGAATCTCTCAGTGAGCTTTTGAGATTCTTTTTCCATCTGGCAAATTCGACTTTTTAAGGCATTCTTCTCCTCATTACCTTTCTGAGCCTCTTTTGCCATTTGAGTTAGTCTATTTTTTAAGGTGTTATTTTCCCCAGTCAGGCTGTTGACTGTCATTTCATACTTTTCTTGCATCTTTTTCATTTCTCTTCCCAAATTTTCCCCCACTTCTCTTATCTGCTTCTTAAGGTCCTCTATGGCCTGTAGCCAGCTTGTATTTTCATTTGGGCTTTTGGTGCAGGAGTTCTGACCTCACAGTCCTCCTCCATGCTTTGAGTCTCTTTGCCCCTAAAATAGGAGTCCAATGTTGAACTTTTCTGTTTATTTTGTTTCATTTGCCTAGGCATGTTGCCACTTAATTACTTGATTTTGGGGCTTGTTGCCACAGTGGGACTCTGCCACCAGACAGGGGAGCTTCCGCCCAAATGTGGGGTCTTCACAACTTCCACCAGTTGTGTGGCTTCTGTAAAGCCTCCACCCACTCTGGCAAGTTGGATACCCACCCCAAACTTCCCCCCCAGACCACAATCCAGATCCAGGCAGTTTAAAGCAAAAGCGATTAACCCCCAGACTGATTGCTGGATCTTCCTACAGTTCGTAGACCAGGGGCTAGAGCCACTACTGATGCTGCAAAATGGCTTCTGTGCAGCTGTTTCTTCAGCAGCTTTTTGCCCCCAGGGGAGGAAGCCACGTGTTCCCCAAATACTGGTCCCAAAGTCCATGGGGCACTAACCTCTCACTTTGTCCTAGGCATATCTGTGCTGATAATTCTGGAATCGCCACAATTGCTGGTATTCTGGGGTTCCACCAGCCGGCTGAAGGCCTGGCCGCCCTGGGGCTAAAACCGCGGACCTGGGCTGGGCTCTGCGGGCTGCTCTCGCTGGGCTGCCTGCTCTCAGAGAGCTGCGCTGGCTGCTCCCTGCAGGGCTGCTGGGCTGTCCTCAGCAGGAGGTTAGCTTCTCTGTGCCGTTCTGTGGGTGCTGTGGCTCCAGAAGTTGTTAGGAGCTCCCTTTCACATTGTTTGAAATTTGTGTGGGGCAGAGCACATTGGAAATGCTGTTTCTACTCCGCCATCTTGGCTCCGCCTCCCCCCCCCTTCAGACATTTATTAGCTGTATGATCTTGGTCAAGTCAATTAACTGCTGTCTACTGTTTCTTCATCTATAAAATGGGGATAATAATAACACTTACCTCCTGAGGATGGTGTGAGGATAAAATAAGATAATATTTATAAAGTGTTTTTCAAACCTTAAAAGTACTATATAAATGCTAGCTATTATTACGATAGAAACTGAATAAAATAAAAGTCACCAAAAAGGGTGGATTAAACGATCTAAAGTTGCCAGTGACCCGTCTCACACTCATCCCTAAACTTGGTTGTCTGGCCTCGATACTCTCCTTTTTTCCTCCTGCATACCGTGTTCCTCCCTACTTCCATGACTCTGCTCATGCAGTCCTTCCTGCCTTCCCTTTGCCGTCCAAATTTTATACTTTCTTCAAGACTCAGGGGTAGAGGGAGGAGATTTGAGAGGCTTGAAGAGAGAAGGGAAAGTCTGGGACAACTTCTGTAGGGAGTGAGATAAGCAATCAATTAAGGAAGAATAAAATAATTACCTCAATATAGGAAGGGCCCAGTTGAAGTTAGAATAAACATCAAATAGGCCAGTTTCTATCAATCAAGAAACATTTAGTAAGGGCCTACTATGTGCCTGGCACCATGTTAAGTGTTGGGGATATAAAGAAAGGCAAAAGATAGTCTCTGCTTTCAAGATGTCATAGTTTGTCCTGAATGTAGAATATATAAAGGTGACTAATGTCAAATAACTCTGAGAATTGCCATTTTAATACTCAGTGACAGGCATATAATACATAAAGTTTGCAAAATAACACACATGTTTATACACACTCATAGATACATATATGTACACATAATTTGAACCTCACAAAAAAATCTTGTGAAGCAGATACTCCAAGTATTATTATACCCATTTTACAAATAAGGAAACAAGTTCAGAGGGATTGTGACTTCAATCAATAAACATTTATTACATTCCTACCATGTGCCAAGCACTGTGCTAAATGCTAGGGATACAAAAAGAGGCAAATGAAGTCCCTGCCCTCAAGGAGCTTACAATCTAATAGGGGACACAACATACAGACAAATATGTACAAAGGAAGCTATATACAGAATAAATAGGAAATAATTAAAAGAAGGAAAGCACTGTTTGTATTACAGAAGTTTTCCTGTAGAAGGTGGGATTTAGTTGGAACTTAAAGGAAGGCAGGGAAACCAATAGGTGGAGTTGAGGAGGGAGAGGGTTCCGGGCACTGGGGACAGGCAGAGAAAATGCTAGAAGCCAAGAGATGTGGCATCTTGTTTGTGGAACAGGCAGGAGACCAGTGCCATTGGATCAAACAATATGCTTCAAAGAGTAAGGTTTGAGTAAGAGGGATCTGGGTTTTGAAGGACTGTGAATGCCAAACAGCATTTTTATTTGTTCTCGGTGTCAGTAAGAAGTTGTTGGGGTTTATTGAGGAGTGGTGTGACATGATTAGACTTTGCATTTTAGGAAAATCACTTTAGTGGTTGAGTAGAGAATGGATGGAGTGGAGAGCGGCCTGAGGCAGGAAGACATACCAGCAGATACTGCAAGAGTCCGGACATGGTAATGGTTTGCATCAGTGTGGTGGCAATGTCAGAGAGGAGAAGGGGATGTATTTGAGAGATATTGCAAAGGCCTTCACAGTAGCTTGGATATAGGGGGTGAAAGATAGTGAGGAATCCAGGATAACTCAGAGGTTGTGAGCCTGAGGAACTAGGAGAATATGATGCCCTCTACCAGTAACAGGAAAGGCAGAAGGGGAGAGGTTTAGAGGGAAAGATAATGAGTTCTGTTTTGAGTTTGACACGTCTACTGGACATCCAGTTTGCGATGTCTGAAAGGCAGTTAGAGATGTGAGATTGGAAATCAGGAGAGAAGCTGGGGCAGAAAAAGTAGATTTGAGAATCATCATCATAGAGATGGTCATAAAATCCATGGGAGCAGATGAGATGACCAGGTGAAGTAGCATAGAGGGAAAAGAAAAGAGGGCCCAGGACAGAGCCTTGAGAGACACCTACGGTTAAGGAGCATGAGCTAAAAGAAGTTCCAGCAAAGCAGACAGACTTTCCTTAAGGTCAGAGAGGCAGAAGGAGAATTAGGAGAGAGCAGCATCCTGAAAATCTAGAGAGAAGAGAGCAGGACCAGGGAGGACAGAGGGAACAGCAAGGCTACAGCGAGGCCAAGCAGAATGAGGACTGAGAAAGGCCATTGGATTTGGCAGCCAAGAGATGATTAGTGATTTTGGAGCAGTTTCTGTGGAATGATAAGGTCCAAAGCCGGATTGTAAGGGTCAAGAAGAGAGTAAAAGGGCAGAAAGTGGAAGCAACTTTGTCACCAAGATAACAAGTGTCAGAAGTGGTTCGTGTCATTGTTTTCAATGGGGGAGTGAGGAGTGGGTCTTACACTTCCTCTTTGGGTAGCTTCTGTTCTGCTATTCACTTTGCACAGACTGGTTTAGAGTTTGCATGGCTTCAATTTTATCCCAGCACCTCCCTCATACCCAATTACCAGCCAGACTCACCAGGGGAAACAGCTAATACATTTCTCAGCTAGAAGAATGAGAATCATAAAGGCAGAAAGAAGTTAAATAGCCAAGCCAAGATGTAGATAGGGGTCAACACAAAGACAGGAGAAAAACAGCAGCATTGAGTCTGCATGGAGTAGACACAGAAGGCTAAGACTACATTTGTGACTATGACAATCAACACAGGTACAAGCCTTGTTCAGCCTGCTCATAGGTGGAAATAGACCTTCCAATCAAAGGCAGCTGGCAGTTAATATAGCATGTGAAGGTTTGCAAAATGCTTTGCATACGATATCTCACAAATCCTAGAGGGTGGGTACTATTATCTCCAATAAGCACTGAAGAAAAATTCAAACTCAGGGCTTCCAGATTCCAAATTCATGCCTTATAGAAAGTGTAACCTAGTTGCCTAGAAAGACCAGGGACACTTCAAAGAAGTATAGTAAATTATAGCTGGAAGGTATCTGAGACATCAAATTCAACCTGTTTTATAGATTTAAAAAAAATTGAGGCTAAAGTCAATGAGAAACATTGTGGTATATTGGAAAGAGACTTGGATTTGGAGTTGGAAGTAATGGCCTCATTTGGAATTTCTTTGACTTCACCACGAGCTGGATACTTCCCTTGTCTCTCCCTCCAACACCACTTCTCAGCTTTCTTTTGTGTGTTGTTTTCCCCATTGGATTGTAAACTCCTTGAAGGCAGGACCTTTCTTTCTTTTTTGTATTTGTATCCCAAGCACTTGGCACAATGCTTGGCACACTGTAGACACTTGATGAATGTTTATTGACTATTGCACCTAGGTTCTTTGGTAAATTGCTTCTCTTTTCCAGACCTCAGTTTCCTCGTTTGTAAAATAGAATAATCATACCATAAGAAATCTAATTCCCCTTCAAGCACAAATCCTATGATCCTACGATATGATGAAATGACTTGCTAAGGTCACAAGGCAGGTTTGACAGTGTCAAGAGATAACAGAATGTGTATGACAGAGATGTAAAAACCTTGACTTTGGAGTCAGAAAACCTGGGTTCTAATCTCACTTCTACTACCATTTGAGTGATCTTAGGTAAGTCATAAAACCTCCCTGAGTCTCGTTTTCCTCATCTGTAAAACTGGGGGGGTTGCTGAGGTTCCTTCGGATTCTAGATCTCTTGTTACTCAGTGGTTTCTGTTGTGTCTGACCCTTTATGACCCCATTTGAGGTTTTCTTAGCAGAGATACTGGAGTGGTTTACTATTTCCTTCTCCATGTCATCTTATAGATTAGGAAACTGAGGCAAACAGGGTTAAGTGACTTGCCCAGGGTCACACAGCTAGTATGTGTCTGAGGCTGGATTTGAGCTCAGGGAAGTGAGTCTTCCTGACTCCAGGCCCAGCACCCTGTCTCTTAACTCTTGCAATAGTCTATTATTTAGTTTCCATTTCCATAAGTCTCTCCCACTCCAATTCATCCTCCATTCAGGCACTAAAGTGATTTTACTAACATGCAGGTCTAGCCAGGCTAGGTGGTACATGGGTATAATTGCTCCTACCAGGGAGGCTAATACTAGTGGATTGTTTGAACCTAGGAGTTATGAGCTGCAATATGTAAGCCAAAGAGGCATCCATGAGAAGTCTGGAACAAATATGTCGAGTCCTTGAGAGCAAGGAGCCACCAATCTGCCTAAAGAAGGACAAACTGGTCCATGTCAGAAGCAGAGCAGATCAAAGCTCCCTTGCCCATCAGCAGTGAGTGATCAATTCACTTCTAGCTTAGATGAAAGAGAAAGAGACACAGTCTTAAAAAAAATTCATGTCTGACCATATTATACCTTATCATTCAACAAACCCCAATGGCTTCCTATTGCCTCAAACTCCTCAATCTGAATTTAAGCTCTACAAAACCTCTCTTCCCTATCTTTCCAGTTTTCTTTCACATTATTCTCCTCTACTCACTCTATTGTGAGCAGCTAGGTGGTACAGTGGATAGAACAGCAGGTCTGGAATAAGAAAAACCTGACCTCAAATCTGACCTCAGACACTTACTACTTATGTGATGGTGGGTAAGTCACTTTACCTCTGTTTGCCTTTATCCACCGGCGAAGAAAATGGCAAACCACTCCAGCATTGTCTCCCCTATCAGAATGTCATTTTTGCCTGGAACATACTTGTTTGCTAAGAGTTTGCAATTCCTTATAACCATTTATTCATTGGGGAATGACTCTTGGTCTTATTTGTTTATGTTAATCGTATATCTTATAAATCAGACCCTTTTCAGGTTTTTTTAAAAAAATCAATATACATATCTAGCTATTTTTCTGGGATTGATAAGATTCCCTTCTTATCCTAGCTACATTGGTTTTGTATGGGCAAATGCTTTTTTATTTCATATATTTGAAATTATCTATTTTGTTTTTCAATGTATCTTTAATACCTTTTTTGGTTAAGAATTTTCCTTCTATTAGATGGCATAGTGTATAGTGCATAGAGCACCAGCCTTGGAGTCAAGAGAACTGAATTCAAGTCCTGCCTCAAACACTTAATACTTACTAGCTATGTGACCCTGGGCAAGTCACTTTAACCCTTATTGCCTCATCAAAAAAACCCAAGAATTTTCTTCCTAGACATAGTAGCAAAAAATACCTACAATTGTTTCTCTCCATTTTAAAAAGTCAAGTGATCTTTTATATCTAAGTTTAGTATCCATTCAGAACTTTGGGATGTGGTGTAAGGTACTTACACAAACCTATTTCTTTCCAATCTGCTTTCTAGTTTTCCTAGCACTTCTTGTCAAATACGAAGTCATTCCCCAAATCATATATGTGTTATTAATTTGAATATTATGTTCAACTCTAGTATTTTAGAAACTAAAACCACAAAATAAAAATTGTATCCTTTTAAAGTACAGTGCCTTAATAGCAATGGGCTGGCAAATTTTGAACAATTTCACATATAAATAAATTATTTTCCTTAGTATTATTTTTGATATTTTACATTAATGGATCCATTATTGCATTAATACTGATGTTCTACCTATTGGGGAAGATCAAAACCCATTCATGCTTTCTCTCAATCTTTGTGAATATTTTTTTTGCTTTTTTTTTTTGGAGGGGGGAAGGTAGGGCAATTGGGGTTAAGTGACTTGCCCAAGGTCACAGGGCTAGTTTTTGTGTTAAGGGTCTGAGGCCAGATTTGAACTTAGATCCTCCTGACTCCAGGGCTGGTGCTCTATTCACTGCGACACCTAGCCACCCTGTAAATATTTTTCTTGTTCATTCACATATCCTCCATAAAGGATATATCCAACATTTTACAACAGAGTTCTCACAGTGTGGTTCACCAACCCTTGGGGGTGTCTGAGACCCTTTTAGAAGGTCCACGAGGTCAAAACTACGTTCGAAAAAATATTAGGATGGGTCGGCTAGGTGGTGCAGTGAGTAAGAGCGCCGGCCTTGGAGTTGGGATGACCCGGGATCAAATCCTGCCTCAGAAAATGAGCACCCACACATAAATAATGACTGGCTGTGTAACCTTGAGCAAGTTACTTAACCTCAATTGCTTCTAAAAAAAAAAAATATTAGGATGCTATCTGTCCCTTTTGTCTCTTTTCCAATTACATATCTGTGAGGCCAGATTTTCTTCACATACTTCAAGTAAAATAACATATTGCAGCAAATTGAATGCAGAAACAGATATGAGAATCCAGTTATATTCTATTAATCCAGACATTAGAGAGATTTGCAAAAATATGTAAAGAAGTCACTATTTCACTATTTTTTGTTTTGGAAAAAATAGCTATCTTTTATAAACTATTTATTTATAATAAACTGTAAAAAGTTTATTATTATTTAAAAATGAATTAATAAGTAAATATTTTAAATTATACTGATTTTCATTTCTAATATGATAAATATTAGCTAACATTTACAAAACACTTACTATGTGTTACTTACACTGTGCTAAGTGGTTTATAATTATTATCTCACTGGATGTTCACCAACACCCCTGGGAGGTGGGTGCTACTATTATCCCCATCTTATAGATGAGGAAACTGAGGCAGACAGGCATATGTGACTTCAGGACCACACAGCTAGTAAGTTTCTGAGGTCACATTTGAACTCAGATCTTCCTCAATCCAGGCTTTGCATTCTATCTACCTACCAACTTGCTCCCACTTATAAATAAGGGGCCACCTCCAGTGGTCCTGATCTGTATCTTGGGATTGGACTCAGATGGCTCAGGAGGAGAAAGTGAGGCTGGTGACTTTACACAGCCTTCCCTCACTTAAATCCAATTCACTTGCAAGTCATGGCATCACCTCCCTGATGTCATGGTTCCCTTTGAGAACAAAGGACAAACAGTAACAATATATAAACAAAAGCTCTTTCATTCTCAAAAGAACGGAAGAGAATAAAAGATTCCTTCATTTTCAAGTGTAAGTGATGGGATCCCCAAAACAAAAAGTTTGAGAACCACTGTTCCCCAGACTGGAACACTTCCTCTAGGCCTTTACATTTCATCAGCATCAGCGAAGCACTCTAGCTGCCATCTGTAACCCTTGACTCCTGCCAAACGGTTGCCCCGCCTCCTTTTCTGATTGCATATTTCCAGTGACATCTCTTGCATCACTTCAGATGACAGATAATGGACAGAAGAGGCCAGGTCATCTTTGGATATAGGCTATAATCCACTTGGGCCCTATGGGTCACCCATGGTTTCAATTCCTCAGACACTGTGGTATTACAAGGAATAAAAACTACAGAGCATCTTTGGGAGGATGTTTGTGTTGAGGAAAGATGAATCTGTACCCGGGAAGGGTTTGGGTCCATTTAAAGTGTTTTCCAAACACAATCCAGACCACCATCTTCTTTCTACTAAATTCTGGGCCCAATTCTTTGTCCATCTGCCATGCCTCTCCCAGATATCTGTCCTGGTGGAATAACTCAGTGGACTGGCTCTCCTACTTTACCACAGTAAATTGTGTAAAGCTTGGCATTTTGCCACTTTTGTTCTCTCCTGCAAATTGCAGAGCACCAGAGAGGCCTATGTCTGCAAGAACTGTCTTTTATAAGCTGTGACAGGGACAGAACTCATGCTTTGGGCCTTTCTTCACTTGGCTTCATCCTCACTCCCACATCCTCACTTCAGTTCCACAAACATTTCAGACTCGCCAATGACATGCAAGGCGCCAAAGCTAGCAGTAGGGATTTGATGTGGAAAGGTGACAGTCTTGCCCTTGTCTAATGCTGGCGTAAGAAACGTACTGAAATAGCTAATAAAAAACATGATAGGATAAGTGAAAAGAAGAAAGCTGGGCAAAACAATCTTGAATCAGGTTCTTATTAGATCTCATGGATGATTATAAAACAACAGTATAATATTATAATAGCTTTTTTGGGTGTTTTAAGTGGAGACACAGCTAGCAAGCCTCAGATCCAAGATTCAAATGTAGGTCTTGAGACTTCAAACCTAGTGGGGTTTTTTTGTTTCCATTATGCCAGATTATACAGAAGCCCAGGAAGTAGTAACACTCATGGTTGTGAAATGAATAGGGCAACATGAGGTGAGAGACTTAATTAGTCCCCCACCAAGTGGCACCTTTCCATCTGATTGAAGGTAGGGCTGGAGCCCCTTCATAGAATGTTACAGCTGCAAGAAACTTCCACTTCTCCTAGTTAACACGTGAGGATATTCAGAGCTCTAGAGATGGGAGCTATTCTGATATAGTGGAAAATGTTTGGAGTCAGAATCTGGGCTTAAATTCCAAGCTAAGCCACTGTGTGGCTCTGGACAGGTCACCTAACCCATCTGAAACTCATTTGTTTCATTTGTAAAACAGGGGTAATACTTTTTGCCTGTCTATATCACAGAGATGTCATAAGGATAAAATGAGGTAAAGGACACATTGTAAGGTAATATTTTTTATTATCGATTTCTCCCTAGAGTTGGTGGTTAATTGCAAAAGAGAATTCAAGAAATATGCATACAATATTGCAACTATACTAACGCTGAGAGGCAGTTGGGGATAGGGAATAGAGAGCCAGAGTTGTGTCACCCTGGGTAATACACTTACCCTCACTTAGCCACTCAACCTCCCAGGAAACTTTATCACTTTAGGTGGCTGAATGATGCTGATTCGAATTGTTAGAGGGATCTTAGTCACCTGGATTAACCCATGCCAGTGAAAGGTCTAGCTTCACAAAATTGATATTAGTCTATTCTCACGTAGTCTGGATGAAATAGTGGAAATAAGGAAGAAAATGAAAACAATTCTGGAATATTGGCTTGTCTAGAAGGTTTTTCACTAGTCCTTCTCTAAAGGAGAAATTCTATTATTAAATAGAAATAGTTTGAAATACCATGGGGACAAAAAGTTCAGAGAAAATAATAGAGTAAAAGAAAACCTTGAATTTCAGTCCTTGGGCATAGAGTGAAAAGTCAAATGAAACATTTCAGCTTGGATAAGCATCCCCTTGCTTTCCCATATCCATTCTTTAACCCACACACTCCCTTAGGACTGGAATGTCCCTTGTCTCTGTCCTTAGAATTTCCATCAGTTTTTTTTTTTTTTTTTGCTTTTGGAGGGCAATTGGGGTTAAGTGACTTGCCCAAGGTCACATGGCTAGTTTTTGCTCCATCAGCTCTTAAAGCGCATCCCAAACATGACCTCCTCCATTAATTCCTCCTTGACTTCCTCCACTTTGGAATGGTCTTTTCCTTCAGATAGGCACTTGATTTGCTTCTCTTATATGTAGTTTTATGTCTTAATTTGTATTATCGTTATCTAATAGAGGCCAGGCAAAGGCAAGCCCCTACCTCAGTGTACCGGGTAGCAGACACGAGCACATCCAATTAAAATTATATTTCCCATAAAGCCACAGTCCCCAGTGGGGAAGGGGGGAGGGTGTCTGGCCTCAGTGAGGCCAAGACTTCCGTGTCCATGAGACATTTCTGCAGGGCAGGGGATTTCTGATGTTGTGAGAAGACAGAAAACACTGTAGAGAGAGATGGTCGTGGTCATCGTGGTGACTGGTGTGGAAAAGGAACAGTAGCAGCACAGCCTGGTTTGGGACTGGCCAAGAACAAGCTGGGCAAGCTGAGAGACAGACAGCCAGAGGCAGAGATAGAGAGATAAGTTCAGAGAGAGACACAGAGACATACAAAGATAGAGAGAGACCGATGAAGACAATGACAGAGATAGGCAGAAACAATGATAGAGACAAACAGAAATGGACAGAGATAGAGACAGAGAGAGATAGAAACAGAGATAGACAGACAGAGATAAAGGCAGAGACAGAGAGACAGAACAAAGGAGGAAGGGACGACAGAGACAGCCAGAGTGGACATCAGCACCTGATACAAGGGGAGGTCCCAGTGCTGCGTGTGTGGATCTTTCTGACCTTTAATCCATCTGGGTCAGGCACAAGTGCCACTGCTGCTCAACACTGGGGTCCGGGTACTAAACAAGGCTATTCTCCCACACACTACTTTCACCCAGATAGGACTCTAGTTCTCAGAGTTTATGTTGAAGTGGATTTCCTATTCCTTTACTTGTTTCAGACCCAGTGAAATATTCTCCTTTGTGCTCCGTGTTTCTTCTCTAGGTTACTAGACTTTTTTTTTTTGCTTTTTGGAGGGGGAAAGGCAGGGTAATTGGGGTTAAGTGACTTGCCCAAGGTTACACAGCTAGTAAGTATTAAGTGTCTGAGGCTGGATTTGAACTCAGGTCCTCCTGACTCCAGGGGCCATGCTCTATTCACTCCACCACCTAGGCACCCCAGTTATTAGACTTTTGAAAACTGAGTTTCAATGACTCTGGGAGTTGAAGTCAAATGAGGTGCACAACCTCCAAATGTTCCCCATTAAATCAAGTAATCAGTATGAATTTGGAGTTGAGTGCCATACAATCTACAATTATTTATGTATGTATCACATCCCCCTGCAAGACTGAAAGCTCCATGAGAATATATGCTATATCTAACTTAATCTTTATATTTCTTTCCTTGGCATAGTCCTCTGCAGACAGTAGACATTTAATAAATGCTTATTGAAGTGAATTAAATCAGAGAATCAAGGTACCATAAAAACTTGTTTTCTGTCTTCATTTGGACAGAGTTACAATCTTTTCTGAAGGATTTTAAGAAAACATCTTGAGAGAATTAACATATGAGGAAGTAATTAATTAATTCAACAAACAGTTATTAAGCACCTTCTATATGCATAGTCTTAAGTAAGGGGGATAAAGGGACAAAACTAGTCCTGGTCTTTAAGGACCTTATTTTTTTTTTCCAATTTATTTATTTATTTTTAGTTTTCAGCATTTGTTTCTACAAGATTTTGAGTTACAAATTTTCTCCCTATCTTTCCCCTACCCCTACCCGAAAATAGAGAGCCTACTGAATACCCCTTCTCCCAATCTGTTCTCTCTTATATCCTCCCCCAACCCCCTCAACTTTCTAGTAGGGCAAGGTGGATTTCTATACCCCAGTGCCTGTATATCTTATTTCCCAGTTGCATGTAAAAAGCATTTTTTTAACATTTGTTTTTAAAACTTTGATTTCCAGATTCTCTCCCTTCTTGACTCCTCACCCACCTCCACTGGGAGGACATGCAACTCAATATAGGTTGCACATGTATAGCTATGCAAAATGTTTCCATAGTAGTTATATTGTGAAAGACTAACTGTATTTCCCTCCATCCTATCCTGCCCCCAACTTATTCTATTTTCTACTTTGTCCCTGCCCCTTTTCAAAAGTGTTTGCTTCTAACTACCCTCTCCCCCAATCTGCCCTCCCTTCTATCATCCCCCCTCTTATCCCCTTTCCCAGTCCTTTCCTATAGAGTAAGATACCCAATTGAGTGTGTATGTTATTCCTCCTTAAGCCAAATTCAATGAGAATAAGGTTGACCCATTTAAGGACATTATTTTTTACTAGAAGGAGGCAATATTTACAAAGTTAGTTAACAGTAATTTGAGGAAGGAGAGAGCATTAACAAAGGAGATCAAGAAAGCTTTCTTTTAGGATGTTGTTCCAGAATTAAGCCTTGAAGGAAGCTAATAGAGGTAAGGAAAATGCCTTTACCTGAGCACATAGGACAGTTTTAACAAAGACAGAGACCAAAGGAAATGTAATGCAGAGTTCAAAGAACAAGCAAGACAGTTTAAACTAGCAGGAATATAGAGTTGTGAAGGGATATCAGTTAATAAACATTTATTAAGCACCTACAGTGTGCGAAGCACCGAGCTAAACTCTGGGGATGTAAAGACATTTAAAAGACAGCCCCTGATCTCAAGGAACTTGTGGCCTTATGACAGAGATAATATGAAAATAATTGTGTAAAAATAGCTATGTACAGGATAAATTGAAAGTAATCAACATAGGGCAGGCACTGGAGTTAAAGAGAATAGGGAAAAGCTTCTTATAGAAGGCAGGATTGAGACATGAAGGAAGTCAAAGAAGTCAGAAGGTGGAGATGAGAAGGAAAGCATTCCAGGCATAGAGGACAGGCAGAGAAAATGCCTGGGGGTGGGAGATGAAGTTTCTTTTTCACGGAACAAGAAGGAAACCTGTTTGGATTGAAGAAGTGACAATGGGAGGTGGTATAAGGTAAAGGAAGATTGAAAAGATGGGGGGAAAGAGAGTGTTTTATATTTGATTCTGGAAGTGATCCATTGGAATTCTTTGAGTATTGGGGTGATATAACAAAATCTGTGTCCACTTTGGCAGCTGAGTAGAGGGTAGATTACATTAGGGACAGACTTGGTGCAGGCAGACCAACCAGTAGGCTATGGTCATAGTCCAGGTGTAAGGAGTTGAGGGTCTGTACCAGAGTGGTTGGCACTATCAGAGGAAAGAAGGAGGCAAATGTGACAGATATTTCAAAGGTAAAACTGAAAATACTCAACAGATTGGACATAGAGGGTGAGAGATAGTAATAGGTTAAAGATAACCTCTAGGTTGTGAGCCTGACTGTCTAGGAAAATGGTGGTACCCTTACCATAATAGGGAAGTTAGAAAGAGAGGTAGTTTTGTGGAGAAAGATAATGAATTCTACTTTGGATACTTTGTGTTTAAGGTGTCTAAGTGATGTCCAATATGCTGCTGGAGATACACAAACTGAAAGTCAGGAGAGAAATTAGGGCTAGATAAGTAGATTTGATCATCGTCAACATAGAGGCGATAATTGAATCCATGAGAGCTGAAAAGATCACCAAGTTAAATAGTATAAAGGGAAAAGAGAAGAAGGCCAGGACAGAGTTCTTTGGGACACCCATGTTTAGCAAGTGTGACCTGGATGAAGATCAAGGGAGATTGAGAAGGAGCAGTCAGGTAGGAGGACAACCAGGAGAGAACAGTGCCATGAAAAACAAGAATATCACAGAGAAGAAAGTAATCTACAGGGTCAAAGGCAGCCTCAGGGTAAAGAAGAGTGAGAATAGAGAAAAGGCTGTTAGATTTCCAATTAAAAGATCTCTGGCTACTTTGGAGAGGTTTCTTTCAGTCGAATGATGATGTCAGAAGCTAGACTATAAAGAGTTAAGAGAGAAGAGAGGAAGTGAACACACCTACTGTAGACAACTATCTTAAGGAGTTTAGTCACAGAAGGGAGAAGAAATATGGGACACTAGCTAGTTTTTTGAGGATGGAGACATGTTTATAGGCTGAAGGGAAGCAGTAGGTAGACAGGGAGATTTTGGAGTTAAGTGAGAGAGTGAGGATGATAGAGGAGGCAACCTGCTGGAGAAGAATGGGATCACTCATGTACATAAGTAGGTTTGCCTTGAGAAGGGGAAGGTCCACCTAAAAGAGAAGATAGTGGTAAAAGTCATCTGAGTGATGTAAGATGAAGAGGAAGGAAGAAGAATGAAATATGAGGTCTAATATCTAAGATATATAAGGAACTGATACAAATGTATAAGAGTAAGAGCCATTCCCCTAATGAATAAATGGCCAAAATATATGAATAGGTAGTTTTCAAAAAAAAATCCATCATACTTTTCAATGCCCCAATAATTAAAGATATGCATATGAAAACAACACTAATATTCTACTTTATACACATCAGAATCGCAAAGAGGATAAAAAAAAGGAAAATTACTATTGTCAAAATAGTTGTAGGAACAGAAACCCACAAGTACACTCTTGGTAAAGCTGGAATTGGTCTAGTCATCCTGAAAAGCATTCTGGAACTATATCTAAACTCTTCATACTCTTTGACTCAGTGATACTATTAATAGACCTATACCCCAAGGAGATTAAAGAACAAGGAAAAGAATCCATATTTTAAAAAAATATTTACAGTAGTTCTTTTTGTTATAGAAAAAACCTGGAATCTAAGGTGATGGCCATTAATCAGGGGATGACTGAAAAAATGATGGTATACGAATGTAATAGGATATTACTGTACAATAAGATACAATTAAAGGGATGGTTTCAGAGAAATCTGAGATTTATACAAAGTGAGGCAGAATAAAGTGAGCAAAGCCAGGAGAACTTATGCAAAAAGAACCAACTTTATAAAAATAAACAATTTTGGACAATTTAAGAACTCTGGCCAGTACATTAACCAAAAATAAGGCCAAATGACTGATGATGAAGAATGCTACTCACTCCCTAACAAAGAGGCATTGAACTTGATGTGCAGAACAAGGCATACAGTTTTGGACACAATGTGGTGATGTATTTTGCTTGATTATGCATATGTTAGCAGTGTTTTGTTTGTCTGTTTTCTCAGTGGGGTTGGGAGAAAGTTGAGAAAGAGAAAATAAATGCATGTTAATTGCTAAAAAATTTTTTTTGGAAAAAGAAATGATAAAAGAGATAGTTTTAGAGAAAGCTGGGAACATTTGTATGAACTTATCTAGGGTGGAGTAAGCAGAGCTGGGAGAACAACTTTCACAATTACAATAGTTTAAAAAACAACAACTTTGAAAGATTTAAGAACTCTAGATAAATGTAATAAGCAACCTCAATTCCAGATGACTTATTATTATTATTATTAATAACTAACATTTGTAAAGCTCCTACTACATGCCAGGTGTTATGTAAGCACTTTACAATGATCATATTTGGTCCTTACAACAGCCCTGGGATGTAGGTGCTTATTATGCCCATTTTACAGTTGAGAAAACTAAGGCATCCAGAAGTTAAAAGACTTGCACAAGATTATATAGCTAGACCACATCTGAATTCAGGTCTTCCTGTCTCCAGGCCCATTTCTGCCTCTATGAATGACGATCCTCTCTTACTAATAGAGAAGTGATTAACTCAATGTGTAAACTAAGATACAGTTTCACACATGGTCAATGGGGAAGTTCATTTTTGTTCGATTAAGCCCATTAGTTGCAAAGGTTTTGGTTGTCTTTTTTTTTTCTACTTGGGAGGAGTTTTGGAGGAGAAAGAGATAGCTATAGGATTATTTAAAAAAAGAAAGAAAAAGAAATTCATAAGAGGATCATTGAATCATTTTTGAAATGTACAGAAGAGAATAGGAGAGCCAGAAGGAATAATAAATGAATAGGACAGCTTTGAAAGTTACATATTAAATTTACTATACATATTATATATATATATATATATAATTTATATAAGTACATTAACTTGCTATAAAGGAAACTATGTAAAAGATTTTCATTTTCACATACAATTTTATTTTACTTTATATATAAAAGTGCTCATTTTATTTGGTGTTTAAGTCCAGAATAAAAATAAATTTTTAAAGAAAAATATTTCTTAAAAAATTAAACTCACAATTGCCACAGTTCCTAAATAATCCAGAGTATTTCTTCAGTATTTAAAAAAAAAGTTAATAATTATGGATTCCACAGGAAAAAAATGTCCTCCAGATAGAGGCAGAGACTTTTTTCTAGGCTTAAGAAACTCTCTGTGCTAAGTATGTCTTCCTGGGTTCCTACCTGAAGCTAAGAAGATTCTGCTCTTTACCCTGACTGCCCTGAGGTTTAGGATGGGACCTGTCATAAAGGAAGACAATTAGGCTTCTTCCTGAAGCTGTGACCCTAAGGATGACAAGAACTGCTTTCCCTTAGAGGCAGCTGTTTGATGCAGTGGATAGAATACTGAGTCTGGAGTCAAAAAGACCTAAATTCAAAATTCAACCTTAGACACTTACTAGTTGTGTGACCCTGGGCACCTGCCTTTTGCCTGCCTTGGTTTCTTCAAATGTGAAACAGGACTAATAATATCATCTACCTCTCAAGGTTGTTGTGAGGATTAAATGAAAAAAAAATTTGTTTAAAAAAACACTGAACATAGTGACGGGCATGTGCTTTTGTTGTTCAGTCATGTCTGACTCTTCATAACCCCAGTTGAGGTTTTCTTGGCAAAGATACTGCAATGATTTGTCATTTCCTTCTCCATCTCATTTTGCAGGTGAGGAAACTGAGGCAGATGGGGTGAAATGACTTGCCCAGGGTCACACAGCTAGTAAGCATCTGAAACCAGACTTGAACTCAGGAGGATGAATCTTCCTGATTTCAGATCTAGAGCTCTATCCACTGTACCACCTAGCTCTAACCCCATGGCACATAATAAGCATGATATAAATGCTTGTTTCTTTCTTTCTTTCCCTCACCGCTGTAGCTACCTGCTTCCCCGGTTCTCTGTAGAGAAGGTAAAGAGAGCTGATTTCTCTCATCTCCTGCCTCAATTGGCCTCCAGTCCCATTGGACGAATCATCACCTCAATTCCCATGTGGGCAGTTTGGAAATAAGAACACTACGCCTAAGATAACATTGTTTGGCTCTTAATACAAATTCCTTTTTCTTAAAACTTAAATTCATTTCCTTTTGTCCTTTCCTCAGTGAAGATTGAAAACACATGGCTTGATATATAATAGCCCTGCTCATTCCTAACAGTAAACACTTTATCCTTAAACTTTGAAAGTGTGAATTCCTTTAAACACCGATTAGATGATGTGCACCTATGCTTGCTCAACCTAAGGCATCACTATTATTAGGCCTTATTCTTAGGAGTGAATGCTGAGAATCCTGAAGATTCAAACAAGACTAAACTAAATGGAGATAATCTTACCTTGACCAAAGAGTTTCTATGGCAGCCTTGGTAGTGAGTCATTCCACTGTACTGCATATTCAAATAACATCTGGAGAGTTATGGGCAGTTCTGGGGATTACATTTTAGCAAACTCATTGAGAAGCTGGAGAACATCTAGAAGATGGAGGCCAAGATGGTGAAGGGTCTCACCATCCTGCCATGTTCAATTGAAGGAACTAGTAATGCTTAACTCAAATAAGAGGTCTGATAAATATCTTTAGGAAGATAAAGAGTCATCATTAGAGGAAAAGATTAGATTTGTTCTACTTGTCTCCAAGAGTCAGAAGCAGGAGCAATGGGTGTAAGTGTTTGGGAGGCAGAATTAGACTTGACTTAAGTTAAAAAAAAAACAATCCCAGCAATTAGAAATGTTTAATATTAAGATGAGCTAACAGGAAGTAGTGGGTTCCTCCTCTGTGGAAGTCTTGAAGCAAGGCCGAATGACCAGGTCAGATGAATACATTGTAGAGTAGATTCTTGTTCATGGATATGACAGGATGGTTTTTGAAGTACTTTCTTAATACCTGGATTCTGAGCACCATGCAACATTTAGCTTCCCTGGAACTGCCTGATAGGTTTCCCAAGTGATAAATATTTTATTTATTTTATTATTATGATTATTTATTATATTTTATATAAATATTATTTGTTATATATTTATTTTTAAAGAGTATATATTTTATTATTTCATTAATACTTTTCAAATGGGTTCCCTTTTCATCTTTCTTCATACAGGAATTCAATGAATAAACGTGATATATCCCTCAAATTATACTCAGTAATATAGAGATGATCATCCTCATCTCACCTGTGGCAGACAGTATTAAAGTTAAGCCAGAGTTAAAGAGAGGACCAAATACCCCAGAAAAAGTATACATAACATGACCTGGTATTGGATAGGAGTCATGTGCATTCTATCTGTCTTGGAAAGAGGCTTAGCTACTAGAATTCCCAGAAGAAGCATCTTTGTTTATTTTGGGAGGCAATCAGGGGTAAGTGACTTGCCCAGGGTCACATAACTAGTTAGTAAATGTTGGAGGCCCAATTTGAGCTCAAGTCCTCCTGACTCCAGGGCCAGCATTCTATTCACTGTGGCACCTAGCTGTCCCCAGAAGGGGCATTTTTAAAGGATGGTGAAAAGATAGAAGATTTAGTCAATAGACATGGGTTTGAATTCCAGCTGTGCCACTTAAGACCAAAGCTTCAGAACTGGAAGGAACCTAGTAGGTCATTGAGTTTAATCTGCTCATTATATAGAAGAGGAAAATAAGGCTCAATGACATTGTGACTTGCCCCCGGTGGTCACACAGCTATTAAGTGTTTAAGGCATGATGTGAAACCAGGACTTTCTGATTCCAGGTCTAGCACATTATCCACTTTCTCTATCATGCATCAGGCACCTCTTCTTTCTAGAAGGTCACGCCATTTCTGGCATCCAGACACTGGAAGTACCCGGCCTCCCTGTGGCCTCTCCCTCTGATTGGATGGCTCCTCCCAGCACCTCTATTTAAAGATGCTGACCCAGGCTAGCCAAGCCTCATTTTCTTTTCAGCTTCCTTTTATATACTGTCTTCCCCTATTAGAATGTAAGCTCTTTGAGGGCAGGAACAGTTCTTCTACTTGTGTATATATGCATTCATAGTAATGACCACAGTGCCCAGCACATGGTAAGTGCTTAAATGCTAGTTGACAGACTTGTTGACTATCCACACTATACCATACTACATGGTGCAGTGGACAGAGCATCAAGCCGGGAGTCAGGAAGACTGGAATTCAAGTCTGGCCTTAGATACTAGCTGTGTGACTCTGGGCAAATCACTTAATCCTGTTTGCCTCAGTTTCCTCATTTGTAAAATAAGCCAGAGAGGAAATAGTATCTTTGCCAAAAAACCAAAAACAAGAAACAAAAAACAAACCCAAATGTGATCATGAAGAATCAGACACGACTGAAACAATTGAACAACAACAACATACAGTATTATGAACTATGAGTTTGAGTAACTCACAACCTATGCGGGCCCCAGTTTCTTCACCTGTAAAATTAGTGAATGGTGCTAAATGATGTCACAAGGTCCTTTCCAGCTCTGACATTCTGGAATTTTTCCAATGCATTTTGACTTGCCCATGATCCCATGGCACTGGGCCCCATGGATGGAGCTATGCTGAGGCTCTTGTGTGTAACCCTCTGGCACGTACCAAGCATCCGAGCCACAACTTGAACAGCTTACACTGTATTACTTCCCTTCCAACTCTGCATCTTGGTTTAATTCTCCTTAACTGCAAGTCTGATTCTTGGAGCTGGGAACAGATAGAACAAATTGTCCCATTCTAGCCAAGTTCCCAGGAAATGAGATCATAAGAACTCTGATCTTATGAGATGTTTTAAATCAATTTTATACATTAATACAACTCATAACTAGCACAGGAAAAAAATCTTCACCATAGATTCCAGAGCAACAGGCTGATTACTACATCCTCTCCTTGTATATCTCTGGTTATTTCAACAATTTGCTAAATCCTTAGAGACTCTCACCCTTGTTGCTTATACAGTACAGTTCAGTAGGAGGAAATAAGAAGAATTCTTTCTTTTTTTTTTTTTTTTGGCTTTTTGGAGGGCAATTGGGGTTAAGTGACTTGCCCAAGGTCACATGGCTAGTTTTTGTGTTAAGAGTCTGAGGCCGGATTTGGACTGGGATCCTCCTGACTCCAGGACTAGTGCTCTATTCACTGCACCACCTAGCTACCCCAGAATGATTTCTTTTAGGAGAAAAATACCTATCACTATATCAGTGATCCTGGCTCACTGTTAGCTTAAGACTTTAAGTTTAGCTTAAATCAGAATTTTATATTTTCTAGCATTTCACCTTCACAGAGCTAATGAAACAAATAGTTCCAACTTGCAATTGGGTAGCCCAGTAGGGTATCAGAAAAATGTGAACCCTATTCTGATACAGAATTTAGACTCCCAGAGAGAGTCACTTTATTCTCCTCCTCAGGTATGTGTTTCCTGGGACCCTAGGGGTGTATTAAGTGTCCACTGACAGATGGATTTTCCCATTATGTACTCCTTCTC
This sequence comes from Gymnobelideus leadbeateri, assembly GCA_011680675.1. Lineage (NCBI taxonomy): Eukaryota > Metazoa > Chordata > Mammalia > Diprotodontia > Petauridae > Gymnobelideus > Gymnobelideus leadbeateri. The sequence continues at coordinate 95,460 of WOXC01005527.1, forward strand.
TCCATTTGGGAGGGTAAGGCACAGCTGTACTAAGCTCTTTGTGTAAAGATTTGCTAAATGGAGCCATCTTCTTTCATCCACTCTTCAACAGAGAGCTCCAACCAGGAAACAACAGGATTTAGTGCCCATTAAGAACTAAGTGCTTCCATTTTAATCCCTATCTCTTTGAGGGCACAGACTTTACTGGGCCTCACAGCTGGTAAAATTCCCCCATGACCTCTCCCCTCTATCATTTTATGCTTGGTGTCCACTAGTCCTGCTTTCCAAAGCAGGTCTCCATCTTTATTGATTGGGGCAATTTAAGACAATGAGCCACTCATGAATCAGAGGGTTTTTCTCAGTATCGAACATAATTGAATCCTTCAGAAAGCTGACCCAGTGCTTCAGGAGACAGGGAGCTTCCCCTCACAGGACGTCTTCAAGTGAAAGCTGGATAAACCCTTCCTAGGTATATCATATAGCAAAGTCCTTAGCAAAGTTGAGTGAGAGGTTTCTTTTAATGCTATGATTCTATTTGTATTCAGGAGACTGAGTTCTCCAATATGACTGGAATATAGCATTCGCAGAGGGAAGCAATATAAGATAAGAATGGAAAAGTAGAGTTGTGCAGGGTTGTGGAGGACCTTGGAGACCAGAGAGAAGAATCTGAACTTTTCCTGGTAATTAATAAAAGGCCAGTGAAATGTTTTTGATCACAGGAGTAAATGACCAGACCTCTGGAGAAGAAAATTATTCTGGCAGTGATAAAAAGGGTAACACAGAATTTGAGAATTGAAGGGGAACTCAGTGAGATCCTTGCATTTAATCCAATCAATACACAAAAAAGAATCCTTACTATAGCATTACAATTGCAGAAAGTGCAATTCCAATGGGCTGGCCATGTTGTTGGAATGCAAAACTCACACTTGTCAAAAAGACTATTTTATGGAGAACTTGCACAGGCAAGTATTCACATGGTGTCAGAAGAAGCAATAAAAGGACACTCTCAAGGTCTCTCTCTTTTTTTTCTTCAATTTTGCCATTCTTTCAGTTTCCTCCATATGGGACACAGGCTACTTGGCTGTGCAATCTGGGCTTAGAAAAGGCCTCTAAGAGCCTTTTCAACTTTAACATTCCAGGATTCAATGATCGCCAGTGACAAAAACCAAAAAGTACAACCGAGACAAATTTACAGAGTTGCTAACGGAGTACTAAATTCCAGGCACACACTCCCAACATTAATCTCAGCAAGGGATGAGACCTTGTACTTCTATTTCTTTTTTTTTTTTTGAATGATAGAGAATATTTTATAATCAAGACACACCATCAATACACACACATCAGAAAATCACAAGAGGGCGAGGTCAGACTACATCCTCAGCTCCATAGGGAGGAGCAAAGGGTCTTAATGGGGAGGCAATCTCTGCTGAAATTGTGGCGTTTGAGGCCCAGGCTGAGAGTCAGAATGGAAAGGGAAGGGAAGTACGCAGTGGGCCAGGAGGAGCAGGAAGGAGATGAAGCCCACAGATGTGGCCTGGACTTGGACCTGAGGCCTCTGAGAGGGACACACAATGGTTCCCTGGCCTACTCCACTCACTAGCAGCCATGCTTGCTCTCCCCAATCTTGTGATTTGTCCTTTAACTGGGATAGTGGATGTAGGAAGGCCTCTAATCAGTAAGCCTGGTCCAGCATGGTCTTAGAAGGCAGACTTAGAACACAAGGAGCCCAGGCCCTGCCCCGCAGACAGAAATGTAGAGCATCTTTGGGGATATCTGCTCTATTTGTAGGAAGGCGGGCAAAATACTCAAAATGAAGTAAAAGCAGGGCCCAGGACCCTCAAGAATGTCACCCTCTGTTTCTCCAGACCCTCCATGGGGTTTCTGTGTGCAGGATTTCTGCAGAAGATAATCCATTTTGTTAAGCCTTTGAATATTCACATTGAAAGTTTCCACAATCACTGATTGTCAAGTTGTGGGTTTCTAGAGGTTTTAAATACTTAGCATGGAGGTGGGGTGACCTCAAACCTATACCCAAAGGTATAAAACATTAATTCGGTTTGTCTCCAGTTAGGTGGGCAGTACAGCCAGAGGGTCTGTGAAGCTTTACAAATGTTTGTTTCATCTTCCCCTTCTCTCCCAGCACAGGAGCCTGCCTTGAAGCTGAGTTTCCTGCAACTGAAGCATCCAGCCCCAGCCCCAGCTTTTTTTTTTTTTTGTCTTTCTTAATTTGTTTACTTTTAGTTTACAGGATTCAGTTCCACAATCCCTTAAGTTTCAATTTTTCTCCCCCACCTCCTCCCCACTGTGGCGGCATGCAATCAAGTATAGGATCTGCAAATACTTTCACATTAGACATTAGTCAGGTTATAAAGAAGGATTGTATCAGATGGAATGAACAATGGGAAAGAGGAAATAAAACCAAACAAGAAAAAGAACGAACGAGAGCAGGTAGTTTGCTTCAATCTGCATTCAAACTCTGTTCTTCCTAGTTTTTTCTCTGAATGTAAACATCTCTCTCCTTCATGAGTCTTTTGGAGTTGACTTATAATCCTGCATTGCTGAGAAGAGTCCAGTCTATCAAAGTTGGTTGTCACACATACGTTGTGCCTGTAATGGTGTGCAGATTTCTCCTGGTTCTGCTCTTTTCACTCAGCATCAGTTTGTATAAGCCTCTCCAGGTAAATATGAAAACTGTCTCCTCCTCGTTTCTCATAGCACAATAGTATTCCATTACATGCATATACCACAACTTGTTTAGCCATTCCCCAATTGATGGGCACCCCTTAATTTCCAATTCTTTGCCACCACAAAAAGAGTTGCTATAAATATTTTTGTACATATGGGTCTTCCTCCCACTTCTATGATCTCTTTGGGATACAACCCTAGAAGTGGTATTGCTGGGTCAAATTATTTATGAAATTATTTGTAACCCTTTGGGCATAGTTCCAGATTGCTCTCAGGAATGGTTGAATCAGTTCACAACTGCACCAACAATGCATTAGTGTTCCAATTTGTCCACATCCTCTCCAGCATTTGTCATTTTCCTGTTTTATCATCTTAGCCAATCTGACTGGTGAGATGTGGTATCTCAGAGTTGTTTTGATTTGCATTTCTCTAATCAATAGTGATTTAGAGCATTTTTCATATGCTTATAGATATCTTTAATTTCTTCCTCTGAGAACTGCCTGTTCATATCCTTTGACCATTTATCAATAGGGGAGTGACTCATATTCTTATAGATTTGACTCAATTCTCTGTATGTTTTAGAAATGAGGCCTTTATCAGAGACACTGGTTGTAAAAATTCTTTCCCAATTTTCCACTTCCCTCTCAGCCCCAGCTGTTTGCACAGGATGTCAGGTAACCTGGGGCTGCTGCTGTGGGGGTGGGGTTGGGGACAAAGGTCGAGAGGTATTTGAGTGCTGGGACCCTGCCACATGTTGTTGGCTTTGCCTGCTTGCCCAGAACCTACAGCCCGGGCAGAGGGAACTAGAGCCTTGCAGCACAGAGCAGTGCAGCCTGAGCAGAGTTAAGGGGAGCTGAGCTGGGCTGAGCCTGGCCAAGCCCAGCCTTGCAGAGTGGAGCCATGCCATGCTGTAGGGATTCAAGCTGTGCCTCGTGGTGCCAAGCTGAGCAGAGCCGAGCTATGTCCTGAGGAGCTGCGTGGAGCAGTGGTGTGCCCTGCTGTGCCAAATCGTGCCAAGCCATGCCTAGCCGCACAGAGCCCTGTGTGCCCTCCGGAACTGAGCCAAGGTCTTTCTTAGGAATTCTGGAATTAATTGTGTGATATGGGAAGACAGTGATACAGGACGGCTCAGCATGTGCCCTACTCAGAGATAGTACCGTGCTCTATAAGCAAAGCAGAATAGAAGCAAATCCAAAGAAATGTGCGATACCTAAATTTAGAGAATCCACCCCACATGTTCACATGGACTATCTGTGCCCGAACTGTGGTAGAACATTCCCATCTCTTATTTGTCTGATCAGCCATGATTGGAGACACTGAATCTTGACTCTAGAACAGTGAGGTCATTTTGGTCCTCTTAGAGAACAAAGAATAACAACCAACAATTATGATCCACCTGACCTGTTTGAAGATATCCCAGGAGGAATACAAAGAGTCAGATGCTCTTCCAGTCTAGCCATCCAATCAGTTCTCAATTTACCTAATTACATTATTTTCTAGTACATATATTTTCCTCGATTCCACAAGAGATATTTTATCAAAAATTTTGCTAAAATCTAAGTAAATCTCATCCATAACATTCCTCTTGCCTACTGATGTAATCCTGTCAAAAAAAGGAAATGAAGGGCGGCTAGGTGGCGCAGTGAATAGAGCGCCGGCCCTGGAATCAGAAGGACCTGAGTTCGGAGCCGGCCTCCGACACCTAATACGCACAAACAAAAAAAAACCTAGCCGTGTAACCTTGGGCAAGTTACTTAACCCCAATTGCCCTAAAGGGGCGGCTAGGTGGCGCAGTGAGTAAGAGCGCCGGCCTCGGAGTTTGGATGACCCAAGATCAGATCCGGCCTCAGAAAATGAGCACCCACGCATAAATCAAATGACTAGCCGTGTAACCTTGAGCAAGTTACTTAACCCCAATTGCTTAAAAAAAAAAAAAAAGGAAATGAAGTTAGTTGTACTTAACCTGTTCTTGATAAAGCAATGTAGGATCTTTATAATTACCTTACTAGATTTCATCAACTATCTCTATAATGGGTTTTTCTAGAACTTTCCCAGGAATAAAAGTCAATCTTATTGGCTTGTAGTTTACCAACTATTTTCTTCCTTAAAAAATAGGACATTTGCCATTCTCTTGTCTTTTGGTATCTATCCCATTTTCCATGGTTTTTCAAGTACCACTTATAGTGATTTGACAGTCACATCCTTTAAATTCTTCTAGTACCCATTGTGGTTCATCTGTGTCAGATGACTCAAATGCATCAAGGGAAATTAGTTGCTCTCTTACAAACTCTTCACTTAACCTTGGGTGTCAACTTCCTATTAGTAATTTTTTTGTTCTGTCATTTCTAGTGTAAAGGTCATTCTCTTTAATATAGAAAATAGGGATGGCATAGTTCTCCCTTCTCTTTGTTGACAGTTATTATCATCTCATGCATTAAAAGCAAAGATCTCTTCCTTTCTTTGATCCTCCCTTTTCTTCTCATATAGCTTAAGAGTATCTCTGTTTTATTTTCGTTAACTTCTCTTGGCAACCTCTATTCGTTCTGAACTTTAGCACTCCTTAAACTATTTTTAAAAGGATCATGCCACATGTATATTCATTTTATTGTCCTTGCTTTCATGTTCTGTATGTTATTCTTAGAAATCTACGTTCATTGGTGAGTTTCAAATGTTTCTTCAGATGTCTCTTCAGAAAAATCCCGTTTTTCCTCCTCAATAGAACTGTTTCCTTTTCTGCCTTCAGAATGTCATTCTTGACCATCTCCCATCCCTCCAAGACAGATTTCACCAGGAGTACTTTAGTCCATGGGATCCTTCATATCTTTCCTCTGAAGCCTTTAGAATCTGCTTTCCTCAGCCACGAGATACATGTCAGAATAGTACTGGGAGCTCGCTCCTCTTTCACAAACATTAGGAGAGAGTACTCATTCCTCCCCCCATCCCCCAGGCCTCCAGTCATTTCTACTCTAGCAATCTCGTGCTTATTAGTGAGGATTAGATCTGGAATAAAATTTCCCTTTGCTGGTTCCATCACTTTCTAAATGATGAAATAGACTGTTTTGGAGAGTAAGAAAGTTAAGATGAAAAGACCCACCAAAAGGCTATTTACAGTAGTAAAAAAGGTGGTAATGAGGGCCTATATTAGGGTGTTACCAGTTGGAACAGCATAGAGTGGGGGGAAATTGGATTTGAGAGGTGCTATAGAGCTAATGAATCCATAAGACCTTGTAACAAATTGTATATGAGTAGTCAGGGGAAAGAAAGAGTCAAACATAACTCTAAAAGTTACAAGTGTGAGAAACTAAGTGCTACAGACAGAATTATTGAGGTCCAAAGGAGTGGTTTTAATAGAAAAGGATGGTTTTGATTTGGGGCATATTGAATTTGAGTTTCCAATGGGACGTCCAGCTGGAAACATAATGGGGGTCTGAGGTTCAAAAGAGAAGTCATGAGTGGAGTTACAAGTCTGAGAGTCATATGCATAGAAGTGGTAGCTAAAGCCAGAGGAGTGAACCAGACTACTAAAGGAACGAGGGAAAAGAGAGGGCAGGGTCAAACTCACAGGGAGGGCCACTCTGCTCAGGTCAACAATTGGACCTTCGTGATTGAAGACCATGTCACACAGGACAAAGAAATGTGTGTTGCTTGGGACTAAATGGAATATGATGTCACATGATCATATCACACATATATCATATTTTCTGCCCTACTTACCGGTCTGGTTCCTGGCTCTATGTCTTGGCCAGGCTATTTCCATGTGGGCCTCTTGTGATCCTACCACCATTCAAAGCTTAGCCTAAGTGCTGTCTCTGACATGAGGCCTTTCTTTGTCTTCCAGATTGTTAGCCTTCTCCTCTCCTCACTCCCAAATCCATAAATGATCTTGCTTTTTGCTTTGCACTTATTTCACATTTATTAATACGTTTACATACTGTTTTTCCCCATTAGACTATAAGTACCCTGAATCCAGGGACTGTTTCATTTTTGTTTCTGTATCCCTAGCACCCAGAACAGTGTCAGACACATGGGAGAAACTTGATTTTTGCTTGTGAATTGAATTGAAGCTTCTGTTTTGTTTATTGGAACTTTTTTATCTCACAGAGTCATGTGTAATGAGGAAGAGAAAAATCCCTTTATACACACACAGCCCAAGTCAGTTGAGCTTTCCCAGATCATTGGTGCCTATTCCCACCTTTCTGAGCTAATTTCTACTAATCAGAGATTGCTCACATGAGTGTGTTTGCTTATATATACAAAGATTAGTTGTCTTATAATAAAAAAATTGTCATGAGCTAAGAAGTTTTAAAATTCATAATTTGGTGCCTGGGACATGTCCTTAGCTTCTCCCTCTTCTGGTCCTTTATATTTTAGTGAACATAATTTGGGGGCATTGCTAATTTAATGAACACTCCTTCAAGACCATATCCCTTGCAGTGCATGGAATTTCTTCTTCAAATTGGCCATATGCATTAGTCTGTGAGTCTTTCTATGTCTCAGAGCCATAGACAGTGGACAGAGGGAGACAGACCTGTCCTTGGGTTTCTGGAAGAGAAGAGGAACTCATGCATGAAGGATGGGATTTCTAGTCTGTGCCTAACTGTGAATGTCAGTCAGAAGGCAAGGCACAGTTCTAATTTGGTCAGATTGCCACTGCTGACCAGAAAGGTGTCCCAGATTAGGTTCCATAAATTCTTCTCTGAGTGTCTTTCAAAGACAACCCAGTCTCTACTTTCAAGGGACACAGTAGAAACAATGCCAGGGACAAAAGACAATACTTTCTGTAGTGTTTTAATTATACATAGATTTCTTTACAATTCTTTAGTGATGTGTATAAATGTATATATCCATATATATGTATGTGTACACAATATAATATGTAATATGTCTTATAGCTACAGTAAATAGCTACATATATTCCCTGATTTTTATTTGTCAATTCTGTCATCAATATTATGCTTTCCTTATTTTTCATCATCACTTTTTTACAAGACAGAAAGTAATGCCTTATTATACTTTAAAGTATTATATTATATAATTATATAATATTATATGTATTATATATTATATAAAATATATTTTAAAGTATTATACTCTAAAGAAAAATGCTACAAGAAGTAACTAGGGGGTGGCTAGGTGGCACAGTGAACAGAGCACCCACCCTGGAGTCAAGAGGACCTGAGATCAAGTTTGACTTCATACACTTAACACTTACTAGCCATGTGACCTTGGGCAAGAAACTTAACCCTGATTTCCCTGCCTTCTCTCCAAAAAGCAAAAAAAAAAAAAAAAGTAACTAGAGAAGGAAGAAAAGAAAAAACAAAGAAAGGATATTAAAATGAGACAAAAAATTGAGGTCAAGCAAAGGTTCCTAAAACTATCCAGAAAGAGAATGAGCTGTCTGGTGAGGTAGAAAACTCTCCATGAAGGGAAGTATTTAAGCAAAGGCTGGCTGGCTGGATGGATGGCTGATGGAGATATCATTCCAAGAGCTTTTGTATTATGAGGGAAGTTAAAGTATATGATTTTGAAGGTGTCACAATGACCACTGTGTTCCCTAAATCAAGCAAGATCCTCCTCCCACCCAACCAGGACACATTCTTCTTCTAAGCAAAAACCAGAAGGTGCTCATCAGAATTCAGTGATTTAAATATGCTCTATTGGATAGAATATGGTCCCAGGCTTCTATCACAGCTCATTCTTTACTGGTATGTGGGGGTGGGGTGGGGAGAAGATGGGCAGCAACTAGGTCACAACTCTATTCTTAAGGATGTTTGCTACTTCACACCATAATGTGGTTCCCATGCCAAGTTCCAAACATTCTATATGAACTTCCCTGGCTCCCTAGTACTACAATCTGCTCATCCTCTGATTTCACACACAAATTTACTCTAGACATTAAATGTAACTTCTGTCCCACTCAAATCTCCTAAATCAGTCTCTAAAATTTTCATTTCATGGGGTGGCTAGGTGGTGCAGTGAATAGAGTACCAGCCCTGGAGTCACAAGGACCTGGGTTCGGATCTGGCCTCAGACACTTAACACAAAAAACTAGCCATGTGACCTTGGGCAAGTCACTTAACCCCAATTGCCTTCCAAAAAAGCAAAATAAAATAAAATAAAATTTTCATTTCATATGTAGTAGAGGCAATTAGATGGTACAGTAAATAGAACTCAGGATCCAATCTCAGACGTTTTTAGCTCTGTGACTCTGGGCAAGTCATTTAACCCTGTTTGCCTCAGTTTCCTCATTTGTAAAATGAGCTGAGAAGGAAATGGAAAATCACTCCAGGATCTTTGTCATGAAAACCCCAAATGCGGTCACAGAATGGGACATGACTGAAATGACTGAACAACAAAAACATATATTAATACTAAGGCAATTTTTTTTTTTGCTACTCCTAAATGCTGCATCCCTCACTCTATCCCCAACTAGAAATTCTAGCATTTGCTTTATTTTGCAACTGGGAAAAAGGTAGAAAACTAGAGAAACTCTTCAGGAAGGGGGAATACCTGTCTCCCTTTTCTTTTTTCTTAGTGCCTTAGCATTTCCAATATAAGGCCCTTTCCAGCTCTTATATTCTATGACTCAAATACATAATTAAAGATCATAGAATTGCAGAGCTGCAGGGGAATGTCAAAGGCCATGGAATGGGACATGAAAGATCATCTAAACCAAACCTTTCATTTTTCAAAGTAGGAAACTGACACCCAAGTTGGTAAAAAAAAAAAAAAAAGGCTTGTCCCAAATGGAGGCAGAACCAGGAACTAGAACCAAGATCTCCTAACTTCTCTAGAGTGCTTTCCACTATCATTTTTCTCACCAGCTTCTCTGCTTGTTTTCAGCTCTACAAATATCATACCTTCCCAAGGATAAGCTTATCACCAGAAATCTCATCATCATGATGAATGATCCAGTTTTGATAGAGGGCTGAGGAATTAACTCCTTTTATTTATTTATGGGGGTTTTTTTTGCTTTTTTTTTTTTTTGGAGGGCAATTGGGGTTAAGTAACTTGGCCAAGGTCACACGGCTAGGTTTTTGTTTGTTTTTTTGTTTGTGTGTATTAAGTATCTGAGGCCAGATCTGAACTCAGGTCCTTCTGACTCCAGGGCAGACGCTCTACTCACTGCGCCACCTAGCCGCCTCGAATTAACTCCTTTTAAAGCCTCCCTTTATAGAAAGTTCAGAATTTTCCAGGTAACTTTATTTCCCATCAGCCACTCACCTTGGTTTTGACATGATTATCATGCCCCATGCCCTCTGGTTGAAACCTTTTCAACTTCCTTTTATGTATTATCTTCCCCTATTTGATTATAAAAGACAGGGGTTATCTTCTTTTTCTCTTTTTCCTATTTGTATCCCCAGTGCTTAGCACTGTGCCTGAAAATAGTGGGTGTTCAATAAATATTTATTAACTACTGACTATCATACTCTGAAGGCAAGAATTAGGAGAAAAGCAGATCATGTGTTATGGCTAGCAAATGTAGTAGGGAGAAAGGAAAGCAAGGGAGACATAAGAAGAAAGTCCCAAAATAAAAAGACATAGAAGAAAAATGAGGTAAGTGTGTGGAGTCTTAAGGCAAAGAAGAAAATTTAAAAGAAGGCAATGAACAGGAAGTGATGGAGAGTCTGAATTAAAGGAACCCATTGCTGAAATGACTCACCTTTTTAAAATAAACTCTTTCTCTCAATGTCACCCAATCATCCAGGCTTGAAATCAGGGTGGAAATTTTTGACTCCCCTCTTTTCTTCAATCTCCAATGCAATTGGTTGCCAAGTTTTGTCAGTTCTGTCTTGGGAAATACCAAAATCTACTTTAGAAACCCAAGAATTCCTCCTCAAGTGGCAACTTCCTTTTGCTGAACCTATCTGTGCTCAGCAAGACTAGACCTCAGAAACCACAGTCAGTCTGTGGCCAGATGAAGATTTCCAGCATGGGAGAGTATGCTAGAGTTTGCACACTGATGGCCTGGCCTTCCACAGTCACTGCCCCCCACGATGGGGCATTGGAATAGCTGCCATTTCTGTTGATTGTCTAGTGGCAATTGGAAAAATTCTTATGCAAGAGACTTTGTGCAGTTTTAAGCTGTGGGACCTAGTGAGTTAATATTCATTAAGCATCTGCTATGTGGTAGGCACTGTGCTAAAGCCTGTAGATACAAGTAGAAGACCATCCCTGCTCTTAAGGACCTCACAATTTCATGGAGGAGACAATATGCAAACAACTGTGTGCAGACATGCTATGTAAATTATATATACAAAAGAATCAAAAGCAAGAAGGTACTAGGATCCAAAGGGCTTGGGAAAGGCTTCCTATAGAAGGTGGGATTTTAGCAAAAACTTGAAGGAAGCCAGGTAAGCCAGAAAGTGAAAATGAGGAGAGAGAGCAGCCCAGATATGGAGGGCACCCAGTGAAATGCAGGAGTAGGGAGGTGATGTTGAGAGCTGATTGTAGAATATCAAGGGAACATATATCACTGGATCAAGGATGGGGATATAAGGTATAAGAAGACTGGGAAGGTGGGGAGGAGGCCAACATTAGGAAGGACTTTGAATGCCAGACAGAAGATTTTGTGTTTGATCCTGGAGGTAAATGGAAGCCACTGGAATTTATTGAGTAAGTGAATGACATGGTTGTACTTGCATTTTAGGAAAATCATTTTGGTGGCTGAGTAAAGTGTGAAACAACTAGCTGGGTATTGCAATAGTCCAGCTGTATGAAGAGGAGCCTATACAAGAGTGGTGACATTGCTAGAGGAGAGAAGGGAGCATATCTGAGAGAGGCTGCAAAGGGGAAATCAATAGGGTTAGGAACAGAGGGGATATGAGAGGTGTGAGAGATAATGAGGAATCCTGAATGGCACTTAAATTGTAAGCCTGGAGAATTAGGAGGCTGGTGCTGTCCTTGACAGTACTAGAAAAGTCTGGAAGGACAGAGGGTGTGGGGAGAAAGATAATGAGTTCAGTTTGGAATATGTTGTGTTTAAGATGTCCAGAGATGTCTAATGGGCAGTTGGAGATGCAAGATTGGAGATCAGCAGAGAGATTAGGTATGAAAAAGTAGATCTGAGACTCATCAGCATGTTGCCTACAGCATTAATAAAAAAAAAGTTTTGTTTAAGATACTTTAGTTTTTATTAATTCTCTAGAATTATATCATAATAATTCACCATCAAGAACAAACCAAAGCTACATTCGACAACCATTATGTGTCTACTACAACCCTTTGCTTTGCAAAGTGTTGAAAGAGACAGGAAGGTAAAGGAGAGGCATTCTCTGCCCTCAAGAAACTGACAGACTAGTAGGGGACTAAAACTTTTATAGGATAACTTATAATGTAAACTAAGGGGTCCTAGACTGGAGGATGCTGCTGAGAATGGTCAATTCAATGTACTCTGAGAGTCTGGAGGAAGGAGATATCCCCTCAGGGTGTCACTTTTCCATCTTTAATTTTTTAAATAAAATTCTTTCCATTGTTTTCTTTCTCCCCATATCCCACCCTAAAGATGACTACCTTTAGACAGAGATAGATAATAGATAGATAGATAGATAGATAGATAGATAGATAGATAGATAGAGATAGATAGACAGATAGACAGATACATGTATGTATGTGTGTGTGTATATATATATATATATGCAGAATTATTCCATACATGCTTCTATTTGTTAGTTCTTTCTCTGGATACAGATAGCATCTTTTTTCATGTCCTTTATTTTAATTTTCGTATTTATAATAGACAAAATGACTTAATCGCTCAAAGTTGTTCTTAAAACAACATTACTTGTGGGGGCAGCTAGGTGGTGCGGTGAATAGAACACTGGCCCTAGAGTCAGAAGGACCTGAGTTCAAATATGGACTCAGACACTTAACACTAACTACCTGTGTGACCTTGGGCAAGTCACTTAACCCCAATTGCCCTTCCAAAACAAACAAAAAAACACCAACATTGCTATTGCTGTATATAATGTTGTCTGGGTTCTGCTCACTTCACTCTTACAATTCTCCTTAGTGCCCTTTGTCCAGATCTCTCTTGCCCTCATTACCAGCGGGTTGAGCCTGAGTAAATCACATAAGTTCTCTGGGCCTCAGTTTCTTTACCTATAAAATAGGAATAATAATGGTTTACAAAGTTGCAAATGTTAATACGTGATGAAAATATGAGTTGGCATTATTATTGTTAATGTGTTCAGTCACTTCAGTCATGTCCAACTTTCTGTGATCCCACGTCATTTGGGGTTTTCTTGGCAGAGATACTGGAGTGGTTTTGCCATTTCCTTCTCCAGCTCATTTTACAGATGAGGAGACTGAGGCCAACAGGGTTAAGTGACTTCCCCAGGGTCACACAGCTAGTAAATGTCTGAGGCCAGATTTGTACTCAAGCCTTCCTGACTTCCAGGTCCAGCACTCTACCCACTGCAACACCTAGCTGCCCCTATTATTGTTAGTAGTAATGATAACAACAGCATTAACAATGCTCTCATGAACTGATAGGATGTATAAGCTAAGGGCCAACTCCTTAGCTGCTACCAAAAGTGCTAGAGATTTTAGAAGATGATAGAATAGGGAATAGACCTATGATTTCATTGTTTCATTCCCTTTACTCATGAAGGTTAACATACTCTCTACAGTTTATAATCTTAGGGGGTTTCCTGGCACTCTGGGGGATGAAGTTACTTGCCCACAGTCACACAGCCAGGATATATCAGAGATGAGACTCGAGCCCAGAGAGTTCAAGTCTGGCTCTCCAAGACCTGACTCCCAACTGGGCTCTGTCTGCTAGGCCATGTGGTCTCAGGATCCTATATACAGATGTAAACATAGATGTCAGTTTGAAGGGAGAGGTTTATTCACCTTATTTTCCTACTCCAGTGGGCCTATAATTTCATCAATATGGGCATTCCCTTTACTGTTATTGATAACAACTCTTTCACCCCTTGTGGGATCCTTGTCCTTGTCTCTTAAATTCTTAATAGAGGATCCATCCTATGTACTAGAACTCTTTATCTGGTGGGCAGCTAGGTGGTATGGTGGATGAAACACTACACTTAGAGACAGGAAGACTGGAGCTCAAATCCCACCTCAGATATTTAATAGCTGTGTGACCTTGAGCAAATCACTTACCCCCTTACCTGTAAAATGAGGAACGTTGAACTTAATGGCTTTCCCAGCTCTCTTCTTCTTCCATCTCTATGATGTCTTTTTAAAATATTTTATGGATTCCAGTTTAACTCTTAGGTGATGCATCAGCCACTTCTTTGTCTGATCTTAGATATACTCAATGGTGTCTTTCAGGCCGCTTTTCATGTGCAAGTTATTGTTGGTAATCTGCTACAGACTATTTCTACCCGCCATCTATCTTTCCATTTCTTCTTGGGCCACCTTCAATGTTGACTCTGCTCTATCATGTACTCCAAATTTTGTGGCCAAGCAGCATCACTGGAGGAATATTTCCACTGAAGAGATGGCCTTTGTTAATAGGGAAGTAGTTTGGGATTTGAAAGCGCTACCCAGTTTCCTACATGTGAGCCAACCAGATATCCTTCTATTTAGATCTGGGCAAAACTCATTATCCTTCTACAATGCCTATCCATCCAGATGAATTCACATTGCCAGTTCATTGGTAGGTCAAAATCTGGGCAATCATAGGCATTTTTTATTCACGTTCCTCCTGTGGATAGCCAGACATCATGATCTCTTTTGAGTGCCTGAGATATCAGTGAGGAGGCCCTCCAGTATTGGGGGACTAGATGCAATCAGTACAATGTCATCTGCAAGAGGGAGAAGACAGAGAGAAATATTTACTTTATAGCAGGAAAATTAATTTAAGGAGGTTTCCATAAGGCTAAATCAACTAAATATCAGAAGACAGTGACAGGCTTAATAAATACCAATATTGCAATATGCCACTGTGTTCTGTTTCTCCAAATCTTGCTACATATTCTGAGAATCAAGTTTCACTGAAATTTGCAAAAATTTACAGATGAAAATTTCACCATTCAGAAGCTTCTGTTAGTTTTCTTTTTGGATGACAACAGAAATCACACATCAAAGTTAAAGGGTCTCTCGATGTCAGTTAACACGTACCAAACTTAATTAAAATGTCAACTTCTTTGGGAAAAACAAACAAACAAACAAGAACAAACTGAGGCAAAATGTCAAACACCTGAAATAGAGAACTCACTTCTTTCAGTGAATAAGTTGGTCAATAAAAGTTTATTAAGCGCCTATTATGGGCCAGCACTGCAGTAGGCACTGGAGATAACCCAGAAAAGTAAAAGACAGTCTCTGCTCTATAGGAGCTCACAATGTAATGAGGGCAGCAACATTCACATAACACATAATATGTAAGAACAAGATATCTGCAGGTAATCAACAGAGGAAACAATTAGAATAAAAAAGGATCAGGAAAAGTTGATTGATTTGATTTAGTTTAGACTCTTGCCAGAGCATGGCAAGTAGGTGGTACAGTATATAGAGCCCCAAGACTGGAATGAGGAAGACCAGTTCAAATCCAGCCTCAAGACACTAGCTGTGTGACCCTGGGCAAGTCACTTAACCCTGTTTGCCTTGGTTTCCTCACCTGTAAAATGAGCTGGAGAAGGAAATGGCCAAAAAAAAAGGCAACTCCAGTATCTTTGCCAAGAAAACCCCAAATGGAGTCATGAAGAGTAGGACATGACTGAAACCACTCAATAATAGCAGCAGGCACTTTCTCCTCACCAATAGACCCTTGCTGTCTGAGCAAGACAACACAGGGAAATTCATCATATCCATCGTCAGTGGAGTAAGGTATTGAACTGATGGGGCTCTTGGCCCCCTATGCACATATAATAATCTTGTGCAAGACATTAACCTAGCTTCTGACTAGTAAAAAAGATTGTCCATGATATCGCTAATGTCACCCTGTGGTGATCGCTAGTTTTAATTCTCAACAGATATTAAGGAAGGAAGCCAGAAATCTGACACTTCAGAAAAATGACCAAATCAAAAGAAGGAGGTAAGGAAGGGACATCAGAGAGAAGGAAGCTCAGCTAGGGGAAAACATTAATAATGTGAGTTAAATTTATCACATGGTCCCCAATATCTTCTTTAATACCTCAGGAATTCAAAAGATCATAAGATTTCCAGATGGAAGAAACCTCAAAGATCACCTAATCCAACACCCTCCTATTACAGATGCATAAAATGAGCTTAGCACAAAGTATGTATTCAGTACATGCTTGTTGACTGTCTGGTGGTTTTGCCATCACAAGGATAGTGAAGAGCAAACTCTGGAAATGGGGAAGAAAGCCTGCGAAGGAGACAAAAACATAAAACAACTAACTCTAGGGTAGCATTTTGAGCATACTCCCAATGTGGTGAGTGAAATCCCTAAGCATAGCATAGGATCAGACCACAATGGTAGAATAACCCAGAAAGCCCACCTAGATGCAGTCCTCTCTCTCTCTCTCTCTCTCTCTCTCTCTCTCTCTCTCTCTCTCTCTCTCTCTCTCTCTCTCCCTGTATATATGTGTGTTTGTATACACACGTATATAAAACCTAAAGGGATAAAAGTCCAACTAATAAATCACTTTGCTCTTTATTTTTTTCTCCTGCTTATCAAACCTTAGCTGACTTAGAAAGCAATCACAACCAGTGCCTTTCCAAGGGAGATGCTTGACTTCCTGCTAAAGGGAACAGAGAAACGAAATGTGTCATGTGTCTGTCTCCTGTTCTGGTTCCAGAATCCCAGGATCCCAACTTCTCCCAGCCTCCACGGGTCTAAAAAAGAAAATCACCAAAAACCAGCTCAAGCATGAACTCCCATGGTAAGTTCTTTTATGTAGCAGGGGGTATACAATATTCAAGGAGGGGCAGACAGAAAGAATATGGAGAAGGGAAGCAGGGAGCACTGGCCAGCCCAGTCCATTGGAAATGAACCTCAGCCAGCACTAACCTCTGACTGCAAGGGCAGGAAATGAGTTTCCCGTTAGATACCAGAGAGGTGGCGGTTAATGCAACAGCTTCCACCATGGCTCACAGTCGTTAGTAGAAAGGAAAATATCCCTGAAGAAGTGTCATTGATCTGGGTCTATGCAGCATCTCAGTGATTTGCTATCCTCACTATGTGTCATAATTGCTTTGAATGAAGAACAAGCCTAGATGCTACATCTACCCCCATGTTGCCAGGATGGAGGACATGCCTGAAAACTGGAGCGACTTCCTCCTCCTTTTCCTTCTCACGTTTTCCCTCCCAGCATCCTCTGTGAATAATCCCACAGGTCATCACAGGGGGATTCTGGGACAGCTCCTATAGCTCCCTGACCACCTTGGCACAGGATAGATTCTGAGGCAGGGTCACAGTAATACAGTGGTCGGAGATTATTTTAATCTCAGGAGCTAGTAAGCACATTGATGGGTGTATTTTTAAGTAAAGCTGTATTGTTAAATATTGTTCAGTTTATTGTTCAGTTCAGGCAGAAAGGTCATATATTTGAGCTGGAACAGTCCTTAGTGTTCATCAGGTTCAATCCCCTCATTTTACAGAGGGGGAAATGGAGGCCCCGAAAGAAAGATAGCTATGATAAGGGATAATTTTCCTTATAAATTTTTTTTTGCTTTTTCGAGGGCAATTGGGGTTAAGTGACTTGCCCAAAGTCACATGGCTAGTAATTGTGTCAAGTATCTGAGGCTGGACTTGAACACAGGTCCTCCAGGGCCGGTGCTTTATTCACTGCACCACCTAGACGCCCCTATAAATTGCTAAATATATTTTTAAGCACAAATATTTTGCCTGGAATTATGAGTATATTTGTGTAAGGAGTTCCCGTCTACCAATACAGATTGGTAGGTAATTGCTGCGATTGCTATTCAAAGTTGCCTGAGATGCTGAGAGGATATGCCTGGGATCAAGCAGCCAAAGTGTGTCAGAGATTTCAAGTTAGATTGTCCTGACTCAGAGGCTAACACCACCTTCATTCTCTCTGTGTTTATATATGTCAAAAATACATGCTGCAATTTTTCCATATAAAATTTATTTGAATTCCTCTATTTTTATTGACAAGAATTTCCAAGCCTCCTTTCATCCACGGACTGGTCCATATCTTCAAATTCATTGAGACATAGGTTCCATTGAAACCCAAAGTGTTCCATGGCCAAGCTACTCTGGGACAAGTTGACCTCCCATATAGAACATAGATACAGGTCTGGAGACATTTTTATTTTACTATAGCCTGAATGGATTACTTCTCTACTTTTATCCTGGAAGAGCAGAGCATTTCAAGAAATGAAAGAGTAAAAGATAAATAGGGCAATCCACAACAAATTCCCTCTTTAAAATGCTTCATGATGAAAATAGAGCTGGTGGGGAGGATGATGTACAAGTATTTGCTTAAAATTAGATGAAACGAGATATTATAATTTTATTTCACTAAGGTATTTGATGCAGGAATGCTAAATTGTTGGTTTCTGGTTTATGTTTAACCACTGGGTGAGTTGCTAGGAATCATTTTTAATCAAATAAAATCTGACAACTGGGGGCAGGGGAGAATATTAATACCAATTTGTAGCTTTGTGCCCCTCAGAAGTAAGACTTTATATAAAGCTAAGCTACTATTGTAATATTATTTATGTTCATTACTATTATATGACACCATTTTTATAACAAAAAAGCATATGTAATAGTCTTATGGGACATTAACCCAGACACACTGATTTGGGCCAGTCTGACATGAAATCTCTGGGTAACAGACAATGTTTTTAAGACCCCACTACTTAAATATCTTGGGCCATAGTATTCCTGCTGACTTTTGAAATTTCCAGAACAATCCTCCCCAGAAAAAAGGTTTGTATACTTAATGCCCACAGAGAATTCATTCATAGTATTCCTAAAGGACCTTGGCTGCTATGAAATCTTTCCTAGAGAAACAAGAATTGTTATGACTCTGAAAAATCCGGACAGCTACTTTTTTTTTTCCTGTTTGCCTGACTGCCAAAGCAAGCAAAACCAAACCAGTGTCAAGAAAAAGTATTATTTAAAATGCTTGTAAAATACTAAAAAAATCATTTAAAGTACTTTAAATACTTAATAGTGTGCAAGATATACTTACAGTTAGATTCATGTCCCTAAAATGCCTTTAAATGTCATAGTATTTTTTAAAGCATAATTTTAAAATTATTTGTCCATTTTCAAGACTGTTAGACTTAATATCTACAGGTAAATACTGAAGAATGAAGATTTCTGCATTCTCATTTCTTTTTTTCTTGTCCAGTCTCCTTCCCTGTCCTCTGCTCTTCCTACATATCCTACTTCTCCCAATGATAATAGTCTTGTCAATAAGAACTCATCATGTTAAACTCCTGTCTTTGTGTGGGCAAGTCTCAGGGGTTGGGAGAAAAGTTATCTAAGAAATTTAAAATGAGGGAGGGGAAGGCCACACGCACAAAACACGTAGAATCTGTTTAGTCTTTCTCCAGACATTTGTTGATGTTACTCAAGGTCTGTCAAGCTTTGTGTTTGTAAAGCTCAATTTGGTCACCCCAAGGAGCACTAAATAATTATTCAATGCCCTCATCTTGTCCCCGAGGGATGGAAGTTACTCACGGCATGCATTATTTTAGAAACTGTTGCAGTAAAAAAAATTCTCTGCATTGATAATTCATTCATTTCCTACAAACAGAATTACTGATGCAATATGACTTCATAGGGGACTCATATAAATTCTAGCAAAATCCTGTATACAACATCCAAGTACATTAGATGCACATTTAATTATACTGCAACATCAACCACAATATAAAATCTAGGGATACACATACCATACCAGCAAAAAAGAAGGAAAAAGGAATTGTTTTGAAGTCATCCATAGTTCTAGCATTATTTTTTTTCGTACTAGAAAAGTCCAAGTCCAAGCACAGAGTGGTCATTTCAGTCACTGGTGTTTTCCATCATCCCAGTTTCCTACCTATAAATTCTAGCTTTCCTACCGTACTCTGCAGATGGGGCTTTCTCCTCATCTTCCTCCTCAGTCATTTGCTGTTCTGTGAGTTAGACAGAGTTAGACATAACTAAACAAAGGTTTCAGGTTTTTTGATCCTTCTGTGTTTTTAGCTCCTTTAACAAACTGGTGATCCAAAGATAATCTCCATCAATAGATCCTAACACCATGATGACAAAACTATTAAAAGTATCAGAGCTAGAACTTTAGGAACTGGTTACGTATACAAATATGCATTTGAAGAAATAGACCATGGGCAAAATTCCCACCTCTCCTATAGAGACAGAAGAACATCCTTTTTAATAATGCCCCAGTGTCCCAGTAGACCTATAATCACATGATGTGGCCATTCTCTTCAGTGGCCCTTCTATGCTTATCCATTCTATGTGATCTTATTCATATCTACCTACAAATTCATATTAATGATTTCACTCAATGTGTCAGTGGTTTTCTTATATCCCCTGACATTGTATAGATACCAGAGGAACATACAGGCTGGTTAATGATCTTTCCTTCCCATCACTGCAAGATTTTGGGAGAAGCTTGGGGTAATTAAAAGAATTGTCCAGTTTCCCAATGGCAATCCAGTCCTCCCTCCTCCTTTTTTTTCACTTTCAGACCCAGATCATTGTAAATTTACTGTGTGGGTCATATGTCAATGGAAAGCCTCAATGAGCCATCCAATTTCACACCACAGTCTTCACAATAGTTATTCTTCATTCAATTGGTTTTTCTTGTATAAGCAAAATCTGTATGATTGTAAATTTCCTTTAGGAGTCTCTGCAATGTTTTGTGATAGAAGCCATGAAATTATTCCAGGCAGGGTAATGAATTAATATATGGAAAGCACTTTGTAAACCTTAAAGTTCTACATAAATAGCAGATACTGTATTTGACTACCATGGAGGTATGCAAAAATTACCCTCTTTCCAGCTCAGCCCCATTCACCCAAGAATGTGCAATATATGAAGATTCTTCCTACTAGCTGGGTATGGGTATATATGAAATTGAAGTGATGGGGGCAGCTAGTGGAGAGAGTGCTGGGCCTGGAGTCAGGAAGACTCATCTTCCCGAGTTCAAATCTGGCCTCAGACACTTAGTAGCTGTGTGACCCTGAGCAAGTCACTTTACCCTGTTTTCTTCAGTTTCCTCACCTATAAAGTGAGCTGGAAAGAAAATGGCAAATCACTCCAGTATCTTTGCCAAGAAAACCCCAAATGGTGTCACAGACAGTTGGACATGACTAAAAATAACTGAACAACAACAGCTGAAATGATATCTATGTCCTCAGATTTTCTATAGCACTTACTTTCCATATACCCTTTGCATGGCATTTATCACATTGTATATCACTTAATATCTAACAGCACCTTACATAGAGTGGAAGCATAAAAAACTTCTGTTGAAGGCATATCGAAGAATAAGTCAAACTGCGTTAGAGTTATTTCTGTCCTTACTTTATTTGACTGAAGTCCTATTCCCATGCCTTATTGTCATGTGGAGGTGATTCTAGGTTCTCAAAGACTATGGAGCATAATGGAACACAAGCCATTTTGGTAGGTGCTACTATGCTGGAGAGGCTTCTAATATGAGTCCAATAGTGGACTAGTCATTCTGTCAGTGAAGAACCAGCCCAGCTAAGGGCAAAAGGGTTCATTGCCAGAAGATTGACTCCAAGGGGATTTGTCAGTTATGATAACCATGAAAAGATGCTTCATGGAGGATTTATAGGAAAACATGGACAAGTCTTAAGGGATTAGGAGAATTTTGATCTGTATTAGGGAAGGGAATACACACAATGAAGAAATCACAGATTGATCAAATTATCAGGCTCTTTTTTTAGTTCTGATCCTCATAGCTCTGAGTCTCAGTTTCACCTATAAAATGGAGGAGTCGAGTGGACCAAACAGGTCTCTACCTTGTGGGTGACTGGAGGCAGACAGAGCAGTCCAGAGACAGGAGAGTCAGGAATCAAGTAGAAGTTTAACTTCAAAGTGAGGGAATCAACTTGCTGCAAGAGCACAAATGCCAGAGTCTAGAATCTAGTGGGGGAACCATTGGCAGTGTGGGGAGAGGTCAATACTCATGCCAATGACTACACAGCGAGCTGTGGTCCAGACAATGAGGGGTAACAGCAACAATGAGATATGTTTGATTCATAGCAGGGCATCATGACCCAAGCACGGGTACTTGTCTAAGCTTGTCCAAGCTCAGAGAACACTTGGTGCTGGTCAAAGCAATACAATGACCATGTGGGACTTTGCCAGAGAGTGAGAGTAAAGGATTGTTGTTACGCCAAGCTCAGGGCACAGCTTGCTTGCTAGGCCCTAGCTCTGGAAAACAAGGTGTCTCCTAATATCTTGACAAAAGTGATGCTTAAACTATCAACTTCACAAGCTTGTGAAGGAGGTACTTTTTGCTTTGTTTTATTAGATTATATATATAGATATATTGGTTTAGAGAAGAAAGGGTTTATACTTAGTGGTGGGGATGGAGGTGGTAAAGATGCACACACAAAAAAATCAATGAAATATTTTTAAATGCACAGAAGAAAACAAGAAAGAAGGGGAAAACAAATAGAAAATGTTGATAGGCTTTATATAAACTTGCATACACATATATGTATGTAAACATATATATTTCTTTAAAACAAACTACATATAGCAGAGCCTTACAGTTTCTTATGCAAGCTTGTTGGGAGGGGGTTTGTTTTTTATATTGAAATGTTTTGTTTGTCGAGGACTGATAAATTCACAATAAAAAAGAAAACTTAATTAAAAAAATAAAAAGCTTTGTAAACTATAAAGCACTACATGAATGTGTGCTACAGTGGTATTTTTTCTGGCTCTTGGCTATGTTTTGGAGAGCTGAGGTTATCAGATATGTAAAATGTTGCGATATGTTTCTACTCTAAATGACATCTTTGTGGCTTGAAAGGGTCTCTTTTCTCCATTTGAAAATGCCAACTCTTTCCACTGAGTAAGGGGTGCATAAGAAGAATCTGATTAACTGTGTTTTGAGTATGCCAAGACTAAAGGATTCTTCTATCCCATGAATTTCACTAAAATCCAAAAGCTTTCTCAATGAAAATGTCACATGTCTATTTCTTTTCACTTCGTCCAAGTGATTATTAACTCATTTCCAGATCTCACTGCATTAGACTATTGACACAGGAACATACAGTGTTTCATCTTCCAACACATATGAACTTGATTTTAGCTAAAAATGAAGCACATATTTTAAGCAAATGAACAGAACACTGAGGCAGGAGAACAAAAGAATACTCAAATTATCACTGATCATTCAATCAGTTTGAGATTATGGCAAAAACATTTTTATTGTAAAACATTTGTTCAACATATGCTTGAAAATCTTCCAAAATAGTTTTCTAGCAAGGCAAAGTAGACGTGAACTTCAAATCACCCTTCATATTTTTGATGCTAAGTTGCTGGTGGACATAAAGCATACAAATAACACTTAACCCAGAGAGTTGAAGATATAGCTATTTGCTCTCTAGCATCTCCAT
Source organism: Gymnobelideus leadbeateri (assembly GCA_011680675.1). Lineage (NCBI taxonomy): Eukaryota > Metazoa > Chordata > Mammalia > Diprotodontia > Petauridae > Gymnobelideus > Gymnobelideus leadbeateri. Next base: position 118,629 of record WOXC01005527.1, read on the forward strand.
GAAATGGGACATTTAAGTGGCATAAATAGAGAGCTGGGCCTGGAGTAAGGAAGAGCTGAGTTCAAATCCAGCCTCAGACACTTATTAGCTCTGTGACCCTGGGCTAGTCACTTGATGCAGTTTGTCTCCATTTCTTCAGCTATAAAATAAGCTATAAAAGGAAATGGCAAACCACTCTAGTATCTCAGCCAAGAAAACCCCAAATGGGGTCACAAAGAGTTGAACACGAATGAAATGACTGAATGGCAGCAACAACAGTCTCCACAAAAGTCTTATTTGAAGATTGAATTGTAGACTTTGGGCAACTGGGAGTTTTTGAAGGAAACAAAAGATCTAGTAGATTTCTGTCAAACAGTAGAGGTCTTGAGTGTGGCCCTTGTAATGAACTCTATATCTATAGCAAAAGGACCAGCCTGGCTAAATTTGGAGAAGATCACACCCAGATTAGATATAAGAAGAGGAATGTTTTAGTCAAAGCAACTTTCAATAACCTACTAAAGTCATAAAGAGCTGTAAACTGTATGTTGGGGGATGTTTCCACAATAAATAACTTGTAGGTATTGACATATCAAGGTACATATCTCACCCTTTTCTCTTCCCATAAGTACATAGCCCTTTATTTTTCCTGGCCCAAATTTAGCTATCAATTATTCTTTTTTTTTTCTTTTTGGAGGGCAATCAGGGTTAAGTGACTTGCCCAAAGTCACATGGCTAGTAAGTGTGTAAAGTGTCTGAGGCTGGATTTGAACTCAGGTCCTCCTGACTCTAGGGCCGGTGCTCTATTCACTGTGCCACCTAGCTGTCCCACTATCAACTATTCTTAAAGCAAGTTGAGTCCACATGTTCCTATGCAGTCCACTTAAAAACAGTCTACCCCAAAGGTGAAGGCCAATTCTACCCTTCTACTCCTGTGTCTTATTTTGTCCCCAAGATGAAAAACTGGAAATGTTTTACAGAATATGTACATATCATATATATATATATGTATATATGTGTGTATACATATACATATATACATACACACATACATATATATAATGTCTAACATATCAAATTAGTTACCATCTCAGGAAGGGGGGGAGGGGAGAAAGGGAGGAAGGGAGAGAATTTTGGAACTTGAAACTTTTTAATGCTAAAAAAATTGTTTCAACATGTAATTGGGGCAAAAGTAAAATATTATTAAAAAAAGAAAATAGGTGAAAATAGGAAGCAATTAATCTGACAGGTTTTTTAAAGTAGTTTTATGTAAACTCTTATGTCAGTGGCTCCCCCCAACACAAAAGATCCAGAAATATTTTGAGGACCTGTCACTTTAGCTCACTGACTTCTCACAGTTGATCTAAAAACATCAGTATCTAGGGTAGGTTAGTCACCAGCTCTCCTCACAAGCACACAAGCTCACAAGACTCAAAGTAAGAGCTGTTTTAACTACAAGTTAATGGAAACAAATGGAACTTACATGGGAATCAGTAGAAAGTGATGACAGATTCCCTCGAACAGTTCTCTCCCAAAGACATTTGAGTAAGACTCCAATTGGGATTCCCCCACATCTCTACTCCCCTATGTAGTTCCTTTGTCTATACTATTTTGCTTACCCTCAGAATCTCTTACCTCTCACTACTTGCATCATACATGACTAATTGCTGCTCTAATTGTGCCCCTCCTTTAATGTTCCATTGGAGCCCTGTTCTAGTTGTTATTTCAGCCACTGGTGTTTTCCATCATCCCTATTTCCTACCTCCAAAGAGAGATAATATAAGAATTGTTGGACTACCTAAAAGTCATGATTTAAACAAATTTAAACAAAGATCATATTCTTGCCACCTAGCCACCCCAAACATAATGTTTCTAATGAAAAGACCAGAGCTCAATAAAATTTTGACTTATAAATATAAGACTCAAGGGAAACATAAAAAGATAAAAAAGAAATAAGAAAGAAAAAACATAAGGAATTGAATAAGGTTAAACTATTTCTATTTCTATATAGCAAGATAATATTTGTAACTCTGAACAATTTTATTATTACAAGAGCAATTAGAAAGAGTATATGTTGGGGTGGCTAGGTGGTGCAGCGAATAGAGCACCGGCCCTGGAGTCAGGAGGACCTGCGTTCAAATCCGGCCTCAGACACTTGACACACTTACTATCTGTGTGACTTTGGGCAAGTCACTTAACCCAAATTGCCCTCCAAAAAGCAAATAATAATAATAATAATAATAATAATAGAAAGAGTATATGTAGATGGGGGGGAATATAAGATGACTTTGATGGATTGATGCCCCCCCTAAAAAAAAAAAACAAAATAATGAGTAAGAAAGGAAATTGCACTGGAAGAAGAAGGAGGGGGGAGATTGAATGGGGGTAAATTATCCCACATAAAAGAATTATGAGGGGCGGCTAGGTGACGCAGTGAGTAAGAGCACTGGCCTCGGAGTTGGGATGACCGGAGATCGAAACCGGCCTCAGAAAATGAGCACCCACACATAAATAATGACTGGCCGTGTAACCTTGAGCAAGTTACTTAACCCCAATTGCTTAAAAAAAAAAAAAGAATTATGAAAGAGCTATTTTAATATAGGGGAAGATGGGGTGGGGGGGTCAGTGGCAATTCTCATCAAAATGGGCTTAAAGAAGGAATAACACACATTTAGTTGGATATAGAAATCTCTCTTACTCTATAATGAACTAGAAAGGGACGGGGATAATAGAAGGGTGAAGAAGTACTGATAAAAGGGAGGGCATACTGGGGAAGGTGGTGATCAGAAGTGGAATACTTGTGAGGGGGAAGTGGAGGTAAGATATAGAGGGGGATAAACAAGTAAAAATGGCATGGAGGGAAATACACATTTATCATCATTATAAATGTGAATGTAATGAACTCACTCATAAAACAGAAATGAATAATAGAATTAATTAAAAACCAAAATCCTACAATATGTTGTTTACAAGGAACACATGTGAAGCAGAGAGATACACACAGAGTAAAGGTAAGGTACTCTAGCAGAATCTATTATGCTTCAGCTAAAGCAAAGAAAACAAAGTAATCATGATCTCAGACAAAGCAAAAGCAAAAATAGATCTAATTAAAAGAGATAAAGAAGGAAACTATATCTTGCTGAAAGATACCACAGACAATGAAGTCATATCAGTAATAAACATATATGTAATAAATGGTATAGCATCTAAATTTTTAAAGGATAGTTGAATGAGTTACAGGAAGAAATAGAAAATAAAACTATACTGGTGGGGGACCTCAACTCTCCCCTCTCAAAACTAGATAAATCTAACCAAAAAAATAAGCAAGAAAGAAGTTAAAAGGGTGAATAAAATTCGAGAAAAGTTAGATATGATAGATCTCTGGAGAAAATTGAATGGGAATAGAAAGTAATATACTTTTCCTCAGCAGTATATGGTACCTACACAAAAAAATGACCATGTATTAGGCTGTACAAACCTCTCAAAGAAATGCAGAAAAGCAGAAATAAAAACACATTCTTTTCAGATCATAATGCAATAAAAATTACATTCAATAATGGACACTAGAAAGATAGATTAAATAATTTGAAATTAAGTAATATAAAATCCTAAAAATACAATTAGATCAAAGAACAAGTCATAGAAATAATCGATAGTTTCTTTAGAGAAAATTACAACGAGACAACACACCAGAATTTATGGGATGCAGCCAAAGCAGTACTTAGGGGAAATTTTGTTTCTCTAAGTGCTTACATCAATAAAATAGAGAAAAAACAGATCAATGAATTGGGCATACAACTAAAAAGCCTAGAAAAAGAATAAATTAAAAATTTCCAACTAAGCACCAAATCAGAAATCATGAAAACCAATGGGGAGATTAATAAAACTAAAAAAAAAAAAAGCCATTGAACTAATAAATAAAACTAGAAGCTGTTTTTTTTTTTTGGAAAAAAAAAACAACAAAACAAATAAATCATTGGTTAATTTGATAAAAAGAAGAAAGAAGAAAACCTAATTACTAGTATCAAAAATGAAAGGGGTAAATTCACGACCAATGAAGAGAAAATTAAGACAACTTGTTGGTAGTTATTTTGCCCTATTATATGCCAATAAATTCAACAATCTAAATGAAATGAATAAATATCTATAAAAATATAAATTACCCAGATGAACAGAAGAAATTAAATATTTAAGTAACCCAATCTTAGAAAAAGAAATTGAGCAAATCATTAATGAACTTTCTAAAGAAGAAATCTCCAGAACCAAATGGATTCATAAGAAAATTCTACCAAGCATTTAAAGAACAGCTAACCCCAATATTATATAAACTATTTGAAAAAATAGATAGAGACGGAGTCCTGTCAAATTCCATTTAAGACACAAATATGGTGCTGGTATCACAGGAAGAGCCAAAAGAGAGAAAGAAAATTATAGACCAATTTTTCTAATGAATATTGATGCAAAAATTTTAAGTAAAATACTAGCAAAGAGATTATAGCTATATGTCACAAGGATCATACACTAGGACCAGGTGAGATTTATACCAGGAATCCATGGCTGGTTCAATATTAGGAAACTATCAGTATTATTGATCATATTAATAATAAAACCAACAGAAATCATATGATTACCTAACTAGATGCAGAAAAAGTCTTTGACAAAAATACAGCACCCATTCCTATTAAAAACACTAGAGAACATAGGAATAAGTGGAGCTTACCTTTAAATGATAAATAACATTTATCTAAAACCATCAGCAAGCAGGATAGCTGCTAGTACAGGTTCTTAGATCAGCTTTACTAGGAAAGATAGCTGTTTAAGGGGTCAAAAATCTTTTTAAAATTACATTCACTAGTTCAGGGGGAAAGTCAGCACACTGAACTTCAGAAAAAATGCAAACAGAAATACAGAAAAAAATACAAGCAGAGAAATTAAGACCAACAGAAGGGCTTCTACCTGCCTGAAAAATTAGCACAGATCTAACTGTCTGACCAAGACAATACATACATAGTCACCAGAGAGAGAAGCACCAATATCTGGGTTTTTCAAAGCCAGGGGGGCACCTTAACAGCTACCCAGAGTCTCATTTGGTCAAATCATAAGAACACTCTTCCAATGAGTGTGCACCAAAGCAAAATGCTAACCTCAGAGTATATATACAAAACTAACACTCTTTGCAGATGATGTGATATTATACTTAGAAAACCCTAGAGAATCAACTAAAAAACTACTTGCAGTTATTAATAACTTTAGCAAGGTTGCAGGATACAAAATAAACCAACATAAATCATCAGCATTTCTATATATTAACAGCAAAGTCCAATAGCAAGAGATAGAAAGATAAACTCCATTTAAAATAACTGAAGACAATATAAAATACCTGAGAGTCTACCTGCCAAAACAAACCTAGGAAGTATATGAACACAACTATAAAACACTTTTTACACAAATAAAATCAGATCTAAACAAGTGGGAAAATATTAATTGTTCATCTCTAGGCAGAACCAATATAATAAAAATAACAGTTCTACCTAAATTAATCTATTTATTCAGTGCTGTATCAAGCTATCAAAAAATTATTTTATAGAACTAGAAAAAATAAGAACAAAATTTATCTGGAAGAAAAAAAACCTCAAGGATATCAAGAGAATCAATGAAAAAAAATTGTGAAAGAAGGTGGTCTAACCATACCAGATCTTAAGCTGTATAATAAAGCAATAATTATCAAGACAATCTAGTAATGGCTAAGAAATAGAGTAGTGGATTAGTAGAGCAGATGATGTACAAATTATGTTATAGTAAATGACTATAGTAATCTAGTATACCATAAACCCAAAGACCCAAGCTTTTTGGAACAAAAATTCATTATTTGACAAAAACTGCTGGGAAAACTGAAAAACAGTATGGAAGAAACTAGGTGTAGACCAACAACTAACACAATATGCCAAAATTACATCAAAATAGGATTTACACATAAAGGGTGATATCATAAGCAAATTAAGAGATCATGGAATAGTTTATCTGCTGGCAAGAATTTAGGACCAAAGAAGATATAGAGAGTATTATAAGATGTAAAATAGGTCATTTTGATAATACAAAATTTAAGTTTTAGCACAAATAAAACCAATGTAAACAAAATGATAAGGTAAGCAAAAACTGGGGGGGAGGGGGAATTTTAGATGTCTCTAATAAAGTTCTTATTTCTCAAATATATAGAGAACTGAGACAAATTTATAAGAATACAAGTCATTCCCCAATTGATAAATGGTCAAAGGTCAAAACTGGCAGTTTTTAGACGAAGAAATCAAAGCTATCTATAGTCATATGAAAAAATACTCTAAATCACTACTGATTAGAGAAATGCAAATCAAAACAATTCTGAGGTACCACATCACCCATATCAGATTGATTAATATGACAAAAAATGAAAATGATAAGTTCTGGAGGAGATTTAGGACACTAATGCACCGTTGGTGGAACTGTGAACTGATCCAATCTTTCTGGAGAGCAATTTGGAACTGTACCCAAACTATCAAATAATATATATCCTTTGATCCAGCAATGTCACTTCTAGGTCCATATCCCAACGACATTAAAAAAAAGGAAAGGGGCCAATTTGTACAAACAATATTTATGCCAGCTCTTTTTATGATGGCTAAGAATTAGAAATCAGAGGGGAATGACTGACCAAGTTGTGGTATGATTGTAATGGAATATTATTGTGCTATAAGAAATGACAAGCAGGGTGATTTCAGAAAAAGCTGGAAAGACTTACAAAAACTAATGCATAGTGAAGTGAACAGAACCAGGAGAACATTGTACACAGTAACAGCAATATTATTCAATAAACTGTGAATGACTTAGTTTGTCTCAGAGATACAATCCAAGATAATTCCAAAAGACTAATGATGAAGCACACTATCTGCCTCCAGAGAAAGAACTGATATTGATTAAATAGAGACTGAAGCATGCTATTTTCATTTTCGTTCTTTCTTTTTTTTTTCTTTAATTAAAGTCTTCTTATACAAAATGACTGATATGGAAATCTTTTACATAATTGCACATGTATAACCTGTAATTGATTGCTCACCATCTGGGGTAGGGAGGGAAGGATAGAATTTGGAACTCAAAATTTTAAATAAAAATGTTTAAAAAAAAAGAATGAAAGGTTGAACGAAGGAAAGAGAATGTGAATGCTGATCTTTGAGAGAAGAGGAAAGATCTATTTCAATTGATTCTAACTAAATAATGGAGTGATAGATGCAAAGGATCTATTATATTTAAAAGAAGAAAATCTGATACTAATCATATAAACTGACATTTATGTGACACTTAAAACTTTTCAAAACACTTCACATGTATTATCCCACTGGAGTTTCATAACAACCTATGGAGGTAAAAATTATGGGTATTCTTATCCCCATTTTACAGCTTTGGGAACTGAGGCTTACAGATATCAAGGGATTTGCCCATGGTCTAATATAGTAAGTGTCACAGGCAGGATTTGAATCCAGATCTTCATTACTCTTTTTTTTTTTTTTTGCTTTTTGGAGGGCAATTGGGGTTAAGTAACTTGCCCAAGGTCACACGGCTAGGTTTTTGTTTGTGTGTGCGTTAAGTGTCTGAGGCCGGATCTGAACTCAGGCCATCTGACTCCAGGGCCAGCGCTCTACTCACTGTGCCACCTAGCCGCCCCTAGATCTTCATTACTCTTAAGACCAGTATTCTAGCTACTATCTGCTGCCAGTGTAAGGCAAGAAGTTTTTTTCATTGGAAATTATGATTTCAGTCTTACTCTGTCAAGAGAATGGAGGATTTTTTCCTGGATCCAGTTGTTCTGAAAAGACATCTTTACAAAAAGTAATCAAGTCTTTTCCTCAGATATTTGGGTTGATATGTTTCTTCCCTGTCTGCTTATGTTTGCTTATAAGAATAAAGACTTGACAAGAGGAACTACATGTTTCTGAGGTCATAGGGTCAATTTTAAAAGGAGAATGGATGCTTTCTCCTATATGTAAGTGGGGGTGATTATGCTGACTTGTTCACAAAGCTCCAGGGGAGGAAGAGAAAGATTGTGCTGAGATAGATGTATAAAAGGTTGGAGGTCATTTGGAAATGTAAGAGACCAGGCACTGGGATCTGGCAGAATCAATAAGAAAAAATTCTGCCAGCACAGGAGTAAAGTGCTGAGTGAATAAGGCATCTGAAATGGAGAACTAACTTACAGTGAATTTCTGAAGTTTACTCCCCAATGACTTTTTTTTTAATTAAAGACAGAAAGAAACTAGGGAAGAGGAAGTCTCTTATATCCCTTAGACATGAGTAAGGCCTTGTCACAGAAGGTTGTTAAGGGGATTTTGCAGTGGTTTCCAAGGTTATCTTTCTTCTTCTATGTCAACTGCATCTAGCTCCAAAGTGAAGGGAAATCCTTCATTTTCTTTAAATGTCAAGCGTAGACTTATTCTAGAGGTTTAAAGCAATCTAATCTTTGTAACTCTCTTTTTTATTTCATTGGCAGGGATTTGGCAATCTAATCTTTGTAACTCTCTCTTTTATTTCATTGGCAGGGATTTGTTTGTTTTTAACCTCTTTTTGTATCTCTAGCATTTAACACAATGCCTGGAACCTAGTAGATGTTTAATAAATGTTGATTGATTGATTTGACTTTGTAGTTATACATATGTATTTATATTTAATATATTTATACTTATAATACATATACATGTATATACATGCATATGTATATATATGTTCATATAGACATACATACGTATATATACATGTATGATATATATGTTATAGAGTCTCACAGCTGAATAAGACCCCAATATTCATCTGATCATCTGATTATCTGTGTGATACAGCACACACACACACACCCTCTGCCTTCAATTAGGCAACCAGGACAGAGAATTATTTAGTCTTCAGGAAGAGAAATACTACAATCTTTCTCAGGAGTCAAATTATATTTTTTTCAGGGGCAGCCAGGTGGTGCAGTGAATAAAGCACCAGGTCTGGAGTCAAGGGGACCTGAGTTCAAATCCAGACTCAGACACTTAACACTTACTAGGTATGTGACCTTGGGCATGTTGCTTAACCCCAATTGCCCTACTTTCCCCCCTCCAAAAAGACTCCCCCAAAATTATATTTTTTCAAACCTCATTACCTATGGTGGGTATGTGTGTGGTTTTCATTCATTCATTCTAAATGTTTATCAGATACTTATTAAAGATGGTATACTATAATAGGAGATAGAGGGAACTTTTAGTCTAGTTTGGGGGCATGACAAAAGTACAGATAGCAATGGACTAGATTACACAGTAGAGGCACTGGAGAGTAGCAGAGCAAAGTGCACTGTGAGATCTGAGAGGGAAAAACTGACTAAATAATAATTCAATCAGATTCATAATTATTTCAGTTTGTGATATATTTGGGTCAGAAAATATCAATTTTGGTATGGATCATTAACAATCATTTTTGAGCACCTTCTATGTACAGAACATTGCTTTAGGCTCTGGATATCAGACTAATATTTGTAATTAGTCTTTGTAGACTTTTTATGAAAACTTTGTAGACATTTTATGAAAACTTTATTTAGCAATCAGTAAGCATTTATAAAATGCCTACTATGTGCCAGATACTAAGCTAGGCACCAGAGATAAAAGGACAAAAATAGAATTGTCTCTATCCTCAATGAACATAGACCTAGAACTGTAGAGGTTCTCTGAGGCCTTTTTGTCCCATCCCATCATTTTACATGTGAGGAATGAGAGGCCGGGGGAAGGAGTATACGGTTTATCAGGGGATACAACACACACACAAAGACATATACTCTAAGTATACACACATATGCACATATATACACAATAAATACATGGGAGTTTTGGGAAGCAGGGGACGAACAGCTAAGGGAGGTCAGGTAAACTTCATGTACAAGGTTCATGAGCTGAGATTACTTGAACAAACATTTACTGGGTACCTACTATGTGCTTAGTACCATTGTAGGCACTATGAGGGATACAAACACACAAGAGAAGGTCTCTGACCTCCAGGTCAATCTATTTTGGGGAGCTAAGACTAAGGCACATGAAACAGTTGACAAATTATGAAAGACAGGATATGATTAAGAATTAAATTGTGTGAGATGAAAGCAAGTTCTGGAGGAATTCAGACAGGGGAAAATCAAGGAAGTCTTCAATAACCAGGCAAGGCTTCATGGAGGAAATCAAGTTGGAAAGATGAGAAGTACTTGAAGGGGAAGAGGGCTGGCCATTCCAGGTGAGAAGAAAAACACAAATGGACTGTGGAGGTACCATAGATAATGGGGAGACTAGTCTCATCAAAGCAGAGTTATTATTGTTGCTTTCTAAGAAGTAAGAAATAACTGATTTAATTGTCCTCACCATAGAGATGGTTCCTAGATCTATATATCCAGTCCTTGGATGTCTCCTGACCTCCAATTCTGCATCACCCACTAACTACTGGACATCTCCAAATGGAAGTACTATAGACATTTGAAATTCAACAAGTCCAAAATTAAACTTATCTTCCCCCCCCAAAAAAAAAACCTCACACCTCTTCTAAGTGTCCCTATCTCTGTCAGGGGTACCCCCATCCTTCTAGTCAACTAGGTGCACAGCCTTGTTGTCATCCTCAACTCCTCACTCTCACTCACCTCACCTAGCTCTTTCAGTGGCCAAATCTTGTCATTTCTATCTCCACAAAATTTCTATCATGCGATCCTTAAGTTACCCTCACAAAACCGCCCTCTAACTCAGGACATCATCACCTGTATCCCAGGTGAAAAAGCTTGAAAAAGCCTCTTAATTGGTCTCCATGTTTCAAGTCTCTTCCTCTCCAATCCATTCTTCAACTAGATGCCAAACTGATTTTTCTAAAGCACAAGCCTGACCATGTCACTCCCCTACCAACAGACTCCCTATATAATGGCTCCCCATTACCTCCAGAATAAAATGGTGTATCAGCAACCACACAGACACACCTAGGATAGCTGCTAGCACAGGTTCTTAGATCTGCTTTACTAGGAGAGATAGCTATTTAAGGGGTCAACAGTCTTTTTCAATTACACTCACTAGTTCAGGGGAAAAGTCAGCACCCTGAACTTCAGAGAAATATAAGCAGAGAAATAAAGATCAATAGACAGGACTCTGCCTGAATCAAAATAATATTGCTATACACTTTACATACATCCCTGGATCAAGAGAGCCTTTACTTCTGAGAAGTTGGGGAGCTCTGAACATATGGCCACTCAGAATCTTGACCAGGGAATCACAAGATCCGTCTCATAAGTGAGCCCCCAAAGCAAAATACCAACTCAGAGTATATATATATATATACTTCTCAGAGCCAGAAGGCATCATAACCCTGGTGACTCAGTGCCTAATTATAAATTAGCAAAAAGTGTGAAAGCCTTCCTACAAGCAAGCCTCCCCTAAACAAGTTTTCCTTAATGGGCTCCACATTTGGCCTATTAATGGGTGGGGGAGATCTTATGTCCAATTAACATTACAATAGGGACTGCCTTATTTGGCTTCTAGAGCCCTTCACAATCTGGCCACCTTTTGTGAATGCTGATTGGTTAATGCCTTGATTAGTTAAAATAAGGCTGAAAAGTTGAATGAGGACAGATACTGGTGTCTAGTAAGACAGACAAATTTGTTTAGACTTGATTTGAAGCAGAGTAATCATCATCACCTGTATTTCATTATTATTATTAGCAGAATAAGCACCAGGCTGGGATGATGAGACTCTTTGAGCCTCAGTTTCCTTATCTGGAAAGCAGAAATAATAGCATTTATCTGGCAGGACTGCTGGGAAATCAAGTCATCTAACTGATATGTGTGTGTGTGTGTGTATGTGTGTGTGTGTGTGTATACAAATACATGATATATTGTATCTATTATGTTGTGCATACAATATATAATATTTATATATACACATAAATATTACATATATGCACATAAATATATATTTATGAAATACATATACACATATACTATACAGTGTTTTACAAACTTTAAATGAATATAAAAATGTCAGGGGTGAAAAGAAAAGGACTTGGGTTCTCTGCCAAGGTCTTCTATTTAACTAGCTTTGTCTTAACTTCTCTGGGCCTTATTTTCTTTATCTGTCAACCAAAAAGGATAATATTCATGTGACATAAGTATAGATCCAGTATAAGATTTTAAACAGAGGAGTATATGATTAAAGTCATGTTTAAGGAATATTGGTCTAGCAGTAGTTGTCAAAATGATCAGGAATTCGATTCAACAAACATGTTTTCTATGTTTGAAGCACTGGAGTCAAAAAGATAAGGCACAATCTCTGCCCTCCAGCAGATTTTTGTTGTTCATCAGTTGTATCAGACTCTTCGTGACCCCATATAGGGTTTTCTTGACAAAGATACTGGAGTAGGCGGAGCCAAGATGGCGGAGTAGAAACAGCTCGTCCAAGCCTCTCTGCCCCCAGATTCTCCACAAACTATGTAAAAAAGGACTCTGAAAATCTTCTGGAGCCCCAGCACCCACAGAACGACACAGAGAAGCTAACCTCCCGCTGAGGACAGCCCAGCACCCTGCAGGAAGGACCAGCGCAGTGGTCTGGGGCCCGGCAGCGCGCAGAGCGCAGGAGCCGAGCCGAGCCCAGGTCCACGTGAGCCGAGGTTTTAGCCCCAGGGCGGCAGGGCCAGCAGCCGGCTGGAGGAACCCCAGAACACCAGGAACTGTGGAGACGCCAGAATTATCAGCATAGACTTGCCTAGGACAAAGTAAGAGGTTAGTGTCCTATGGACTTTAGGACCTGTATTTGGGGAATGCGTCAGCTCCCTCCCCTGGGGGCTAGAAGCCGCTGAGGAGACACGCCATTGTGTAGTTTTCATAGGCATTTCCGGCTCCCAGCCTACAAATCGTGGGGAGATCCAGCGATCAGTCTTGGGGGTAATCGCTCTTGCTTTAACCTCCCTGGATCTGGATTGTGATCTAGGGTGGAAGTTGTGGGTGGGTTTACAGCTTGCCAGAAACGGAAGTTGCCCCCACACGTTCGGGACGAAAATTCCTCTAGCTGGCCTTAAACCCATAGTGTGGCAACAAGCCCAAAAGTCAAGCAATTAAGTGGCAACATGCCAAGGCAAAGGAAACAGAAAAATGCAACCCTAGACTCCTATTTTGGGGGCATAGAGCAGGGAAAGGACTGTGAGGTCAGAAGTCCTGCTCCAAAAGCCCCAGGGGAAAACATGAGCGGGTTGCAGGCCATAGAGGACCTTAAGAAGGACTTTAAAATCAAATAAGAGAAGTGGAGGAAAAATTAGAAAGAGAAATGAGAAGGATGCAGGAAAAGTATGAAATGAGGGTCAACAGCCTGACTGAGGAAAACAACACCTTAAAAAATAGACTAGCTCAAATGGCAAAGGAGGCCCAAAGGGCATTGAGGAGAAGAATGCCTTAAAAAGTCGAATTTGCCAGATGGAAAAAGAATCTCAAAAGTTCACTGAGGAGATTCATTCCTTCAGAGTTAGACTGGAGCAAATGGAAGCTAGTGACTTTATGAGAAATCAAGATGCTGTTAAGCAGATCCAAACAAACGAAAGATTAGAAGGCAATGTGAAATATCTCATGGGAAAAACCACTGACCTGGAGAATAGATCCAGGAGAGACAATTTAAAAATTATTGGACTACCTGAAAGCCATGATCAAGGAAAGAACCTAGAAATCACCCTTCAAGAAATTCTCAAGGAAAACTGCCTGATGTTTTAGATCCAGAGGGCAAAATAGAGGTTGAAAGAATCCACCGATCACCTCCTGAAAAAGATCCCAAAAAGAAAACTCCCAGGAATATTATAGCCAGGTTCCAGAATCCCCAGATCAAGGAGAAAATACTACAAGCAGCCAGGAAGAAACAATTTCAATATTGTGGAAACACAATCAGAATAGCCCAGGACCTGGCAGCTTCTACACTGAGGGATCAAAGGGCATGGAATATGATATTCCAGAGGGCAAAAGAACTGGGAATGAACCCAAGGGTCACCTACCCAGCCAAACTGAGTATTTTGTTTCAGGGGAAAATATGGTCATTCAGTGGAATAGAGGACTTTCAATCATTCTTGAGGAAAAAACCAGAGTTGAATAGAAAATTTGACATCCAGGCGCAAGAAGTAAGAGATGCCTGAGAAGGTAATCAGGGAAAAGAAATCGAAAGGAACTTATCAAAGTTGAACTATTTACATTCCTATATGGAAAAGCAATATCTGTGACTGATGATATCTTTCCCACTATGAAAATAATGGAAGAAGGGTGTGTGGTCATACGAATACATATGTGAATGTGTGTGTATATGGTTACAGTTATATATGGATAGAGGGCATAGGTTGATTTTGTTGGGAAGGGAGAGTACTCAAGGGATGAAATTATGAGGTGAGAGAGGAAAGTGGCAAGAGGAGATGGGGAGAGACATGGTAGGGTAAACTATCTCATGTAGGGAAGTGGGTGCAAAGGAGGGGGAGAATAAGGAAGGCTAAAAAGGCAAAACCACATTCACATTGAATTTGGTTCAGGGAGAAAATGACATACATACTAAATGGGATATCTCAACCTGCAGCAGGATAGGGGAAGGGGGATGAGAGGAGGGATGATGGATGGGAGGGCATCCTTGGGGGGAGGGGAGGTTGGAAGTACCCACTATAGAAGAGGGACAGGATCATGTAGGGAATGGACCAGGTGGGGGATGGGATGAGTGGGAGGGAATTATAAGCAGCCTTGTACAATATATCTACTATGATAATGTTTTGCATAGCTAGACATGTACAACATATACAGAATTACTTATATACCAAGAAGGAATGGGTGACAAGGGAGGAAGGAAATGGATCTGAAATTCAAGATCGTAACATTAAATGTTTCAAATATATATATAAATACTATTATTAATACTCTTTTGCCTATAATTGGGAGATAAGATATGCAGGCATTGGGACACAAAGATTCATCTTCCTCTAATGGAAAAGTTGATGGGGGCATGGGAGAAGGTATGGGAGAGAGCAGATTGGAGGAAGCGATATCTTGTGGGACTGCTATTCTGGGAGGTTGGGTAGGGGAATAATGGGGGGAAAATGATTGTAACTCAAAATCTGGCGGAAATGAATGATGTAAAACAGAAGTTAATAAAGTATTTGTTTTAAAAAAAAAAAAAAAGATACTGGAGTAGTTTGCCATTTCTTTCTCCATCTCATTTTACAGATGAGAAAACTGAGGCAAACAGGGTTAAGTGACTTGCCCAGGACCACACAGCTAGGAAATGTCTGAGGTCAGATTTGAACTCAGGTCTTCCTGACTCCAATCCCAGCACTCTATCCACTGCCCCCTCCTAGCTGCAGATTCCAGCCTACAAAAATAATGGTAATTTAAAGGAGGATGGGGTAAGAATGAATCAAAGGAACCAGCAAGGTGCTCTGAGAAATATAAGGATGAAGATCACTGTTCAGTAGAGGGAATATCTCAGAATCACCAAATCTCTGAAGGGGAAAGAACCTCAGGGACTTTCTAGTTCAACTTTTACTTGACCAAAAATCCCTCCCAAACAAGTCATCCAGACTAAACTTCCAGGGAGGGAAAGCCAAGTACTTCCCAAGGCAACAATATTCTGTGTTTGCATAGCTCTAATTGTTAGAAAGTTTTTCCTTACCTCAAGCCAAAACCCGTTTCCTTCTGATTTCCTTTGGATTCTGTGAGGATAGGGCACCCAAGTGGAATTTCGGAGAGGAGGGATTTGACAGGCAGATATAGGTGGGTTGTCCATTCTAAGGAAAGATGGCCGTGAGAGCAAAGAAAGACACTGAGGCAGAAGAGAGAGCAGGATGATGGTGTGATGTGGGGAATTGTGCCATTTGTCTAGAATGTCAAACAATGATGGCGAGCAGTGTGAAATAAGGCCAAAAAAAAAAAATGGTAGGAATCAGATTGTAAAAGGCAAGAGGGGGAAGTTGTTATTTTAGGTTGGCAATGGGAGCCATTGAGGTTTCTAAGCAAAAGGGTGATCTCTTTGGGGAGGACATAGACTGGAGGCAGGAAGTTCTGAGAAATGCATAGGAAGACTGTATTAAGCACCAAAGTCATTTAGAAAGGGAAGGTTGCAGAGCTAAGGATACCAGTTAGGAAGCTGTTGCAGTCATGAAGTGGTCTACTTTGAGAGTGCTAAGAATAGAGAAAAAAAGAAAAGATTAAAAAACAGATTTTGAAGGAAGATTTGACTCTGACTAGACAAAAAGATTAGAGGAGGAGAAATCAAAATTATGTATAGAAATTAAAACCTGGGGCATGGAAAATAATGTTGTCTC
The DNA here is from genome assembly GCA_011680675.1 of Gymnobelideus leadbeateri. Classification (NCBI taxonomy): domain Eukaryota; kingdom Metazoa; phylum Chordata; class Mammalia; order Diprotodontia; family Petauridae; genus Gymnobelideus; species Gymnobelideus leadbeateri. Next base: position 134,953 of record WOXC01005527.1, read on the forward strand.
TGTAAGAAACGTTATGTTAGAGGCAACAAAGATTTCATTTTGGAGAATCTGTGTGATATACTGGAAAAAACACTGAACCAGCAATCAGAGGACTTGAAATCTAGACCTTATCTGTGCATTAACTGTGACCTTGGTCAAGTTATTTAAATTAATTTGGGACTCAGTTTCTTTATTAATCATACAAGGAGGTTAGACTAGTTAATGTCAAAGTTCCCTTCCAGATTAATGATTTGAGTTTGGAGGGATTCCAACTTGTAATGTCTATTGGGTAGAGATGTGACAAGAGATGACAGACAGGACCAGACCAGAGATATGGGTTTTGGAGTTGACATCCTACTAAATAAACATATTTCCTACATAGGACATTTGAAGGGTCAAAAGATAAGAAGTCCAGTGAACAAACCCTGGGTGTGAATATTGTATCTAAACACATACAGGACATTTGCATAATTAATAATTTTTAAAAGTTTGCTCTGTATACAATGGCAACATCTATCAGTCACATATTAAGACCTGTATTCATTTGCTTAATGCATTACATATGGGGAATTACTCCCTTAAAGAAGGTTGAAGAAATTATTTAAGGTAAGTTGTTCTCAAAGATAATGGCATAGATTCAGTTACCTTTCAAGGCTCCTTCTAGTCCAATAGCTCATATATATACATACATACATATATATATATATATATCTTTAAAAGCCACAAAGCACTTTACATAAACTATCCTATTTGATCTTTATAAGAACCCTATAATCTAGGGTAGGTGGTACAGTAAATAGGGCATATGCCCTGGAGTCAGGAAGACCCGAGTTCAAATCTGACCTTACTAGTTGTATGACCCTGGGCAAGTCATTTAACCTCTGTCTGCTTTCTTTTCTCATTTGTAGAAGGGGGTTATAATAGCACCTACCTCCTGTGATTGTTGTGAGGCTCAAATGAGAAACAGGCTCATAGTATGTATTATGTAAATGTTAGCTATTATTATTACTATTATTCTCATTTTATAGATGAGAATCAGAAAGGGAAAGCAATTTCCCCAGGGTCACACAGATTATTAAGTGACTGATGTAAACAACCCAGTGATTCTACAATTATTGCTTAAGAATACTGAGGAAAAATGAATTTATTTTTTTTTCTTCTAGATGTGGAAAGATTTTGAAGTGAACCAATGGAAGTGAAGTAATTAGTGTCTTTGAAAAAGCTGGGTTAAAATGAGCTCTGTTACTAAGTTAAAGGTTGAAGTTGGAAAAAGGAAATAAAAATTTGCTGAATTAAGTCAAGATGAAATCCTGCGATGAATAAAGAGGATGGGTTATTAAGGAGTATGCAGAGACTGAGCTCTGGAAACATAATTAGATTCCTTTGGGGAAGAGAATTTGGAGGGGGGGGGGTTGGAAAGAAAAAGAGGAAATCAGGAATAAAGGAAATAAAAAAAATAGAAGCCAGATGAGCCGTTTCCTGTCCTTAGTGGCTCTTACTCTTGTCTGGTCGCTGATACTATATTCTTCTTGAAAAGTTACTCCCTTGTGTTTTTCTTTCCATAAGCATGATAGCCACGACTTGACATTGTTCTCTGTTTTTCCTTGAACATAAATTATCCTGACCTCAGCCAAAGGAACACGGAATCAGTCACTTCAAAACTTCTAGAAACCACTCACCCTTGACTGTGAACTTATAGGAGATTTTAGTGGCACTGATCTTTTGGGTCTCAAATCCAGCTTCCCAGATAAGGAATACAGCTCAAATCCTGTTGCAGTTAATTACAAGTTCAAGTGCTTTAGTTGTACCAGGATTTCTTTGCATTAAAAATATGGGTCATTAACCAGGTCTTGGAATTTTGTGCTAGTGGTATTTGAGAACCCTGCCAGGTAAAGCAGTTCAGTATGTAGGTCACCATTTTGTGGAGACACCTGGGTTGTTGGGTCTGTCTCAAAAGTTTTTGTGCTTTGTTGCTGTTGTTCAGTCATTTTCAGTGGTGTCCAACTTTTTGTGACTACATTTGGGTTTTTCTTGGCAAAGATACTGGACTGGTTTGCCAGTTCCTTCTCTAGATCATTTTAGTTGAGGAAACTGAGGCAAACAGGGTGAAGTGACTAGCTTAGAGTCACAAAGCTAGTGTCTGAGGTTAGATTCAAGCTCAGGAAAATGAGTCTTCCTTACTCCAGGCCTGGAGCTCTATCAACTGTGCCACCTAGAACCCACATTTGGATAACTTTATATAAGTTCTTTCCTCATAGTTACCCTGTGCTACCCCTATATTTTGTTATGTGCTCTTTTTTGGGGGGGAGGCTTTTTTGGAGGGGAAAGGCAGGGTAATTAGGGTTAAGTGACTTGTCCAAGGTCACACGGCTAGTAAGTGATAAGCATCTGAGGTCAGATTTGAACTTAAGTCCTCCTGACTCCAGGGCTATTTGCTGTACCACCTAGCTGCCCCTGTTATGAGCTTCTTATTTAAAGGTTTTAGGGCCTCAGTGCAGAGCCTCAGTTTCCCCATCTATAAAATGGGGATAACAATAGCTCCTACTTCATAAGATTGTTGTGTATATCAAATGAGAGGACATATATGTAAAGCCAAATGTTTTATATAAATGCTAGCTATTGTTATTATTCAATAAAGTATTTCATTGAATCCAATTCGCTGAGCCTCTATTGAGCTCTTAATATGTGTTAGGTACTGTTAACAGTCACTGGGGATATAAAGAAAAAGAAACAGTGACCCGAATGACCCAAAAGGCCAAACATTGAGTTACTCAAGTGAGATATCGAAAATAAAAGAGAAAAAGACAACCTGCCCTTATATTAAGTCTCCTGGTCAAAATGTATTTCTATTTTTAAAATGAAGAATGTTAAAGCTTAAAGGGGCAGGGTGAGAGGTTACATTACTTTTTTCTAGAATAGGGAGGTGGTTAGTGCAGAAATGCATCTCTAAATTTTTTAACAGACTCATAAGCTCAGCCACCCTGGCCCTTGGATAAAAGGACATTTTCAGTCCTTTCCCCACAGACAGTGAGGTACAATGGATAGCCTTCAAACAGAGGAAGCTTGAGGAGAGGGAGGAAAGAAGAACTATCTTCTGAACAAAAGACTACTTCCTTCTCTAGTTAACTCGGCAAGTGACCGACTCAGACAAGTGAAGGTCATTCTGTGTGCATTCCATATACAGGAGGTCACCACACATAACGCTCTCCCATCATCCCACAGAGACAGAAGTGATCAGTTAAGCAGAGATAAACATTGTCCTCTGTCTGAATTAGATGCTAATAATTGAACATAAGGACGGGTCAATTTTGTCTTTGGATCTCCAGTACCCAACACAGTTTTGCCTTTTTTTGTATCACTGGCACTTAGCATACTAAATGCTCATTAACTTGCTTTGCCTTGCCTAGCAGATCCAGCAGGTGCTTAATGAGTGTTTGTTAACGGAATAATGCAACATGCATCCCATTTTACAAAAATCCACCATGAAAACTCCTAGTTCCAATCAAGAGATACCACTTAGTGTGGAAAAAAATGGATCCCAAATCTCAACCAATTCTAACTTTCCAGAGAGATTGTTAATTATCATCTCAAATTCCTTATTGATTAGTAAGCAATTCCCTTCATTGGGAGTGAAATTTAAAATCATCAGCAAATAAAAATGAGAAATAAAAAAGTTTCTTGAAACAAAAAGAAAAGCAACCTTAGTCAAAATCATTCTTAGGAATGGCTTTTGGATTATTTAGGAAGTTGCCTCTGATACTGATTCCAAACTTTTTTCATTCATTTACACAAAATAGCAAGAAGCATGGAAGATTTCTATAGGAGTGTGCTGGTAAATATTTAACAACCAGCTTTCTGAAAGGAGAAAAAAGGAGCCCACAATACACTTTAAAGTTTAATCTTCATTATTAGTATTTTCTCTATAATTTTTAAAGTCTAGACAGTCAACAAAGCAATAAATCAAAGCAATTGCCAGTTTATTAAGCTTTAATGCTCACATAGAAAATTTTACAATCAGCTCTTACAAGCTGGTTTGAGCTGACTCTAGTAATCAATCCCTTCAATCTGTCACAGAAAAGGAAAGGTGGGGGAAGCAGATAAAAATCATTAACAGTTTCAGAAGGAAAAAATATGCATTAAATAATCTCTGTGGAAAAGAATACTATATGTACAATAATGGATAAAAATGTATGCCTACTCGTGGGTGTGTTTTGACTTTTATGAGCAATTGAACATTACCATAAAGAATACAAGTAATTCTCAAACAACTTAAGCAAATAAAGCCCCTGTAAAACACAATCATTCACCTTTAATGTCAGACTATATAAGCTACTAAAATGAATGATGTGGCACATGAAACTGAAATGAGAATTCTGGTTATGAAAAAAACAAATATGCATTATTTGACAACAGTAAGAACCAGCTTCTGGAAGGAAATACTACTATTTATTTGCATTTCTACAGAGCATTAAGATCTACTGAGAGTCTTCTCACAGCAACCCCATGAACTAATGGAAGTATTTTTATTCCCATTTTATAGGTGACAAATTTGAGGCTCCAAAAGGTTAAATGGTTTTCCCATAGTCATTCAACTAGCAAATGTCAATCAACTTTGTCGATCAAGAATTTATTAAGAGGCTTCTAAGTGCCAAGCATTGTACTACAAAGATAAAAACAAAGCAGTCTCTGCCCTCAAGGAGCTTGCATCCTAATAGCGAGACCACATGTTATAGGTACATGCAAGATATCAATATGTCTGACTCAAAATAGCCTTAGAAGGGAAGGCCTAAGAAGATGGGGAAGAGGGGAAGGAGGAAAAGTGTCTTGCAGAAGATAGTGCTTGAGCTAATCTTGAAGAAATAGGAAGATTTCAGAAGGAGGAGGTGAGGAGAGAGACATTTCGAGGCAGGGTGTATGAGAAATGCAAAGTCACAAAGATAGGAGATAAAGAGTCATATGTGAGGAACAAAAGCAAGTAGGTTGGACTGGAGAGAGCAAAGACAGGAATAGCAGAAAGGAATTTTGTTGTTCAGTCACTTCCGACTCTTTGTGACCCTGTTTGGGGTTTCCTTGATAAAGGTACTGGAGTATTTGCCATTTCCTTCTCCAGCTCATTTTACAGATGAGGAAACTGAGGCAAACTATATTCAGTGACTTGTTCAGGGTCACACAGCTAGTAAGTGTCTGAGGCCAGATTTGAACTAGGGAAGATGAATCTTTCCTGATTCTAGGCCTAGCACTTTTATCTTCTGGGCCACCTAGCTGCCCCTAGCAGAAAGGAATAAGCATTTTTTGAACACCTCCTTTGTTCCTGGCACTCTATAGATATTGTCTCATTTGATTCTCACAATAAGCCTGAGAGGTAGGTGAAGTTATTATTCTCATTCTACATCTGAGGAAACTGAGGCAAATAGAGTTAAGTGACTTGCCCAAAGTCATAATAGCTAGTAAGTGTCTGAGATAACATTTGAACTCAGGCCTCTCCTGATTCTAAGTTCAATGCTCTATCCACTATACCACCCAGCTGCCTGTAAAATATAATAAGGTTGAGAAAATAAGCTGGGTCCACATTGTGGGAGGCTTTACATGCCAGAGTTCTAGATCATAGAAATGGAATACTTGTGGATGTCTGACTCAGGGTTTGCACTCCGGCTCTCCTAACTCCAAAAGCAATAGTTGTTCTACCGTCAGGCTGTTTGTCTTCCAACTCTTTATGACCCCATTTGGGGTTTCCTTGACAAAAGTGCTGGAGTGTTTGCCATTTCCTTCTCCAGCTCATTTTACAGATGAGGAACTGAGGCAAACAGGGTGAAGTGACTTATCCAGGTTCACACAGCTAGCAAGTGTCTGAGGCCAGATTTGAATTAGGGAAGATGAGTCTTCCTGACTCCTGGACCAGGACTCTATCCACTGCACCATTTTTTTAAAGTAAAATCTTTATAAAATTTAAAGGACTCTATCAATATGAATGACTCTCATCACATTTCATTCATAAACAACTACCAATACGAACTACAATTCCTATTTTCAATCGCTCTCACTTTCCATTCCATTTGATTCAAGAAACATTTTTAAGCACATGCTACTATACATGGGAGAGTAACAAAATGATTAAAACAAAAAAAGGAGCCTTACACTTCCAGCCCTTCTTGTCTAGTGAAGGAGGGTGACCCACAGACAACAGAGTTTTCTCAACTTCAATACCACAATGGATTATTTCCTTCACGTGGGTTCTACTTCCAATGACTCAGATCACAGCCCATCCACACCTTCCTGCCCTGAGACATTCTGTACCCCTTGCCCCCATAAATCCTCCATAAGGGATCTATCCAAAATGCTAGAGATCAGAGCTGGACCTATGGTTTTATCAGTGTGGGGTATTCATCCTTCACATTTATGGATTTGTAGATGCAGGGAAATGCCTCAGGCATAAACATTAAGTGACTTGTCCAGGCCAAGAGAATAAGTGTAGCAGATGAGATTGGAACCCAGGCTTTCCCAATTTTGAGATCAGTGTTCAATCTAGTCTGTCACAATGTCATAAAAGGGGCATAAAAGGGGCGGCTAGGTGGTGCAGTGAGTAAGAGTGCCGGCCTTGGAGTTGGGATGACCCAAGATCGAATCCGGCCTCAGAAAATGAGCACTCACACACAAATAGTGACTAGCCGTGTAACCTTGAGCAAGTTACTTAACCCCAATTGCTCTAAAAGAAAAAAAAAGGGGGGGGCATAAAAGATATCATCCAGGAAATGTGTGGTTGGAAAAGGAAGCGTGATTGGCAGATTGAATGAGCAAAGGATGTGGGATGGTCTGTCTGTGAGTACTGGCTGGTGCTCATAGAATGTTAAAAGATTTAGAGGAAAAAAAGCTTCTGTACAAACAAAGCCAATGTAACCAAGATCAAGAGGGAGGTGGGAAATTGGGAAAGAATTTTTACAACTTGTGTCTCTGATAAAGGACTCATCTCTAAAATTTATAGAGAATTGAGCCAAATCTATATGAATACAAGTCATTCCCCAATTGATAAGTGGTCAAAGGATATGAACAGGAAATTTTCAGAGAAAGAAATTAAAGATATCTATAAGCATATGAAGAAATGCTCTAAATCACTATTAATTAGAGAAATGCAAATCAAAACAACTCTGAGATACCACATCCCTCCAGTCAGATTGGCTAAGATGACAAAACAAGAAAGTGACAAATGCTGGAGAGGATGTGGACAAATTGGAACACTAATACATTGCTGGTGGAGTTGTGAACTTATCCAACCATTCTGGAGAGCAATCTGGAATTATGCCAAAGGATTATAAATAATTTCATACCCTTTGACCCAGCCATACCACTTCTAGGGTTATATCCCAAAGAGATCATAGAAGTGGGAGGAAGACCCATATGTACAAAAATATTTTTAGCAGCCCTTTTTGTGGTTGCAAAGAATTGGAAACTGAAGGGGTGCCCACCAATTGGGGAATGGCTAAACAAGTTGTGGTATATGAATGTAATGGAATATTATTGTGCTATAAGAAATGAAGAAGTGACGGATTTCATAATTACCTGGAGAGACTTATACAAACTGATGCTGAGCGAGAAGAGTAGAATCAGAAGAAATTTGTATACAATCACAGACATACCATATCTGTGATGACCAACTATGACAGACTGGACTCTTTTCAGCAATGCAGTGATATAAGTTAATCCTGAAAGACTCAAGAAAGTGAGAAATGCCCCATACAGAGATATAACTAGAAAGAACTGAACCTGAATCCTGATGGAAGCAAACTAAATAATCTTGTTCTTTTCATTGTTTGATTTTATTTCTTCCTTACCATCTTTCATCCACCTAGTACAATACGCCTTTGTAATTGTAATAATGTCTAATATGAATGCATTTGCAGATCCTATACTGGACTATATGCTGTCATGTGGGGAGGGGGGGGGAAGTAAAGGAAATTTGAAAATCAAGGAACTATGGAATTGAAACTTGTTAACTGAAACTAAACTAATAAATTAATTTTAAAAAAAAAGAAAAGAAAAAAAAAGAAATGCTTATTGACTGACTGGGAGTTTCCTTTACCATTGAAATTACAAGTCTAGTCCCTGTACCTTGATACTAATAATGAGAAGATCTTTAAACAAAAATTTATCTTTGTTTGCAGCTAATAATGAAATCTTGTAGGATCCAAACAGATGCATGAAAGATACTCTCAATCCAAATATGTGTTTTCTCATCTCTACAAAGGACTTATGGGACTTATGTGCCAACAGAGGCTGTGCTTGATGAGAATGTGAGAAGATAGGCAAGATTTCAGACACAATTATCAACAGTTGACCTCATCTTCACAGTTACACAATTGGCTAAAAGGTGTAGAAAACGCCAGTATTTTGTGCTCGTATTGTAGAGTGAATGATGCTTTAAAGGCTCTCCTCCTGGCCGTAATATAAAGCAATACATGATAAGTGCATTCAAGAGAAACAAAGCTCTTTATAGGGTCTGGAAAGGGTCATTATACTAAATTAAGAAATATTGTTGTCGATCATGTTAAACTTGTTGAAATTCTTTACTTACTGGGTGGGACAGCAACAAACTATATTACAGTTGCTATCATTGTTTTTCATTTCTATTTAAACCAAATGTTCTCCAAAGAAAATTGAATCACATTTGCTACGATGTGCAAAAAATATTGGAATAGGTGAATGAAGGAAATGCATTGCAAGGAAAGAAAGTTAGCAAGGTGTGCATCCGTAATTATTGCTGGAGGAGAGAAATGTGTTATATAAAAGTAATACCACAAGAAAGGAAGTCAACACACAGTATCATCATGGCAGTATAGAATACTACACATATATGTCTATGCAAATAAATACTTATATCTATGTATAGATTACCCACTACCTCAAGGATGTGTGATTCCAACATTGCTTATTCATTCCACCGGCACAGATCCCAACCAGTAAGCAGAACTATGTCTAGAGCAATGTGAATGGAAAGAACACCACCACTGAAACAACAGAGACTAAAAGCTACAAAATCAAAACGTCCAAACCATCCCCAATAACTAGAGACCTCTATGTCTCCCCCTTTTGGTGACTAAACTCCAGAGAAGGCTGTCTACAATTGGTGCCTCCACTTTTATTTCTCTCTCTCTTCTTAACCCTCATTGTCTCCTCTCTCCAAAGTGATCCGTGATCTCTTAATTGACAAATCTAGAGGCCTTTACTCAAATCTTGTCCTCTTTGACCTCTCTGCAGTCTTTGATGGTATTGATCAGTCTTTTCTTGATACTCTCTCTAGGTTTCTGTGGCTGTTGATTCACCTTCTAACTGACTGACCACTCCTCAGTCTCCTTTGCAGAATCTTCATCCACTGTCCAACTATGGTGTCCCCCAAGGCTCTGTCCTGAACCCTCTTCCCTTCCCCCTCTTTACTGTTTCTCTCAGTGAACCCATCAATGCCCATGAGTTCAATTATCGTCTCTATGCCTATGATTCTCAGATTGTTTTGTCTAGGCCTAGCCCCTTTGCTGACCTCCAGTCTCATGTCTTCAACTAACTTCTGTATGTCTTGAACTAAATGTCCCATAGACATCTTAAGCTCAACTTGTCCAAAATGTCTGACTGTCCCTAATGCCTAGAATTCTTTCTCTCATCTCCACTTCCTGGGTTCCCTGGCTTCCTCCAGGTCTCAACTAAATTCTCACCTCTAAGAAATCTTTCCTAGTCCTCCTTAATTATAATGACTTCCCTCCATGGTCATCTCTAATTTATTCCCTACACATCCTATTTATACAATATTGTTTCCCCCATTACACTATGAGCTCCTCGACAGCAGGGATCCTATCTTTCTTTGTATTCTCATAGTAGATATCTAATAAGTACTTGTTTGGTTAACTTGACTTGAGATATGAGAAGGTATCTCCCCTTCTTCTCCACAGGGGTTGAGGGCAACGAATACTAAATATTACTGATGATGTCAGACTTTTTCAATATATTAAGTGGTTTTGATTAACTTTTTTCATTCTCTGTTTCAACTTTTGTTATAAGGGATAGCTCTCTGAGAGAGGGAGGGATATATTAAGGAGACATTGATGATGTAAAAACAAAAGTTGTTAATAAAATTCATTTTTTGAATATTGCAACCGGTCCATGCTTTTCCTTCATGACTTATCATGGTATTTGGCACATTTGTTGTTCAGCCATTTTTTAATCCTATCCAATCAATTCTTTGTGACCCCAGGTGCAGTTTTCTTGGCAAAGATACAGGATTAGTTTGCCATTTCCTTTTCCAATTCATCTGACAGATGAGGAAACTGAGGCAAACAGGGTTAAGTGACTTGAACTCAGGAACTCATGTTCCTGACTCATCTTCCTGACTCTCTAGGCTCAGCACTCTATCTACTGTACCACCTAGCTGCCCCATCTGGCACATGGTAAGGGCTTAATAAATATATGCTTGTTGTTTTATTGATAACAGATAGTCTTCACAAGTTGTAGTTATGGGGGGGGGGGAGGGGAATGTTATCAGCTTATGCCAAACATCTAATGATGAGGCTCTCAGAGCTTTGCTTGGCTGATCCTTTTATTGACAGGTATAGTCACATAGCCAAACCAATGTGGAAAAAATAATGTACTTCATTCAGCAAATATCCATCTTCTTACAAAACCATACATTCTCCTACCCCTTTTCCCTTTTACGGGGCTCTCAGATCCATTCTCTTTCACCTCCCTTCCTTATGAAGTAGGTGGCGTAACCATCAGTCCCATTTTACATTCCAGGAAATAGATGCAAATGGTGACATAGTTCAACTAAAGCCCCATAGTTAGTTGGAGGCAGAAGCTGGATTCTGGTCCAAGTCTCCTGATTTCCAGTCCTAGTCTCCTTCTACTGTTTAATGTGATGATACATCTGTGTTTGGAAGGAAAAAAAATGTAGACCCAGCAGTCCTTACTACGTGAAATACATGTGAAGTCTATCCTTTGATGAGTGGCTGTAGATCCTTTTGCAGAGGACTGATTATTTGTAGCAGTTTCCAAGACTCAGGGTTGGCCTACAGCCTGTGCTCAAAAAGAGCTACTTCATCCATTGTCACACACGGAGATCAGCAGTACGCAAGACTGGGACTTTCGGCCACAGCTGTTTTCCAGCCATCCCATTTTCCATGTTGCTTGTGGCTGCTCTTGAGTGAATCCTTAAAGTTTTTCTTGTGCTGTACTATTTATGATTGCTCCCCTTCATCTCACTCTATAACAGCTGTCTGTGCATCTTGAATGAAATAGAATATTAAATTCCACTTTACTAGAGGCAGCCCATCATTCTAGCATGTCAAGATCTTTTTGGATTTGAACTCTGTCATCTTCCATGTTATTATGGCTCCCGGTTTTGTGTCAACCCCAAATTGGTAAATATGCTATCTATTGTTTCTCAGAGGCAGCTAGGTGGTAGAGGGCATAGAGTTCTGGATTTAGAATCAGGAAGACTTTCACTGTTTTGTAGTTATGTGAGCCTGAGCAACACACCTCACACCTTTCTGTGACTCATCTGTAAAATGGAATCAATGACCGCCCTTCCAACATCGAATCTATAATCAAATGGTCCTGTATTGAATAACACAACTCAAGGATAAATCCCTGGTATACACCACTGGAGACCTCTCTAAAAATTGACATTGCTTCCTTAATCACCTTTCTTTCAGCTAGTTATCCAACCAGTTCCAAATCCATCTGATGACAGAATTTTATAGCCTGCATCTTTTTTTCCCCACAAAGATGTTATGTGAAACTTTGTCAAATGCCTAACAGAGATTCATATAGTCTATATAAATGTCTGAGGTTGCTAGGTGGCACAGTGGATATAGCACCAGGCCTGGAGTCAGGAAAACCTGAGTTCAAATCCAGCCTTAGACACTTAGTAGCTGTGTGATCCTGGGCAAGACACTAAACCCTATTTGCCTCAATTTCTTCGATTATAAAATGAGCTGAGAAGGAAATGACAAACCACTTCAGTATCCTTTCCAAGAAAACCCCAGATGGTATTGTAAAGAGTCAGACGTGATGGGAAATGACCAAACTGAAATGTAGGTGATAAACTAGTCTAGTATCCTAGATAAGAAATGTGGGTAGTCTGATAGGATTTAGTTGTGTTGAATCCAGACTGGTTTATAGAGATTATTCATCTTTTCCCTTGCTAAGTATCTTTTGTTCCCTGTTAGCCATTTTCTATTCTATCCCATCTAGTCTGATTATGGTGAAAAAAAAGAAGTAAAATAGTAGTTGAATAGTTCTTCCTTTTTTCCATAATTTGTTGTCATTATTGGTCCTATCTTTTCTTTGACCTTCCTTTTGCTTCTTGTAGAATTAAAATAACACACACACACACACACACACACACACACACACACACACACACACTCACTCACTCACCCTTAGCATTCACTACAAGCCTTAACTCATTCTGGGCTTTAGTGAGATTGGCATTGGCTTGGGCTAGTTTTTCATATTCTCCTGCTATTTGGCCTTACTTCAATCTTTTATACTTGCATTTGAAATTATCTGAGTTGGTTGTGAAATCCCTTCTACAATTTTATTAGAAAATGATTGTTCAGTCTTTACTTGAACATTCTAAGTGATAGAGAAATTCATCATTTCCTTTATTTTTTTACTTAGTTTTTAAAGGATATCTTTTGTTTTCATATCATTTTATTTCCCAATTTATCCTTCCTCCTCCTGTGTCCAAGGTTGTTATTTAATCATTTCAATCATGCCCAGCTCTTCATGACCCCATTTGGGGGTTTTCTTGGAAAAGATACTAAAGCTATCTGCCATTTCTTTCTCTAGCCCATTTTACAGATGAGGAACTGAAGCAAAAGGGGTTAAGTGATTTGACCAGCGTTGCACAACCAGTAAGTGTCTGAGGTCAGGTTTAAACTCTGGAAAATGAGTCTTCCTAATTCTAAACTTAATGCTCTATCTACTGCACCACCCAACTCTGCCCACCACTGTCTCCCACCCAAAGAATTATCCTTTTTAATAAAGAATAAAAAAAAGGAAAAGGGTAAGGGGAGGGGGCAATTCAACAAAACTAACACAAATCAACTCCAATAATATATGTAATGGTCCATATACATAGTCCCCCACCTCTGAAAAGAAGGGAAGGATATATATTTTCCTGTCTCTTCTTCAACGTCAGGCTTAGTCATAATAATTACACAGCATTCAGAAATTTGTCATTTTGCAAGACAACCCATTACATTTTTTGACAGCTTTGATTCTTTAGAAATTTTTTTTTCACGTAAAGTCCAAATCTTACTCCTGGTAATTCCCTAGGTGACACAGAGCAAACATAATCTCTGCTCTATGCCAGTCCTTCATATATTTGAAGACACCTATCATGTCTCTTGCTCAAAGACTTTTCTTTCTTTTTTCTTTTTTAATTTTAATTTTAAAATTTTATGTTTATTTTTAGTTTACAGCATTCATTTCCACAAGATTTTGAGTTACAAATTTTTCTCCCTATCTTTCCCCTACCAACCACCCCAAAAGAGCAATCCCACTGAATACCCCCTCCCCCAATCTGCTCTCTCCTATATCCTCCCCCAACCCCTTCTGACTTTTCAGTAGGGCAAGATGAATATCCATATCCCAGTGCCTGTATATCTTATTTCCCAGTTGCATGTTAAAAAAATTAATTTTTTTTAAACATTTGATTTTAAAACTTTGATTTCTAGATTCTTTTCCTTCTTTTTGTCACCCACACTTACTGGGAAGATAAGCAATTCAATATAGGCTGTACATGTGTAGTTACACAAAACATTTCCATAGTGGATATATTGTGAAAGACTGACTATATTTCCCTCCATCCTATCCCTCCCCCCACTTGTTCTATTTTCTACTTTGACCCTTTTCAAAAGTGTGTGCTTCTTACTACCCTCTCCCCCTCCCTTCTATAATCCCCCTCTTATCCCCTTTCCCGCTACTTTCCTGTGGGGTAAGATACCCAATTTAGTGTGTATTTTATTCCCTCCTTAAGCCAAATTCAATGAGAGTAAGGTTGACCCATTCCCTTTTGCCTTCCTGTTCTTCCCCTCCACTGTGACAGTTTTCCGTTGCCTCTTTTATATGAGATAATTTACCCTATTCTGTCTCTCTCTATCTCCTCTCATTATATTCCTCTCTCACTTCTCAATTTTATTTTTAAAATATCATCCCTTCCTATTCAATTGATCCTGTGCCCTCTGTCTATGTATATACCTGTACACAAATATATACACATTCACATATGTATTCATACTCACATATACTCTCCTATATAGACATATAAATGTATATATACACATTTACATTCCCTTCAACTATTCTCATACTGAGAAAAGTTTCATAAGTTAAAATTATCATTTTTTCCATGGAGGAATATAAATAGTTCAACTTTGATAAGTTCCTTATGATTTATTTTCTCTGTTTACCTTCTCATGCTTCTTTTGCTTCTTGTATCTGAATGTCAAATTTTCTATTCAACTATGGTTTTTTCATCAAGAATGCTTGAAAGTCCTCTATTCCACTGAATGACCATATTTTCCCCTGAAACATGATATTCAGCTTTGGGTAGGTGATTCTTGGTTTTAATCCTAGCTCCTTTGATGTCCAGAATATCATATTCCAAGCCCTTCAATCTCTCAGTGTAGAAGCTGCTAGATCTTGTGTTATTCTGATTGTGTTTCCACAATATTCAAATTGTTTCTTCTTGGCTGCTTGTAATATTTTCTCCTTGATTTGGGAACTCCAGAACCTGGCTATAATATTCCTAGGAGTTTTGGGGTTTTTTTGGCATCTTTTTCAAGAGGTAATCTGTTAGGGGCAGTTAGGTGGCACAATGAGTAAGGTGCTCGCCCTGGAGTCAGGAGGACCTGAGTTTGGATTCAGCCTCAGACACTTCACACACACACACACACACACACACACACACACACACACACACACACACACAAAACTAGCCGTGTAACCTTGTGCAAGTTACTTAACCCTAATTGCCCTCCAAAAGGCAAGAAAACAAAAAGAGGTGATCTGTGAATTCTTCCAATTTCTATTTTGCCCTCTGGTTCTAAAACATCAGGGCAATTTTCCTTAAGAATTTCTTGAAGGATGATTTCTAGGTTCTTTTTTTGATAATGGCTTTCAGGTAGTCCGATAATTTTTAAATTATCTCTCCTGGATCTATTTTCCAGGTCAGTAGTTTTTTCCAATGAGATATTTCACATTGCCTTCTATTTTTTCATTTGTTTGGATCTGCTTAAAAGCATCTTAATGTCTCATAAAGTCATTAGCTTCCATTTACTCCAGTCTAACTCTGAAGGAATGATTCTCTTCAGTGAGCTTTTGAAATCCTTTTTTCAACTAGGAAATTTGGCTTTTTAAGGCACTCTTCACCTCTTTGGCTTTTTTGGGCCTCTTTTGCCATTTGAGTTAGTCTATTTTTTAAGGTGTTATTTTCTTTAGTCAGGCTGTTGACCTGCTTTTCATAATTAGAGTCAAATCAAATTTCAACTTAACCCCTGATAAGCCAATTTTCTTTCTTCCTGATTTTTTTTTTAACTTAAAAGAAGGTCTGTTTTTCCCAAATTTTTTGCCATATTATACTCAATGATAGATTCAAAATTCAAAAAGATCTTGCAGGCTAGAATGTTTGGCCAAATCTATTAAGATAAAATATAACAGGAACCATTTAATCTTAAACTTATGCTAAAAAAATCACTTTTACAAGTATAAGAAGAAGGTGGTATGATTCAACAATAGGCTGAAAAAGATCTGGAAGTTTTAAGTGGACTGTGAATTCAATAAGGGGCAATGGTGCCGTATGACTATTAAGAATGCAATTGTTCTCAAATAGCCTATGTTGAGGCAGCTAGCTTGTGTAGTGGACAGAGAACTGGATTTGGAGTCAAGAAGACCTGAGTTCACACAGTTGTGCAACCCTGGGCAAGTCATTCAACTTCTCTTTGCCTTAGTTTTCTTATTTGTGAAAGGGGAGCTTTGGATTCATTGGCATTTATGAGTTTATCCCTAGGACAGGAAGTGGTGTTTTGCTGAATGATTATCTGGTCACACCACAGATGGAATATTATGTTCAATTTAGCCCCATTTTAGGAGGAATATTAATGTACTAGAGAGCATTCAAATAAGGTCCTTGCTATCATGCCATTCAAACTAGCAGAGGTTGAAAAAATTGAGGATGTTTAGCCTGAAAAAGAGAAGGGTCAGATTGGACATGACAGATGTCTTCAAGTATTTGAAGGAATGTCTTGTGGAAGAGGGATTCCATTTATTCTCTGTGGCCTCAGAAGTCAGAGCCAGGAGCCATGAGGGGAGGATGCAAAGAGGCAAAGGGAGGTTTGATCCAAGAAAAAGCTACTAACAATTAGATTTTCCAAGGGTGGCCTGGGTCACTGCCAGCCATATCTATTATGCAATAGTATTATAATGAAGGGATAGGGAGATTCTTCTGCTAGCCAAAATAATGCACTAAAACAATTCTTCTTTGATGCTAAGATAGATATAGATATATGTATGTATATATATATGTGTGTGTATATGTGTATATAAACACACATACATATGTACATATAGATATATATAATAAAGACAAATTCTGGCTAAGTAGATAGAAAATATTGACCATAACTCCTTAGCTTACTTTTGGTTCAGTCTCAAATTCATCTTCAGCTAAACCATAGAGCAGGAGTTCTTAGCTTAGAGATAATGAACTTGTGATATATTATAGATAGATAGAAAGATAGATTAGATAGATAGATAGATAAATAGATAGATAGATAGAGATGATTGACTTGTTTATACTTAGGACAGGAAGTAGTGAGAGAGATAGATAAATGGATGGATAGATAATAGAGAAATGAATGGATAAATATATGGATAGATAAATTGATAGACTGATAGAAAGGGATAGATAAATAATAGAGAGAAATAAATGGATGGATGGATAGATTGATAGATGATTACTAGAGGTAGAGAAATATATTTCAATATTATTAGTTTCCTATGTAATCCTATGCATTTTATATGCTAAAAAGCATTCTTCTGAGAAAGGGTTCATAGGCTTCACTAGACTGCCAAAGGGCACAAAAATAAGGTTAAGAAACCCTGCTATAGAGGACTTTTCAACCTAAATTAGGTAGTTATCTGAATGTTTCATAATCTGCCCAGACATAGTGGTGGAAAAGATCTAACCTTAGCCTAAAGGCACGCTGCCTGATTTTTAGCTATGACAAAAGTGGTCTGTGTGAGCCTACTTCTTATCATGTATAGTTGTAACAACTATGCATATCTTAACAGACTGAAGTTGAAATAATTTGTCAAGTTCTGAAGAAATGAGCCCAAATGATAGTAACAGGGAGGACTGCACAACAGAGGGTGTCTAGCAGCTACTAGAATACTACTTCACTGAGACCAGTAGGGACCCATAGAGCTACATAAACCCAATAGAGATGTTAAGACCAGCAGGGACCAACAGAGCCATAAGCCCAGCAAGGTACAGCCCCAGGGAAATCAATACAGTGACATCATCAGAAGACATCAGGGGTCCTTCCATGTCAGAAGTATGAGGAGTTGTCCCTCCAGACCTATCTCCCATGTGTGGGCTTATTCATGACTCCTGTTATGTTTGCTCTCCCCTATGATGGTGTGTATACTCATAGGAAGTATGCCCTACATGTATGGGAAGGATACATTTTTGTAAATCTTCCTATTGTCCTATTTCACTAATTCTGACTTGGCTTTGAACGAGTTGTGTACTTTGATGAGAAAAAATACATACACTGGTAGGGACTCAAGAGCTACCATTTTGAGTAGAAGTTGCCCTAATGAATACTTTTGACATGGTACAAATATTCTGCAGTCCATACCCATGAGAAAGGGATATCCCAGGGGCTACAAAATGGATTACAAATTTAGAACTGAAAGGGCATTCAGTTCAATCTTCTCATTCTACAAATGAGGAAATGGAGCTTGAGAGATGAACTGACTTGGCCAAAGTCAGAAAGGTAAAAAGTATCAGAGCTAGGATTTAAACCTCGGTTTCCTGATACAGAATCCAATGCTCTTTCCACTATCACAATACCTCCATAAGGGATTCTTCATCTTGTATGTATTGGAATACAAACTTTTGCTGTCCTTTACAATTCTGGAACTGTGACTTTTTGTTTATTCCTATTTAATTTCAGATGGGCAGCTAGGTGACTCAGCAGATAGAATGCCAGGCCTGGATTCAGGAAGACTCATCTTCTTGAGTTCAAATCTGACCTCAGATACCTACTAGCTGTGTGAATTTAGGCAAGTCACTTGACCCTGTTTGCCTAAGCTTCTTTATCTGTAAAATGAGCTGGAGAAGGAAATGGCAAACCACTCCAAGATCTTTGCCACCAAAGCCTCAAAAGAGGACACAATGAGTCGGATATAACTGAAATGACTGAATAACAACAACAAAATTAAATTTCATTTTGTATGGCAACCCTGTTTTTCCAGATTACTCAACTTTAAATATATATGTATGTATACGTATATATACATATGCATATGCTTATGTATGTATGTGTATATGTGTGTATAGTCACTATTAGCTATTCCTCAATCTTTATGTTATCTACAAGTATGAGATAATTACTGATGAAAATGTTGAATAGGTTAAGGGCAATTACAGGCCCTTATGACCTAGGACTAGAGACCTGCTCTCCATATTGACAATAACCCATTAGTCAATACTCTTCAGGTCTGGCTATTCACTGTACAATGTTTCAACTCACATTTCATCCTTCCATCCAGAAGGATATCACAATAGACTTCAAATGTCTTCATAAAAATTAAGACACCCCACGCCTTCAGCACACTTCTGGCTTATAAATCTAGCAAAAAGGGAAATGAGATTTGTGTAACAAGACTTTGAGTCTAGCAGCTCGTTCTGGCTCTTCCTAATTGTCTAGTGTTTGCTCATCCACTTACTATTTACATACTCTCAAGCCAATCATTTGAGTTTCCCACCAGTAAAATGAAAATAGTAGATTTTGCTTACCTACAGAGCTGTTAGACTAAAAAAAAGTTTCTGAATGTACTTTGAAAAATATAAAATACTAAATAATTATTCTTCAGTTTTAGAGTTTTGCCAGAGATTGATGTCAAGTTTTCCATTTGGCAGTTTCCAGAATCAGCCTTACCCCTACTTTGAAAATCAGACCATTTGCCTTTCTCTTATGACTCTTCTCCATTATTTCTCAAAGATTATTGGAATGGGGGCTCCTCAGTCACGTCTTCCATTCCCTTTGGTTATCTTATTTGGTCCTGGATTGAGAGGTATCTGAGCCTAGAGACTTGAACTCATTCAAATGTTACTCTCTTTCAATCTTCTTTTTTGTGTTCCTCAAACCACAGCATAGCTACACCCTATATCTACTTATTGGTCATGTCTGAGTGAGATTTAGAGACTTTATCCAGCTGGCTGAATTCTGATAATCAGACTCTATCCTGCATATAATACCCAAGCAAAACCTAATCTTTGATATTCTGGAAGAATGGCAAGGGGTGCTGGATTTTTTTTGTTTTTAATTTTGTTAGGAGGGAGTATAGTATAGTAGAGTGCTAGACGTAGAATCAGGGAGATCTGACTTCAAGTCTTACCTTTGCTACCTGCTTGCTTGTGAAGGTCATTTGTGAAGAGGATCAATGGCATAATTTTAATGTCTTGATTTGTGGGTGAATTAGATTTAAGTGAGGCACAAAGTCCTCAGCCTCACTCTCTCTTCCAGTGTCTTCAAAGTCCAGTGGCAGGACAAAAATCGGTACACCTAGCTGTATGACTCTGGGTAAGTCACCTATTCTCTCTAAGACTCAGTTACCTCTTCTGTGTAATGGGGCTAATGTCAAGTCACTAAGTTGTTGTAAGACTTATGTCAGAATATATGCAAAACATTCTGTAAATTTTAAAACTATATAAAAATTAGGCATTTTTATTTAATCATCAACCTGTAACTTAAAAAAAAAACCTCAACCATTTATGTATGGTCAATGTCAGTCATCCATGAAGTCACATCAAGACAGACAGCATCTTGACTAACATCCAATTAAACTTTTTGGCTAGGAAATTCACTACATACTTTGAAATATTTGAAATAAATAATTTGATGAAAGTTTCCTAGGGCAGTCCAGTTCTACCATTAAGAAACTCTTGGGGAGCCAAGATGGCGGAGTAGAAACAGCATTTCCAATGTGCTCTGCCCCACACAAATTTCAAACAATGTGATAGGGGACTCCGAACAACTTCTGGAGCCACAGCACCCACAGAACGACACAGAGAAGCTAACCTCCTGCTGAGGACAGCCCAGCAGCCCTGCAGGGAGCGGCCAGCACAGCGCTCTGAGAGCAGGCAGCACAGCGCACTGGGAACCGACAGCGCAGCCCGCAGAGGCCGAGCCCAGGTCAGCGGTTTTAGCCCCAAGGCGGCCGGACCTTCAGCCTGCTGGTGGAACCCCAGAACACCAGCAATTGTGGTGATTCCAGAATGATCAGCACAGATATGCCTAGGACAAAGTGAGAGGTTAGTGCCCTATGGACTTTGGGACCAGTATTTGGAGAACACATGGCTTCCTCCCCTGGGGGCAAAAAGCTGCTGAAGAAACAGCTGCACAGAAGCCATTTTGCAGTGTCAGTAGTGGCTCTATCTCCTGGTCTGTGAACTGTAGGAAGATCCAGCAATCAGTCTGGGGGTTAATCGCTTTTGCTTTAAACTGCCTGGATCTAGATTGTGGTCTGGGGGGAAGTTTGGGGTGGGTATCCAACTTGCCAGAGTGGGTGGAGGCTTTACAGAGGCCACCCAACTGGCGGAAGTTGTGAAGACCCCACGTTTGGGCGGAAGCTCCCCTGTCTGGTGGCAGAGTCCTACTGTGGCAACAAGCCCCCAAAATCAAGTAATTAAGTGGCAATATGCCTAGGCAAACGAAACAAAATAAACAGAAAAGTTCAACATTGGACTCCTATTTTAGGGGCAAAGAGGCTCAAAGCATGGAGGAGGACTGTGAGGTCAGAACTCCTGCACCAAAAGCCCCAAATGAAAATACAAGCTGGCTACAGGCCATAGAGGACCTTAAGAAGCAGATAAAAGAAGTGGGGGAAAAATTGGGAAGAGAAATGAGAAAGATGCAAGAAAAGTATGAAATGACAGTCAACAGCCTGACTGAGGAAAATAACACCTTAAAAAATAGACTCACTCAAATGGCAAAAGAGGCTCAGAAAGGCAATGAGGAGAAAAATGCCTTAAAAAGTCGAATTTGCCAGATAGAAAAAGAATCTCAAAAGCTCACTGAGGAGATTCATTCCTTCAGAGTGAGACTGGAGCAAATGGAAGCTAGTGACTTTATGAGAAATCAAGATACTATTAAACAGATTCAAACAAATGAAAGAATAGGAGGCAATGTGAAATATCTCATGGGAAAAACCACTGACCTGGAAAATAGATCCAGGAGAGATAATTTAAAAAATATTGGACTACCTGAAAGCCATGATCAAAGAAAGAACCTAGAAATCATCCTTCAAGAAATTCTCAAGGAAAATTGCCCTGATGTTTTAGACCCAGAAGGCAAAATAGAGGTTGAAAGAATCCACAGATCACCTCCTGAAAAAGATCCCAAAAAGAAAACTCCCAGGAATATTATAGCCAGGTTCCAGAATCCCCAGATCAAGGAGAAAATACTACAAGCAGCCAGGAAGAACAATTTCAATATTGTGGAAACACAATCAGAATAGCCCAGGACCTGGCAGCTTCTACACTGAGGGATCGAAGGGCATGGAATATGATATTCCAGAGGGCAAAAGAGCTGGGAATGAACCTAAGGGTCACCTACCCAGCAAAACTGAGTATCTTGTTTCAGGGGAAAATATGGTCATTCAGTGGAATAGAGGACTTTCAAGCATTCTTGATGAAAAAACCAGAGTTGAATAAAAAATTTGACCTTCAGACACAAGAAGCAAGAGATGCTTGAGAAGGCAGTCAAGGAAAAGAAATCAAAAGGAACTTATCAAAGTTGGACTATTTACAGTCCTACATGGAAAAACAATAACTGTGTTTGATGAAATCTTTCTCATTATGAAAATAATTGAAGAAGGGTACATGGCATATGTTCACAGGTATACATGGATAGAGGGCACAGGTTGAATTTGATAGGAAGGGATGATTATTTTTTTTTTTGGAGGGCAATTGGGGTTGGGTGACTTGCCCAGGTTCACGTGGCTGGGTTTTTGTTTGTGTGTTGGGTGTCTGGGGCCAGATCCGAGCTCGGGTCCTTCTGGCTCCGGGGCTGGCTCTCTGCTCGCTGCGCCACCTAGCCGCCCCAAGGAAGGAATGATTCTTAAGGGGTGAAGTCAAGAGGTGAGAGAGGAAAGTGGCAAGAGGAGATGGAGAGAGACAGGGTAGGGCAAACTATCTCATGTAGAAGAGGCAAGGGAAGTAGTTGCAGGGGAGGGGAAGAACAGGAAAGCAAATAGGCAAAAGCATATTCTCCTTGAAGTTGGCTCAAGGAGAGAATCACATACATACTAAATGGAATATCTTACCCTCACTCACTCTCCTGAGTAGGGGAAAGAGGGATGAGAGGGGGGATAACAGAGGGGAGGGCATTCTGGGGAGAGGGGAGGTTAGAAGTACCCACTATCAAGAGGGACAGGATCAAAGTAGGGAATGGACCAGGTGGGAGGTGAGACAGGTGGGAGGGAAATATAAGCAGTCTTTTACAATATATCTACTATGGTAATGTTTTGCATAGATATACTTGTACAACACATACTGAATTGCTTATCTTCTCAGAGGGAGTGGGTGACAGGGGAGAAAGGGAATGGATCTGAAAATCGAAGTTTTAAAATTAATTTTTTCATAAGATGTCCAGGCAGTGGGGCTCAGAGACTCACCTTGCCCAAATGGCAAAGTCGAAGGGGGTATGGGAGAAGATATGGGAGAGAGCAGATTGGATGAGGGGATATCTGGTAGGACTGCTATTCTGGGGTGGTGGGTAGGGAAAAAATAGGGGGAAAATGTAACTCATATCTGGAAATGAATGATGTAAACCAGAAGTTAATAAAGCATTTGTTTAATTAAAAAAAAAAGAATAAAGGACGAACAACAACAACAACAAAAAATAATAATAATAATAATAAAAAAATAAAAAAACAAAACAAAACAAAAAAAAGAAACTCTTGGCTATGCCAAAAGGGTTCAATACATTCCTTCTCAAGATACTTATGCAGACCAAATTTTCTTTCTATGATTTGTTTATTGCTCATATTATTACTGAGATGGAAGGATGAGTGTGCATTATTTTCTCTTCCTCCCTTTTAAACTCAGTTTCCTTTTAACCCTACTTACTGTAATAAGAGACAGGATTAAAGCCTTTATCTCCTAGACCTTAGGAGCCAGCTCAATGATTTTTTTTTTATTCAGATCTAATGGTATATTTAAAGTGAAACTTTGTTTCTTTCTTTAGTCTCCTCAATGGGAAAAAAAATCATTTGTAGAACCAAAATCTTTATCTTACAAAAAGTTCCATTCTGGAAATGTCAGAAACATAGTTTCTAAAAACATCCCTTTAAATTTGTAGGAGAGCAGATTATGAGATCTGAGAAGAATAGATCAAATAACTCACTAAACAAAAAGTTGTTTATATGAAAATGCTTATGACTTTTATGGGAAAGGTTTTCCATTAGAAATTGGAAGAATAAGAAGAATTTAAGACCAGGTCACTGACACTAGAAATTAGAGAACAATGTTGATTTTTAAAAAAAGAAATACTAGCAACTTAACAAAATACACCACTATTAGCTGCAAAAATTCAGATATAATCTGGCAGCATTAGAAACTCACTATCTTGGGGCGGCTAGGTGGCTCAGTGAGTAGAGCACCGGCTCTGGAGTCAGAAGGACCTGAGTTAAAATCCAGCCTCAGACACTTAACACAAAAACTAGCTGTGTGACTGTAGCAGCAAGCACCCCAACATCCCCAGGGTGGCTGCCAACACAGTTTCTTAGATCTGCTTTTCTAAAGGAAAGCAACTCAAAATGCGTTAACAATCTTACTTTAATCAATTAAACATATATCCTTTACCTAGTTCAGGGGAAAAAGGTCAGCACCCCGAACTTCAAAGTATACAGACAGAATTTACAAGACAGAGAAACAAACAGAACAAGCAGACAGGCTTCCAAACTGCCCAACCATTACATCAATACCAAATCACAGTTACCAGAGAGGGAAGCATCAACATCTGGGTTTTCAAAGCCGGGGGGCTCTCACTGGCTGCCCAGAGTCTCATCTGTCAAATCACACAACACTTCTCAAAGTGAGCCCCAAAGCAAAGCCTCACATCAGGGATTATATAGCCTTCTCCTGGCTCAGAGAGTGTAACAGCCCTCTAGACCCACTGCCCAATCACACAGCATCAAGGTGTGGTCATTCCTGAAAACCAAGCTTCCTGCCACAGGCTCCATGTGACCACATTCAGCCTATTAGGAGGCAGAGCATATTTTCAAATCAAGGAAGGTTCTCAGAGTCTCTTAAGCCTATCAAAGGGCCTAGGGGCAGGGAAGATCTTTAAATTTGCATTTCCATTACAGAGACCTTGGGCAAGCCACTTAACCCCAATTCCACTCCAAAAAAAGAAAAAGAAAAGCAAAGAAACTCACTATCTTTCATGGACTGACAGATAAATCCCATGCCAAAAATACAAACCTCAAAATATCCTCAAGAGCCCAACTAATAAACAATACTAGAACCAGACCAGTTCAATCTGATCTCAGATAATTACTATCTGTGTGACCCTGGACAAGTCACTTCACCCTGTTTGCCTCAGTTTCCTCATCTGTAAAATGAGCTGGAGAAAGAAATGGAAAGCCACTCTAGTATCTTCACCAAGAAAACCACCAATGAGGACACAAAGAGTTGGACATGACTGAAATGACTGAACAACAAAAGAACCAAACCACACCACAGACTAAACTGTTATTCATAATTACCAGGCCATAACAGTGATTCATAAAAATGTAAGAAAACATTTTTAAAAGCTGTCATGATATCAAATGCTCATAAACTACAAGCTATGAGAAACAAAAAGCTTTCAAAATCTAGAGCTATAGCAGAAGAAATCAAAATCATATAGGAATTAAACAAGGGCCGAATCATCCCTGTCACCCTCTCTGCTGCTAGGATTAAATAACGGATGATTCAGTGAGCAATCTAATACTTTTATTCAACTACAAAAGAGAGATATTTTGTTCACCTCCTCAATAGTCCATAGCATATTAACTACAAGAGAATCATGGCAGGAGAGTAAGTTGTTCCAAGATCATCGCTATCTTGGGTAGAATTTGGGCAAACTCACAAGGATTTTTCTTTTGGCTTATCTAAAAAGAAGTTTGGAGTAATTAAAATAAGTAGATTTTTTTCCCTCTTATTTAGAGAGTTTACCCCATTTTTACCAGATCCTTCTAATATGGAAAACATATGGGAACCATATGGAAACAGGATGAGAAGAATTTTTTAAATAATAACTAACATTTATATAGTGCTTTAAGTTTCATAAAATATGTATATATATATATATTTTTTTAATATATATACATTATGTACACAAAGGTAGAGAGGTACAGTTGATAGATTGCTGAGTTGGGCGTAAGGAAGACCTGAGCTCAAACTTAGTCACTTACTAGTTGTGTGACCCTGGGCAAGTCACTTGATATCTTTCTACCTCTACCAGTTTCCTCATCTATAAAATGGGGATAATAATAGCCCCTACCTCCCAGGGTTTTTTGTTTTGTTTTGTTTTGTTTTGTTTTGAGGATAAAACGAGATGATATTTGCAAAGTGCTTTGTAAATCTTAAACTACCATTTACTTGCTAGTGATGAGTAGGATCTACACTGAGCTTCTTAACATGCCTTTTAAGGTAGATACTACAAGTATTAACATCCCCATTTTACAGATGTAACTCAGAAAGGACTTTCCCAAAACCACACAGCTAGTAAGTGTTAGAAATACAACTTAAGCCTGGGTTTTATGAATTCCATGCCTAGTACTTCAAATAGCACTCGACAGTATGCACCTACATGAATATATACACACACATATAAACATCAAAGTGATGTTTTGGGTAATATATACATATATTATGTGTATGTATTATGTATAACATGATAAATCAATATGTTGCCATATATTTTAACATATCAAAACACATATGCATATATGTAAACACACAGTTTCAAAAGTCTTAGAACAGTTTTAAGCTTTAATAACTTAAAACTACCCTGATTTTGGCAATACCGTGCATTATCTACATTATGACTATAAACTAATGATACAGATTTTCACAAGCTCCAAATGAAAGTCTATTGTCTTGCTTTTTGTTCAGTACCCTACTTCTATAGTTGCAGTGATCAAATGAGCATTGAGCCTAGATGTGCAGATCCCGTTTTCTTGAGGCCATTCATGTCACATTTAGGTTGTTCTTTAGACAATTATTCATGTCCAACTCTTCATGACCCTATTTGGGGTTTTCTTGGCAAAGATACTGGAGTGGTTTTCCATTTCCATCTCCAGCTCATTTTATAGATGAGGAAACTGAGGCAGACAGGATTAAGTGACTTGCCCGGGGTCATACAGTTAATAACTTTCTGATGCTATCTACATCCAGAGAAAGAACTAATAAATGGAAGTATGAATAGAATAATTTAGCACATATATATGTCTATATTTATGCACACACACACACATACCTATCTGTGTTTAAGGCGGGGTAGGGAGAGGCTAGGAAAAAAAGAAAGAAATTTTCATGATAATTTTGTTGTATATTTGAACTCAGGTCTTCCTGAGGTCAGGTTCTATCCTCTATACTATATAGCTGTCATGTCTTGCAAATAAGTATTTCTTATCCTTTACTTTCTCACCCCACTTTAAAGTGATAGCTTTCTCCCTTTTGTTGCTGTTGCTATTGTTGTTATGGTTGTAAGAAGTTGGAGGGGGTGTAACTTCACACATCGTTCATGTTGGGGATTCCCACTGTGGAAACTCCCTTCCACAGGTGGTACAGATAGGCATATTGACTTGTATGTAAGTTGTACTCTTAGAGTGTTACCTAGAGCACTCAGAGGTTAAACGGCTTTCCTGGGACCATGTATGAAAGGTACTACTTAAATAAAATTCCTTCTTCCTCTGCCTCTCAAATATACAGTATTTATTTTAAAGTAACTATCTGTTGATGCCTACAAATATGTGGACAATGTGTGGACACTGCAGTACACATGGGTTTCTCCGCTATGAATCTTTCTCCTTAGCTGCCAGTCCTTTGTTCACTATTGATTAGAAAAATGAAATTAAAACAACCTTGAGATATAATTTTATACCTATCAGATTAGCTAAAATAATTGAAGGAGAAAGCAACAAATGTTGGAGAAGATGTGCAAATGTTGGGACACTAATTCATTGTTAATGGAATTGTAAAGGAATCCAACCATTTTGGAGAGCAACCTGGAATTATGCCCAAAGAGTTACTAAACTACCTATACCCTTTGACCTCTACTTGGCCTATTTCCAAAAATGATTAGGAAAAAGAAAGAGAAGATCTATGTTCTAAAATATTTATAGCAGCTTTCTTTGTGGTGGAAATTGCAGGGATGTTTATCAACTGGGGAATGGCCGAACAAGTTGTGGTATATGATAGTAATGGAATACTGCTGTGCTATAAGAAATGATAAGCTCAGTGATGTTAGAAAAATATGGAAAGACATAGAAAAACAAGGAAGAGCAAAATGAGCAAAACCAAGAGAACATTATATACCATAACAGCAACACTGTTTAAAGAACAGCTTTGAATGAATAGGGTATTTTGACTATTATAAATACCCAGATGCTATCTACATCCAGAGAAAGAACTAATAAATAGACGTATGAATAGAATAATTTTGCACATATGTATGTCTATATCTATGTATACACACACACACACATACACACACACACACACACACACACACACACACACACCCCTATTCGTGTCTAATGGTAGCCATCTCTAAGGCAGGGTAGGGAGAGTGTAGGAAAAAAAAGAAACTTACATGATAATTTTGTTTTATCTTTGAAAGGAATAACAAGTTAGTAGATTTAGAGTTTTATGTACAATCATCTTTTTTATACTATGTTATGTAAATGCTTATTTTATTATATAAATATGTATTAATGTAAAAAAGGAAAAAAACTAATTTCCCTACTTAGCTGCCAGTCCTTTGTTTATGGCATAAAAATCTTTTCTGATGGAATTACAGCCTTGCATTCCTCGGTTCAGAATTTGATAACTAATGATATCAGGTTGAGTCCTTGTTATGTAAAATTCTGTGGCTTGTTTTCATGCTTTGATAAACTGGACATTATGAAAAAGAAGAACTCTATTAGCTTGACCTGAGAAGTCCTAATGAATCATCTGGTATTCCCAGGTCAGGGGTTAGAAGTACAATCTGAGAAATGTTTGAACACAGCTAGGAAACCTATGGGAATAGTTGGATAATCCAACATAGCACAGTACTGAATTAAAGCACTATATAAATGCTAGTGATTATCATTAATATTAAGATATGTAAGTGGCTCAGTGGATAGAGTGCTAAGCCTAGAATTAGGAAGGCTCCTCTTCATGCATTCAAGTCTGGCTTCAGACACTCACTAGCTGTGTGACTGTGGGCAAGTCACTTAACTGTTTGCCTAAATTTCTTCATCTGCAAATGAGATAGAGAAGGAAAGGGCAAACCACTCCAGTATCTTTGCCGAGAAAGCCCAAAATAGGGTCTCGAAGAGACGGACACAACTGAAATGATTGAACAACAGTGACAAGGTCCATGGCTTATCACAAAGAGTTGAACACAACTAAACCACCAAATTCTCTCAGTTGAGCTTTACAACAATTTTCGAAGTAGGTACTATAAGTATTATCATCATCATTTTACAGATGAAACTGAGAGTTTAAGTGACTTGTTCCCTATATATGGTTTGTGTTGGTATGGTGACTCTAATTGGGTAGTATCAGTAAGTAGAGCCTCCCCCAAAGGTATGTGCTATGTTTTAGTGGAAATCTTTTTTTTTTTTTTTTAAAGCAATTGGGGTTAAGTAACTTGCTCAAGGTTACACGGCTAGTCATTATTTATGTGTGGGTGCTCATTTTCTGAGGCCGGATTTGATCTCGGGTCATCCCAACTCCGAGGCTGGCGCTCTTACTCACTGCGCCACCTAGCCGCCCCTTTAGTGGAAATCTTAAACCACTGATGAGGAAGGAAAAGAAATATAAGGAAGAAAACTGTATCAAAAGAATTCCCCCATTCACCATAAATTCACCCCTATCAGACTAACCACATATCTTGTGATGGAACTCCTTATGTTCTGTTGATATTTATTGAATGGCAAGTAAGAAACATGTGGCTTTTAGAAAGTGGATAGGTGAATAGGTTGGGTAAGATGTTTAATTTCTTCTGGTTTCAATTTCCTGACATGTAAAATAATAATACATAATATAATATATAATACAATATTAATAACAAAATAATATATAAATATATATTTCCTAATATATAAAATAAAATACAGGTATTTCTTGCTTTATATAAGTGGACTATTGTATCACCAAGGCAATATTCATAGCACTAACAATGACTATGAATATGCTGGCATAGGTCTGAATCACAAAATATTACAGATTCTCCATATAGAAGACAGAAGAAAAACATTTATTCAGAAACCAGAAAACCAAATCCCAACACCAGAAAACCAAATTCATCATAGCAACAACAAAAATAAAACCTATACACAATAACACTGTAGAGAGCAACACCATCCCAAAGCCTTCCCACAAACACTCATGAGCTTAGCTGTCTCCTTGCCTGAATCCTCTCTCTTCCCTCAGTTCTAACTGCTCTGACTCCCAGCTTCCTTCCAGCTCTGCTCCACCCTTCAGCAAACTCCTCCCATCACAGGCTCTATGTGATTACATTTGGCCTATTAAGGGGCAGGGAAGATCTTCAAATTCCCATTACCATTACAACTATTCACAGACCTCTAAGTAAAGTGACTTTTACTTAGTGCAAATTTGCCCCTCCCCATTCACTTCACTTAGCCTATATAACAAAGCATACAGAAAATAATACCTTTACAACTTACATGAACTGATGCTGAGTGAAGTGAGCAGAATCAGAAGAACATTGTACACAGTCATGCAACATTATGCAATGACCAACTTTGATAGACTTAACTCTTCTCAGCAATGCAATGATCTAAGACAACTCCAAAAGACTCATGATGGAAAATGCTATCCATATCCAGAGAAAGAATTTTGGCCTCTGGGGCATTGAGGTGATGCAGTAAATAGAGCACCAGCCCTGAAGTCAGGAGGACCTGGGTTCAGATTTGACCTCAGAAACTTGACACTTAACTAGTTGTGTGATCTTGGGCAAGGCACTTAACTCCAATTGCCTTGCCTTGTCCCCTCAAAAAAAAAAAAAAAAAAAGAGTTTTGGAGTCTGAGTGCAGATCAGAGCATACTATTTTCTCTCTCTCTTTTTTTTTGGTTTCTTCTTTCTCATGTTTTTTTCCCATTGGTTCTAATTCTTTTTTACAACCAAACTAATGTGGAAATATGTTTAATATGATTGCACATATATAACTTGTATCAGATTGCACACCATCTTGGGGAGGGAGGTGTGGAGGGAGAGGGAGAAAATTTAGAACTTAAAACATAGAAGAGAATGTTGAAAACTAAAAACAAGTAAAGAAATAAAATTTTAAAAATAATACCTTTACACAAGTCACAAAAAATATACTAAAATGCAGGCACATTAAATACTGTACCAGGATAATAAATAGAATTATGAAATGAAAGGTAAAATTAATGATAAAGTATGTAGCATACTATACAGTGAAGTTAACATAAGTGTTCAGTATGTCTACCCTCCCCTACCCCCTATATCTAGCCTTTAGCACTGGTGGTTGGCTGCATAACTTTTTTTTTAAACAAATGCTTTATTAACTTCTGTTTTACATCATTCATTTCTGCCAGATTTTGAGTTACAATCATTTCCCCCCCATTATTCCCCTACCCAACCTCCCATAATAGTAGTCCCGCAAGATATCGTTTCCTTCAATCTGCTCTCTCCCATACCTTCTCCCATACCCCCTTCGACTTTTCCATTAGAGGAAGGTGAATCTTTGTGTCCCAATGCCTGCACATCTTATCTCCCTATTACAAGCAAAAGAGTATTGATGATAGTATTTATATATATTTGAAACATTTAATGTGAAGACCTCGAATTTCAGATCCATTTCCTTCCTCCCTTGTCACCCATTCCCTCTGGGGAGATAAGTAATTCAGTATATGTTGTACATGTCTAGCTATGCAAAACATTATCATAGTAGATATATTGTACAAGGCTGCTTATAATTCCCTCCCATGCATAACTTTTTTAATGAAGCTAAGAAGAGTCCCTTTTTTCCTCCATATGTCTGATGGTAACAAGTAATATTATCGTCAATTAATTTTTAAGCTCTAGGGAATCTTGAAGTATTTAAATCAATCTTTTCAATACAGGAAAAAAAAATCTCTCAAATGAGGAAATGCTCCTGCCAATTGTTTCATTGTGAACTTTGTTGGTTCCACCTCAGTTCTAAAGCTTCCCTTTTTCCTAGCAGCCTTTGCAGCTAGCAGTTCAATCAGATCCTCCCTGGACAATTCAGTCAACTCCTCCAAATTTTCATTCACCTCTAGCTCCAATTCTTGTACTAATTTTGTAGTCTTCTTACTCATTTCTTGGAAGTTTTTGTCAAATCCATGAACATCAAAAATAAACAGCAGGCAAACTTATTTTTTTCCCAATTCTCTTCTCACATGTTTCTGCTACTCTTCCCATGCCTTAGTAATATTCTGGCTGGCATGGTAAATATTAGAGAACTTCCAGAAACCTCTCAATGTCAAGTCCTTGTCTGGATCCAAAGCTACAATTGCCTGGGCAAAGTAACTTATAAATAATATGCCAATCACTCCCTGATCCTTAGGTTGTAGTAATGAGGTAATGTTAGGGGGAAGGTAGATCACTTTTCCATTTTCATAAAATCATCCAGATGGGCAGGGTGAATAAGTAGAATCTTGAAAGGAAGCCATTATCATTACAAAACTTCTTGGCTTTGGGAATGAAGCAGTGCATAAACCATTGTTCAAAGATGATAAGGGTTTCCCAAGCCTCAGTTAGCAAAACAATTTACTGTGCTGCCTTGCTAATTCCTTTCAATGCTCTGGAATTTTCTAAGAGGTGCACAAGAACAGGTTTTAATTTGCAAGTTCCATAGGCATTTCCTCTAAGCAGAAGTATTGTTGCTATTGTTGAGTCATTTCTGTTCTGCTTGAGTATTCATACCCCTATTTGGGGTTTTGGCAAAGATACTGGAGTGGTTCCTTCTCTAGTTCATTTTGCAGTAGAAGAACTGAGGCAAAAGGGGTAAGTGACTTGCCCAGGGTCATCTAGCTAGTAATTGTCTGAAACTGGATTTGAACTCAGGAAGAGGAGTCTTCCTGACTCCAGGCCTGGCACTCTATTCACTGCATCACCTAGCTGCTCCAAGCAGAAGAGTAACTATTTTTTGAAGCTTTCTGCACTGGCATAGTCTTTTTCCACCACTAAAAGGTAGGTTCTAGATGGCATTCTTTGATAAAATAAGCCAGTTTCAACTGCATTAAAGATTTTCTCTATCAAGTAGGGACCTTCATATTTTATTTTATTTTATTTTTTGAGGGGGGAGGCAAGGCAATTGGGATTAAGTGACTTACCCAAGGTCACACAGCTAGTAAGTGTCCAAGTGTCCAAGGCCAGATTAGAATTCAGGTCCTCCTGACTCCAGGACCGGTGCTTTATTCATTGTGCCACTTAGCTGCACCATCTTTTATTTATTATTATTTTTTTTTATAGGAGCTCTGGGAACTTCCTTGCTACTCCAATATCTTTGCTGGAAGCCCCTCCTGACACTTGCACATTATGAAATCCTGCATGATTTTTAAATTGTGCAAACTAACCACTGCTTACCGTAAAGAGCTGTGTTCCTGCAGGGTATTTTATCTTTTTAATCTTCAAAGAGTCTTTGAGCTTTGGTTTGAATTGTCCTCAACATTAAAGGAAGAAGCTTCTGAGTCTGATCTTCTATCCATGCAGTTAAGAATTTCTCCATTCCGGTCAGAAATCCTACTCCAAAAGCCCGAAAGGAAAATATGAGCGAGTTACAGGCCATAGAGGACCTTAAGAAGCAGATAAGAGAAGTGGAGGAAAAATTGGGAAGAGAAATGAGAAGAATGCAGGAAAAGTATGAAATGAGAGTCAACAGCCTGACTGAAGAAAATAACACCTTAAAAAATAGACTGACTCAAATGGCAAAGGAGGCCCAAAAGGGCAATGAGGAGAAGAATGCCTTAAAAAGTCAAATTTGCCAGATGGAAAAAGAATCTCAAAAGCTCACTGAGGAGATTCATTCCTTCAGAGTTAGACTGGAGCAAATGGAAGCTAATGACTTATGAGAAATCAAGATGCTGTTAAACAGATCCAAACAAATGAAAGACTAGAAGGCAATGTGAAATATCTCATGGGAAAAACCACTGACCTGGAAAATAGATCCAGGAGAGACAATTTAAAAATTATTGGACTACCTGAAAGCCGTGATCAAAGAAAGAACCTAGAAATCACCTTTCAAGAAATTCTCAAGGAAAATTGCCCTGATGTTTTAAACCCAGAGGGCAAAATAGAGGTTGAAAGAATCCACAGATCACCTCCTGAAAAAGATCCCAAAAAGAAAACTCCCAGGAATATTATAGCCAGGTTCCAGAATCCCCAGATCAAGGAGAAAATACTCCAAGCAGCCAGGAAGAAACAATTTCAATATTGTGGAAACACAATCAGAATAGCCCAGGACCTGGCAGCTTCTACACTGAGGGATCGAAGGGCATGGAATATGATATTCCAGAGGGCAAAAGAACTGGGAATGAACCCAAGGGTCACCTACCCAGCAAAACTGAGTATTTTGTTTCAGGGGAAAATATGGTCATTCAGTGGAATAGAGGACTTTCAAGCATTCTTGAGGAAAAAACCAGAGTTGAATAGAAAATTTGACATCCAGACACAAGAAGCAAGAGATGACTGAGAAGGTAATCAGGGAAAAGAAATCAAAAGGAACTTATCAAAGTTGACCTATTTACATTCCTACATGGAAAAACAATAACTGTGACTGATGAAACCTTTCTCAGTATGAAAATAATGGAAGAAGAATATATGGGCATATGAATACATATGTGAATGTGTGTATATATGTTTACAGTTATACATGGATAGAGGGCACAGGTTGAATTTGGTAGGAAGGGATGATACTTAAGGGGTGAAGTTATGAGGTGAGAGAGGAAAGTGGCAAGAGGAGATGGGGAGAGACAGGGTAGGGTAAACTATCTCATGTAGAAGAAGCAAGGGGAAGTGGCTACAGAGGAGGGGAAGAACAGGAAGGCAAAAAGGCAAAACCATATTCTCATTGAATCTGGCTCAGGGAGAGAATGACATACATACTAAATGGGATATCTCACCCTGCTGGAGAGTAGGGGGAAGGGGGATGAGAGGGGGGATGATGGAGGGGAGGGCATTCTGGGGGGAGGGGAGGTTGGAAGTACCCACTATCGAAGAGGGACAGGATCAAAGTAGGGAATGGACCAGGTGGGGGGTGGGATGGGTGGGAGGGAATTATAAGCAGCCTTTTACAATATATCTACTATGGTAATGTTTTGCATAGCTATACATGTACAACATATACTGAACTGCTTATCTTCCCAGAGGGAATGGGTGACAAGGGAGGAAGGGAATGGGTCTGAAATTCGGGGTTTTTAAATTAAATGTTTCAAATATATATAAATACTATTACTAATACTATTTTGCATGTAATTGGGAGATAAGATGTGCAGGCATTGGGGCACAGAGACTCACCTCACCCTAATGGTAAAGCCGAAGGGGGTATGGGAGAAGATATGGGAGAGAGCAGATTGGATGAGGGGATATCTTGTGGGACTGCTATTCTAGGGTGGTGGGTAGGGGAAAAAATGGGGAAAAAATTGTAACTCAAAATCTGGTGGAAATGAATGCTGTAAACCAGAAATTAATAAAGCATTTGTTAAAAAAAAAATAAAAAGAATTTCTCCATTCCTAGAATGGCACCTTATGGTTCAACATAGATGTGACTCAACTTCATGCCAGCACTGCCTTTTGTGAGCTCCTTTATCCAAGCAGCATCCTTCATTATGGTGTTCCCAGTCCATACTGTAATAAGTTCTCACATTATCAGTTACAATTTTTTGTCCTTCTTCATATTTTCTAATTATCTTCATTTTCATTTCCAAGTCTATTGACTTGTGCTTACAAGATGGTTTGCTTTTCCCCTCAAGAGCACATCTGCCACCAGCTGTGGTGAAAATATAAGCATCTCTATTGAATACAAGGAGAGGCAAAGCCTCACTCACTGTAGACTCAAGGGAACTGACTTAGAGATTCTTCTCAGCTTCCCACCACATTTACACTACCCACATCATACAACATCTTATCTTAAAGCACTGGCTTTGCAAAAACAAATTTTTGAATTTTTTTGGAATGTGGATTTCTTTCGGAATTCTTTATGTAAAGTCAAATTTGCATCATGTAAATTTACATAAGATGAAAACTTCCTGTATATAATCTGTAAAGGTCTCTTCCAACTCTAACATTTTTTGATTCATATGAAGTTAGTCGAATGTCACAGCAACTATTTCCAGTCCAGTGTATGCCAAATGCTTCCTTATCTCCATTGAACTGTATGGGATGAGACGACTTCACTTTCTAAAGTATATGGTGACAGAACCTCTTTTCTTTGTTTTTTGCTTTTTGGAGGGAGGAAGGTAGGGTAATTGGGGTTAAGTGACCTGCTCAAGGTCACACAGCTATAAGTGTTAAGTGTCTGAGGTTGTTGAGCTTAAAAGGAGCAAGACAGAAGATCCCTGAGATTGAAATTTGGAAGTGGATTTTATTATTACCACGGGACTGCCGGGGTTACATAGTTAACCAAATCAGACAATGGGTTGGGACAGACAGTGCGCTGGTTTTTAAAGAGATCCAATAGCCAGGTTATGTAAGCCGAAATTATAATCATTGATTGGTCAGTGTACATTTGAATTTCCCACCTGCGTGTGTACCCTAGGCTGAAACTCCCACCCATGGATCAATTAGGGGAAGGGGAAGGTGGAGTTGTGCCTGCTTACAGAACAATTAGGGGAGGGGAAGGTGGAGTTATCTGCTTTACAGATCAATTAGGGGAAGGGGAAGGTGAGTTGTCTGCTTTACAGATCAATTAGGGGAAGGGGAAGGTGGAGTTGTGTCCAACAAGGTCTGACTTGAACTCAGGTCCTCCTGACCTAGCTGCCCCTGTGACAGAAAAAGGAGTATGCAGTATTGTGTAGAATGAAGAATCTGCTCCTAACTGCTAATGTGATGTTGATGGCTTATGTGTAGTCTTGAATGTCTCAAGACAGGTATTCCAAAGCCAAATGCTGTTGTTTATTTATGTTTATGAAGTTCATGGTCAAAAAATAGTTCCTGAGGATCTTCTTTTGCTCTTTCAGTTGTGAGTCCTGTAAGAGCAGAGTAAAATTCAATTATTTTTATTGATATTCCTTTCACATGTTTACATTTTGTACCACAATTTACCAGAGAAAATCATTATTGAAGCCTCCTGAGAGACACTGTCTAGCTGAGTCGGTATGGGCTAGTAGGGGTGAATACATAATCCATTTTAAACCTCAGTTTCCTCATCTATAAAATGAGGAAACTCTAGCAGACAGGAAATTTGCAGAAGAGTTATTTACCCAAAGATAGGTTGAACAAAGAGTCTTTCTGGGTTTTAGACATATAATGACCTCTGACTGAATCCAGCCAACAGAATTCTTTTACTTGTTCTGACATACTACATAATATCCAAGAGTTGTGTTAAATAATGATGACACAGAGACAAGAGTGAAACAGTTCCTGACCTCAAGAAGCTTACATTCTAATAAGATAGATAATATGAACCTGATATATGTATGTGTGTGTATATGGACACACACACACACACACACACACACACACACACACACACACACCCCAAATGAATACCAGATAGTTCAAGGAAGGAAAGAACCAGTATCTGGGGCTAGGGGAGCACTTGGAAAGACTCCATGTAGGAGGTGGCCCTTGAATCAATTCTCTCCATATATCTGTCCTGCTATTATAATTTGTTGCCATATATACATATGTGGGTTTACTTATGTATGTATATACGTGTGTATTTATTGTCTGTGCAGACTGGTAGAAGTCACAACCAAGTGCTTCTTCTATCCCATGCAAGCCAATTCCATCCTCCTCTTCCCCTAATGCAAGTTTCTGGGATCTCTGTCTTCCCTTGATACCAGTCCATCTTCTTTCATCTCCTTCCAGATCAGTGCTACCCCCTCCCCATTTCCTTTCCTCCCCTGCCTCTGTTTAGTATAACCTTGTCACCCTCATCATTTCATCCGCCATCAATTCAATTCAACAAGTCTTTTATTAGGCCCTTCCAAAATACAAGATATGGGGCACCTTATAGAGCACTGGCCCTGGGGAAAGGAGGATCTGAGTTCAAATTTGACCTTAAATACATACTAACTCTGTGACTCTGGGAAAGTCACTTAACCTCAACTGCCTCCAAATCCCCCCCACCCAGTTTACAAGATACTGTGCCAAATGCTGAGGTACAATGACAAAAATAATCCCTGCCCTCAAAAAAGACTACATTCTACCGAGGGGAAAACAATATATACATAGGTAATGAAACACAAAGTATGCATTATGTATATACACAAAGGAGTTTTGAGGTGGGGAGAAGAGATACTAGTAACTAGGGGAATTAGAGGGAATAAGATTTTGTGTGGCATTCAGCTGAGCTTTGATGACAGTCATGGATTGAAAGAACCAAAGTAAAGGGAGAGTGCATTCCACAGGGAACAGTCTGTTCAAAGGCATAAATATGGGAAATGGAATATTGTGTAGAGGGATTTGCAAACAGGCCTATTTGAGTAGAACAAAGCATACATGAAGGATGGTTGATGTACAGAAAACCTGTAGTCTGGAGCCAGACTGTGAAGGTCTTTAAAAGATAAACTGAGGAATTTATAGTTGAACTTAGAGACAAGAGACCAAAAGGCTAGACCAAAGATTTCATCAGTATAAGGAACTCCTGGTGAGGAACTTTCTTGACCAATGCCAATAATAATCTTCTCCTCTACTTTTAGCCTTAGAAGGTAGACTGGGACACTGAGCGGTTAAGAGGTTTGCAGTGTTTTTCAGAGGGAGGACGTGAGCCCGAAGCCTTCCTGATTCAGAGCCTGATTCTCTAACAATGACATCAATCTGCCTTTTGCTCACATAGTTATTGCCTTTAAATATTTTTAAAGTTCCATCATCTAGTAAATATACAAATGTCTATTTTGGGGTTCATAGGAGATGATATACCTACTCAATTATTACACAAATATTTACTAAATACCTACTCAGCAAAGCACTGTGCCAGGAAATTCTTATTGGGAATGTAAACTAGGAAATGCCTTACCTTTATACAAAAATTAATGCTTCATTTTTATGGTCTGGACAAATCCCTAAATCATCATCCCCTTACCTTATCACACATGATTTTTGGAAGGACCACTGGGTTTAGAATCAGTAGACCTTGTTTCTAGTCTTGTGTCCTACTAGTCATGTCACTGTGAGCACATTACTTACCCTAACCTCTCAGCCTCATTTTAGCTTCTTCATATATTAAATATGGATAAGGATCATTCTCAACCTTTATTCAGAGAGAGGGAAAATATCACTCAACTCCTCTTCATATATCCTATTCCATCGGTGAAGGAATCCTCCAAACTCCCTTTGAAAAGTAACTTAGCTTCTCAGAATTCAATTCAATTCACCCACCAATGACTCCCTAGGTAGAAGTTTGGGTCTGGAGTTCAAATCTCAGGTATTTACTAGCTGCGTGACCCTGAGCAAGTCACTTAACCTCTGACAATTTCCTCATCTATAAAATGGGCATAAAGCAGAACACACCTCCTAGGAGTGTTGTGAGAATCAAATGAGGTAGTATTTGTAAAGTGATTATCACAGTGTCTGGCATATAGTAAACACTACATAAAGCCTACCTATCATCATCAAAGATTTATTAAGCATCTTCTACAATGAACATGAACTTGGACTGACTTTGAGAGATGGTAGAGGATAGAAGGGCCTGGACCGTTATATTCCAGGGGGTCATGAAGAGTAGGGAATGACTAAGAGATCAAAGAACAACAACAAAATGCTTAAAGAGAGAAACAGCATAGCATAGGAGACAGAAGGCCCACCTTGGAGTCAAGAAAACTTAGGGTCAAGTCTCCCCTCTGAAATATACTCGTTTTTGGACCATGGACAAATCATTTCCCCTCTTAGTGCTCCAGGTGACTGTCCAGAACTACAAGTGACACAGCAGTAGCTTATTTGCTTTTGTGAAGGGAGTTTTCTACCCAAATGAAAATATAAGTCTGGACCAGATTTGCAAGCCACTGTTCCCTTCTGAGTTGATAAGACATTTTTTTCCCATAGGAAGAGGGAGGAGTAGTGTGTGTCTGTGTACAAGAGAATGTGTTGAAAAATAATTCTTGTTATAGTTTCTTTTTGCCTTTAAGTGGTATTTGATCTGTATAAACTTTATTATCTGGCCTACCATTTATCTGTGACTTTGAAATGATGGTCGTACCTACTTTGAAATATAAATGTCTCACTGTCTAAGAATTCATGACTCTTGAAACCCATTGAGAGCCTAGATGTTAATATCTCCCACTGCTACAAGGTAGATAATTCTCATACCCAGGATACCCAGGAGTCTCTTCTTGGAGGCCCTGAAAGGGCCTTTGTCTTGTTTTCATGACAGGTTCATTCCAATCACCTCGTACCTCTTTTTGATCTCACGGGGTCATGCAGTTCAATTATGAAAAGTGACATTCTCCCGAAAATGCAGGCTCTCAATTCTTCCTGTACCTGGCAGGATTGTCCTTATAAAACTCCCAAGGCTGAAACATGGCGTTTGTTTTGGGAATACTTATTGAATGCACAGTTGATCACCCTTTGCCCAAGCCCACGAATGGATTACTCCTACCATCTATCTCCTTTACTCCTATTCATGTGAAGCTGAATGAAGATGGAGAAAATCCTGAAACCATGCTGAATGGGTCACTACAAATATATATTACATGATCTCAGGTTGACCCTTACTGCAGCAAGGGAATCTTTTTAAATCTCTCTAGTCAATTCACTATCAAATGAGATAATATTTGCAAAGTGCTTAACTCGGTGTCTGGCAAATAGCAGGTGCTTAATATGTTTGTTTCCCCCTACACACAAACACACACACACACACACACACACACACACACACACACACACTCCATCTAATCATAGCAGCTATTCAACCTCACCTCTTTCCTCCACACTCTCAGTTGAGGACTTCACTCCATATTTCACTGGAAAAATGTGGCTGTTTTTCCCTTCCTCTTTCCTCCTTTCTACATCACTCAGACACCTTCTCCCATTCTCTCTCCCCCTTCAGTCTTGTCTCTGTTGAAGAAGTAACTCTTCTCTTTGGCAAGATAAACCCTTCTACATGGATTCTTGATCTCATGCCTCCACCTTCTCTAGTACATTGTCAGTCTCTCCCCTAATCTTTAATCTCATCCTGGCTTTAAATGCTTCCTGTTCTTTCCTGGTGCCTTCAAACACACCCAGGGCTTCCCTATGCTTTAAAAAAAAAACAAAAAACCAACCCAAACCCTCATTTGAACTTACCAATGTCTTTGATTTCCTTCTCAGCTAAAATCCTTGAGAAATCTACCTATTCTAGGCACCTCCACTTCCTCTCCTCTCATGAACTTCAAAGCTCTATACAATATGGTTTCTGCCCTTGTCATTCAACTGAAATTGCTCTCTCTAAAATTACCAATAATCATTTAATTTCCAAATCTAATGATCTTTTCTTAATCCTCATTCTCTCGATCTCTCTGCGACCATTGACACCATCAATGACCAATTCTTTCTGGAATTTCTCTTCTCTACATTCTTATGACATTGTTCTTACCTGGTTCTCCTCTGATGCGTCTGACTACTCTGTCTCCTTTCCTGGACTTTCATCCACATTGTGTTCACTAACTGTGGTTGATCCTAAAGTGCTGTCCTAGACTTTCTTTTCTTCTCCTTACATCCTTGGTGATCTTATCAGTTTCCATGGGTTTAATTATCCTCTCTTTTCATGAATGAATAAAAGAAAATAAGAAAGCTTTTACTATGTTCCAAGAACTGAGCTAAACACTGGAAATACAAATAGAAAAAGTAAGATAGCCTCTGTTCTCAGGGAGCTTTCATTCTTTTTTTTTCTTCTTTTTGGAGCAGGGAAGGTGGGACAAGTGGGGTTAAGTGACTTGCCCAAGGTCACACGGCTAGTTTTTGTGTTAAGTGTCTGAGGCCAGACTATGAACTCAGGTCCTCCTGACTCCAGGGCCTGCACTCTATTCACTGCACCACCTAGCAGCCCCTGGGAGCTCTCATTCTAATGGAGAATAAAATAGCTATGGGAGGTTTCAGCTGCAAATCAGATGGAAAAATCCTGTAATCCTTAAGGTCATCAGCAAAGCAGAAAGTAATATATCGTTTTTTCATGTAATTTCTTTTTTTATTTAATAGTATTTTATTGGGTTTTAATTACATGTGAAGACAATTTCTAACATTCATTTTCTGAAGGATTTTGAGTTCCAAATTTTCTCCCTCCCTGGCTCCTCAAGATGGCAAGTAATCTGATATAGATTATAATGTGTAATAATGTAAAACATATTTCCATTTAAAGTCAGTTTTCCATGCAGAACCATCTGACAGCACTCAGGACCTTGGTAGCAAGAACTTTCTTTTTGTGAGCTTTAGTAGCTGTGGCTGTAGCACCTACAGGAGCAGTTACCAGGTAACATTTCTATGAGGATTCCTTCCAACGATGATGGTTTTAAGCGCTGGGCTGGAAGTAGGACTAGGAGTCTGGGAGGGGGAAGTGGAACTTCTAGTTCCAGGGTTCTGGGGCTTACGGGTCCACCAATGGCAGTTGACCAACAGTTGGTATTATTTGTATTGTTAGTGATGAGGAAGGGAGGCCCTTTCTTTATAGTGATTTCATCCCTTAATATTAACTACATGGTCTGGGATAGAAGAGAATTGGTGGTCAGGAGTGTACTGCTATTCTCAAGATTCATTGATTCTGGTCCTGGGCTATCTCCATATGGCCTGAGGGGAAGTGATTGATGGTCAAAGTGGTGGAGGATTCCATCACCAAAAGGACTCCAAATTCTGTTCTGATGAGCTGTAGTAGATAATGCAATAATTCTGTCCAAAGTGCCTGAAAAGAAAAGGCACATTGATTGGTTACTCAATGTTAGTACTCAATCTAAAAGATTGAGTCTATGCCTTTGGGAACTTCCTAGAGTGGTGGAGGGGCTAAAGAGCAAAACTACTGGTGAGGAAAGGACTGTATAGTAAAAAGGGGAGACAGTGGAGATCTCCACAGGCTATTGTAGTAACAGATTAGTTTAGTGGGAAGAACCCAGGGCCAGCATTAGGAAAACTGGGTTTTAGGTTTAGCACTAGAACTGTATGAATTCAGGTAATTCACTTTACCCCCTGGTTCTCAGTTTCCTCATATACAAAATGAGTAGACTGGACTAGATCAATTAGTCAATTCACCAATAAGCATTTATTAAGTGGCCAATTAAATTGTTAGGTATAGGTTCAGTGGATAGAGTGTTGGAATTGGAGTAATGAAGACTCATCTTCCTGAGTTCAAATCTTGCCTCAGACACTTACTAGTTGTGTGACCCTGGGCCAGTCACTTAACCCTCTTAGCCTTTTCTTATATAAAAAATAAACTGGAAGAGGAAATGGCAAACCACTCCACTATCTTTGACAAGAAAACCCAAAATGGGATCACAAAGAATTTGACACAATTAAAAATGATTGAACAACTGGATATAGAAAAAAGAATGAAATGATACCTATACCAGTCAAGGCAAGTCTTAGACCAACATAAACACCAATGAAAAATCTCTACACATTATAATGAGCAAACCAAACACCAAACTAAAATACCAAATGCCAAACCAAATACTAAAGACTCTAGCTACTAAACCACATCTCTCAGCCTGTGTCAGTCTTTTCATTCACTCTACTGTCTTCCTCAAATGCACTCTCGTGCTTTCTCATCACCAAGATCACTTAGTGATCTTGGTGATGAGAAAACACCCAACCATTCCAAATTGTTCTCCCTTCCTCCAGTCTTCCCCTTCTTCAATCTATCCTTCACATAGCTACTAAAGTTATTTTTCCAAAATACAGGTCTGACCATGTTACTTTCTTCTCAATAAACTCCTGTGGTTCCCTAATGCCTCCAGAAAAAAACATGCATTATTTTGTTTGGTATTTAAAGTCCTTTGTTCCAAACCTCTCATACATAAGCAACCTCCCTATCTTTTAGGACCCTTAAATACTGAGGTAGAAGTTTCAAGGCAATTGACTACCCTGATATCAGTGGCTCCCAAAGGGTTGGGAACTTTCTCAGAAGTATTTGTGTTCACTTTCCTGTTCCTACCACCCTAGCCTCCAGACACATTCCCCTCTCATTCCCTAAATTGAAACCTTAAAATGTTTTATAAAA
Source organism: Gymnobelideus leadbeateri (assembly GCA_011680675.1). NCBI lineage: Eukaryota > Metazoa > Chordata > Mammalia > Diprotodontia > Petauridae > Gymnobelideus > Gymnobelideus leadbeateri. The sequence goes on from WOXC01005527.1 coordinate 178,819, forward strand.
TGTTTAATCTGTATTCATGTCTTCTGTTTTTAATATCCTCTTTCTTTCTGAATATATTCCTACCCCACCACTGTGAGCCATCTTTTGTCAAAAAAAAAAAAAGAAGAATAACAAAGAGAGAAAGAGGGGAAAAAAACAATTTAGCAGAAAAAAACAGCACAAAACCAGAAACTGACAATACATGGAATGTTCCACACCCATAGTTCCCCACTTTTGCAAAGAATGGATGCAGAAACATTTTCTTGTCTGTTCTTGGAGGCACAGATTAGTCAGAATACACTGAATTCAGCGGGAGGTTTTTAATTCTTTCCATTTCCATTCTTATAATCATCTTCTTTTCGTGGTTCTGTTTCATCCTTCCTCAGTTCACATATGTTTTTTCCATAGTACTCTGAATTCTTCTTAGTTACCATTTCTTACAGATCAACACTATCCTATTACATATGTGTACCACAGTTGATTAAGCCATTCTGCAATTGATTGAACAGTCTATCAATTAAAAAGCAAGAATTTTTTTTAAAAGCTTACTACATGTCAGGCACTGTGCTAAATGCTGGAGATACAAAGACAAAAATAAAAATTCCTGCCTTCAATAAGCTTATATTCTCACCCAGGAAGTGAGTAGTATCACAGAAAGAGCCCTGCTCTATTTGCTGGAGTTAGGAAGACCTGTGTTCAAATTCTGATTCTGGTGCTTACTAGTTGTGTGAGCCCAGGAAAGTGATTTAACCTCTGTCCCTCTCAGTTTTCTCATCTGTACAATGGGGATAATAATCAATCCAAAGACAGAGAAAGTGATCACGGCAATTAAAATTAAGATCACTGGTAACTCTGGGGAAAGCAGGTTCAGTAGAGCGATATTTAAGAAACCAGAAAGCTTTGAGAAGTGCCTAAAAAGAGAGGTGGAGGCAATAAGCATTGATAGATTTTTTTTTTCTAGGAATTTGGTAGTGAAAGGGAAAAGGACTATTACATGAAAGTTTAAGTAGGTGGTAGATTCTATAGAGTTTTAAAAAAAAAATTAAGATGGAGGAAACGGTGGTATTTGTAGGTAAAAGAAAAGGAAATATTTGATATGGAGAGATTAAAGATTGGGAAGGGGTGTTAGGAGGAAATTCTGCTGGAGAAGAGAAGAGATGAGCTCAAGGGTATCACCACCTTGTTTCCAGTTCTTTGCCCCCACAAAGGTGCCACTATGAATATTTTAGTATACATGGAATCTTTCTTTCTGTCTTTGACCTCCTTAGGGAATAGATTTGACTGGGAGATTGCTGAGTTAGAATATAGGCATTTTAGTCACTTTCTCAACATAATTCAGATGACTTTGCAAAATATATGTGTCATTCCCAACTCACCAACAGTATATCAAAGTGCCTATTTGCTCTCTGGTCCTCCAAGACTGACTCTTAAAATCTTTTATCATCTTTGCCAATTTGCTTGATAGGAGGGGGAGTTTTAGGAGTGTTTCTTTTTAAAAATTTTACATTTATCTTATTATTAGCAATCTTTCATATGACTGTTAAAATTCAGTTCCTCAGTTAAAACCTATCTTCTATCTTATTCCCCTTATGAGGAGGCTATCAAATTCTACCAGCTGACACATCATCTAAACTAATATATAGCCATGCTCTAAAGAATGAGATCTGAGGGCAGCTAGGTGGCACAGTGGATAGAACCCTGGAATCAAGAGGACCAGAGTTCAAATTCAGCCTCAGACATTTAACACTTTAACTAGTTATGTGACTTTGGGCAAGTCACTTAACCCCAATTGTCTTGCCTTCCTCCCTCAAAAAAAAAAAAAAAGAAAAAAGAAAAAGAAAAAGAATGAGTTCTGGTAGAGATACACCACGGCTGCTGCTTCTACTACTGAGCATGTCTCAGCCTTTGCTAGGTAATGATGGAAAAGTTAGGACAGGTAAGCAGAGAGTATAGCACCATAGTTAGCTAAACAGCAGATACTTTTGAGAAGATAATGCTTTTTGACACCCTTCCAGTGATAGTATATAGGCAAAAACCTATTCTTCCTCAGTATAGAATAAATCCTGCTTTGGTGTTTAAGCATTTTAAACCATGGGCTATCCACATCTATTTGAAAACCATCTGGGATTTTGATTTTATGAAGTTTAGTCAAAACCATAACTAGCACAAGGATGATTGCTGAGAGAAATCAGTACATTCCCTTGGATATTAGTGCACTGGGACAAAGCCCTATTAGCCTTGTGCTAGTTATGGTTTTGACTCAACACCATAAGTCAGAATCCCAGATGGTTTTTCGAATAGTTGTGCATAGCCCATAATCTTTAATGCTTAAACACCAAGGCAGGATTTATTCTATACTGAGGAAGAATAGGTTTTCGCCTAGGTACTATCAGTGGAAGGGTGTCAAAAAGCCTTATCTTCTCAAAAGTATCTCCTCCCTAGCTAACTATGATGTCACACTCTCTGAATGAATGAACTATTGTATTAACAAAAAAATGAAGTGTTGGGAAATGTTATTGAAAGCTCTCTCTTGACAACTCTGGAACTGTACATATCCTTTTTAGCCCCCCTCCCCCCAATCCCTCCCTAGATAGGCTGGTCCATTAGCAGCACTCTATCTCCAATCAATAACAATTCAATTTATTTACGGGAAGTCACTTAGGGGCTGGAGCAGTGTCTGCTACATAAATAAAAGCAAACTCTCTTCCCTTGCAGGGGAGGGAAGGGGCACCCACGCACAGCCTAAAAGGATTTACTAAACTGAGCCAAGTTAAAAAGGGATGCTAAGTAGCCCCCCCTTTCTCTTTAAAAAAAAATAGAAGGGAAAAGCAGAACTGTCTGGAACTCCTATCTCATGATTACAGCACTCCCAAAACAAGGTTGGGTAATTTCAATTTGTGCCAACAAGTTTTAAGAAATGCTTCATTGCTGCCTTCAGGATTTATCATCCAATGTGATGATACAGCATTTCAATGTCAGCAGCTGAAAAGTTCTGTGACTTATACATTTCTTCCTGAAATCCCCAGTCTTCTTCATGGCTTTTAACACACCCTGCTATGGCTTGTTCATTCATCCCTGTAAATGTGCCTTCTATCAGATTGTATCCCCTGACTTCTCTCAATTTAGTGATAACTGGAGATGAGTAAGTGACAAGTAGCCAGGCATAATCAATAGAGGGGTGGCCTCAAAGCCAGAAAGACCTAGGGTTAATACCTGCCTCTGATGCATACTGACTGTGTGACCCTAGGCATGTGATTGAAGGTCTCATCAACCAGGCAACCCTCCGAGACTACAAATTGCAGGAGGATGTGCCAACTTGCACTGATAGGGGGAGTGTCCTCACCTAGGGAATTCCCTATACAAAGAAATAACCTGTCCAGACTGTATTCTATAGATGTGTGTACAGTTCATCTGTGCAAATTATAAAAATTTGCATTCCTTGGGGAAGTTTGGTGACAAAGTGGATTGAACATTGGCCCTAGAGTCAGAATCTGAGTTCAAATTTGACCTCAGACACTTACTAAATGTGTGATCCTGGGCAAGTCACTTAACCCTGTTTGCCAAAAAAAAAATTAATTTGCATTTCTACAGCACTTTTAATAATACTAGTTTACAAAGTCCTTTAAATACATAACTTGATTTGACCTTTTCAACAAACATGAGAGTTAAGAAGCACAACAGCTACTGATATTCTAGCTCTTAACACAGTGCCTGGAACATATTAGGAGCTTAATACCTGTTTATTTTCAATACTCATTTTATTCTATTTAATTTTCTCTACAATGTTTTTCACATTAAAAAAAAAGTTTTGTGTTTCATATTCTATCCTTCCCTCCCTGCTCCCTGAGACATAAGCAATCTAATATAGGTTATACATATGAAATAACATAAAACATTTCCATTCAATACTCATTTTAAAGATGCAGAAACTAGGTCTCTGAAAGTTTAAGTGACTTAAAGTTTATTAATTTTTATTTTTTCCCCAACAACAGTCTTGTCAGGTAGACAGTTCAAGTGTTGTTATTTCACTTTACAAATAAAGAAATGGGCTCAGAGAGGTTGTGATTTATCCGTGGTCACAGAGCTAATTAGCAGTAGAGCAGGAATTTGAATATAAGCCACCTGACTACAAGTCTAGCAGATTTTCCATTGTAGTAGGCAGCTCATTCAGTGATGCGTTGTAGTTTATCAAGGACATTGCTTACATTGCCTCATTTGATCCTCATAAATGATGCTATGAACTTGGTAATGCAAGCAAGTGTTTTCACTCTCCTCTCACCTATGAGGAAACTGGGGTCAAGTGACTTGCTTAAGGCCACACAGTCCGTAGGTCCCAGAAATCCAGATACCCTGACCCCAGATTCCACGCTCTCTTTACAACCTCACATCTGCACTTGCAGATAAGCATGGGGCCTCTATTTCCTGCAGTGGAGTGAGTAGGTGCCCTTATTTCAAGACTTCATGCTAAGAAATAAAGAACTAGAAACTGCCAAGCTCCATGCAGCTGGGGTTGTTTTCCCGGACTGTTTAAGTGATCAAACCTAGCAACATTTCTGCTAGCTAAGCAACTGCAGGGATGAGAGGCCCTTTTTTCTTATCCATATTTTCATTTTGTGCAATGTGGCTTTGCTTTCCTGGTGGGTGGATTTCCAGTGTGTTAAGAAGAGTTCTATACAATACTGCTACTGTCACTCTGGGGCCAGGTGTTTGTTCAGTTCTATCAGTAAACTAAGGTCATCTTGCTGTCATCTCCATGTATCACACTGTCTCTACAGCATCACTTGGGGCTGGGAAGTCCTAAATGACTGGTCTCTGGCTATTCAACACTGAATATACAGGTTTCATTGAAACACTACTTTTGCCAACAATTCTGAAAAACTTAGGAACTTTGATCAACCAGGCTTTCAGAAGACATGCTAAGACATGCTACCCATCTCCTGATAGAGTGAGAGTGTAGAATGAATCATGTATGTGTGAATAATATATATTGTACATAATAATATATACTATATGCAAAGTATATATAATATTACACATATGTGTCTAGATGATCTTACACAGTACAAGATACATGCCCATACAAAGTATACATAATAGGTATAGAATATGGAATAACCATACATATATATTCCTAGAATATATGCAATATTGTAGATCTATCATACTGGACATATATGTATAGATTATATACATATGTATTGATTATATATGTATCTATTATATGTGTATATCTAGCTATATTACATATGTCAATTATATATAATGTATGTTGCACACATATGACTCATTCTGCACTCCTTTTTTTCAGGAGGTAGATAGCATGCTTTTTAATAAGTGCTTTGAAATCCTGCCCAGTCATTATGCTAATCGGAATTCCTAAGTCTTTCTTTTTTTTTTTTTTTTGTTGGGGAGAAGGCAGGGCAATTGGGGTTAAGTGACTTTCCCAAGGCCACACGGCTAGTGTTAAGTGTCTGAGGCTAAATTTGAACTATGGTCCTCCTAACTCCAGGAGGACTATATTCACTGTGCCACCTAGCTGCTCTCCTCCCCCCCCAAGTCTTTCAAAGTGGTTTGTAAAGTAGTTTTTCAGTGAATCACATATACCCAATTTTTCTATAATACAATTTAATGTTGTTGTTGTTATAGTTGTTGCTGGGTCATTTCACTCAAGTCTGAATCTTCATGATCCCTTTTGGGTTGGTTTTTTTTTTGCAAAGATATTGGAGTGGTTTGTAATTTTGTTGCTATTCATTTTTCAGTTGTGTTTGATTCTTTTTAACCTCTTTTTGGTGGGGTTTCTTGGCATGGTAGAGTACTTTTCTTGGTTCATTTTTCTGGAATGGTTTGCCATTTCCTTCTCTTATTTATAGATAGATCAATAGATAGATACATAGATCTTTTAGATATGCCTAGTAATTTGCTTACCTATACACGTATATAGCAAGGGTTTTAATTTCCTTTTGTTCTCAAATGCAAAGGGAGGGTGAAAAAGTAGTTTTTTGTGGATTGAAAAAAATCATTTAAAAATCTCCCCACTGAATTTCATTTTATTTAGAAAATACAATATCTTTTATTCATCCATGACCACACTTTAGTATACTTAAATACTCTGAATATATGCCTACTTAAGCATGCAATTGTCCTTCAAACTGAAATGGTCTTTTTTTTTTTTTTTTTGCTTTTTTTTGGAGGGGGCAATTGGGGTTAAGACTTGTCCAAGGTCACACAGCTAGTTTTGTGTTAAGTGTCTGACGCCAGATTTGAACTCTGGTCCTTCTGACTCCAGGGCTGGTGTTCTATTCACTGTGCCACCTAGCCGCCTCTGAAATGGTCTTCTGAGGACAGCTAATTGGCAGTGGAAGGAATAAGCACTTATTTTTGGAGTCAGAGCACATGGGTTCAGATCCCACCACTGATGCTTAGAAAATTGTATGCTCTTGGGCAAATCATTTAACTTTTTTCCTTGTCAGTTAACTTTGCAAAGTGAAAGGGTCGCATTCCATGGCCTCAGAAGTTCCTCATAGCTCTGGGTCTATAAAAACTTTCTCTGCCTTTGTGCAAGTGCGAAAAATAATATTAACCTGTATCACTGAAACAATAGATAATAAAGTGATTGTCTATTCTGTAAGGTCTTTGTATGATAGTTATTATCTTTATGGCTCTGATAACATGGCTGTTTCTCAATATATAGAATAGGCATTCCTGAAACACTGGTCATAAACAGGGCGGATGAAAACATGATAAGGCCCTAAGTTTGGATAACTGTTAGGAAGGAAGCTCTGAGAAGTGGAAAGAGTTCTGCACTTGGGTTTCAATCCTGGCTCTGCCAAGTCATTTACCCTATGAGCCCATGTTTCCTCAGCTATAGTAGATGGTTAATAAAATAATATTGGGCAGTTGGATGGTCTGGAGTCAGGAAGATTCATCTTCCTGAGTCCAAATCCAGCCTCAGACACTTATTAGCTGTGTGACCCTGGGCAAATCATTTCACCCTGTTTGCCTCAGTTTTCCCATCTGTAAAATGAGCTGGAGAAGGAAATGGCAAACCACTCCAGTATCACTGCCAAGAAAACCCCTAATGGGGATTACAAAGAGGAAAACTCGACTTCAGTTGTTCTAGTGCTTCCAAATGGACAACAATGACAAAATATACTGGCACAATCTTCACAAGGTCATGGTGAGAAAACGGATTTGTAAGTTGCAAAGTGTTTCAGAAATGCAATCTGCACACTGTCATTTTGATCCAAGAACATAGTGCATGTTAATGAAACTAATGAAGTTTAAGAAGCTTCATGGCAAACAGTGCTGATGGGTCAGTCTGGAGCACTCTGGACCTGAGCAGAACCAGACCTCACCAGGCACTGGTGCTCTTTTATTTCCCCCACATAAAGTGCTTTTTTTCTTTTTAGTTTTCAACATTCATTTTTATAAGATTTTGAGTTCCAAATTTTTCTCCCTCCCTCCCTTCCTCTCTCTCTTCCCCCCTTCCCAAGATAGCGATCTGATATAGGTTATTCATGGTACAATCATGTTAAATATATTTCTACATTAGTCATGTTGTGAAAGAAGAATCAGAACAAAAGGGGAAAACCACGAGAAAGAAAAAGCAAAAAGGAAAATAGTATAGTTCAATCTGTATTAAGACTCCATAGTTCTGGGGCGGCTAGGTGGCACAGTGAGTAAGAGCACTGGCCCTGGAGTCAGGAGGACCTGGGATCGGTTCCGGCCTCGGAAAAGTAGCACCCTCACATAAAAATGACTGGCTGTGTAACCTTGAGCAAATTACTTCACCCCAACTGCTTTAAAAAAAAAAAAAAGATTCCATAGTTCTTTCTCTGGATGTGGATAGCATTTTCCATCAGGAGTCTTTTGGAATTGTCTTAGATCAAGATCACTGTATTGTGAAAAGCTAAGTCTATCATAGTTTATCATGAACAATGTAGCTGTTACTGTGTATAATGTTCTCCTGGTTCTGCTCACTTCACTCAGCATCAATTCACATAAGTCCAGGTTTTCTTAAATTCACCAGCTCATTATTTCTTATAGCACAATAGTATTCCATTACATTCATATACCACAACTTGTTCAGTCATTCCCCAGTTGATGGAGAATTTCCAATTCTTTGCCACCACAAAAAGAGCTGCTATAAATATTTTTGCAGTATGGGTCCTTTTCTCTTTTTTTAATGATCTCTTTGGGATACAGACTTAGTAGTGGTAGTGCTGAACCAAAGGGTATGTACAGTTTGCTTGCCCTTTGGGCATAGTTCCAAATTGCTCTCCAGAATGGTTGGATCAGTTCACAACTCCACCAATAATGCATTAGTGTTCTGATTTCTCCACATCTTTTCCAACATTTATCATTTTCCTTTTCTGTCATATAAGCCAATATGATAAGTGTAAGGTGGCACTCCAGAGTTGTTTTAATTTGCATTTCTCTAATCCATAGTAATTTAGAGCAGTTTTTCCATATAAGATAACTTTAATTTCTTTCTCTGAAAACTGCCTGTTCATATGTTTTGACCATTCATCAATTGGGGAATGACTTGTATTCTTATAAATTTGACTCACGGGTCTATATATTTGAGAAATTAGGCTTTTATCAGAAACACTGGCTGTAAAAATTATTTCCCAGCTTTCTGCATTCTTTCTAATTTTGGTGGCATTAGTTTTGTTTGTGCAAAACCTTTTTAATTTAATGTAATCAAAATCATCCATTTTGCATTTCATAATGTTCTCTATCTCTTGTTTGGTCATAAATTCTTCCCTTCTCCATAGATCTAACAGGTAAACTATTCCTTTCTCTCCTGCTTTGTTTATAGTATCACCCTTTATATCTAAATCATGCACCCATTTTGACCTTATCTTGGTATTTAGTGTGAGATGTTGGTCTATGCGTAGTTTCTGCCATATTATTTTCTAGTTTTCCTAGCAGTTTTTTTTTTTTAGGAGTGGGGAGGGCAGGGCAACTGGGGATAAGTGACTTGCCCAAGGTCACAGGGCTAGTAAGTGTGTCAAGCGTCTGAGGCTGGATCTGAACTCAGGTCCTTCTGACTCCAGGACCAGTGCTCTATTCACTGCGTTACCTAGCCACCCCTTCCAGCAGTTTTTGTCAAACAGTGTATTCTCTCTGGTGCTCTTTGATTGGTTATGTATACCTGCCCTACTGAAATGCTTATACCAAACAATTATTATTTCCACCTAGATTTATAAAATGATGATAAAAACTGTAATTGCAGAGATATAAAATGCATTTTTTATTATTTTAGAATCAAAATACTTGTGTTATATTTACTTGCCTAGATGAACCTTGTAACTGAACTTTGAGCATTAGGGATAATTTTGTTTATGTCTTAGTGTCCCCAATATCTTGTACAAGGCTTTGCACAAAGTACACACTGAATATATATTTTTAAAAAATGAACAGAATTGAGAATTTCTCTTTTCCTATTTCCATTTTTTCAATCAATGATGTATATCTTGAAATTTAACCATCTTTTGTATGTAGAAGGCCCTAATAATCAGAACTTCTGAACATTTTGTAGTTCAGTCATTTTTCAGTTGTGTCTGACTCTTCATGACCTTATTTGAAGTTTTCTTGGCAAAGATACTGAAGTGGTTTGCCATTTCCTTCTCTAGCTCTTTTTACAGATGAGGAAACTGAGGCAAACAGGTTCAAGTGAAGTGACTTGCTCAGGGTCACACAGTAGGAAGTGTGTGAGGCCAGACACTCTATCCATTTCACCACCTAGCTGTTCCTAAACCCTAGATCTAGTACAAATTTAGTACTGCCCATAAAGAGAAATTGTTGTAAATCTGTATAGTGTAATGGAAAGAGAATTGAATTTGGAGCCAGAGGAAGGAAACAAACATTTATGGAGCACTTATTATGTGCCAAGCACTGTGCGAAGAGCTTTATAAAACTTGCCTTATTTGCTCTTCTCCACAACCTTGGTGCCAATATTAGCCCCATGCTATAGTTGAGAAGACACAGGTAAAGTGACTTGCCCAGGGTCACACAACTTTTAAGTGTCTGAGGCCAAATTTGATCCCAGGCAACTAGCCACTCCACCACCTAGTTTGGTTCCTTGCTTCTTCTGCTCACCACTGTGTGACCACGGATAAATCATCTCTCTGGACCTCACCTTCCTCATTTGGAAAATGAGGAAGGTGAACTAGCTGGTTTCTAAGGTCCCATCTGGTTCAAAATCCATGATCCAACCCCATATTCTCATTGGTTTCTGTTAAATAAAAGAGAGGAACATACTAAGTCCATCCACACTCTATGAACTGTACTCATAGGGATAAAAGTTTGGCATGAGAATGGATGTGCATTTTTATAGACTCAAAGATTCACAGAGTTGGAAGGTATTTTAGGGGTGATATGGAATAACTCCATTTTACAGAGGAGGACAGGAGGCCCAGAGAAGGTAAGTCATTTTCTATTTATATAGATAAGCATTCGTTGTCCTAGGAAGGTTTTAAGCAAAAGGAGGATGGTCATTAGAAAGTCAAGGATATGAAGGGGACCTAGGTATTCTTTCCACTATAACACACAGCCTCCAATCTCTACACATCTCCACAAGATGCTGTTTTGAGTGCTGAATTCTTTTCTGTGTTCATATCTTCTTTGGAAAATTATTGAAGGATAAAAACATGACCATTTCCCCAATGTCATGAAATCTGCAAAAATCTTCTGAGGGGAGCTGTACGTGCCTGCTTCTACCTACATGACTATTTTTTTGCTTGGTATGGTCTTTGTGGACTTGGGACAACCAAATGCTTATTACAGAGGAGGAAACTAAGGCAAACAGGGGTAAGTGACTTGCTTGAGGTCACATAGCTAGTAAGTGATTGAGGCCAGATTGTAAGTCACGAAGATGAGTCTTCTTGACTTGCCTAGAGTCACACAGTTAAGTGCCTGAGGCTGGATTTGGATTCATGAAAATGTCTTCCTGATTTTAGGTCCAGTACTTTATCTATTTACCTGTGTGTGCCACTTACCTGCCCCAGCTTGTAGAAGCCATGCTTACTCCTTAAGCATATCACTTAAGATCACAGGCCAGATTTAGAGATAGGAGGGACCTCAGAAATCATCTAATTAAATCAGTTTGCAGATGGGTGAATTGATTCCAGGTAGTGACTGCTCCAAGGTCACACAAGGAATAAGCATCACAGGAAGAATCTGAACCCAGGCCCTGTGACTACAGAGTCAGTGATTTTTTCCATTGTTCCATGAAGTTCATGTTCTTCTCATAATCAAGAGAAAGACATTGTAATAATAACTTAGCTTTACATATACTTTTCCTCAAGTCAAAATTACATAGTATCACATTTATTTTCACATTGATATAAAGTCAGGAGGAGAAAGTATTAAGTTCATTTTATAGATAGAAAAACTTTGCTAGGACATAGCTGGTGAGGAATAGAGCCAGGTTTCCTGGCCGCCTGCTCTAATCATGGAACCCCACTGCTGCTCCCTAGCTAGAATAAATGCTGTTACTCAGAAATTAATTATCTTCCTAGGAGACACCCCTTTGTTCAGACACACTTGGATTCATTACAGCACAAGATAAACTACAGAAACACCTCTCTTATCTTTTAACATGTTGCATAAGATGGAATTTTCCGGATAAGTAAATCTGACTCCTTTAAACTCTAAAAATTTTTATAATTCAAACATTTTGGATGAAAATCTTTGTAAAAAAAAAAAAGATGGAACACTCCCTTACTTTCTAAGCCAAAATACTGCTGAATATCATTTAAGGTTTTCTTGACAACTGAGGGTCATGATTGTGAAAGTCTGATTTTTCTTAAAGTTTTTTTTTTCTAATCCTTTACTGTTATGTTGCTCTCAGCTTATCTGTTTCTACCAATGTCATCTTTATTTAAATCCATGGCTCTGATTTTCTATAGTCATAAAAAATAATTATATCTGTTAGAGTTATTTGTAAAATAGGAAACAGTTCAGTCTTTTTCAGTTGTTTCTGTCTCTTGGTGACCCCATTTGGGGTTTTTTGGGGAAAGATACTGGAGTAGTTTGCCATTTCCTTCTCTAACTCATTTTAAGGATGAGGAAACTGAGGCAAACAGGGTTAAGTAACTTACCCAGGTCAAACAACTATTATTTGAAGCAGGATTTGAACTCAGGAAGAGTCTTTCTGACTCCTGGGCCACCACTCTATTTACTGGGCCACAACAACAACAATATATAATATTCCAAGGAAAAGACCTGAGGGGTTCTCCTATAAGTAAAGGGAATTGGCTTTAATACCTCTCTTACTTCCTCAGTGGGTTGTTTTGTTTGCTTATTGATACTTGACTATGTTTGAGATAATCTAGGTTTCAAGATGAGTGGCTCAAGGACATTTTAAAAAAAGTATTACAGCAAAACAAATCCAAGTAGCAACTTCTACAAAACATTTTAATTTTCTTATTTAATCTTCAGGATGGAAAAATTGGTTACACATAATAATATCAAGGGGGCAGCTAGATAGTTCAGTGGATAGAGCACTGGGCTTAGAATCAGGAAGACTTCCTGCATTCAAATCTGCCTCCTACACTTTTACTAGCTGTGTGACCCTGGGTAAGTCACTAAATCCTGCTTGCCTCAGTTTCCTCATTTGTAAAACAAACTGGAGAAGGAAACAGCAAACCACTCTAGGATCTTTGCCAAGAAAACCCCTAAAAAGGGGTCACAAAGAGTTGGAAATGACTCAATAACAGCAAAAATAATATTTAAAATATTCAAGAAACTAGCAGATAAAAAAACAAACAAACATGCATATACTAAGAAGTACTAAAAGAAAAAAAAAGGGAAATCCTTTTTAAAAAATAATCCCTTTTCATCCATCCCTCTTCCTATAATCCTCCCCTCCATCCCCTACATACATTCCCTAGTACATGCAGGCAACTAGTTGGTGTAGTGGAGTGTTGGTTGTTGTGGTTCAGTCATATTTGACTCTTTGTGGGGTTTTCTTGTCAAAGATACTGGAGTGATTAGCTATTTCCTCCTCCAGTTCATTTTAAAGATAGGGGAAGTGAGGCAAACAGGTGAAGAGACTTGCCAAGAGTCACACAGCTAGGAAGTGTTGAGGCAGGATTTGACCACAGTAAGATTAATCTTCCTGACTTCAGGCCAAGCACTCTGTCCACTCCTCCACCTAGCTGCCCCCACAAGCCTTGAACTTCTCCCAAATAGAGCATAGAAGGGACCTTATAGTACCTTATTCCTTTCTAGAATCCAAAATTCTCATTTTTACAGATGAGGAAACTGAGGCCTAGAAAGGAATTCAAGCCTACTTTCTTCTCTTTCTACAGTCTCAGGGCCCTTTTCCTAATACTATTATTATTATTAGTTATTAGAGATAAAGAAAAAAGTTTCTTGTATATGTTACCCCCACCCAGGACAAACTGATCACCTGAAATCTTATGCTTATTGACTCTGTTTTTGATACTCAACATTTTCTCAATTGCACAGTGGCCTCTCCCCTCTGATGAAAGGCTGGAGGGTGCATACTAAACTCCTCCCAAAGCCTTCCTTTTAGAGGGCTCTGAACTTTCAGAATTTTCCAGGTAACTCTCCACTTTCCATCAGCAAGCTCTACTTGGCTTGGACTCCAGAGAACATCATCATCTCTGGTTCCTCTTCCATCTTTCCAGCTTTTTTTTGGTCTGTTGTCTTCCTCCATTTTAAAAAATTATTTTTATTCTTATTTATTTGCTTTTTTTTTGGAGGGGGGAAGGTAGGGCAATTGGGGTTAAGTGACTTGCCCAAGGTCACACAGTTTTTTTTGTGTGTGTTAAGTGTCAGAGGCCAAATTTGAACTCAGGTCCTCCTGACTCCAGGGCCCTGGGCTCTATTCACTGTGCCACCTAGCCACCCTTGTCTTCCCCCATTTTGAGGAGCTTATAAGGTCCTCAAGGGAAAGCACTGTCTTTAATAATGATTTATATAGCATTTACTGTGTGCCAGACACTGTGCTAAGCACTTTACAATTATTATATCAACTGATCCTCGAAACAACTCTGGAAAGAAGGTGCTATTAATTATCCGCATATTGCAGTTGAGGAAGCTGAGACAAATAGGTTAAGTGACTTGCCCATACATACAGTGTTTGAGGTGGGATTTGAACTCAGATCTTCTGACCTCAGGCTTAGCACTCTATCTGCTATTGTTTCTCTTCCATTTTCTTTTCTTTTCTTTTTTTTTTTTTTTGCAGGAGGGAAGGCAGGGCAATTGGGGTTAAGTGACTTGCTCAAGGTCACAGTACTAGTAAGTGTTAAGTATCTCAGGTGATTTGAACTCAGGTCTTCTTGACTCCAGGGCTGGTGCTCTATTCACTTTGCCACCTAGCAGCCCCTCATCTTTCATTTTCAAAGAGGACCAATGGCATCATGGGGTCATGTCTTCATTTTCGGGTATATTTAAATTGGATATAAGTGAGGTGGAGTTACACAAAGCAGTCAGCCTCATTATCTTCCAGAATCATCAAAGTCAAGTGGCAGGACAAAAGTCAAGCTGACTGGTAATGGCTCAGAAGGCAGTGGATGATCTTGGTGTCTTCAATGTCTGATGACCAAACTCTAAGCATTTCACAGTGCCTGCTTTGGCTGCCTTTGTGGCTTTTGGAAGAAATTGTTTTCCTTTGCCCATTCTGCTGGGAGGAGTCTTCACACACTTGGTGTAGACAGTCCCCAAACTCACTGATGTGTTTGAGGCTCATTGGTTACCCTCAACTTGGTTTAGTTGTCTGCACATGCTACAGCTTCTTGGAGCCCCAGGTGAGAGCTGGGTGACAGGTGGACACCAAAGGTGGGTGAACAGCTCTGACAAGGGCTTGGTAAGCCCTCACAATAGAGGTGCTAGGCTTCTTTGAAGTCCCCATACACACCATCTATCTGCTGTATCACCCAGCTGCAGCATATCAATTGTATCCAGAGCTTAAGCACAGTGCCTGACAGATAGCAAACACTCAAGAAACTGAATTATTGGATAATGTTTTTTGGAAACTTAGTCCTTTCAATACAAATGAAAAACAAAATTTCAGTCTGAATACTAGGGTTGACATGATTAGTGGTGTTCAACGGCATCCCAAACTACAATATGGTGGAAGGACAAAAAGGTAGAAGAGTTGAGGTCAACTTGAATACGAATCTTGTCTGTTCTACCACTTATTAGCCAGCTGACCTTGGGTAACTCACATAACCTCTCATTTCTCAGTTTCCATAACTATAAAATGAGGTTACTAAAAATACCTGTCCTGCCTAACTCACAGGGTTGTTGTGAAGACCAAATGTGATCATATTACATCAGGAAGCCCTGGTCCTAAATCTGTCACTTACAAGTTGTGTGAGCTTGGGAAATTCACTTAGTTTTTCTAGATGGTGGTGGCATCATCTGTTAAAGTGGTTGTGCGAGATTACCTAAAAGTTCCCTTTCGGCTCTAATATTGTGTAATTCTTGGATTCTACTTGACAGTGCTTTTAAAAACTGTGAAACACTCTATAAATGCAATGTATTATTAATAACATCATCTTGAATTTATAAGCTGTTGATCTTGAGGACTTAAAAGCATAAAGAAGAAACTTTAGTCACAATAACAATACTGATAACAATGAAAATTTGTCTCATTTAGCATTAATGGCAAATGCTTGATAATAATATATTCTGTAATAACATTTTAAAAAATAATTTCCCTTTCAGATAATAATGATATAATAATGACTTTCATTTTTATAGTGATTTGAGATTTGTAAAGTGCTTTCTAAGTATTATCTCATTTTCCCCCCTCACAACAACCTTGGAAGGTAGTTATTATTATACCCTTTTTTTTTTACAGATGAGGAGCATTGAGCAGACCAAGGTTAGACTTAACTCAATGTCACACAGCTAGTAAATGTCTGAAGCAATATTTGAACACAAGTCTCCCTGTATTTGGGGCAGCTAGGTGGTAGGGTGGATAGAGTGCCAGGCCTGGAGTCAGGAAAACATCTTTCTGAGTTCAGTCTGACCTCAGACATTGATTTACTAGTGTGTGACCCTGGGCAAGTCATATTTTGCCTCAGTTTCCTCATTTGTAAAATGAGCCGGAGAAGGAAACCACAACAGTCTGACACAACCGAACAAAACAACACATCTTGTGATGTCATTTGTATAGCTGAAGAAATACCCTCTACTAATACAATCCATAACGTAAGAATTAAATCCCCAAGTTGCCACAACCAGTATGTTATTGGGACAAGATCTAGGTTTCATGGTTCCAAGGTCATCTCCCTTTACAAGGTGCCGTGCTGGGCTTTTTATTTGGTATGAGGAGAGAAACTCATCCATTTCCATTCCTCCTTCCCAAATGTCCTCTTTCTGAATGTGATGATTGAACATGTGCTCCTTAAGCACTGTTTATTGACTCCACTCTTAATTGACGCTGAGAGTTAAGTTAGTGTATTGTATGGAGGACCCATCTTGAAGTCAGGAAGACTTGGTTTCTGCCTCTGACTTTACTAGCAGGATGCCTATGATCAACTCTGGAAGATGTGGGTCCCAGGGCCTCCAACACTAACTAGTAGAGTGACCAATCCCCAGGCAACTCTACAGAGTTGGGAATGATACAGACTGGGAATTATAAAGAACTTGCCAACCTAAGTCCATAAAGGGAGCCTCCACCCCTCCCCCTTTCCACTTAAATCACAGATCTAAACTGATTTTTTTTTTTAAACACTAGGACAATAGGAGCTGAAACTCAGTTGTAAGCTGTGTGCAGAAGGAGGTTAGCAAACTAGAATCTCTTTTAGGTTCCCTCCAAGCTCTAAATCTAGGGTGTTATTTTATGACCTTAGTCCTAGGTCAGCTCATAACTTGTGCGTGACCTTGGGGTAGTTCCCTAGGTCCACAGAAAGTGCTTCCCCTCCCCCCAGCCAGACATTCATTCATTCACTTGTAAAATAAGAGAGTGGGGCTCCTGCTTCCTTGAGGCTCCAGGGTGCTAAGACAGTGTTTCTTAAATCAGTGTGGGTGAGAGAGGGAAGTGTTTTCTTTAGGGGGGAGAGGGAATTACCCGATCCTCAGCAAAATCAAGTTTACTGGGACTTGACTAAATAAAGAGCCGCATAATCTAACTCCGATTTTCCTGGGGGGCGGGTGGGAGGCAGAGATGGGGTCCCGCTTTTCTTCCTCCCTGGCCCGGACCACACATTGTCTTTCTCCAGCACGCCCCTCTTTTCTCTTATGGGGCTAGAACTAAAGAATGATTTCATTGCTCTCCCTCCGGGCTGCCAGGCAGGAAACGCTCTCAGCGCTCGGATAAGCCTGCGTTTGGACAGGGGAAAAAAAAAGAAAGGAAAAGGAAAAGAGAAAAAAAAAAAGGAACAAAGCCAGAAAAACTTGACCAGAGGCGCTTGCTCTGAGCCCAGTAGGATTACTACAGGTTTCCAGTTTCCTAGAAACATGGATCCGACCCCCACAGAGCAGGGCTTGTGGGCGGTGTTTTTAAATATATGCTAATACAGCTGACAGGAGGTGCTGCCTGGGCTCGCTCTCCCCTAAGTCGTCCCTGACAGCGAACCACGGAGGTAGAAGACGCTGCTGGAGACCAAGCCTCCGACGTGCATGGCCTCCGGCCGCCCCGGGGTCAGCGGAGCCACCGCAGTCGGTCCCGGCTGGCCCTAGCCTTTGTCGTCTGCCGGGGAGGGAGGGAGACATGCGCCTCTGAGAATGGAGATCAAGGACTCCGGCAGCGTGGTACTGACAGCCTACCATTCTTACGCCCCGTCTAGGATACCCAGAATCGAGCCGAGCTTCGTGCCGGAGATCGCGGCCGCCTCGCCGTCGGGCCACCCGATCAGCAGCAGGTAAAGCGCCCCGGGAGGCCCCCAGGGGAGCAGTGCCGGGCCGCTTTGGTTTCGGTTTGTGTAGCAGGCACTCGCGCTCTGGCCCCGGCACGCTAATGATCCATTGGCGGCTGCTTAGTCACCTTATCACGCCTGGATTGTTGTTGCACATTCTTCCGCCCGCCCGCGTGATGGGAACTTGGTTAGAGGGCTCCGCTTGTGCGTGAGTGAGTGTGAGTGTGAGTGTGAGTGTGTGCGCGCGCGAGGGTCTCGGTGAGAAATGAATATCGGACTTGGAGATTGACCCACAGCTGCCCGCATCTGTCTGGCAGACGAGAGCCACGCTCGTCGAGCTGCAGAACCAGCAGCGTTTATTTTAAGACAAGAAACAAAACGAAAAGTTCAAATAATAGTTTATTACAAAAATTTTTTTGGGGGGGAGAGTGAAACCATTATTCGAGGTTCTCAGAAAAGTTTTGGGAGAACTCCCTTTAGTGACTTCCAGTATATACGGGGGAAAAAAAGAGTGGAGAAAGTCTTTAAAAATTAAATCCCAGCAGAAATGTTGCCCCGCCTCCCCTCCTTTCTGTAGATTTCCCTCCCCAGACTCCTTGCAGTGAGTCCAGTTGGCCTTATTAACGCGAGAGAGGGTCCGGGCGCTGTTGGAGTCACTTTTTGCCAGGAGATTTCCCCCTCGTTCCTTGTAGAGAATTCGGTTGGGTCCTGATGAGGACAGTGAGGGTCAGGGCGCTATTATCCTCCTACACTCACTTTGGAACTCTTGGAAATGTTCTTGATGCCTTTTGTTTGGAAAGGGGACGACGGCTGGGTACATATCTCTAAGTGTTCTTTGGATGGAGTAAAGCTGGAATCTGTCTTAAGCGATTGTATCATGTTTCAACTTTTTCTTTTAGAGGGCAGTGACGCCTCCATTACTCAATTAAAGGGGGGACACTTTGGAAGGTGCTACTAACTTGTTAAACCTTGACTTGGATGAGGAAGAGGAAAGGTGCTTATGGGGGATGGCACTTGGATAAGTGGGGAGGGGGGCGAGATTCACGAGTGAATGCTTTTGCTTAGGTGCGGGCAGTAATTTAGGCTGTGTTTTCCTTAAGAAAGATAACAATCTTTAATTGTCTTCTTCCGATCCCTTGAACTTCTCTTCAGTTATGTGGCTATGATTACCTCTGCTTCCTAATTTAATTGACTCTTGAGGATTTCAGATTATATCCTTTTATTTGAAAGAGTTAACTTTTGGCCTACACTCATAAGAATGCCTACAAGAGAGCCCTAGTGACTATGGTGAACAAAGAAAATATTATTTCTTCCCCAAGCACTAGCCCAGTGAAACCTTTTTTTTTAATCTATGGAAATGAGAAAGTGGCATTTTGCTTTCATTTCCCTCCTTCAGCAAATTATTTTAAAGCCAACTTGAGGATGCAAGTTGATAGACCTGCATTTTGTGAGTCAGTAGAGTATGTTCCATATTCCACAAGGCTAGAGATAATTACTCAGATTATGGAGCACCCAAGTGGAAAGGATATTAGTGATGTGAGAGACACAGCATACTTTGGAAGCCTGACCCCTTAGTCAAGACTTGTGCAATTTGAAAATGGCTCTGAGGTTGTTATCTTGTCTGTAAGTAAGGTCCAGCAGCTGTCTGGTCGTAACAGCCAGATTTTGCCATATGGGCTGTCAGAAACAACATCCGTGTTTCCAAAGCAAGCTCTGGGGAGAGGGCTTATTAACGCAGCATGTGGCCTTGTGGAATGCATAATAGATGGCGGCAAAAGAATTGGATGTTTTGCTAGCATACAGTACAGTTGTCAATTTATTCTTGATTGTTCCAAATCCTAAGCCTGTGGTATGCCTCTCCACTCCCCAGAAGAGTCTTTTGTTGCAGTCTGCCTTCTGAGACATGGATTTGGGTCTCAGTATGCCTTTCTGAATTATATTCCAAGAGTATAATTCATTGGTTTCCAGCAACTCCAACCAAAGAGAGAAGGACCTGTATTTACTTAGCCAGAGGCCATCATTAATCCTGTGTCTGATAACAGAAAATAATCAGGCCTAAGTTATTAACCTTTGACTTACTAACTGCTGATCAATATATTCCTTCAGGGCAAGCATTAGGATCTTTGTTGTGCTGATTCTAAAGAGAACTCCCCTCTTTTCATCTGATTGCTTGCCTTTTCAGAGGGGCCACAGACACTGTCAGCCTATGGAACATCAAGTGGGATTGATTTCCTGACTTTGCAAGAATCATCCTTCTCAAGAACTGTCTAACTTAGATCCATTTCAAGAGAAATAGATTTCTCTTCAGGTCTTCCATTTATCCACTGTTCTCTATCTGCCAAGTTTATGGAGGGCCCAAGAAAAAAAGTTGGGTTAAAACAACAACAAAAAACCCATTAAAAATCCAATGAACGCATCACACTTTATCTTGGCATCTCTTAAAATAAGGTATGGAATATTCATAGAATCCAATGAATGAAACTTAGAGAAACCTCCATACAATTGTACACTTTCAGCTGCCATTAGTAAGAGATAGGGGTAACCCCCAAAATGCCATATTGGGATCGACAATATGTCACTCCAATGGACTTTAATATGGACTTTCATCAAATTGTGGGCTTGGATTAGATGACTTCTGAGGTCCCTTCCAGCTCTAGAACTACTGTCCTATTCAGTCACCTAATACTGACATCATCCTTCATCCATATGAAAAACTTCTGTTGAGAACAAATGGAAGTTTGCGTGTTCTTTGCACTGTGGGGTCTTAGAGTTGGAATGGGGAGTCGGGGGTAGGATTTATAAAGCACCTACTATGTAGCAGATACTGTGCTAAGTGCTTTACAGATATTTCATTCTATTCCCACAACAACTGTAGGATGGATGTAGGTGCTATTATTATCCCCACTTTTACTGGTGAGGAAACTGAGGTTAAGTGACTTGGTCAGGATTACACACAGTTTAAAAGTGGCTTCGACTGGATTTGAACTCAGGTCCTCTTGACTCCAGGCTTAGCTGCCCTCTAGGGACCTCAGAGGCCATCTGAACCCACTCCTCTCATTTTACAAAGGAGGGCACTAAAACCCAGGGAGATTAAGTAATTTACCCAATGTATTGGAAGAAGCCACTTGGTAGAGTAACAGCACTAAACTGAGAGTCGGAAGATATGGGTTCTAGTTTGGTGACACAGTGGAGTCAGAAGACCTGGGTTCAAATTCAGTCTAAGATACTCCCTAGCTTCGTCACTTTGGGCAAGTCACTTAACCTCTGATTGCCTCAGTTTCCTCACCTGAAAAAAATGGGGATAACAGTATCTTGATCCCACTGATTGTTGTGAGGATTAAATGAAATAGTATTTGTAAAGCATGTGGCACAATATAAATGCTTATTCCCCTCCAGGTCCAGATTTTTCTACCCTCCAATGCCTTGACCCTGAGTAGAGAACTTTAATTCACTTAATGTCTCAGTTTCATCACCTATGTGAGGGGATCAACGACATCTCACTGGTTTGTGGTGAGGTTCGAATGAGATAATGTCTGGTCAAAGGGGAAAATGCTCTGCTACAAAGTAAACAGGATCCTCTAGAAGGTCAGCTCCTTGAGGGCAGGAACTGCTTTTACCTTCTGCCTTTGTAGTCCCATTACCAAGCAGAGTTCCCGGCACTGTTATTACAGTGTCGATTTGTGGAGAAGTTACCTGCAGAGGAGCTCAGTAAATGTTTTTCTGCTTTTAAACTTCTTCCTGTTATTGTATGAGGTCATCTACTGGGGGCCTCTGTAAGACAGATTTATTTCCCTTTGGTTCTGTGGGGTATCTTCTCCATGTATTCCAGAATTACTTTTATTTGCAATACTCTATAGCTATATGCTATATTTCTTAGAGAATAAAGAGACAGACTTTCTTCCTCATTGTCACAATCTAATCTGATTCATCCTGGAAAGCAATTTATGCTATAATCATCTTTTCCATAAATGTGAGATTTCTTCCTTATTTTCTTTTCATTTTATTCAAAGCCATAATTTTCCTGTGACTTCGATTTAGTGGCTAAAATGATTTCACTTTGACCGGCCAGTTCAAATTCAGTTAATGAGAAACAACATACATATTGATCTGCTTCATTAATTGAAGTAGGCTGTTAAGATAATTCTCATTGATCTTTTTCCCCCCCCCGGAGCTAAAAGACAAAGGAAAACCTTTAAAACATGGGAGTTGTTTTCATACAAATCCAGTAATTTAAAGTGAGAGTATTAAATAACTTTGAGAAAGTTTTCCCTTGGAAAAGAGGAACTGCATTTGTAGGTATATAAGACTTGACCCAAACCAATTTCAAAGAAGAATTTCATTCTGAGGCATTTTCTATTTGAATTAACTAACTTAAGATAACAACAATGAAGAAGCATTGTGTTACTGTGCAAAATTCTAGGTTGTTAGGTAGGTAGCTTAACTTTGCTCCTAATTAGCAAAAAATAGCCTTTTATTCTGAGCATTGCCCATTCATTTAGCTAATTTGACTCAAATAAAAGCAGTGGGTGTCCCATGTGTTCAATCCATTTAGAAGATAGAGTTGGATAACTAATTGTTACTAAGCAAACAGCATTTGGTGGGTGAAGGAAATGTCATTTCCAGTTTTACTGACACTTTCTATAGAAAAAGGAACCTAGAGAATGAAAAAGAATGAACTCAGCTCCATTTAAAAAAACAAAACAAAACAAAAGAGTTGAAAAGAGACTTAGCATTGTCTCGGAGAGTGCTTTGCACTAAATGCTCTCCTTGGTCTGGTTCTAACTTTCAGGGGAAGTACCATCACACACACACACACACACACACACACACACACACACACACACACACACACATTAAAATAAAAGTTCACCCCACCCACAAAAAGAAAATTGTCTGAAGATAACAAGCTATCTGAAGCCTTCAAGAATTTTCCAAGTTATATACAATTGATAGAAAGCATTTCTTCTGTGAAGGTGTAGTGTAAACAGCTTGAAACATTTCTGATGTTTATCTCATTATACCATAAACTTCCTGAGAAGGCAAAAATAGTAGAGGAAAAGAACCCACTCTTCCTTAAAAACAAGTATAAAAGCCGCCCAAAGGGATCATGGGAATTCAAAGGCTATACATACACTATTATTTGACTTTCCTATGAAGTCTTGCATTCTAAGTCTCATCTCAAATGCACTTTAAAACGGGTCTGGAGAGATTTAGTTGAAACAGTTAGAATATGCATTTTTTATTTTAAAGAGATTATTACACATTTAGCAACTTCAGTTTATCAACTGGCACTCATCTAGGATGGAGTTTTATTGTTTAGTTTAGACAACATTTATTTTTAACTATAAATTCTTGCTAAATCAGGCGTTTGCACAAGGGGTATGCATGTGTGCAGGAGGCTGTATGTACACCCATGTACACATTCCAGGCTATAGTAGACACTTTTTTTTCTGTAGGCTTTAGAAATGCCCATGGAATGTCCTCTGGGATACTTATGAGGGAATATAAGGTATTTATAGACCATTCTTCATGTTATGGTTGAAACTAGAGTTAGCTTCTCTGGTTTCCTTTTACTGTGGTACTCCTGCTGATCTCCTTGGTACCTCCACATGTAGAGCTGATGGAAAACATCTGGTGCTGTCCCTTGGAGATCCTTTTATTTGGCTAGCTGCCCGATCCACTTTCAACTAGGTCATTTCTCTCTGATTACAGGATGGTTGGATTTGCCCACAAAAATGTAGGAAGCTGAGGATGCTGTGGAGTCGCCATAGCAGGGATCCTGACTTCATGCCTCGAAGTAGCCATTTATGGCATTCTTGCAGAAGAGGGTTTTTCCACCTCCAAATTCTCCCTTTTAAGAAAGTCATCTTAATACTCCCAGGTTTCAGTTTTCATTTAGCACACTGCTTTCCTCCCAACAAGTTTTGTTTTCTCTATCCAAGTAAGTATTATTTTCTCCAGAGTGTACCAGAAAAGTCCTGGTATTTCTAATAATTCAAACACTGATGCATCATGCTGATATCAGAGTTCATGAAAATTTTAAGGACTACCTTTCCTGAGTTTTGAAGGAGCTATTTATTATTAGAGGTGGTGTTTTATTGTAGTGTAAAAATAAAGATTAGTAGGGTCAGCGTGGCACAGCTCATTGAAAGCTGGCCTTGTCACTAGGAAGACCTTCATTCAAGTCCCATCTCTGATACATACTTGTTGCTCGAAGCCAGGCAAGTCACTTAACCTGTGTTAATTCTCCTGGAGGTCTCTGAGACCCTTTCAGGTGGCTCCTCAAAGTCAGAATTTTTTATTATAATACTGAAATGTTTTAATTTCTAATAGGATAAAATAGCAACAGATATAACCAACATTAACAAAAGCCCTTTGAAGGGTCCTCACTAATTTTTAAGAGTGTAAATGGCCCTGAGGTCAAAAAAGTTTGAGAACATTCCTCTAGGCACTCTCTAAAACCATGAATCTCAGAGAAAGTGCTTATCTGCTTTGGTAGATAGAGTTTCTTCACTTTAAAACCCCCCCCTATCAGTGAAGCTACAGATCTGGCCCCCAAAAACAAAGCTCAAAAAAATGTTTAGACACCTGTCATAGAACATTCAGAAACTTTTGTGTCAGTCTTGACACCCCACCCACCTAATTAGTTGACAAATCTCTCTTTTTCCAAATCTACCAATGTCTCTAGCATATGTCTCCCTTTTGTACCAACACAACCATCATTCTATAAAATATCCTTGTCACCGCTCACCAGGACTATTGCAATAGCTTCCCAGTTGATCTTCCCGTTTCAAGTCTTTCCCCACTGGAATCTATCCTCCATTCAGGTGCCAAAGTGGTTTTCCCAAAGACCAGTTTTGAGCGTGTCACCTCCCCCCACCAATAAACTCTATTGACTCTCAATTACATCTAGGGTCAATAATAAAACTCCTCTATTTGAGGGTTATCATAACCTTTCCCTTTCTACCTTTCCAGTCTTCTTATACTTCACTCCCTTCCATGGGAGCTGTAATATACCTACACTGGCATCCTTTCTGTGTTCCTCACATATGATGCCCTACCTGCCATCTATGCCTTTGTGGTCCTTTTCTGCATTCCCTCCCTCTTCATCTCTGCTACCTTCTGGAATCCCTAGTTTTCTTCAGTCAATGCTCAGACAAAATTCCACTTGCACAATGAGGCCTTTCCCAGTCCTTCCATACTCTACCTGCCTTCCTTGGACTATTGTTCATCTACTCTCTTTATTTCTTTTTTTTTTTGGAGGGCAGTTGGGGTTAAGTAACTTGCCCAAGGTCACACGACTAGGTTTTTGTTTGTGTGTGCGCGTTGTGTCTGAGGCCGGATCCGAACTCAGGTCCTTCTGACTCCAGGACGGACACTCTACTCACTTCGCCACCTAGCCGCCCCAACTCTCTTTATTTCTTTTATGTACCTGATTATTTATGTGTTGTCCTTCTTCATTGGAATATGAGCTACTCAAGGGAAGAGATTGTTTTTGCCTATACCTAGCACTTAGCTCAGTTCCTGGAACACAGGAAATGCTTAATAAATGCTTATTGGTTGATTGATACAGTTGTGTCCAATCATTATTTTTTTCCTGAAAATTCATGAATGAATGAATTTCTAATTTGAATGAAAATTTAGTTCTTATTATGGTGATTAAATTGCAAACTCTCTGATCAATACTTTCTGGTTGGCATTAACCTCCCACCCAAGCTGCTCTCATCCCACTTTTCTAGCCTTATTACACATTAGTTTCATCAGTTGTAATCCAGTGTCCCAGGAAACTGGACTTTCTAATCTTTACACAAAACACTCCCTCTCCCATTTCTAGGCCTTTGCACTTGTTGTCTTCCATGGCTAGAATACATTTCCTCCTCCTCTGCCTTTTGGAATCACTGGTTTTCTTCTGTTCTTAGCCCAAGCACCAACATCTGCATGAGGCCTTTCTTGGTCCCCTTAACTGCTAGTGGAGATTTCCCTCCACTTCCTCCCCTCTCCCCCCAACCTTGTATCTGCTTTGTGTTTTGTACATGCCTCTCTGTGCCTTTTTTCTCCTTTTAGAATGTAAAGTCCTGGAACAGGGACCATTTCCCTTTTGTCTTTGCACACCCCTTCCCCCATTCCCATTCCTGTCTCATAGTAGACACTTAATAAATATTTGTTGATCATTCAACTAACTGATCAGTGAAAAGCAGTATTTTTTTCCTTACCAGTTTTCCCAAAATGCTTTTTGCAATACTCCCATTTTCTCTCTTTGAACTTTGAGATAAACTTTGACATAAACCATACACTTTGTATGCAGTAAAAATTTCTATCACTTCCCTCACATGAAATGGATTCCTTTGTGAGGCCCCACATCTGGGACAATTCTTTTATATTAATTTTCCAATCCTGCATTCTTCAGGAGTTCTGGAACCTGGGGGATAATTTTTTTGGTTGTAGTGGTGGGGGGAGGGGAGGTAAGAGGAAAGGTCAAGAGAGTCTAGGAAGTTTCCAAGGGAGTTGGAAAGCCTGTTTACCTAAATCACATTCTATTTGTGTCCATTAGAATATAAGCTTCATGAAGTCAAGTGCTGTTTTTTTCAATTTTGTCCCCTTCGCACAGTATGTCAGATAGAGAAGTCGATTAATAAAGATTGAATTGAATTATTACAAACATCATTTCTTATTGAAGTAAGGGATAGTCTCCATTTTTCTTTTTTTTTAATTTTTTTTTTTTTAAAGCATTTGGGGTTAAGTAACTTGCTCAAGGTTACACGGCTAGTCATTATTTATGTGTGGGTGCTCATTTTCTGAGGCCGGATTTGATCTGGGGTCATCCCAACTCCGAGGCCGGCTCTTACTCACTGTGCCACCTAGCCGCCCCTTTAGGGCAATTGGGGTTAAGTAACTTGCCCAAGGTTACACGGCTAGTTTTTTTTTTTTGTTTGTGTGGATTAAGTGTCTTAGGCCGGCTCGGAACTCAGGTCCTTCTGACTCCAGGGCCGGCGCTCTATTCACTGCGCCACCTAGCTACCCCTAGTCTCCATTTTTCTTTGTGTCTCTAGTGCCCACCTAGCCCAGTGCCTCGGACATAGGCAGTACTTTACAAATGCTACTTAATGCTACATTTTCTCCTCCACTATTTCTAAACCATGCTTGCCTACACTTCAGCCATCTGCCTCATTCTTCTCCCATAGAAACTTAGACCTGCCCCTGGGACCCTGGCCTCTGGTAGGTGAGCTTTTGTCTTATCTTGCCTAGAAGGAAGCTGCTACACCATTTCTAAGCCATTGGCACATATACCCTTTCCTTTGTCTAGTTCCTCGTTGTATATGTTGTCATCCCCTTTTAGAAAATAACCTTCTTGAGGGCAGGGACTGTCTTGCTTGCTCATATTTGCAATTCCCAGTGCTTAGGACATTGGCTGGCACATTGTAAGCTCTTAATAAATGTCATTTCATTCATTTCCTGATTCTTCCTTTGATAGATTGATAGTATACAATGATCTCAGATGCTAATAATATAAGGAGTTAGACTATTTGACTGTACATTTGATGGAACAGATCACAATTGTTTTTGAGTACATATATCTGCTTTTTGTAGTTTTCCTCTCTTTTTTTTTAACTTCTTGCAGAGTTTAGTTCAGTAGCAACCTGCTTCTCTGAATTTGTTCAAGATTATCGATTTAGATTTGGAAGGGATCTGAGAAGTCATTCTAGTCCAACCTCCTCATTCTTCAGATAAGAAAACCCAGAGAGGCTGTTATTTGCCCAAGGTCAAACAGTAGCAAAGTCAAAATTTGAATTCAGGTTCTCAGACTCCAAATTCAGTTGTTTTCACCCATTTTGTTGCAATTACAGGTTTTTGTGTTGAAGTTTTGTTTTGTTTTACTAAATTGCAATGAAAAAGTAAGGATAATACCTTATTGTTCTTATAACTAATTCTTAATTATTTAGGACCTAATTATCTTTTTATCAATTAATGAGACTTACTGGTTGTTTTCTTTCTAGTTCCCTTTGACTGCCTTTTTCAGTGTTTTTCTATTACTAAATATATCTACCATTAGCTAACCAGAGTAAAGTTTATATACCACATAGCATAAAAGTAAGTAGATTGCTTTGAAGCCAAAGTCATCTATTGCAGGAGTAGAAAAGTATATAACTGAATTTAAGTTATGTATAAAATAATACTAAGTTGATTCTGAATAAGGACCAGAGTATCCCTCCTATAAATAATTAATAATAACAATAACATTTATATAGTACCTTAAGGGTTTGTGAAGTGCTTTGCAGATACCTCATTTTGTCATCACCACAACCCTGAGAAGTAGGTACCATCACTATACCCATTTTACAGATGAGGAAACTGAGGTGGATGGAGGTTAAGTGGCTTATGCTGGGTCCCACAGCTAGGAAGTGACTGAGGTCAGATTTTGAATTTAGGTCTTCCTGACTCAAGGTCCAGCACTCTTCATTGTGCCATCTAGCTGCCAAGTTCACGAATCTAATTTGCCCATCTCTTGCTTGAACATGGTTCTTTTTTGTTTGTTTTCTTCTTTTTTATTGGATTCTGGATAGTTGAAGTTAGTGACTTCTCTCTGCAGGGGTTGTTGCTATAATATCTTTTTTGAAAATATAATACGTATACATATACAGTATGTAGGTATGTGTGTGTTTCATTTTTCCCAATTCTTTTTTTTGTTTTTTTGAGGGCAATTTGGGTTAAGTCACTTGCCCAAGGTCACACAGCTAGGTTTTTGTTTATGTGTGCATTAAGAGTCTGAGGCCAGATCTGACATTTTTCCCAATTCTTGAAAGATATACAAAAATGTGAGTTAACAATTTCTGTAATTCTTTGTATTTGAGGGTAACTGAAAGTTGACTAGGTGGGATCTGAAGCCAAAAAAAGTAGGGTCAAACCTTGGCTTTGTTGTATGCTGCTTTTTTTTTTTGGAGGGCTATTGGGATTAAGTAACTTGCCCAAGGTCACACGGCTAGGTTTTTGTTTGTGTGTGTGTTAAGAACTCGGGTCCTTCTGACTCCAGGGCCGACGCTCTACTCACTGCGCCACCTAGCTGCCCCTGTATACTGCTTTTTGACGTTGGGTGAATTAATTCTCCTTTCTCAGTTTCTTTGTAAAATGAAGAAGTTCACCTCGATGATGGTTCTGATCTCTAGAGTGGGAGGGAAGGGAAGGGAAAGAAAGTGAGGAGAGCAGAAGTCTTTTATTGCCAGCTCATTCTCTTGTGAATTTGGAAGTTATGACAGACACACTTAAAATCTCAAATAGTGTCCATACCACTCTTCTCTCTCCAAAGCAACAAAAGATATAATTTACTTGAAAAGCATCAGCTCCTTTAGTAATTACTAGGGTTATGGGAAGTGGTATGGCATCCCTTAGAGAACTGTCCATCAGTAACACGTAAGCTAATTAGGGTCTTTACAGGATATTCTATGCAAGGCCTCTTATCTGGACAGATTATGACTGCACACATGGAGGATGAAAGTTAAGAGTTAATCAACAATTTGACAAAAAAAATATTAAGCACAAAAAAATTTAACAAAAAACGTATTGTCATTCCTGAGGGACACTGAGCTAGGTGCTAGGGAAGTACAAAATTCAGATTAAGTACACTCCTCTCCCTCATGGAATTGACAGTAGAATGAAAGAGAGGTGATATATGCAACATAAGAAAATTCAAAGCATCAGGCACTGTGCTAAGCACAGGGGATACAGAGAAGGGCAAAGGACAGCCTGCAATCTCAAGGAGCTCACAGCCTAATGGGGAGAGACAGCATTCAAACAGCTATGTACAAAGAAGCTGTATGTAAAATAAATCAGATACCAAATCCAAACAAAGTAATTCAGCAAACATTTATGAAGAACCTACTATGTGCTGAACACTGTACTGGGACTAAGGAAGATAAAAAGTTTAGGTAAGAAAAAAAAAGTTTAGGGAAGACATGATTCCTGCCCACGTGGAACTTCCTCTTGAAAAGGGGGAAATGATATTGGTACAAATAACTCCAGCATGAAATAAAAGAGCAAATATTAAATAGCAAATGATTATGTGAAGATAGGTTGGGGAAAAGGGAACAGACTCATTAGGAATCAGAGAAGGCTTCATGGAGGAAGTAGCACTGTAGCTGGGTTTTAAATGGTAAAGTCCACAAGAGGAGATAGCAAGTAGTTCAGTTTGACTGGAGTGTGGAATGTGTGGAAACAAATGGTCTGAGATGAGACTAGAAAGACAGAGTGGTGTAGATTGTGGAGAGCTTTTAATGATCTTTAACTCGGGCATGAGGGAGCTTCTGTAGGGCCTTGAATGGCATAAGGCAGATATGCCAGTCTGAACAGTAGACTGGAGGGAGGAAAGCCTGAAGGCAGGAATTACTATTAAGAGACTGTTGCTGGCAAGCTGTGTCAGAGATCAATTCTGTAATTAATAATTGCATGGGACTGTACTGATAACTTCCATGCATACAAGGGAGCTGGTGACATCTGCTCACCTCTGTGAACATCCTGTGACCAATCTATAATTTCGTGTTAAATATTTTGGGAGAAGAGTCACAGAGTTCTTAGGGACCTCAGAGACAGTCTCTTTCTCCTTGTACCAAAGCAGGGACTATGTCTTCCCTACCCCCCACTAAGCATCCAACAAATAGTCATCCAGCCTTTGTTTGAATATCTGTAACTTAGGAAGGCGTTCCATTCCATTTTTGCACAGCTCTAAGCTGTTTTTCTTTACCTTGAGCCTAAATTTGCTTCTCTGCACATTCCATGCATTGCTACTGGTTCTGACCTCTGCAGCCAAACAGAACAGGGTGAATCCCTCTTGCACATACCAGACTTCCAAATACTTGAAGCACTATTTAATGCAAAAGTCAATTAGAGAGCAATGGAGAGAGAGCTGGACCAGGAGTCAAGACTTGAGTTCAAATCTTGCCTCAAATACTCACTGTGTGACCCTGGGTAAGTCACTTAATTTAAGTCTGCCTCAGTTTCCTCATCTATAAAATAGATATAATAATAGTGTCTACTGCTTGGGGTTGTTAGGATAAAATGAGATAATATTGGTAAAGTGCTTTGCAAATCTCAAAAACTCAGAAAGCTCATGCTATATTCCAATTTTGTTTCTGCTCAATCTTTTCCAGGCTAGGTTTCTCAAGTTCTTTTAATTCAAAAAACATTTACAAAGCAAATTATGTATGAGGCACTATGCTAGTTTCCAGGGATACAAAAATGATGAAACCATTCCTTCCCTCAAAAAGTTTGCATTAAACTGGGAGATAAAACAGATAAGTGGAAAGGAGGGAGAGTGCATTAACAAGGGGGAGTATCTAGAAAACCTTGCCTAAGGAGGTAGCTGAGTATTGAAAGGTAAAGGTGAGAAGGGAAGGTGTTCCAGGCTTGTAGAACAATCTGTACAAAGGAGATGGAATGTTTGGTTCCAGAAGAGGTTGGTAGACCAGTTTTGGTTGGAACACGTAGTATATGAAATGTCTGGAAAGATAGGTGGAATCCAGATTGTGGAGGGCTTTAAATGACAGGCTGAGGAGATTATATTTTATCCAAGACGCCAGTCATCGAGAGCCCCTGAAGATTTTTAATCAAGGAATGACCTGGTTAGACCTGTGTTTTAGGAACATTTGTTTGCCAGCTGCATGGAGGAGAGTTTGGGGATGGGAAAAACACTAAACAGGGAGAACAGTTAAGAGGCTATTGCAGTAGAGGGGATGAGATTCTGTTCTAGGGTTGGTGGATGTGCAAGTGGCAAAAAAGTGATCAGTTTTTTTGCAAGGTGTAGTCCCTAATCCTTGAACCAGCTTCCTGTCTACCTTCCTTATGAAGCATAATTCATTTATGAGAAGCACAAAACTCATCATCATTCCATATAATTACATTTTAATAAAATCATACTGGGGGGTGCCCATGAGGGGGTGGGTGGATAGGACTTGGGGGTGGGACTAAGACCAGTTAGAAGTGAAAAGTTTCGGCATGAATTCTTTCTTTCTTCCTTTCTTCCTTCTTCCTTCCTTCTTTCCTTCCTTCCTTCCTTCCTTCCTTCCTTCCTTCCTTCCTTCCTTCCTTCCTTCCTTCCTTTCTTCCTTTCTTTCTTTTTTCTTTCTTCCTCCTTCCTTCCTTCCTTCCTTCCTTCCTTCCTTCCTTCCTTTCTTTCTTTCTTTCTTTCTTTCTTTCTTTCTTTCTTTCTTCCTTTCTTCCTTCTTCCTTCCTTCTTCCTTCTTTCCTTCCTTCCTTCCTTCCTTCCTTTCTTTCTTTCTTTCTTTCTTTCTTTCTTTCTTTCTTTCTTTCTTTCTTTCTTTCTTTCTTTTTCTTTCTTATGAATTCTGAGTCTTTCTTTCCCTCTTTCCTTTTTTTTCTTTCTTTCTTTGGTTAAATAACTTGCCCAGGGTTACACGGCTAGTAAGTATCTGAAGCTAGATTTGAACTCAGATCCTCTTCACTCCAGGGCCTGTGCTCTATCTACCACGTCACCTAGCTGCCCCCTGAAGCTATATTTCAATTTATATTAAAGCTTTTAATGTCTACCCTCCACTCTTTGAGCCCACCCCTAACTTTCTCTCCTCCCCAAGCTGTCTCCCCTCAAAAAAAAAAAAAAGAATTACATTGTAGCTCATACTGACAATAGATGCTGGACATTGTGATCAAATCTAGGTTCTGAGATAAAAAGAAGAAAGGGAGTGGTCAGAGAGGTAGGACTAAGTCTATTCCATATACCCTTCTGAAGCTCCCCTGAAATTCACTATATAATGGTCTGTGTAACTCTCACCACCTTGTGCAATGTCTCGGGTTGTTATCTTGAATTATTGCTTAAATAAGTTCTCAGGAATTTAATTAACATGTTTATATATTATCTTCCCACCTCTAAGCTCTTTGTGGGTAAGTATTCTTATACTCAAATGAGATAATATTTGTAAAAGCATAACAATTATTATAATAAAAGCCCAATAAAGTAATCTTTGTAAAAAGTACAGTGTCTAGTGCCTCGTAGGCACTGAATAAATGCTTATTCCCTTTCCCTTCTCCCTACTTGATATCTCCCTGCTACCCCATTGCAGGGCCTTCAGCTTAATAGATTCTGAATTTCTGTTTGTTGGTTTGATTTTGTGCTATCTATTAATGGCCATTTCTCTGTCCTGTGATAAAGGGACAGATGTAAATGGCTTATTCGAGGATTCTTGGGGTCACTTGGAGGATAAAAAAAAGTGCCACCAGGGAGGCTAGGTGGCACAATGAGTAGAGTGTAGGCCCTGGAGTCAGGAAGACCTGAGTTCAAATCTGGCCTCAGACATATAACACCAGCTATGTGACCTTGGGCAAGTCACTTAACCCCAATTGCCTTGGCCTCCCCTCTCCAAAAAAAAAAGCAAGAAAAAGAATTTCCATTAGAATATTTTAAGATTCAAGAGTCAATTACTTAGTCGATTCCACGTCTTATTTACCCAAGTGGTAGTAGTATGTGAAAACAGAGATGTGCCCGAAGAGATATTCAAATTAGCCACATAATAGATTCAAGCAAATAGGAACAAGGATATCTTTCCCTTGGTTGAAGAAAATGTTTTTAGTCCCTTGGCTCATGTTCTTCATAACTTGTTCTTGGACTTGATTATCTAATGTTAATTGCCTGTTCTCTGGAACCAATAAGCAAAATAATGCTGTATTACAAATTATCCTTCATGGATTTAACAATGTTATTCAATGACTTCTTTTAATGTGACTTACAATTAGAAGTTTTGGGGGCAGGACATGTGGAGGCATGAAATCCTACTTTGAAGTAAACTCATGGTACCATTTTTCCCTCTTTTAAGTGTAGTCCAACTTTTACTCAACCCTCATTGGAAGAAGACCTGAGATTGAGCCAGAATCATCTCTAGTTGGAGGATTCCCAAGAGGGAAGATGAGGCCTAAGTGTGATCCAAGAATTTGGATCCAATCTGTGACACTCTTGGGATCTGATGAGGTCAGAGTCTTCTACTATAATCTGATATCTATGATTTCATTAATGGGAGTACTTCTCCCCTAATATATATCATGGTCTTAGTAGAGCATACTTATGGGGGTACTGTGGAGAAAAAAATTCATCACTCTGTGGCTAACCTGGTAATGTCTTTTTTGGCTTAGGTAGAGTAGCCTCCAGACAAAAGATATAGTCAAGTCCTAGATTTGTATTCAATACAGTTTTGTAGGATCTCCTTGAACTTATGCTCCATTGATAGAATGTCCAAAGGGCAAAAGGTTCCCTTCTTAAATAGAATTTTATTTGTATCTAGGATATACTTCATGGAGCAAGTTTCACAAAGGCAGGCAATGTGATATGCACCTCCCTTTCCCCACCTCCCCCCAAAAACACTTTTTGAAAACAAAATCAGTTCATGGAGGAGGGATATGGGGCAGAGATCCCAAACATGATGTGACCCAGGGTGCTATGGGGAACGCTTTCACTTAGAACACGGGTCAAGGAAGGAAGGAACAAAGGAAATAAGGATCGAAAAAGTATTTATTAAATGCTTATTATATGCCAGGCACTGAGGATATCAATAGAAAAAGCAAGTCAGTCCCTGCCCTCACAGGTTTACCCTCTAATTGAGGGAGACAACATGTATAAAAGAAAGTTTGCCTTCAAGGAAGGTTGAAAGTCTTGGAAGATCTAAAGGAACAGCTGCTGGGAGGATGGCAAAGCCCAGGGGTCCTTAGGTTACATAAGTAGGTCATCTGAGAATGCTGGGGGACTGTACAGCTTGGATATAGGGCAGATGGTAAAGCCTGGAGGACATTGGGAAACAGTGGCAGGACAGATGGTAAGGCCTGGTGGTTCTCCTCTAGGGACAGGATAGAGTTGTTGACTTCTATCTCATCCAAGCCCTATGAGCAGTCAAACAACTCTGAAGGGAGAAGACAAGGGGGAGGTGAGGGTGGGAGTAGGATGTGGTAGTGAGTAGGAGTGAGTCTTCTCATTTCTCCCCCTAATCCATCCATCCCAGATTATTTTTGGGACATAGGAGGCTAGAGGAGGAGTGGGAGGAACAAGGGGGAGGAGGGAAGGGAGCCTTCACCTGGCAGAACTGGATTGGTTCTGGGACCATCAGGTTTTGGGAAGGGAAAGAGGAGGACAAAGGAAGAAGGGTCACCTTTTGACCTATTGAGTGTTCTTCCTTTGCTCCCCTCATGTCTCCAATAGGTTCTGGAAAGGAATTAACTATCTAGTAGTTTCCTGTTTTAACTATTTTTTGCTACATAGATGCTAAACTGGTTTTGTGCTACTGAAAGAATTTTAGAATTAGAGTTTTCACAGAATTTTAGAGTTGGAAGACCTATACCCCAAAGGAATTCCTACTAAAACATGCCCATCAAGCAGTTATCCAGCTCATTCTTGAAGGCCTCCACTGAAGGCCACTTTACCACCTCCTGAGGCTGCTCATTCCCCTTCTGGGCAGCTCTAATCATTAGGAAGTTTTTCTTGACTTCAAGCCTAAACTTGCCTCTTTGCACCCTCTACTCTGGAGGACAAAGTGGTCAGCACCCTTAAGAAAAGTCCTGGTCAGCCCACTATACTTGTGACTTTAGGTGTCACTCCTATACCATTTGAGGGATAAAAAGAGGCCCTCATCTATTACATATTCTTGGGTTCATCCTGATTTCTCAGAATCTCAGCAGTACTATCAGATGACCCTGCCTTAGCTTGGCCATTGAGGGGTCCAAATTGAAGCAAAACTCCTCCTCTGTCAGCATCAGACTAGCTACGAGGGGAGATAAGACTAAAGTTGGGCTTGTTTTTAAAGGAATTAATCCTGTGGTGTTTGGTGCTGTTTAGGATGCTAGAACCACACCAAGTTCTCAGAATCTGGGCAGAAACGCAGTCCCCTTCCTCCCATATATTTTGCACTAGCTATCCTTCCTTCCCTCTCAGCTAATTGCTTTATCTTTAGCTCTTGATCTATTCTCTATAAACATTTGGGAATTTGAAAGTCAATTATCAAAAGGAAGGACTGTTTCATAAGAACTTAGTAAGAAAGCACAATGTCATAATGAGGGGAAAGCAAGGTGAGAGTCAGTATGCTAGCTGAATTCCCACAGTCAGTAACTGGTTGAGCAAGAATTAGAATTCAAAACTGCTGACACCCAAGTACCTGGCATAACCACCATAGCCCTGACTTCCTCTCCCACAGAGTGGTGTAATGTATGCAGAGAACAAGAAGGTAACACACAGGATAAATAGGGAGGAGGAAGGGAAGAATGAGAGCTGATATTTTCATTTGTATATTATATATGTGTGTATTTGTATATATGCATATACAATGCATGTATGTATGCACATATACACGTGAATGTGTGCATGTATGTATATGCATATACATGTGCATGTATGTATACACATACACACATACATATATATGCACATACACACTTGTATTTCTTTAAGGTTTGCAATGCACTTTACAATTATCTCATTTGATTCCCACAATAACCCTTTGAAGTCAGTGCTATTATTATGCTCATTTTACAAAAGAGGAAACAGACTGAAATTTTAAGTAACTTGCTCCTATAGCTATAAAGTGCCTGAGGTAGGATTTGAACTTGTTTTCCTTATGGAGTGCAGTATTTTGTCAACTATATCTCTGTTATTGTTCAGTCATTTCAGTCATATCTGATTGTTTATGACCCCATTTAGGGTTTTTCTTGGCCAAGATACTGGGATGCTTTGCCGTTTTCTTCTCCAGCTCATTTTGCAGATGAAGAAACTGAGGCAAACAGGGTTAGGTGACTTACCCAGGGTCACACAAATAGTAAGTGTCTGAGGTCAGATTTGAAACCAGGAAGATGAGTCTTCCTGACTCCCGACCTGGCTCTCTATCCACTTCACCACCTAACATTGTCTTAGCTGCTCAGAAAATACATTCCCTAACTGAGAAATAACCTACTGTATTTAACTGGAGAAAAAAAATGGTTTAGATTGTGGGGATGGAGGATGGTGGGGAGTACTGGATCTTTAACTTTCAGATGTTACAACTGCCTAATTTGTGTTAATCTTAATATCAGTAACTTGGAGAGCTTTGAAACAGTGACAGGGACTTTTTATGAGCAACTTGAGGAATAGTATTTTCTGACCTCAAAAGAGTAAGCAGTTTTTAAAAAAGAAGCTGACTGAGCTTCTGGAGCCTGCTCAGGCCTTGATATTTCAAAATAACCACAACTCAAAGTCTCTCTCCCTCCTTTCTTATAAAGTTCAGTGATTACAAGGTCAGCTTCCTACATGGGCATGAGGCTTCACTGCGGAAAGTTTTACCATAATGGACTCCCAACTCTCTTTAGCCGCTGCAGCTATATAATTTGGAAAAGAGGGCTCTGCCAAGTATGTCTGAAGTTAACCATGCCATCTCTTAGGAGGCACTGAGTCAATACTGGCTCACCCAGCATGATGATCCATTGTCTACGGGGAGCCTAAGTAACCCTTGAGTCTATTACATCATTGTTCATGAAGCAGACAGTACAATTCTACATAAATATAATCCTTCTCAAAACCAGACTTCAAAAAAGCTCTAATAAGGGAGTTTTTCAGAAAAAACTCCATGATAATTTTCTTTAGTGTCACCAGAAATGGATTGCTGCCCAAGGAAGCTGTTTCTAACCCCCTAAAGGTAAATACTTCCCAATTATCCACACCCCTCAGTTCTTCCCACCCCCAAATCTTTTCTTACACACACACACACACACGCATGCACACTCTACATATTTGGTCACCAGTTACTTTTTTAAAAAATTTATTTTTAATTTATGGAATAAAACAAATATTTCTCTATTTCTCTATAGTATAATAAAAAAGATGATTGCACATGAAACTGCAAATCTGTTATGTACAACTTGCTATTCCTTTTAAATATATAATAAAGTTATCATATAAATTTCTTTTTTTTTAATCTTTCCTCCTTCCTACTTTTTTCCCAATCCTATGCTGATCCTACTGAGGATTTAGAGGTCTTACCATCATCATCTAAAGAAGTTGATATAGAGGTCTTTGCATGCCATAAAGTCACTCATGCAATTTCCCATCCCATTCAGGGTCTGACTGCTCTTGCAAAGGAAATGAGGCAAATTAAACATGAGTTTAGAGCAGTGGTCCCCAAAATGGAAGATGAGCCCAATGGAGTCTATGGTCAGGTCTCACTGATTAACCAGTATGAAGCTGGGAAGATGGATCATGTCATACCCTTCTCATGAGCTTGTCTCCATCACAACCCCATCTGTCTTTATCTCCTAGTACATTATTCTGCCTCTTCCCTTGTTCTGCAAGCTCCAATTTTTCCCACCTGAGTTGGGCATTGGTCCCTCAGGAAAGCTATACCCTAAGGAGATCTGGACACCCACTGGGAAACCTCTCCCCACACCATATACCCTCCATATGTATATCCACTCCTTACCCTTCATAGTCCCTTGGGATTGTGGTAGAGCCTGGCTCTATGCTTTGGGTCAGTGATGAGTGAATTAGGGCCCTGCTCCCATGTTTTCATTTGGGGTCCATTAGAAGAACATGTATAGATTAGTTGCAGCAGATGACTGCATTATCTTTTCCCCCAAACTTATTCCACAAACTTCTCTCTTACAATTAAGGATACCAACATCTTTCTGATCACTCAGGTCTGAAAACTCAGTGTCATCTTTAACTCCTGACTCTTACTTACCCTGAATATCTAATCAATTGCCAAATCTTGCTGTTTTTTTATCTCCACATCTTTCTCTTCTGTCTCTTTCTTTGTTGTTGGTGTTGTTTGTCCTTTGTTCTCAAAGAGGACCAGTGACTTGGATTTAAGTGAGACAGGGCTGTGCAAAATCATCAGTCTCATTCTCTCCTCCAGGGTCATCGGAGTCAGTGACAAGACATAGGTTAAGATGACTGATTATGGCCCCAGATGGGGACCTTGGCCCTTTTAAGCTAAGGTCTTTCCCAGGTCCCAGATTGTCTGAGGTAACACCTATTCAGTGATTAAAGGCTAGGTAAGAATTGAGGCAAATATTGCCTTCACAAACTGGGAGGGGAAGACCCTCAAGAGCTTCTGGCCAGAACAGAAATGATTGCTATTTATATTTACTGAGCTTTATAACCCAAACATCATCTTTCATCTTGATTATTGCCATAGCCTTCTAAAACTGGCCTCCCCTGCCTCAGGTGTCTCTTTCCTATCCGCTCCGTCCTTCACAGAGCTGCTAAAATGGTTTCCCTCCCACATCTTCCTCTTTTCCTCTTTCTCTCTTAGCTGAAGACCTTTGTTTATTATTTTACTGAGAAAATTGAGGTCATTCTAAGTGAGCTGTGGTGAGCTTCCTCTCCTCCCAATCTCTTCATCTGATAACCCCTTAATACCATCTCCCACTCCTCAGGGTTCCCCAGACCACCTCTTTATGAAGCCCAACATTTCTACCTCTACACTTGATGCCATCTCTTCCATCCTTCTCTAGCTGTCTGCATTCACAGTCACCCCCTTTATCTTTTGAATTTTCAACCTCTCCCTACCAAGTGATTCTTTCCCTAGTGCCTTCAAACGTGTCCAATCCTCTCCCATTCCTAAAACAGGCCCCAAACAAACAGCAAAACTCCCATCTTCCATTAGACCCTCCCATCCCTTCAAGATGCTGTCCTATCTTTCCTCATTTTTACATCCTAATTCCTTGAAAAAGTTGTCTACATCCCCATCCTTCTAGAACTTCCTGTCTTCTTACTACTCCTCAATGCCTTGTAATCTGGTTTCCCACCTCATCACCTAACTGCTCTGTCCAAAATTAACAGTGGTCTCTTAATTGCCAGAT
Source organism: Gymnobelideus leadbeateri (assembly GCA_011680675.1). Classification (NCBI taxonomy): domain Eukaryota; kingdom Metazoa; phylum Chordata; class Mammalia; order Diprotodontia; family Petauridae; genus Gymnobelideus; species Gymnobelideus leadbeateri. Next base: position 218,448 of record WOXC01005527.1, read on the forward strand.
TTGATGGTATTTTGTAGGTCCTAATTCTTCTGGATCTATCTTCTTTACTTGATGCTGTTACATATCCTCCTCCTGGATACTCTCGCCTCCCTGAATTTTCATGGCACCACTCTCCTCTGGTTCACTTCCTACCTCTCTGTCCTTTCTTTTTCAGCCTTCTTTGCTGACTCAACATCCATATCATGACCCCTAATTATTGGTGCTCCCCAAAGTCCCATCCTAGGTCCTCTTCTTTCTTTACACTCTCTTGGTAATCTCAACAATTCCCATGGGTTTAATGACTGAGGTCTCTCCAGGCTCAGCACCAGCCTTTCCCTTGAGCTTTTGTCCTGTATCACTAATTTTCCATTAGATATTTCAAACTAGGTATCTTAAATTCAGCATGTCCAGAACTAAACTTATTATCTTTTCCCCTAAACCCTCCCTTCTTCCAATCTTCTCTTTTTCTTTTCAAGCCTCCACCCTCCTTCTGGTTTTCCCAGGTCCATAATCTTGGCATTACTTTTGACTTTTCTGTCTCCTAAATCCAGTATGTCTAATTGGTTGCCAAATATTTCCATTTCTCCCTGTAACAAGTTCTCTTGCATTCAGCTGTTGAACAGCAGCCACCTTAGTTTAAGTTCTTACCATTTTCACCTAGCTTATTGCAGCAGCCTCATAAATGATCTTCTCTACCCACTCCAGCCCATCCCATACACTAATGCCAAAATAACTTTCCTTAAACAGAGATCTGACCATGTGATGCTCCCATTCAATCAACTCCAGTGAATTCCTCTTGCCTTGAAGATAAAATATAAATTTCTCTGTTTAGTTTTTAAAACTCTCTACAATCCAGCCCCAAGCTACATTTTCTATGTCATTGTATATTACTCCTCCTCCTCCATTTTGGAATCCAGCCAAACTGGCTTTCCCTCTATTCCTCATTCAGAATACTCCACATGCCTCTGTTCTCCTGCATGGTTTGGAATGACCTTGTCTCTTTACCTCCACCTCAGAGTCCCTCCCTTCCTTTATGCAACTTTAGCACCTTCTTCTGTAATGAAGACCTTGCTGATCTCCCAGCTGCTCATGCATTTCCTATCTTGTATCTAACCACTTTGAAGATATTTGTATTTATTGACTTTGAGCTGTGTATATTTTTATGTGTACTTGTTGTCTACACCCCAGTAGAATGTAAACTCATTGTGTGTAGGCATTGTTTTTTTTTTCTCTTGTATCCCTAGCACCTACCACAGTGACTGACACATATCGAGTATTTAATAAATACCCATTGATGGATTCCAAAACTCAGATCTAATCATGTCACTCTACTGCTTAAAGTCCAGTGGCTCCCTATTGACTCTAAAACCCAATGTTATTCTATTTGCATTTTATTCTTAACTTTAATTATTGTCTGTTTCACAATATACATACTTATTAGTACTGTAGTAATATATGTATGTATATATATATATATATAATTTATAAATAAGTAGATTCACAAATATTGGGAATGCATGCTCAAACGTTATTTACTAATTGTTGTGAACAGTCAAAAAAGTTTTCAGACTACTAGTTTAGAGCACTTTGTGAAACTTCCAGGGACAGCTTTTCCTTCCAGTCTCATCTAAAAAAAGTTCAAGTTACCCATTCCTTCCTCTCACCCCAGTGGGCAGCCAAACAAATCTCCATTTAGATAAAGCTCAATCCTGGTCCCATTGCTCATTAGTGATGCTGGGAAAAAGCAAAGGGAATAAAGGCACAGAGCCATGGGATATGAAAAAAGAGAAAAACATTTATCATGGCCATGGTATTTTCTAAGGCTATGAGAGAGTTCAGAAAATGAGTTGAAAGTCTGTACTGCCAGCCATAATTCTTTGTGTGAATAAATCCAGGTGGCTGGTTTTCCTTTCAGCATGGGATTTCATATTAAAATTAATAATAGTAGAGTGTATTTATAAAGTGACTTTCAGATCCTTTAGGACAGCAGCATTTTTAACATATGGTCTATTGTCTGAATAGAACTCACAAAGTGCCATTGTTTGGCCCATTAGTGCATATTTGTCATGTTAAGAATTCAATACAAAGTTACTTCATTATTTGGACCAATTGCTTCTTTACCTTATGGGCCTTGGAATCTTAAACCAACAGTTTGAGGAATCTTGTTTGCAAGGAAGAGAATCTCCCCAAGGTGAGGTGAAGGAGAAAAAAACACACCCATTAGGTGCAGAGTTGAAGAAACCAGGGGACCGTGGTGGAGCTATGAAGCTTGTTCTGCATGGGGCAAGTGTTTCCAAACTTCTTTGTGATGTTTGGCTTTCAAATGCCTTTTTTTTCTCTCTCCATATTGTCCACACATTTGAGAGGGTATTAGAGATAAGTCTGGGCAATACTGAATTGGCAGCCAAACAGGAGTGACTCACTGACAGCCATTCAGGGAATTATGCACAGAAAGCTTCTGTCAATAAAGCAGAGACAAACATTGAGAAAAGATTTTAATAGAACATGTTTCCTGAGTTAAAAAACGTTCCTGTGGTAAAAGACCAGAGAACACAACTGTATACACAGGCTAATTCCTTCCTGAAATATTTTGCTTGTAAATCTGTAAGCCCCAAATCCTTGATATTAACTCTACTCTTTTATCTTCCATAATAACAGCTCATCTTTTTTTTTTTTTTATAGGATTTTACAATGCATCTTCCTCACAACAACCCTATGGAGGAAGTGAATGCAAACTATTTAGCAGATGAGAAGAATAAGGTTCAGAGGATTTAAGTGCAATCATTTGCCAGTAGCCAGTAGCATCTGGAGGATTTGAATCCAGGTCCTTCAGATCCCAAGTCCAATGTTCTTTTTACCCCATCTCTATATATAGAAGAGGAGAAAAGGTGTCGGACAGAGGACCCATCTGGTTAAGCTTGTCTCTAGCCGAAGAGAAGAGGGAGCAAGAGAAGTAAAAAAAAAAGTCACTGGAAATTCTGGAATTAAAATAACCCCAAACTATGCATTCTATATTGTAATAAGCCATTCCCCCCCCCCCGCCCCCCAGGATTAAATTTCACTTATACTTCTATAATCAGCTGGAGCATATCTAGGAACATTCCCTTGATGGGCCCTAGTGAAAAGAATCAGATGGTGGGCATGATGGAGTGGTCCATTTAAGGACAGTCTTAATTCAAAACCAATTACAATGGAAGCTGTGATGTTTTTTTTTTTGCTTTTTTTGGAGGGCAGTTGGGGTTAAGTAACTTGCCCAAGGTCACACGGCTAGGTTTTTGTTTGTGTGTGTTAAGTGTCTGAGGCTGGAACCGAACTCAGGTCCTTCTGACACTAGGGCCGGCTCTCTACTCACTGTGCCACCTAGCTGCCCCAAAGCTGTGATATTTTGAAGGAAACAAATCACTGAAAAGCCGAAAAGAAAATGATGGTGAGCATGTTCTAGGAAGCATAGGTCCTGGGCCAGAGATGGAATACTTGAACAAGGGCTAGGAAGAATATTCTGCCTGAAAAGTTGTCCCTATAAGGAGGGCTTTAAACTGAAAATGGGAGGTGTTGAGGAGAAAGAAAACACTCATATTGTTGTATACAGTCACCAAGCCAGATACCCCAGAGAGGAACAGTTACAATGTAGGACCCATAGTGCTGGTGACAACCAATAATTCACAAGCTGCAATATCCATGAAGAAGGGCAGCTATCTGTAAGTAAGTTCAGAGTATTGATATTCAACAAAGGGAAATGGAAATCCTCATGCAAAGGGTCAAATATAATCTGTAAGTATAATTAAGTTATGGTAGGATGTAATTTGTAACGAGAATGTGGTAATGGAATTCAGTCTACAATCATTTTTAAGGCACCTACTATGTGGCAGGCATTGGGCTAGTAGGAGGGGAACCAGAAAAAAGAAATAGTCCCTAATCTCGAGGAGTTTCCTTTCTGTTGAGGTTTATTTAACAGACATTCTATTTACACTCTATTACATTCTAAGATGTGCATACGTAAGTATAGACAGAATAGATACCAGGTAATTTAGGAGGAAGAGTAATAGCATTTGGAGGGTGTGTGTGTGTGTGTGTGTGTGTGTGTGTGTGTGTGTGTGTGTGTTTTGGTGGTGGGGGGAGATGATAAATTCAGTTTTTGGATATATTGAGTTTCAAATATCTCTGGGACAAAAAGTTCGAAGTGTTCAGTAGGCAATTGGTGATGCACGACTGTAGCTCTGGAGAATCATAAAGAGATTGATAATTAAGCCCAGGGGAATTGATGGGATCACTAAGAGAGAGGAAGAGAATACACATTTTTTTTTTGGAGGGGGCAGGGAAAGCAATCAGGGTTAAATGACTTACCCAAAGTCACACAGCTAGTTTCAAGTGTCTGAGGCTGGATTTGAACTCAGGTCCTCCTGACTCCCAGGCCAGTGCTCTGTTCACTGTACCACCTAACTGCCCTAAGAATATACCTTATAAAAAAGAAACAGATTAGAGAAAATATACTTTGAAGATGCATGAACTACTAGGGGAAAAGAAACAATGATGTGGTGGGCAGACCAGCTAGTCAGTAGGAGGAAATGGTTGATGGGTTTCAGAGCAGATCATTAAGCTGATGCAAAATAAAGATGTAATCAGTTATGGGTATGTCAGATATCCATGTACATTCTAGATTTCTCTGCTAAAAGTGGAGGGGCTGAGAAACTTTTGACTTTGCTTTGCTGGTAATTTAATTTTTTAGGAAATAGAGGAAACTATAAAAGAATGGTTGCTCTGGAACTTATTTTTGATCAATAAAGAGAAATGCTGATGCACAGATGATGGGGAACTTTAAAAAGGAAGAAGGAACAAGACCGTCTTAAGAGTATGTACTAGATTACTAGGGAAAGCTAGGCATAGTCTAACCTGCAACATAGATTTTTTTGGAGCATGGATTTTGAAGAATTCAGAGTAAGGATAGGTATAATCTTCTGATCTAAAATATATATGGTAGGAATGAGTTCAAGAGAGATGGGATGCTCCCAGAAATGGCATTTTGATGACATAAGCACAAATGATTCCTATGAGAAAGAAATCAGGGAGCTATGGAAAGAATCAAAAAGGCTTGTATAGGAAACTGAACAACCCAATAAGATCCTAAAATAAATTAGCAATCCATCAACACGTATATATTAAGCATTTATTATATGTTGGGCACTGTGTTAAGCACTGGGGATACAAATTTATATAATAATCCCTATTCACAAAAAAGTCAGAAACAAAGGTAGGAAGCTAAGGGTTAATTTTTTTTTTTTAAAGGGCATTCTTGTAAGAATGTCAGGAACGACAAGTTTAGAACATTCTGAGATTTCTGATGAATGTTAAGAATGACAAACTGACTTTTACAAAATAGCTAGGGGGCAATAGGGCTACTGTTTGGGAGATGATGGGACAATGATAATGGTTTCCTGAGAGAAGGCAAAAATACTCAATTCCTATCTTCTGATTTCTCTACAATGAAAATAATTTTCAGACTAGAAAAGATAGAATAAAAGTGGTTTGCAAGACTTTGAAACCCAAGATAAGCAAATAGTTGTTAAGAGAGCATCTAACTGTCTTTAATCAAGCAACAGATATTTATTATGCATCTATAATGTTTCAGGCATCACGTATGGTAGGTCCCTGAAACAAAGACAAAAATGAAATAATAGAAACATGAGAATGCCCCTGTTCTCAAGGTGCTTATATTCAATAAATTGAGTCACTAGGCTCAGATAAATGATATCTCAGGACACAGGGGGGGAAATGCAAACTGGTTGATGTGACTTCTTCAAAAAAAAATTCTGGAAAATAGCAGATGTGCAGTAGGATTAATGGTGGGCAAATGTGATCCCAATTTTTAAAAAAGTGTTTTATTTGTCTCTTTTGTATTTCTATACTTTTATCCTCCAATATTCCCCTCTCCCCCCACCCTCTTCTAGCTATAGAGTCAATCCTTATTACAAAGAATATTCAAAGAGAGAAGGTGGATTTTTTTCCAACAATAGGCCAGCAAGCTTGACTTTAATTCTTGAAAAAATTCTAGAGTCTATTATTAAAAAGATGATTTGTGGGCACTTAAAAAAGTGATCAGTGATCACTCTGAGTCAGAATGGGTTCATCAAGAAAGAATCATATCAATCTAACTTAATTTCCTTTTTTGATCAGTGTTTAAATGGGAAGGTGAGGGGAATGGCATAGCTATGAATATCTAGATTCCATCAACGCATTTAACAAAGTCATTCATGATATTCTTATGGACAAGATGAAGAGATGTGGACCCCAATGATTATTAGGTAGATTTGAAATTGGTTGAATTGTTTGTCCCAATGAATCAATAAATGATGAATGGATCTTTGTCAGTCTGGATGAAGGTCACTGTTGGAGCATCATAAAGTTTCTAGTCCTTGGCTCATTTTGTTAATTTTTAATATATGTGCAGCTAGGAATATGAGCTTTTAAAGAGCATGCCCTTTTTTTTTTGTTCTTGTGTTCTCAGTGCTGAGATGATACTTTGCACATAGGTGTTTAATAAATGTTTGTTGAATGGAACTAATGGAATCTGGATCCAAAAAGAGGCTAGATGATCACTTGTTGGGAATTACAGAAGAGATTCAGGTTTTAGGAAGGAATTTGATTAGATTACCTCTCAAAGCCCAGTCTCACTCTATGATTCTATGCTTTCATCACTCCTAGGAAGAGTTTTAGTTATAAAGAAACACATATTACTCTTTCTTTATCTCTTTACATTCAGAGAACATTCTCTGAATTCTACTTTAGACTCAGTGAAATGTTCAAGCTGAGATCTCAGTGGAACTTATTTATTTAACCTTGTAAATAGAGCCAATGATGATAATATCACATGAAATTCTTGGATGATGCCATTTCATAGTACACTGAGGTCCCCTTGACCCCAGACATATCTGAAATCTTTTATTTGCTACCCTGTAAAATACGAAGTATCCTATTCTCACATAATACTTGATTTACGACTTGAACTGTTGACAATGTGATCCTGTGGAAATATGGCTGGAGTAGGAATTTAAACCCATGCTTGAGGACTGGATCTTTTATTTTCTAGGTTTGGCACCTAGGGCAGGTCATTTCTTCTCTCCAAGACACAGTTTTCTTACCTGTAGAATATGGATCATAATTACTGGTTATACTATGGACTTCACAGGGTTATATTGAGGAACATGCTTTGTTAAGCCTTAAAATGCTGTAGAAATGAGAAGTGCTGCTGCCTAAATTAGGAATAATGAGAAACAATGAAACTCAGCTACAAATATAAAGAATGTGCTTTGGAATATACTACTGGAGGCAACTTGGAACTGATATTTAGAAAATCAAAAAAAGACCACCCATAATGTACTTCTGATAAAAATTCCACTTGAAAGGCACTGCAGGAAAATATGCTAATGAGCTACAACTATAGAATTGAATCCCATGATTATAGTAAAATTAATACTTTATAATTTTTGCCAGTTCTATACTAAGTGAAGTAAGAAACTGAGGCAATTATCGAGTGTAGGGTTTTCAGCCAAAGCAGATCTTTTTGGCTTAAGTAATACCAATCACAATGCGTTATAATTGCAATGCAATGAATAGTGGTCCAAGAATTGCAGACCAGGTTTAATGTACTTTATTATTTCAAGGATTTTTGATTCTTTTGGTGTGGATGGTGTGAGTATTCCCTCCGCTGGGATAGATTGCAACTCAGTCTCCTCTCTGACTTCAGTGATCTTTGAGAGTTGCTAGGGTTGAAAAATTCCTCATCCTGTAGCTGTTTCTGAGACAAGAGGCACATGTGATCTATACCTGGGCCCACACTTGAAAACTTTCCAGCTCTTGAAGACCTTGCCTGAGCTTGCAGTTTACTGTGAGAGCCTTGGAGAATGCAGGACCTCCTCCCCACCACAATGAGGCATTGGAGGGAGGGGAGGGGATGCTGCCAATGGATTCACTGATCAAGGCCCTTAATCAGGATATTACATGGTGAAATGTTCCCCTGACCTGTCTGTGAACCCTGCAGGCTGTTCAGTAAGCAGACCTGCTTTCTTTTTCAGCCTTCTTCTAATTAGGTGTCCAGTAGTTGTGGAAGGGGTCAGGGACTGACTCTGAAATCACTTTCCTGTCTTTGCATCAGATCAAAAGAGGCTGTTTGGAGGCAGAGGGGATCAGGGAGGAGCTGGTCCAGCTCCTTGTCTATTATACCTGGAAAGGGATGGTCACAAAAAGTGTATTCTAAGTGAAGAGGGAGAAAAGGAGAGAGATAGAGATAGAGAGACAAGGAGAGATACACACACAGACACAGACAGAAAAAGGGGAAGAGGGAAAGGGGAAGAGAGATATAGAGAGAAAAAGAAATGGGGGAGAAAGGCAGAGTGGGAGACAGAGAGACAAAGAAGGGGAGGGAGAGAGAGGGGAGGAGAGAGGAAGGAGAGAGAGGGAAGAAAGAAGAGGGAAGGAGAGGGAGTGAAAGGGGAAGGAAGAGAGAGAGATAAAAGAGAGAGGGAAGTGGAGAGACAGAGAGGAGGAGAAAGAGGGGGGCAGAGAAGGATGAGGGGGGGAAGGGAAAGAGAGTGAAAGAGAGAGACAGAGAAGGGGGAGAAAGGAAGAGAGAGTGGGGAGAGAGAGGAGAAGAGCAAAAGAGAGAGAGAAGAGGGAAGGAGAGAAAGTGGGGGAGAGGAGAGAATAGAGAAAAATAGAAATAGATAAGAGAGATAGAAATAAATTAGATTATGTGCATGATTATTTTTATTATTATTGTTATTATTTGTAGCAGGGATCAATAGTGATTTCAAAAGACTGATGACAAAACCTACCTTCTGTCTCTTGGCAGAAAGATGATGGACCAGAAGTGTATAACCAGATGTGAATTCTCAGATGTAGTCAGTTTTTTAATTTGTTTTGCTTGACTTTGCATATTTGTTATAAGTAAGCATTTTTTCATGGAGGAGGTTGAGGAGGAAAGTGAGTCAGTGTGTAGTAATAGACATGGCAAAAATAAGTAAAAAATAAATTAAGATATTTTATTCATTGACATTAATTAATTTATAAATGGTTTAGTTGGTTGTATTGATGTTCCATATTGAACTTTTAATAGCACATTTAATAAAAATACGACATTTAGCATTTAGTGGGACTGTGTAAGTATTGTCCAGCATAAAAATGTAGGTAAAATCTTTTTGCATCACCTAATGGGAATGAAATTAATTTATCCCAATAGAGAAGTCTAAATAGACGCAGAATGATGCCATTTCATACAGGTCATTTGTGGTTTCTTTTATTTCATCCTCTGTCCCTCAGATGTCATCCAGCTTCTCACAGCCATGTGTTGTTGCTTAAAGCGGGGGGGGGGGGAGTGGACGGGACTGGGTGAGCAAGAATGTTGGTAGATTAGAACAAGCCCATCACTAGTCCTAGAAAGTCAGCTAAGAGCTCATGCAGAGTAGGATGTGTAATCTTCCCTGAACAAAAAGCACAGTAACTTGGGTAGCCCTGGGCACAAAGTTGAAGCAGGTCAGGATGTTCCCAGGTGGCTTTCTTCTACCCAGTCACCCAGCTGGCTCACAGCTAGCTGTCAACTAACAAGTAAGGTGTTCACTGATAACTGATTGCTTCTATATTTGCCTCTCCCAGGAGTGCACCCATGCCTTGCTATGTAAATAGCAGAATTATCCTTCCCAAATGTACATATAGATTATTGGTGCCCAGTTTATGGACCTCTCATTGGTTTGGTCAGCCCTCAGTCAGACATACTGTACATTGACCCTGACATTGTGATGTCATTTTGGTCTTTTTTGATTACAAATGACAAACATTCGTGAGCAGGATTATGAATTACCTCTTAAGTTTTTATTACCTTTTTGATGTCTGAAGACCATTTTCACTTGGTGAAGAGATAAATGAGAAACATGCAAATGCATTATGGAGCTGTGTATGATCCATGGTCCTGTAGTGAGCTTCCTGCCTCTCCCCAGGGAAAAATCTGTCCCTCTCTTCTCTATTGTGTGCCCTCCCCACTCCCACCCCTAGTACCACAGTGTTTGGCAGAATTTTTACCAATCCTGTCCAATACCAATACCGTGGGTTTTTTTTTTTTTTTTGTAAAATCAGCTCTGAGCTTTACTCAGAAGTTGTTGTTGTTTTTTCTTTTTTTGGAGTGGGGAGGCGAAGCAATCACGGTTAAGTGACTTACCCAAGGTCACACAGCTAGTAATTGTCAAGTGTCTGAGACTGGTTTTACTCTTCTTTATTCATAGCTAGCTCTACCTCCCCAGAAGCTACCTTGCCCACTTTGGGATGACCTCCTCCTTTGATTGGTGAGTCCAAGGTTGTGAATGCCATTTTTTGAGGGGCCCCAGTCATGTTATTCATTTTATTTCCAGGTCATCTAACTCTCAGGCCTGTTCCAAAGTAACTGCCCCATTCTTGTGCCCATGGGTACTCTTTGTCTTCCCCTATCAGAATGCAAATTCTTTGAAAGTACGGATGGTCTTGTTTTCTTATAGTTGTATCTCTAATGCCTAGCACAGTTCTGGGCATATGCTAATTGCTTAATAATTTCTCTGTTTCTCTCGTCTGTCTCTATCTCAGATACATCCATCTTTCAAAACATAGTATTTGTAATCAGAATAACCTAACCCTTATTTAGAAGAAGGGTCTCTGTTAGAGTCAGGTCTTACTGAAAACCTCTCTATCCCCCAACCTTCCCACTGCTTTTTATGACTCGAAGACCATATGGAAACTTCCTTTGCATAATCTTTCCTGTAACCTGACTTCCAAAGGCCACCCAAACAATTACCACCACTATGCTGTTCCAGACAGTGGACAGCTAAGTGGTTCAATTAGATAAAGTAGGGACTTGGCCTGAGGAAGGCTTGAGTTCAAATCTTGTTTCACATACTTTTTAGCTGTGTGGTTCTAGATAAGTCAGCTTCAGTTTCCCCATTCCACCACTATAGTGATAGTATAACCTTACAGGGCTCGAGGATTAAGTGGGACAATATTTGTATAGCACTTTGTCTAACCTTAAAGTGCTATAAAAATGCTAGCTATTATTAGACATCTGCTGGGGAGGTAGAGCAAGTAGAGAGAAGGTCTAATTGCCATTAGAGCTGTTGGTAATTCTTTATTAAAAACTTCTTTTATACCTCTTAAAGAAGTATTTCCTTAGCTGAATATATTACTACTTTTGTATTTAAAAATAAGAAATGGTTTATTATTTTGACATTTTCAGGCAGTCAGAAGTAATTGCTCAGGATTAATGGTATTTTAAGCCCTTGATTGACAAATTTTCACCTAGCAAACTGTTTTCAGTGCACTAAATGCTGTTGTAATTTGAGTGATGGAAGTATTTTAATTTATTCTAATGTGATCTTTAGAATGGATAAGCCCTCAAGTCCCAAAGGAATGAATGTCTAATGGTGAAAGTGCATTCATCAAGAGAAGGGAGAGATTCTGGAACCCAGGAAATTAAGACTCCTCAATTCCTATCATATCCATAGCTTATGACTTTGCCTACTCATAAGATCATCTCAGTTTAGCAAATTTATTATAGACCATTTGGGATTCATTCTTAACAAAACTCTTAAACTTAAAAAAATTAAAAACTTAACAAAACTCAACAAAAACTTCTTAACAAAACTCTTAAAAAAAATCACTCATAGTGTTCAGCCATGGATGAGCATCCTCTCACTTCCCAGTTCTTGGCCACCACAAAAAGAGCTGCTATAAATATTTTTCTATATATAGGGGACAGAGTCTTCTCATTCATTCATTCTTTTCTTTCCTTCCTTCATTCATTCAATAACAAATATTTCTTACAACAGAAAATCTGTGTCTTTAAGAATAGGAATTAAAGAGAAATTGTTGGCCTGCACTGGTAGAGGGAGTTTTTATGGAAATAATTCTATTTAGAATTTTAGAGGTGGAAAGGAAACATAGAAATCATCTAGTTCAGTCTCTTTATTTGACTTACAGAGAAACTGAGTCCCAGAGAAGTTAAATGTCCAGGTCAAAGTCACACAACTAGTTAATAGCAGAGCTGGAGCTAGGTTGGGACTCCTAACTCGTATCCAGATTTAAATGCAACCATCTCTATATTTTTATATGAGTCAAAATAAGGTTAAAAAATAGGAACCTGGGTGGTAGCATCTAGGAACTAGGTCAGCTGATAACACATGATAATTATAAATTTGGCAGAATGACAAGACAGGATTTTTATATCAGATGAGGAGAGGGGGAAGGAATAGGGAAACATCTGGACCAATGATTTTAGAGATGTAAGTTATTGCTAGTGTGGAAATTCCTCCACCAGAACAGAAAGGCAACTCTTCTGTAACTTGTAATTTTAGAGTTTCCTGGGATACTGAGAGGTTAAGAGGCCTGTCTATGGTCATACTGTCAAGGCCAGCCCTTTATCCACTATACTAGATCACTCTATAATTATATTGAATTACCAAAAATCATGTTACAGTTATATACTATGTGAAAGGAATGAATGGATACAAAATATTTTCTAATTTGGGAAATTATTTTAAGGAAGGCTCCGTTTATTCCTATACTTTCTAGTGTTTTTAATGGGAAATTATTTTAAATAATTTATTTTTTCTTGATTACATGCCAATACATTTTTAACATGAATTTTTTTAAAAATTTGAGTTCTAAATTTTCTCTCTCCATTCCTAATCTGTCCCTTCTCTGAGACAATAAGCAATTTGTTATAGCTTATACATGTTCAATCATGCAAAACATATTACCATGTTAGTCATGTTGTAAAAGAAGACACAGATCCAAATGGGGGGAAAACACACAAAAAATGCAGAAAGTGAAAAATAGTATGCTTCTATCTGCATTCAGGCTCCCATCAGTTCTATCTCGGCAGATGGATATAATTTTTCATCATTTGTCTTGTTTTAAATCATTTTAGATCATTGTATTACTGAGAAGAGCTAAGTCAGTCATAGCTAATCATTGCACAATGCTGCTGTTTACTGTGCACAGTGTTCTCCTGGTTCTGCTCACTTCACTTTGCATCAGTTCGTGTAAATCTTTCCAGGTCTTTCTGAAATTCACCTGCTCATCATATCTTATAGCAAATAATATTCCATTATAATCACATACTACAACTTGTTCAGCTGTGGATGGGCATCCCCTTATTTCCCAGTTCTTGGCCACCACAAAAAGAGATGCTATAAATATTTTTGTACATATAGGGGACAGAGTCTTCTCATTCATTCATTCACAAATATTTCTTACAGCAGAAAATCTGAGTCTGTAAGAATGGGAATTAAAGAGAAATTGTTGCCCTGCATTGGTAGAGGGAGTTTCATCACTTAGAAGTTCTCTGTTCTAGTGAAATCATAAGTCCAACGTTTATCCCCAGTGCCTTCTCTCCCGTTAGACTGGGAGCTCTTTGAGAACAAGGACTATCTTTTGCCTTTATTTGTATCCCCTTGGGCTTAGCACAGTGCCTTGCACACAGTAGGTGCTCAATAAGAGCTTGTTGACTGACTTAAAGGCACAAGAAAAATCCTGTATAAGATCTGAGGAGGAAAAGGTGTTTGCTGACTGGGGGTACATAAAGGTAAAGGATATATAAAGGAGGTGTATGTTAGCTTGATTCTAAAGAAAGGATAGTGTTTCAACAGGTAAATGAGTGGGGGGCGGGGAAGGGAAAGAAATTCTATCCAGAAGCAACAGTATGAGCAAAGTCACAGAGGCAGGAAATGATGGGACATATAAGAGAGGGAAGGGAACAAGTATTTATTAAACACTTACTTTGTTCCATGCAGTGTGCCAAGTACTGCACAATTAACAACTCTATGAGGTAGGTGTTATAATTATCCCCATTTTATAGATAAAGAAGCTGAGGCAAACAGATACTTGAATAGAGTTACTCAGCTACTGAGTATCCAAGGCAGAATTTGAACTCAGATCATTCAGACCCTAAGCCCAGAGTGAATGGTATCTATCTCTATTAGATACTAATAGATATTATTAGATACTAATTCTCTCTTATGCCTATAACATATATAATTTTATGTTACAGTTTTTATATATGTGTCATATAGCTGAACTACCCTGTAAGATCTTTTAAGGGAAACAGTGAGTATCTCCTTTTTAACTGGGAAATAAAGTGTGTAGAGCACCATATTTTCACATGATTGTAAAGGAAGGGTTGGCACCAGGTTGTGGAGAGACTTAAATGTTAAGTTTAGAAATTTGAATTTTATTCAGTAGGCAATAGGGAACCATTGAAGGTTTTTGAGTGAGAGGGACACGACCAGATCTATGTATGAGGAAGATTGTTTTAGCAATGATTTAAAGAACGAATGAAAGGGAGAATGAAAGAATGAAAAAAAGAATGAATGAACAGGAGAGCCAGAAGTGACTAAAAATGGCTTACTTGTGGAGGGGGTTGTTAAATAATTTTGAGTATATAATATTATATATTAGCATAGTATGCTATATAATTGATTAGCATAGTATAGTATGTTATGGCATGGCATGGCATGGCATGGCATAGTATAGTATAGTATAGTATAATAATCAATCCTAATACTGCTTTAGTTCTGAAAGAGTTAATGTAAAAATTAAAACTCTCTGCATTTCTCCCAGTTAAGAATGTACACACTGGGAGTAGCCAGGTCAACAATAATGATTCGTTGGAATACCATTCACTCAGCTTCAAGCCTCAATATTCAATTTAGAAATTTTGTTGCATTACAGCTTTTCTTCCCATGAGTCAAGTTTTCTCTGGGTTTCACGTGGTTGTGACCAGATGCACTTTCCAGTGGAGCATCTCAGGCTACTCCTGCAGCCACTAAGAAGGACACAAGGTGCAAAGCGGTGGAAAATTCACACTCAGCAGAGTTTTGGCCTATGCAGACATTCTGGGAATTCTGTGGAGTCAGGGACATTACTAATAACAGGACACATTTTGGAAACCGTCTCCAACTCAGTCAGCTGTAGGGGAATGCTTCCTTATTTGTGTCAGGGAAATAGGGAGAGAGACTGAATTGCAGCTTTTCTGCCTTTCTGGCATGGCCCCATTCCTAGTTACCAAAAAGGTTTTGGACTTCCATCTCAGGCAGATGTTATATGAATAAGCACAATGGTGGCAGGTCCCATCACCCACTATGTACCAGCACTTTACAATTGTTATCTCATTTGATCCTTACCACAACTCTGTGAGGTAGGGGCTAAGACCCCCATTTTATAGTTGAGGAAACTGAGGCAAACAGAGGTTAAGGCACTTGCCCAGGGTCACACAGCCTGTCAATATCTGAGACCAGATTTGAACCCAGGTCTTCTGGACTTCAGGTTCAGTGATCAATCCACTGTGAACCAGGTATTTGCCAAATTGAATTGCATTACATACTAACATATTTTGGGAAGCTAACTCAGCCCTAATCTTCAAATCTTTCATTTTAGTTTTGGCAACCATGGCCACGTTATATATTTGGGAAAAGATGTTTTAAAAAAAAGCAAGCAAAAAAGCAAATAAATAAATAAAAGGTGTTTTGAGAATAAGTTGGCAAAATTAATCTGGAGCCCTTTATATAAAAAATAATGGAACCAAATATGACAATTTAGTGCAGGGTTTATTAATCTTTTTTTGTGTGTGTTACAGACCCTTTCTTAAAATAATACTTTCAATTCATAAGATAAAATATGTAGGAAATGCAAAGGAAAACAATTATATTGAAATGCAGTTGTCAATTGCCCTGGAGTCAGGAGGACCTGAGTTCAAATTTGGCCTAAGACACTTAACACAAAACTAGCCATGTGACCTTGGGCAAGTCACTTAAACACAATTGCCCTGCCTTTCCCCCATCAAAAAAAAAGTTTCTGCACCTCAGATCAATAATCCTAGTGTGAATGGGGTTCCACAGGTCTCCATTTGAAGTCTAGAATTCCTTCACTAGAAGGTTTCTCACCAGGTGTAGCTACTGTGATTGAGACATTTCTGGCTTACGTGAAAAACTCTGAAAGAGCCTAGGCTGGGAGTGACATGGGAAAAGATGGAGGTGGGTGGGTCTCACTACTATATTTCTTTTTTTTTTTTCATATGACTATACACCCTTCTTCCATTATTTTCATACTGAGAAAGGTTTCATCAGTCATAGTTATTCTTTTTCCATGTAGGAATGTAAATAGGTCAACTTTGATAAGTTCCTTTTGATTTCTTTTCCCTGATTACCTTCTCAGGCATCTCTTATTCTTGTGTCTGGATGTCAAATTTTCTATTCAACTCTGGTTTTTTCTTCAAGAATGCTTGAAAGTTCTCTATTCCACTGAATGACCATATTTTCCCCTGAAACAAAATACTCGGTTTTGCTGGGTAGGTGACCCTTGGGTTCATTCCCAGTTCTTTTGCCCTCTGGAATATCATATTCCATGCCCTTCGATCCCTCAGTGTAGAAGCTGCCAGGTCCTGGGCTATTCTGATTGTGTTTCCACAATATTGAAATTGTTTCTTCCTGGCTGCTTGTAGTATTTTCTCCTTGATCTGGGGATTCTGGAACCTGGCTATAATATTCCTGGGAGTTTTCTTTTTGGGATCTTTTTCAGGAGGTGATCTGTGGATTCTTTCAACCTCTATTTTGCCCTCTGGGTCTAAAACATCAGGGCAATTTTCCTTGAGAATTTCTTGAAGGGTGATTTCTAGGTTCTTTCTTTGATCATGGCTTTCAGGTAGTCCAATAATTTTTAAATTGTCTCTCCTGGATCTATTTTCCAGGTCAGTGGTTTTTCCCATGAGATATTTCACATTGCCTTCTAATCTTTCATTTGTTTGGATCTGCTTAACAGCATCTTGATTTCTCATAAAGTCATTAGCTTCCATTTGCTCCAGTCTAACTCTGAAGGAATGAATCTCCTCAGTGAACTTTTGAGATTCTTTTTCCATCTGGCAAATTCGACTTTTTAAGGCATTCTTCTCCTCATTGCCCTTTTGGGCCTCCTTTGCCATTTGAGTTAGTCTATTTTTTAAGGTGTTGTTTTCCTCAGTCAGGCTGTTGACCCTCATTTCATACTTTTCCTGCATCCTTCTCATTTCTCTTCCCAATTTTTCCTCCACTTCTCTTATTTGATTTTTAAAGTCCTTCTTAAGGTCCTCTATGGCCTGTAACCCGCTCATATTTTCCTTTGGGGCTTTTGGAGGAGGATTTCTGACCTCACAATCCTCTTCCTGTTATATGCTTCGATCCTCTTTGCCCCCAAAATAGGAGTCCAAGGTTGCATTTTTCTGTTTATTTTGTTTCCTTTGCCTTGGCATGTTGCCACTTAATTACTTGACTTTTGGGCTTGTTGCCACAGTAGGACTCTGCCACCAGACAGGAGAGCTTTTGTCCTGAACGTTGGGGTCTTCACAGCTTTCTGGCAAGTTGGATACCCACCCCACAACCTCCCCCCCAGATCACAATCCAAATCCAGGGAGGTTAAAGCAAGAGTGATTACCCCCGAAGACTGATTGCTGGATCTCCCTACAGTTCACAGGCCAGGAGCTGGAGCTGCCTCTGAAAACTACAAAATGGCATGTCTCCTCAGCGGCTTCTAGCCCCCAGGGGAGGAATCTGACGCGTTCCCCAAATACTGGTCCCAAAGTCCATAGGGCACTAACCTCTCACTTTGTCCTAGGCATTTCTGTGTTGATAATTCTGGAATCCCCACAGGTGCTGGTGTTCTGGGGTCCCTTCAGCTGGCTGTTGGCCTGGCTGCCCTGGGGCTAAAACCGTGGCTCAGGCGCTGCACTGCCGGCTCCCAGAGCTCTGCACTGGTCCTTCCTGCAGGGCTGCTGGGCTGTCCTCAGCAGGAGGTTAGCTTCTCTGTGTCATTCTGTGGGTGCTGGGGCTCCAGAAGTTGTTCAGAGTCCCCTTTTACATAGTTTGGAGGTGATCTGGGGGGAGAGTGCCTTGGATGCACTGTTTCTACTCTGACATCTTGGCTCCGCCCCCCTAGAAATCTTCTAAAAACTCACTACTATATTTCTAAACGCACCACTGAAAAGTTGGCAAAGTCAAAACAAAAATTGGCCATTGGAAGACCGCTTCTTTTTTGTCTTTTGTCTTTTTTCCTTGGGAAAGTATAGAGAACAGTGTGAATTCTTGAAAGTCTCATATGAAGTACTGAAAATATACATAAACTCCTCTTCTGTAATTGTAGCTTATGTTTATATAATTGTTGTTCAGTCATTTCAGTGGTGTTCGACTCTTCCTGACCCCATTTTGGGGTTTTCTTGGCAAAGATACGGAAAGATTTGCCATTTCCTTCTCCAGCTAATTTTATAGATGAGGAAACTGAGGCAAAAAAGGTTAAGTGACTTGCCCAGGGTCACATGGCTAGTAAGTGTCTGAGGCCAAATCTGAACTCAGGTCTTCTTGACTCCAGGACCAGCACTCTGTCTTCTCTGTGCCACCTATCTGCCCATATAGTAGATATTTAATAAATGTTTGTTTTATAGAATGAAGTCCTACTATGTGCAGAAGTTTTAGGTGCTGGAAGAGATGTTTATATACAGTAAGACTCTATATCTATTCTCGAGGACCTTATAGTATAATAGAATTCAAAATGCAATTAAATATAGTTGGAATCAAAATATATTTACAATGAAAATAATAGTAAGTGGCATTTATATAGCACTTGAAGGTTTGCAAAGTGCTTTATATCTTATTTGATCTTCACAAATGTAGGTGCTATTATCATCCCTTTTTATAGTTGGGGAAACTGAGGCTGAGTATAGGTGACTTGCACAGGGTCACACAGTTACATAAAGAGTTTGAAGCAAAGATTCAAACTTTGGCTCTTTTTGACTCGAGGTTCAACTATGCCCTGTTTCACTTAGCTCCCTGTTCAATGTACTACATAGAGTATCAAGATTTATTTTGTCACTTCTTTTTAAAAGGCAGCATTATCTTTTCGTGCATGTCTCTTTGCTGTGTCACATCATAGCTATGTAGATAAAATATTTACTAAGTGCTTCCTCTGTTCTGGGCATTGTGCAATTTTACAATTTCACTTTCCATTGCCTTTCCTATGTGGCATCCCAGTGTACCGTGGTCACACCACAAATGGTAAGATAGTATGGACGTCACCCAAATCCAGTCATGCTGGCACTCAGTTCTGTGCTCTTTTCCCTGACTTAGGGCATTTGTGGCATTCATCATGATGAAGCTATCCTTCCAAAAAACTGTTTTTATACTGGAAAAAAAATGAGTTTTGTGTTAAAAAAGATAATCTACAAATCACTTCCTTTCAGAGATTTTTTAAAGGGTAATAGGATTACAACATACCCAAAGGAAGAGTCGAGCACATCTGAAATGACTGAACAATTATATAAACATGAGCTACAATTCTAGTTGGGGAGTTTATGTATATTTTCAGTACCTCATATGTGACTTTCAAGGATTTACACTGTTCTCTATACTTAAACCCCAGATGGGATCACAAAGAGTTAGATGTGATTGAAAGACAATTGAACAATAGCAGACAAATCGCCAGGTTTTGTTGACACTACCTCCTCCACATTTCTTATCCATTCCTTTCTTTCAACTCATACCACAACTGAGCATGTCTAGACCTTCAAGACTTCGCATCCCTGGCCGTGTCACTCTACTTTATGGAGGCTGGAGACAATCTGTCATACCCTGAGACTATCTAGCAATTTGAGACTATCTATCCAATTTGAAGCATAGAATGAGCGAGGGGGAATAATTTCTAATTATCCTGTGAATATAAGCTAGATCCAGATTATGAAGGGATTTAAATGCAAAACAGAGTAGTTTATATTTTTAACCTAAAAGCAATCAGAAGCTGCTGAAGCTGAAGAACTTGGTCAGATTTAGGAATATCAGTTTTGCATCTGGAAGGATGGTGGATTTGAGAGAGAGAGAGATTAGAAAAATGTTGTCACCCTCAACAGAAATGAGGAAATGAGGAGGATAAAGTTTAGGGAGGAAAATAATCAGTTTCGTTTTGAACATGTTAAATTTAAGATGTCTGTGGAATATAGACATATAGGGGGCATTGTATATAGAATTTTAGGGGCAGCTTGGTAGTGCAGCAGATAGAGCTCAGGGCCTGGAGTTATGAAGATTCATTTTCCTAAATTCAAATCCAATTTCAGATACTTGCTAACCTATGTCACTCTGGACAAGTCACTTACCTTTGTTTGCCTCAGTTACATATCTGTGAAATGAGTTGAAGAAGGAAATGGCAAACAACTCCAGTATAATTGCCAAGAAAACCCCAAATGGGGTCATGAAAAGTTGAACACGACTGAAAAATGACTCAACAACAACAACATGGAATATCCAGAGAAAATGCTAAGCATGTGTTTGAAAATGTAGGACTGGAGCTCAGAAGAGAGGTGAGAGCTGGAATATGAAGATCTGGAAGCTTTTTGGTTGTGAACCTATGAGAGCTGATGGAGACCAAAAGAGAATGGAGAGAGAGAAAAAGGGGAGAGCCTAGGACGGAACTCTGGGACACGGCTGTGCACTGGAGACAGTATGTGGACTCTGAACTTGCAGAAAAGACCTGGAAGGGTGACAACTCATGATCAGATAGAGGAATTTAGGTGTTGAGATTGTTGAGGTGCACATTTGTGTGAGTGTTGACAAGATGAAAAGCATTCTTGTTTATGGCTTGAAAGTTGAAGAATACAGACCATAGGAGTTGAAGACTTTGATAAACTGGGCAATAAAGTTATTGGAGGTGACATCAATATCTGAGTTGAAGTCACAAGTAAAAGGGCAGAGTTTGGGGAGGAGAGACTGTGAACTAAGTTCTGAACTCTTTGATCTGGGGGCCATTGAGAAGCTCTACTGGAATGGGAATGGGGTGATCTATCTGAATGGACAGTTTGCTGAGTACAGGTGGTAGAAGGAGGACTGGGAAGAAGTGTGGATGTTGGCTAGATGTGTCCATGGGCATGAGAGAAAATGCAACCAGGTCTGGAAAGGACTGCTGGGGATGTAATGTCATCAGGAGATAGCTGGATTTATCTGATTGCAAGGAGACAGAATGTGGGAGAGGAAGAGGTCTAGACTGGAAGGCTGGGGGGTTGGGTGCATTTGTTAAAAATTGAATGAGAGTTCCACAGAGCACAAAGGAAGGGAAGGGTAGAGTCTGATAGGGGCTTCGGATGGATAGTTGGACAGGTTTAAGGGAAGACACTGTATGTGGGCATTGTATATGTAAATCATCTGGGTGCCATGTGCCTTTCTAAATGTCATTTATGCGTTTTTGCTTGAAGATTTGGTGATCCTGATGGCTGATGGGTTAAGTTCTTACCAATGAGTAATAGTTAAGAAAAGCAGCTTTCTTTTGCCACAGAAAAACAGTAGCTCATTTTATATTTTTCATTCTCACGTGATTTGTAGGATATTTTAAAAGAAAGCTAAGGTAATGTTTTCATCAGAAGATACTTGAGAAACTTATTTGCACCTACTGCCATGGAAATAGGAGAAAAGAGGCTCTATATTTGTGGAGCAGATGGTTTTATTATGTATTAGCTATTACACTGATGAATAGTGAGTTTGGTTATTCTGTACCTTATGTATTTAATTGATATTAAGTCATATTAATCATTTAATTTAAGTTCCATGAGCAGATTTGCTAATGCCTAGTCATCCTTGTTAATGTCTCATAATATTTTTATTTCACTACACTCATTATTAATCATCACTACTACTACTATAGGGGTGAAAATTTGGTGGAGCCGGATGGAATTCTTTCCCTGTTCAGTTCAACATTCACAATTTCTGGAGCCATTTCAAAGAAATGTGGACATTATCACAAGCTACCACAGATCCCCCAAACCCAAATGAAAACAGTGAAGGAACACAGACCTTCCTTCCTCTCCTGATTACCACAGTGGAGTCACTAGTTAATAAAGGGATACTGTATTTGATTTTAAAACTTCCTTATAGGTTCTCTTTCTCCATTCTTGTCCCGCCCAATTTGCCTCCAATGCCTGCTTCCTCTCTCACACACACCTCTCATGTTTCCCATCTTCATTCCTGGCTGTTTGCCCAGGTGATTGATTAAGCCTCGAATACAAAGGAGGGACAATGCATGACACCAGCAAACACTGGGATGAATGGTCCCTTCCAAAGCCATCCAGAGCTCTGAGTTTAGAAGCTTGCACAGGAATGTGGGCAGGCCAAGCAAAAGGTGTACAGTGCAAAGTGCTCTGGACACTTCAGATGCTTTGGGTCGTTCTGTGAGCTCTCCTCTCTGAACCCAGGACTGACACGCCAGGTTTTACTCCTTCCTTTTACTTAAAAAGGTACAAATAGGTAACAATAGAGTGACTATTTTCAATTTCTCTTGGTCTCTGCTTTACTGCTATCCCTAGTCACAACTGCAGGGGTGAGTGATTAGATTTCTAAGGAATTATGTGAGTATTATTTTGCTAAGTTATGGGTCTTTTTGCTGCCAGCTCCTTCCCCCTCTTTCTATATTGGCTTTTGATAGTTCTATTGGCTTTTGTCTTCCACTCACTGACTTGACTCTGAATGCTTTTCCCCCCCTTCTGTTGTTGCTATAAACCCTGTACTTAGGCCTTCTAGATGAAGTAAAAATAGTTTTAGACCTTTCAGACTAAATCAATTGCTATTGTGTCTTACAGAGATGCTGCCCATTCGAGTGGGTCTGATTGCAGGCAATAACTGAGAGAATAGAGAAAGGAGGGCTTGGTAATAGCTGGGTGCCTGATTTGAAATGGTATACTATGGATTTATTTTGGGAGTAGATTGTGGCAGGAGATGGCAAAGAGTGGCCCTGAAATTAGATCTTTCAGTCTTCTCTTGTTTACATCAAGTAAAATAATTAAGTTTTAGAAGGAATAAGTGACGTAAGGGAAACAAAGTTGAAATGAGAACCTTTGCTCTTGTTTAATTAAAAATGAGTTCCTTCTAGCTCAGCTTTTAAAAACACTATTTTAGATGTGCTTACCTTGCCTGCTAATGGGGGGTAGAGTATGTTCATTGTCTTCTCACTGAGACCAAAAAAAGAGAAATCACATTTTTCTCTGAATAATCTCAGTTCCCTATTTTTAGGAACTCTTAGAGATAATTCAGTCTTAGACTAATGGTGGACAGTGAAATTTCAATTTGTGGAATTGCACAATCTGAGGCTAGTAAAATATAATATTGAAAAACTAGCTGGGAGTAAGGTTTGTTTTGCTTAACTTTTTAAATATTTCCATTGGATTGTAACTGTTCTTTTCTTAAAACAAATGAACAAATGAGTTTCAAAGATCTGAAACTGAAATGTTTGGGCATCTTGTTTGTGGCTAGAAATTCAAGCAATTTTTTTTTCAGGTTGAATTCTGGACATCCATATAGAAAACAATATAAAGTTGTTGGAGTCTTTTCAGATGGTTGCTTCATATAAACATAGAAAGGCAAAGTTTACATGGTTCTATTCCAACTTTTTATTGATCAAAGTTTCGTGAGATCTCAGTCTTTTTTAGTAGTCTACTCAGTTATTTTAGGTTTCTCTAAAAAAGATAATTTCAGTTAGATTCTCTCTTTGCCATGAAATCCTTATGTTTACTTAAATGAAATGAGAGCATTTGCATGCAGGAACAAGGGAGCAGGTAATTACTTGGGAAGAAATGACACGAGTGATTCAAACATTGTGATATGATTGAACATATAATTTCTTCTTCCTTGATCCTTGGTCATGTCGCTCTGAAGTTATAATTAAATTCCTTAAATTTTTCTGCATAAATTGTTCTAGATAATGTAATCATCATTCTGTCTTAATGTCTTCAAGTAGGAGATCCTCAAATTTATCTTCTACAGATTCAATAAATCAGCCATTAAAATCACTGAGGTTGTTGTTTAGTGAGGCTGTAATATGATAGGATAAGGTATAAAAGAAAGAAAAAAATAAGATAAATAAAGACAGGTAGCCTCCATCTTAAGAGTGTTTCAAAAGTTTGGAATAAAAACTTTGTCAATTTGGAATTCCAAATGTATTTTCCTCATAGAAGCCATTTTGTTAACGATATTACATTTTTATCCCTAAATTAGCCTTTTGACATAATGAAATTCAATTTCAGTACTAATTATACTGATCTGGGCTCAGTAATGTATCCTAAGGACAAGGGGTATTGAGGTACAAGATGGAGACAAAGGAAGAAATGTGTTTTCCCCTCCTTTTCTTAGACATGGTATGGTCTAGGTCCAGGCACCCTTCTAACATCTACCAATATTACTCTTAAGTTATTTAATTCAAAATCCATTTATTAAGACCCTAGACCCTCACTTTACAGTTGAGGAAACTGAGGTAGCCAGGGTTTACATGACTTGCCCAGGGTCATCTACTTCACTGGGTTGTTCTGAGGACTCTGTAAAGGAGATATCTGTCAAGTGGCATTTGCTTCACACAGTAACTGGCCCTTAACAAATGTTTATTTCCTTTCCCCTCTGAAGTGCTTTGCAAACCTTAAGTACCCCATAAGTGTTAGCTATTATTATTCCATTCTACTTTGAGAGTCTAAGCTATTTACAAAGAAAAGTATAACCTAAGGCAAGTTGTAAGGATAAATGAGATAAATAGGAAAATTTGTGGAGGGAGTGAACACTTTCTCAGCTGGTAATCAGGGAAGATGTCACAGAGCAGTGGTCCTTGAGTTGTCTCAAAAGGAAAGAAGGGAAATTTGAGGATGAGAAATGAATTTCAGGTATGTGGTTAGTGGAATATAAAAAGGCAAGAGATTTCCCCCTATCCCACTCAGGTCTACCCTGTTACCCCCAACATACTCCATGCTACAAAATGATCCACTTTTCATCTCAGTCAAAACCCCCATTCCCTTCGTGCAGAGAATTTCAATGAACAATTTTAATAATTTCTCCTGTATTCCATAGGTATTTGTATTTTTTAATTTTAATTTTAATTTTTTTTTGGGAGGGGGAAAGGCTGGGCAGTTGGGGTTAAGTGATTTGCCCCAGGTCATATGGCTAGCAAATGTTAAGTGTCTGAGGTTGGATTTGAACTCAGGTCCTCCTGAATCCAGGGCCAGTGCTCTATTCACTGCACCACCTAACCGCCCTGGTATTTGTATTTTTAAAAGAAGATCCTTGTTAAACCAAATGAATCAATGCTGGTCACACTTTAGGTAGTATAATTAGATAGTATAATAAAGAGAAAAATAATTATTAGGCAGCATAAGAATCATAAACCAAATGGGGTTACAAAAAGTTGGACACAACTGAAACCACTAAACAAGAACTGTGACTATAACACCTAAAACAAATCTAATGGTGTTTGATTTTAGAAACTAAGAAGAATCACATCTGCCTAATATTTGGATAGGAGATTACCCGAGAATATGGATGTCATAATAGGAAGCAGTGATCACACTTCATCAAGATTGGGTCATAGCCAGCTAACTTCATTTCCTTTTCTGTCAGGGTTACTATACTGCTAAATCTGGAGAATGCTGTAGATGTCATTTACTTAGATTTTAGTAAAGTATTTGCTAGTCTCTCATGCTGTTCTTGCAGACAAGATGGAGGGTTATTGATGGGACCTTGGGATAGTTAGGCCAATTCAGAACTGGTTAAGTGTCAAAATCCCCAAATAGTCATTAGTGGTTGGCTATCAACTGGGAAGAAGGTTTCTGGGGGAGTGCCCCAGGGATCTGTATGGCACGATTTACTATTTTTATTAATGACTTAAAGACATAGGTGACATACTTATGAAATTTGTCATTTCAGCCAAACCTAGCTTTCATGTGTGCTTCAGAAATAAGCAAATCCATTCAAATCAGGTTTCAGTTTTTTGTTTTGTTGATTGTCTAGATGTAAGAAAGGGTTGACAATGTATATTAAACCTAAAATTGTGTGTGCATGCATTTCTCTTCTTCTTCTCCCACATCAGTCTGGTTGTTGAACATTTACCAGAATACTCCTGTATTGTTCTATAAACATTGCTCACACTCAGCAGGAATTTAGTAGAAGGCTTAGGGAATGAAGTCATCAAACTGTAGGATGCTATGATGATGATGATGATGGTGATGATGATGATGACGGAGGAGGAGGAAAAAAAGACACTTTTATATAGTGCTTTCAGGTTTGCAAAGTGCATTGCATACATCATCTCATTTGAGGCTCACAGATACCTAACCCATGAGGCTGGAACATTTGGCAGAAACTTACAAGATGAAATTTGATGTACATAAGTGCAAAGTCTTGCACTTGGGTTTAAGAAATCAATTTTGCAAGCATAAGATGGGAAAAACAGCTGCAGAGAATAGTTTGTCTGAAAATGAAATGGGGGTTTTAGAGGACTATCAATCAACAATGTGATATGGCTGGAAAAAAATGAAAAGAAAAAAACGTGTTCTTAAGAAAGGCATAGTGTCCTGGACTATGGCAATAGTCCCACTGTACTCTGCGTGGAGTACATTACTCTGCAGGAGTAATTATGTTCAGTTTTGGAGATGTAAGTTTTAAGAAGGATAATGATAAAGCTGTTTCATATTCCAGAGGATGGCAACCAGGATAATGAAGGGCCTGGAGATCATGCTCTGTTGGGATCAGTTGAAGAAACTGGAAAGATGGAAAACCTCAGTGCTTGAGTGAGGGAATAACTTTCTCTGCTTGACCCCAAAGGGCAGAACTGGGAGCAATGTCTGGAGGGTGCTGAGATGTAGGCTAATTATAAATAATAAATTAGAGCCATCCAAGAATGCAGTGGGCTGCTTTGGAATGCTAACAATTGAGGATTTCATAAATATTCTCCATAGATATTGTCAATCTCCAAAGATAAAGATTTTATAAATTAGAACATGGAGGGAACTTTATTTACAAGAAATATTTAAGCCTTAATGGGTTCCCCCTTCACTGGAAGACTTTAAGAAAAGGCAAGATGACCCCATTTGTCAGGAATAGTGTGTGTGTGTGTGTGTGTGTGTGTGTGTGTGTGTGTGTGTGTGTGTGTGTGTTGTTGGTGGTGGTGGTGGTATTCAGGTTCTCTTTGAATAGATGATTTTCTAAGATGTCTTCCAACTCCTGAGAATCTGTGATTGGGGGAATTTTATTTTATTTTTGACTAAATTAGCCACTTGATAAGACTAGCATGGTGTAGAAATGCCCCAGGACCATCTCTTTTAAGCTCTTCTTCAGAGGTTTCTCCTCTTTCTCTTAATTTTTATTCAGCCAGAAGCTCTTTAAAAGCTAACATTCTCCTCCTCCCCGCCCCCCACAACTTTCTCAGCAACTCCCGAGGAAGCTCCAGCCTAGTGTTTTGTCTGGGCTGATGGTGCTGTATGGTTCTGCTCAATCATTTGTGTGGACAGTTTGAGTCATTTGTAAGTCTAGCTTTTGCAAGTTGGAGACTACATAGATGTATAGTGTTTTCTTTCCAATTACATTTAATAGTAAGTTTGGTGAGAGTCCATGATAGGCAATTATGAATCAGCAAATATGGCATAATATAATTTCCTCCTTGTGATAGTCTCCTTTCACTGATATAGGGCTGTTTTCCTAAACTAGCACAATACTGTTTTTTAACATCTGTAGCGGCATGAGCCAAATCTGGGTAAAGGTAATTAAACCTCATGCTTCAGGGTATACATGTAAGCTGATCTTCCACAGACATAAGGAAGATATTTCCTTCCTTTGTATTGCATTGAACAGTCTTCTAAGGTTCTTTGTAATCAATGAAGAAAAATTAAGCAGAGTAGTAGTAGCTAGGGTCCTAATTTGCTTATTTTTCAGGAATGAGTTTTTTTAACTATGTCCTTTTTTGCCACTACTTTAGCACAGGCTGTCATCTCCTCTCCTGGACTATTTCAGTAGCCCTCTACTTAATCTCCCTTCTGTAAATCTCTGCCTACTCCAATCCATCCTTTACTCAGCTGACAAAGTGATTTTAAATTGTAGGTCCAACCATGTTACCTCCCTATTCAATAAAATCCAATGGCTTCTTACTACTTTCAGCATCAAATATAAATCACCTGTCACTTAAAACCCTTTGCAATCAGGCCCTTTCCTACCTTTCCCATCTCCTAACCCTTTATTCTTATCTTTGTACTTTCTGATTTAGCTACACTGGCCTATTTGCTCTTTCTCATATGCACTCCTTCCTTACCTCCCCTTCCTAGCTTCCCTAACTTCTGTCTGGACTCTGTTCAACTCCCACTTTCTACAGTAGGCCTTTCCCAATCCACTTCTCTTTCCAACCACCAGATAAGTGCCTTCCATTGAAAATGACATTCCATTTACTCTTTATATTCCTTGTATAGAATGTGAATTCCTTGAGACCAAGGGATTGTTTTTACCTTTATTCTACAACAGGTAGCTTAGTGTTTGACTCATAGTAAAAACTTAATGCTTGTTGACTGACTGACATGATATTATGGTAGAGAATAAAGCTGGTTTGTGTCAATGACAATGACAAACTCATCGCAGAGTCCTTGGAAAGAAATCGGTGATTTCCCCCAAAGGGTTGTAATGGAATACAGAAATAATAATATACTTACAAAAGAGATTTTTTTGAGTCAGAGGCACTAGGGAAAGTTGTCTGGAACAAGGTAAAATGGGCTAGCAAGTGGGAGCCAGACTATAAGCACACAACTCTCAAGGGTATGGCCATTAGAGAAGAAGGTGATTATAAGCCAGAGAAAGGCAAAAAAGGAGAAACCCATGCTTTGGCAAAAGAAGTAGGGGGAGATGGACTGTTTGAGATCAGGCAAGGAGGTAGAAAGACCAGCTGATTAATTAAAAACTCTCAGAGGTCAGTGTGGAAAAAAAGGACTGGCTGGAGGTGAGCAAGGAACGTTTAAGAAGAAAAATCTGTTAAGTTCCTAGCACTTGTTCCTTCCTAGGTTTGTTAATATTTTTCAAATACCTTTCAATTTTTACAGGGGCATTGACTGAATGATTTTCTTTTATTGGTCTGTTTATAACCTTTTCACATGTGTGTTTTGCCAAACCCTGCAGAGAAACCTACAAAAAGAGGACACAAGGTCCATTCTTATTAGTTTATTAAACTAGACAAAAGACAGATTCAGTAAAATTTAGAGAGAGGCTATTTTTATACAAATGCATGATGAGAAATTTTCTTTTAAAGTTTGGCTTTTTTCATTTTTTTAAGGCTTAATTATACTGTTAAACTGTACCATTGAATTCTTGTGGGTGAGAGTGTCAGCACAATATTTTTGCTGAGGAGTTTGTAGGAGTTTTGCTGGGGAGGAGGTAGGAATCTCAGGGGGGAGTGGTTAAAAAGGGAGGAGGAAAGACAGCACAACAGGAAACAGGTCTCAAGATAAGGGAAAGGAACAAATTCTGGGTAGTAAGCAGACATCAGTCAGCTTGTCAGCTTTCTGTTAGGCATGTGCCAATGGCCTGAGGAGTTGCTGCACAGATCTTGGAAACCAATGTGACAAAGAGATCCTATCTGAAACCTTAGGTGAATTGACTGGAGCTGGTTCCGTTGGATTGGCATAAAGTAGAACACTATTGTATTCAACCCATATCTTGTAGCCTGGCTATCAATTCACTCCTGTATGTTCCAATCATAGGAGCACTTTCATAAGCATTCATTGTTAGGAAGCAGCCGAAAGGCCAGGGATTTTGGCAAACATACCAGAGACTAGGATTAATGTACTAATCGTAAAAGAATTTGAAAATGCACTTGAGAGTCCCGGAGAAGTTTCACTGTTACCTTCATGGATGTTGAAATAATCACAAGAGCTCACTCAGAGAGAGACCTGATTATGTGATCAACCTAATGGTCAATTCTTAAATGTTTAGCTTTTAATATAACTTGGACTCCAGAGGCTAGAAATTTCAAAATAGTAATATTAGAACTAATACCCTGCTACGAATATTTTGAAGAGAAATAGTCTTTCTAATCCCTCACCAAAGCCCTGCTGAGGTTATGATCTGTACTGGTTAGAGAAAAAAGAATTCTTTCTAGAAACTGATCAGTCCATTAAAGGAATTTGCCTTTAACATAGAGAAGTGCTGGGATGCGGTAGTTAGGAAATCTCTTGCAGCAGGACTGGTACAGTGTAGAGGTTCTTACCTTTTGGAGGTCTGTGATAGATTTCAAGGGGTCCATGGATCATAGCACAGATTAAAAAAAAATATCTCGTTAACTATATTTCAGTATAATTGGTTTCCCTTACAATATTGTATATTTGATTTGAGGCATTTAAAAACATCATTCTGAGAAGCAGTCCATAGGCCTCAGTAGTTTCAAAGGACTGGCGCTGGCTCTCTCTTTGTCTTTGTCTCTGTCTCTGTCTGTCTGTCTGTCTGTCTGTCTCTCTCTCTCTCATACACACACACACTAATTCCCCCTGGTATAGTAGATAGATAGAAGCCTTGGAGTTAGGAATAGCTAGGTTCAAGTATTGCCTCTGACACACATTAGATGTATGACTACAGGCAAATCACTTAATTTTCAGTGTCCCAGGCAACCACTGAAGACTTAAATGTTACAGATGAGTTGCCAGTCTCCATTAATGGAGAAAGCTTCCTTCCTCTTTGCTTTCTTTCCTTCCTTGTTCCTTCCCTGCTACTGCTGCTACTACCATCACCACCATTACAAACAGGCCACCTTTGTCTTTTCACTGTGATTTACAACCCATTGAGGCACCAACATCAAATCTGTCTTCAAAGTGGTGAAAGATACGCACTTGACCATTCTTTACCTTGCCAAATACTCGGATTTCCAGAGTTTAGGTGTCACTGTGCTCAATTTCTTTTATTGGATAGTAAGATGTAAAGTAGAACAACCCTTTGGTTAAAACAGATTTGCATTTAAAAATATTAATGGGCAGGCTTGCATGGTTAAGAGTATGGTGCTTTAGGGATCCCTTCCCTCCCCTCAAAATAATTTTAATTCTTTTTTTTTTTTAGCTTTTTGGAGGGCAATTGGGGTTAAGTAACTTGCCCAAGGTCACATGACTAGGTTTTTATTTGTGTATCTTAAGTGTCTGAGGCTGGATCTGAACTCAGGTCCTTATGACTCCAGGGCTGACGCTCTACTCACTGCACCACCTAGCTGCCCCTTGATTAATTCTTTAACCCATCAGATCCCCACCACTGCTCTTTAAAAAACATCTGGCAGACTTTTCTTCAGGCCATTATCTCAAATTCTTTGCTATATTTTTTTCTCTTTGGGAGATTGAGAAGGTATTGAAGAAAAGAATATGAACCTACTTTAGCTTAGTATCTCACCTAGTGCCTTGAACATTGTAAGGAAGCCTTTAATAAATGCTTGTTAATGAATGAAAAAGCACTTAAAAACTGGTTTAGGTTTGAATTCCAGCTCCCCCCCTTTAGCTCTGTTGCATTGGTTTGTTCATTCTGTGAAATGAGGATGAAGATGAAGATTCTAGTCTTGGTTCTGCTTCTCATTTGCCTGTGTGACTTTGGATGAGTCATTTAGCCTTTGAGCCTTCAGCTATAAATCTGTGATCCATTGGGCCTGTCTCTATGCTACCCCCCCTTATGGAAAATCCCCTTAGATCACCCACATTTATGTAATACTTGATGGATTTAGTACTCTTACGTGTCTTTATTAATGAGAATAATAATCACACATACATATAAATATGCAGACATACATATATATTAGATTGTAAGTTCCATGAGGGCAGGGACTGTCTTTTGTCTCTTCTTGTATCCACTCTGCCTGGCACAATGTAGGCCCCAGTAAGTGTTGATTGATTGATGCATACATACATTCATACTTGTTCTTGTTATTCAGTTGTGCCTGACTCTTCATGACTTCATTTGAGGTTTTCTTTGCAAAGATAACAGGAAAGGTTTAGCTTCTTCAGCTCATTTTACAAATGAGGAAACCGAGGCAAACAGGGTTATGTTACTTACCCAGGGTCATACAATTAGTATCTGAGACCAGATTTGAATTCAGATCCTCCTGACTCTGGGCCCAGCACTCTATCACTGTACCACCTAGATGCCTACTCTTCCCCCTCCTCCTCTTCCTCCTCTTTCCATTATCACTACCACCACCACCACCACCACCACTACTACTAC
The DNA here is from genome assembly GCA_011680675.1 of Gymnobelideus leadbeateri. Taxonomy (NCBI): domain Eukaryota; kingdom Metazoa; phylum Chordata; class Mammalia; order Diprotodontia; family Petauridae; genus Gymnobelideus; species Gymnobelideus leadbeateri. The sequence goes on from WOXC01005527.1 coordinate 250,469, forward strand.
TACTATTATTACTTGCTGCTGCTGCTTCTTTTACTGTGGCAGCTAGTTGCTAAAGTAGATAAAACATGTAGACACTTCTAGCTATGTGACTCTGGGCAAGTCATTTAACCCCTGCCTAAAACTGGAGAAGGAAATGACAGAATATTCCAGTGTCTTTGCCAAGAAAACCTCATGTACAGATGGTCCACAGAGTCATGAAGAATCAGACACAATTGAACCGTTACTAACTACTACTACTAAACAATTACTAACTAACTACTAACTAATAATTACTAAGTACCACACTAAATTTCATTAACAATTTAGGTTTTTTTGGAAGATTAGAACTCCCTTACTTTAAAATTTACACAGAAATGCACAGTTCTTCTGTCACAAATTGATCCAGGTTTCAAAAAATAGTTAAAATACGAATGGTCTTCAGGACTGTCTGGCCGTGAGCAAGAATGTCCTTTGTTTTATGATCTGGTGGTTTTTAGCAGCTTCCTGCCCCGCCACAGATATTGATGAAGTGAGTTTTCCTAATGCTGTTTTTGCAGCTACAGCAAAAGTACAATGATTTGGTCTTAGTGGATCTATGACTTTTAAATCTATTTTTTTAAATGAGATCTATTATTCATTTCCTATCTGGAGTTGGCTAGCTTTAGTCATGGTCAAATAAGAAAAAAATTAGGCTTTGAACCCTTAAAAGCTTCTCTATTTTTAAAATGTCAGTAATTCACAGAGGCTTGTGGAATATTCTATTTTTTTTATGTTTGTATTGGAACCAACCCCCCCCCCCCAACTTGTACATGACAGGAAATAAATCATATCATGGAAAGGAAAGAAAAAAAAACAGCTAGCAATGGTATAGTTTTAAAAAATGTGAACATGGTTACAGATTCCCATGTTGAAGTCAATGTATAGGGATGATAGCAAATTAGCTCTCTGGCTCATCCAGACCAGATGCAGTGTCTTCTTCTTCCAAAATGACCTAACCTGAGTAATGAGACCCTAGGACCTGATAGGGACTGCTGTTGGTAAAGGCAAGGTGAGCATTAGCCCAAATCCTACTTCTAGGTGGAGATTCTCTTTCCAAAATGAGATTCATTAAAATGCCTGATTGGCTGCACCTTCTTATCCCAAAATGGGTATAGATGGAATTGGTAATGGGGGATTTCATTAGTTTAAAAAAAGGAGATTCTGTAGAATGGCTTTGTGTTCAAATGACTTGACTTTCAGTGAATTGGTTCCCTCAGATGAGGGAAGGAGGTACATGCTATATTCAAGCATAATTCTGCCTTTTAACTGACCTATATTCTAAAATACAGTTAAGTAATACAATACAACTTCAGGAAAGAGATGATTTCATGTTTATATTTTAATTTAATAAATTAATTATAACTCCCCTAAAAGTCCAGTTGTGATACCTGATGTGGGGAGGTGACCCTGTTCTCTCTAGGGGTCATGTTGAGGGCAAACTCTGGCAAGTTTTACCAAAATGGGAAGGATTCTAAAATGGGCCTGTATCTCTGGTGTTAGGATCAACGCAGGTAAATTTGGAGATCTTTGAAGCAGTAAAGAATCATGGATACTTAATATTTATGTTCTCTACCACTAAGAAGAGAGAAAGCACTGCTGCTTCCAAGACCTCTGCCCTATTTCTAGCCTCAGCCCTTCACAGCGATTCCAGTCCATCACCATCTCAGCCACCACTGACATCTGCCTTGAGCTCCCCTTATCTCAGCTATCCCTTGCCCTAACATCCTTCTAGCTCTTTGCTTTCCCTTCTCTTCTCTGCTTCAGGCTTAGAGGATAAGGTGAGGCCATCCTTCCCTCCATCATTCTCCTAACTAGTTGGGTGGAGGCCACTACTGCTGAGGGAAGAGGAGAGGGGGCACTGCTGCCATTGTCAGCCTCTGATTCTAGTCTTTTGTTGTTGAGGTACTTCAGCCATCTGACTCTTCATGACCCCATTTTTGGGTTTTCTTGGCAAAGATACTATAGTGGTTTGACATTTATTTCTCCCCCTCATTTTACAGATAAGGAAACTGAGATAAGCAGAGTGAAGTGACTTGCCCAGAGTCACACAGCTTGTGTCTAAGGCCAGATTTGAACTCAGGTCCTCCTAATCCAGGGACTGGTATTCTATCCACTATGCCAGTTTACATCTAAAACCGAAATCATCATATTATCTCCTTAAATCCACTCTTCTTCCAAAATTTCTTCTTTTGGAGGACCTGCCTTCCTCCTAATGACCCAGAAATAACTTTCGGGTGATTTTTGACTCCTGGCACATAGTAGATTCTCAATAAAGATTGATCCTCCCTTCCTCTTCCTTGTGTATCTAATTAGTTGCTAAGTCTTGTCAGTTTTCCTTCCTCACTTTTCTGAAATCCATCCTCTTTTCTCCTCTCATGCGACTATTCTCTGAGTTCAGGCTCCTTAGAACCTCTGGAATAGACTAGTAGGATAGATAGCCTCCTGATTGACCTCCTTGCTTCCTGGCTTTCTCTCTTCTACAATCCTTTCTTCACACAGCTACCAAAATTATATTCCCTTGTCTTCGCCTTGTTCAAAAACCTTCTATCAGAGTTTCATATTGCCTTTAGAGTATGAAATATAAATGAATGACATCAATCCCTTCCATAATCTGACCCCATGCTGCCTTTCTAGCCTTATTTTACTGTATTCCCCTTCCCATACTCAACCATCCATCCAAACAACCATCGAGTGTTCTCTGACCTCTACATTTCATCTTTTAGCCTTCATGTTTTTGAATAGGTCTTCCCTCATGCCTGGCATCCACCCTCTGTACATATCCACCCTTCATAACACCTATCTTCCTTCAAGATCAGATGCTGCCTCTGCAGTGAAGCCCTCCCCTAGTTGCTACCCAGCAACTTGCTTCCCACCCTCTCTACCTGGTATACACTTCTCTGTACATTTCATATCCCCATGTAGAATGCAAGTTTCTTCAAGGTAAGGACTGTTTCCTTATTTTTTTTTCTGCTTCTGTTACTTAGAATGGTGTCTTACACATAGTAATTACTTCCTACGTAATATTAATAATAATTGATACACTACTTTAAGCAAAGTGTTTTTCATATATTATTCCATGCAATACTACAATACTGGAAAGTGGGTGTAAAACCTTTGTTCATGCAGTTGAATAATTAAAAATCAAAGTTGTAAGTACTTTTTTTTAATTTTCAAAGAAAATACATTTCCCCCCTTACCCTCTGGCTTCTAAACAGGTCTTGATAAGAAAAGAAACATAACCCACTGAAGAAATATAAAGGTCAAGTTTTACTGAACCTTAAAAAAAAAATTCCACCAGGAAACCGTGAGGCATGTTTAAGAAAAAAATCCATAGAAAACAGGAAGTCAGTTTAAATGTATACAGTGCGCAGCTGTGTAATGTTGAAGTTGAGAGCATGGCTTCTTTAAGAAGAATTTGCTCCATCAAACCTGATAAAAATCTACTGGAGTTTCCTATTTTTCCAGTGAAACTAATGGTTATTTTTATATGGTAAAAAGCATTTGAAAAAGGTCAATTCAGCTTCCAGTTTCTTTGCAAAAGTAGGCAGCTAGGTGGCACAGTGGATAAAATAACTTAGGTTCAAATCCAGCCTCAAACAGTTACTAGTTGTGAAGCCTCTTAACCCTTTGTGCCTCAGTTTCCTCATATGCAAAATGGGGATGGTAATAGGATCTACCTCTCAAAATTGTAGGGATAAAATGAGATAATATATAAAGCAATTTGCAAACCTTAAAGCTTCTTTTAAATGCTAGCTATTATTGTTGTTATTAATAAATAACTATATTTGAGATAAAACATGGACTGACTAAGCAAAAAGATGATGCCCTTTTTTTATACCAAACTAAAAATAGTACTAATTTTGAAGTTGTTTAAAATCAAAATTCATGCCTAGCTATCTCTTTAACCATCCACCCATCTGTCCATCAACATCCATCTATCCATAGCAAACATTTGTTGATTATTTTGGAGCATCTAGTAAGTTGCATGCTGTTCAAATTGCTTTCTTTAAACTAATGATGATATTTCCCCTTAAAAACCTTTTTCACTACTATTTTACCTTTCTAAACTGTAATTCATTTGAAGGGATTTGTGACAGTCGGGGTAAGAGATTCCATCTTTTCAAAAAAAGATAGTTTCAAAAAAAGAAGATTTCAAAAGAATCCTGAAATAAGCCTCCTTTTCCCCAAGCCCCAAGGGTTTAAGACAAATTACCTATATTTCAGGACATCAGATCTTCTCTATACATGTATACAAATATGACATTTATCCTTTTGTGAGATGCCTTGGAAGTCAAGAGAAAAATAATAAGAATTATTCCAGAAAGTTATGTAGAGAGAAGTCCATGCTTTAGGCACAATTGTTTTAATGAAATATTGTATAAGCTCCTTGTGGGCAGTGCTAGACTATCCTTGTTTTTGTCTTTGTATACCCAGCACAGGGCCTTACCACACAGTAGACATTTGACAAATGTTTATTAAATTGTACCCTGACAAATAGCATGATGCTTGCTCCGTGGATCCTGATCTCGTGTCAGAATGGAGAAATATAATAAGTGGTGGAAAGAGATGGCCATTACCATGCTGGACTGGCGCTCTTTGCTCCTGACATTTTAAACATTTCTGTCAACATGGAATTAAGGGGAAGAGAAGAGACATCAGAAAAGTGAATGGTAGTTGAATAATTTGCTTTTAAAGCTATCTGCCCTTGCACCCTACTCTAACGTTGCTCTTATACTTGAGCTGTAATTTGACTGAAGGTGGCAAAAATCCTTGAAAATAGAATATATATACAATTCACTGCTATGCAATTTAGTTTGCTTATGAAAGGGTTTTAGGAAACTTAGATTTACGAATGAGGTATCCTAATTTCCAAGAAGTGGATAGACATTTCCATTGTTTGAAAATATGTTCAAATACATGTTATTGAAAATACATACTTGTTCTAGAATATCCTAAGTTTGAAAACTTTCCTATGCATTCAGAGTTTGATGCATTGCAGTGGCAGCCATGCCCCCAAGGCTTCACTGAAAACAGGAGCAGAACATGCCAAGGACAAAGCTTGAAGGCAGAATTTGATTATGACTGTGAAAAATGTACAAGTGTATACATACTTATAGAAAATTATGAAGAAATAATTATTTATAGTATAAGAGGCAACAGGGCTGGTGTTGAAGTGAAGAAGATCTGGATTTAAATACTGCCTCCGACATACACTAACTGGGTGTGTCACTTATCCTTTCATTGTCTGAGGCAACTTACATTAGACTCCCAAGTTCTGGATGATCTACCTTAGTGTAGTGAATTCTTATGGTATGAAGTCGTGGGTCCTGAACAGCCACATCCCCCACCCCCACCACCAAGAGTGGGGAGGAAACCACAACAAACCAATCAGATATTTCTAATAATAACTTAAAAATTTTGACACTGTAAAATTTGAAATATTATACCCCTTATAAATATGAAGTCATGCAAAGCACATTTCCATAGCAGCTATATTGCCAAAAAACAACAAAGAAAGTGGAAAAAATGCTTCAATCTGCACTCAGAGTCCATCAGTTCTTTCTCTAAGGTGGATAGCATTTTCATCATGAGTCCTTTGGAATTGTTTAGGTAGCCTTACATTGTTTAGGGTAGCTAAGTCATTCATAATTCTTCATCAAACAATATGGCTGTTACTGTGTACAATGTTCTGGTTCTGCTTACTTGACTTTGCATCAGCTCATATGTCTTCTGAAGTTTTTTCTGAAATCATCCTGCTTGTCATTTTTTATAGCATGATAGTATTCCATCATAGTCATATACCACAACTTTTTCAGCCATTCCACAGTTGATAGGCATCTTATCAATTTCAAATTCTTTGCTACCCCAAAAGAGCTTCTATAAATAGTTTTATACATATGAATCTTTTTCCTTTATCTTTGATCTCTTTGGGATACAGACCTAGTATGGTATTGCTGGGTCAACGCATATGCATAGTTTTATAGCCCTTTTACCATAGTTCCAAATTATTCTCCAGAATAGTTAGACCGGGTCATAGCTCCACCATCAGTACATTAGTGTCCCAATTTTTCCACATCCTCTCTAGCATTTGCCATTTTCTTTTTCAGTCATGTTAGCCAAACTGATAGTTGAAGGTGGTATCTCAGAGTTGTTTTTATTTACATTTCTCTAATCAATAGTGATTTAGAACATTTTTTCATATGATTATTGATAGTTTTGATTTCTTCTTCTGAAAACTGTTCATATCCTTTGATCATTTATCAATTAGGCAGTATGTAAATTTCAAAGACTTTAAATATTACATTTATAAAAGTCACATTGATACTTTAAATTTGTTTGTATATTTCTGTTTTAGATTATATTTAGTAATTCTGCATTTTATTTTGAATCAAATTTATGATATATTGACACTTGGATGCAAGTAAGTATTGTTTCATTATTTATACAGTGTGTAGGACAGAGCTGAGAACATAGTAGGTAGTTATTAAATACACAATTAATTAAATAGTATTGTTTATGTTAGCCAGTGATTCTTGCCACACAAATGAGAAAGAATAATATATCCCTGGCATTACTACAGGCTGATGGAAAGGAAGATTTCTAGTCCCTGCTCTATACAAAATATAAAATAAGATTAACATATGAATGGACAGATACACACAGTAATCATGTATCTCCATTAAAACAAAGGGAAGAAGTTTTTGTATAAATGGTAGCACATCACTGATCAACATTTTGATTCTTCATGTACATATTGGTGTATACATGTAATATTAGCATATAGATTGATGCCAGTTTGCTTGAGTAAAAATAAAGCCATTTTTGAATTTTATATGATGGTGCACACTCAATGCTAAGTGTTTTTGGGGAAGGAAAGCTCCTATCAGTGTCATATGTATTTTTCCACTGGCAGAAATTATATTGTTTTCCTTGTATACTTTTAGGTATATTGAAAGAATCTAGACTCCAATTTCAAATCCAAATTATGATGACTTTTTTTGCTTTTTTTTTTTTTTGGAGGGGGGAAGGTAGGGGTAAGTGGCTTGCCCAAGGTCACAGGGCTAGTTTTGTGTTAAGTGTCTGAGGCCAGATTTGAACTCAGGTCCTCCTGACTCCAGGGCTGGTGCTTTATTCACTATGCCACCTAGCCACCCTGATATGATTACTTTTAATAAACTGATAAATAATATTTTAGTATAGCCTATAGACACCAACCAATAAGAAAGAATGTGAGAAGCAGTATAATAGAAAAAGAACACTGATCATTTAACTAGCATTTATTGAGTGCCTACTGTGTACCAGGCACAGTGCTAAGCCTTGCACACTCTGCCAAGCACTGATCTGAAATGAGAAAAGTCCTGTGTTAGAATCCCGTCTCCAACATTTATTAGCTATGTTACCAAGAGCAAGTCACCGTCCTGAGCCTCAGTTTTTACATCTGTAAAATGGGTGTAGTGATACTCGTACTATTACTATAGCCTGTAGTATTATTAGTAGTTCCAGTTGCCAGAATCAGATGGGGGTAATGTATGAAAGCCATTGTTACTCTGAACACACTCATGAAGTTACCCCCAAACAGATCCTGCAGGATCTGAGTCTGTGTATTAGGACTTCTATTTATATGCTTGAGCAAGTCTGAGCCTCCTTATCTTGGGAAACCTAATAATCCTAACTGGCCAAGGTGCTATAGATAGACATGGCATCCTTTTCTTTTTCCAGACTTAGAATCAGTTAACAGTTTGCCGTTGAGAGCCAAATGAATTCCTTTTCCTTTTTCCTCTGGTGCTTACGAGAACCCTGAACTCGCTGGCCAGGTCCATCCCTCTGTCTCAATACAACGCTTGTTAATTTTTTGTTTCTCTCTCATTTGCAAATGCCATTTATAGAACTTGGGAGGACACGACCATGACAGATTTTCTTACTTTGACAAGTTGGTGTGCTTCTGAGAAGCTTACCGAGGAATCCTTCTGTTAATTGCATGTACTGTATTTTAGTTCTTTGCTGTGATAGATGTATCGGGAGACGAAGCTAGTTATAAAAATATCTCCGGAACTCATCGGTAGCTAGGTGGTTCAGTAGATAAAAAAATCTTGGTACAGCAGAAAAGTCGTTAAGGTAATTAAAGCAGACGACTAGAGCTCTAAGAAACTCTAATTTATCATTCTGAAAACCAGAAGAGCTAAAAAGCTTCTCAGTCCTGAATTTTTCTGTCCCAATCACTTTCATAGGAACAGTTGGTAAAGCCAAGAACCTGGAATCAGAGAGGCTTGAATTCAGATCTGCCTCTGGCTAAATGACCTTGGTCAGGTCACTGTACCTCTGTCTGCCTTAGATTCCTTATCAGTAAAATGGGGAAGATCATGGCACCTAGTGCACAAGTTGTTGTGAGACTCCCTTTTGATAACATGTAAAGAGTTCTGCATAACCTCAAAGTGCCATGGGAATAATAGCTATTATTATTACTGGGGCAGCTCAGTGGCACAGTGGAGAGAGTGCTGGTCCTGGAGTCAGAAAGACTTATCTTCCTGATTTCACAACTGGTCTCAGAGACTTACTAGCTGTGTGACCCTGAGCAAGTCACTTAACCCCATTTACCTCAGTGTCTTCATCTATAAAATGAACTGGAGAAGGAAATGGCAAACTACTCCAGTATCATTGCCAAGAAACTCCAGGTGGAGTCACAAAGAGTCAAACACGACTGGACAGCAACGGCATTTATAGTATTATTGTCCAGTTGTGAAATCCTTGGAGTCTATAGCAGAGAAGAATAATTAGCAAACGAATCCACCATCCTTCTGTTTATAGACTTCGAAACCAGAGGCTGTTTGTTTAATTCTATTCCATGTCACACCAGCTTTTCTATGTCCAATTATTAACTTGACTCCCTGGTATGAAATACTAGTCCATGTGGAATATAAGCATGACTCTATTCATTAGGGATCACTAGTGATTAGAAGCCATTAGTGACCCTAATGAATGATTGGGATCAAGGCACAGCTTATTAAGTAAAACAAAACAACTAGAAACATAAATCACAATCATTAGCGAATTTGTTTATTGTTTGAAGACACTAGGGATTAGATGCCATTAATGATTCCTAATGAATGATTAAGGTAAAGAAGACTGAGCAACTAGAAATCAAAAATATGTGATAATTAACAAATTTGCTTGTTGTCTGAAGACACTACCTGTCACTCTACATACAGGAGCCACAAAATACAGAAATCTTTCATGGGTCTGTTGTGAGTTATCTATGGAAGAGTTAGCAAATGCTGTCACACACCGTCAAAATCCAATAGCTTTGGAGACAGTTACTACTGTGTAGCTTTACTGCAATCATAGGGTAAACAGCAACAAATTATGATATGGCACAGTGTGCTTACGTGTTATTCCCTCAGTAATCATTGGCCCTAAGCAAATGCTCAGTGCTCAAAGCTGAGTTTTCACATCTTCCATAAACAAGAATTGGTTGCTAGCCTAGCTTTAGACCACATTTCCCTTGTGACAGTGAAATTAATTCCTGGTATGCCCAGCAGTCTCTCTGGGCCCTTTCTTGGTGTCGAGGAAGCTACGGCCTCATTTCCAGGTTTTGTTACCCTAAAGCACCAACTGGCTGAGATGTTGACAATTACATTACAACCTCTAGGAAAGAAAGAAAAAAAATGCTGCCTATAATTATGGAGATTAGCTAATGATGCCTTTGTCCTAATTACACAAGTACTACTGGGGAGACATGTTCCTCCTCCTTTTCCCTGCTTCCCTCATTTTCCTTCTCTCCCACCCTAAACTGTTACTTTATCGTCTTTGAGATTTTTCATCCTTTGTTCCCATAAAACCTTTTGAAAATCACAATCTTGTCATCCACATTTTTTCCCCTCACAGAGGCCAAGCTTTGCCCACAATGGAGCCAGTTTTCTTCCATCCGCTGATAAAAGCTTACTCTATGGTAATTTATCGTTCAGTTATCAATATTTAAAATGTGCTTGCTAATTGAATAGGTATTTTAGGAAGAAAATCAAGTGGTGAGGCATAGACAGCTCCTACACCTTTTAATTTGTTTGTGCCAGACATACTACACTAGTACGGAGTCCACAAGCAGTTATTATGTATTAACTATGTGCTAGACCCTGTGTTATTTTATTTATATTTCAAGTATGCTTGGTGATGCTGCTGCCAGAAGTTTTTTATGTAATAAAAAATGGTAATGTTTGCATAGATAAAATCAAACTTTCCAACTAAATCAATAAATTTCTCAATCTCTCTGATAAATAAATTAATTTATTCAATACTCACTGGAAAAAGATGGCATCTAATTTGAGAGTAGTTTTGGCTGAGAGTTGTGATTTCAGCCATAGGGAACTTTTGGTATGGAAAGGTCCTCTTCCAACACAGATCAGCAAGCTGAAGTTTTAAAGAGTTCCTTGAGGAGCCAAGAGGTCTATAAAGGGATTAATATTGGGGGTGGCTAAGTGGAGCAGTGAATAGAGCACTGGCCCTGGAGTCAGGAGGACCTGAATCCAAATCTGGCTTCAGACACTTAACACAAAACTAGCCGTGTGACCTTGGGCAAGTCACTTAACCCCAATTGCGCTACCTTTCCCCCTTCATAAAGAAAAAATCTATAAAGGGATTAATATCATATCAATGTGTTAACAATCAGATTGAGGCAGTTGGACCTGATGAATAGAGAGACAGAAAGCCTGGGTTCAAGTGATGCCTCAGATATATGTTGGCTTTGTGGCCTAGACAAGTCACTTAACTTCTCAGTACTCTGGGCAACTTTCTAAGATTATACATTGGAAGAGAAGGTGCTGGGGCAGCTAGGTGGCACAGTGAATAGAGCACCTATCATGGAGTCAGGAGGACCTGAATTCAAATGTCACCTCAGCTAGTGGTGACCCTGACTGCCTCCAAAAAAATCTAGAGAAGGTGCCAACCTGCGTTGGTAGAGTAGTTTCCTCATTTGGGGACTTCCATATATTGATAAAATCACAGATCCAGTCCCTATCCCTAATATCTGATCACTCTAAGTTCTATAAATGAAGGGTAACTGGGGCCATCTCCAGTAGTCCTGATCTATATCTTGCCACTGAACCTAGGTGGCCCCATACAAGAAAGTGAGGCCGGTGACTTTGCACAGTTGTCCCTCACTTTAATCCAATTTGATTTCAAGTCATGATACCACCTTCCTGATGTCAAGGTCCTCTTTGAGACAGAAGGACAAACAGCAACTTGTTTGTATGTCCTTTTTGCCTTTTTGTCTCTCCTGTGAACTCCCTGAGGGCAGGGATTGTCTTCTGCCTCTTTTTGTATTTCCAACATTTAGCACAGTACACTGCACATAGTAGGCACTCAATATATGTTTATCAACTGATTATTCAGTGCATTCCTATGTTTGCAAGCAATGTTTGGGGTTCTTTATTCCATTAAACTGGAAACAACATTGCAACATCTGGAACAATTTTCTAGCTTCACAGAACAGCACAGTGAAGATTGTTGACCCTAGGAGGACAGCTATGTGTCCTTTGTTCCGGACCCTATGATGAAGAGTTCCCAGAAGTGGCTGCTCCCCAAAACAAGGGAGGCTCTGCAGATGTTGGGGGCTAGCTTACCGGGTTGTCTATGGTGTCACAGAGTTCTAGGAGGTTGGTGTGACCACCAGCTCAGAGAATTTCGTGCACATGGCCTGCAGTTTTGCAGAAGAATGCATTTCCTTGGAAGTTACAACACATTTTCTCCTCTTTGCAACTTTATAGAAAGAATTTAATTTCTTGCCAGTTTAAAAAAAAGTATGATTATGTCAGCAAGCTTACACTCAGAAAAAAACAAAGATAAAGGTTCATAACAAACCCCATGTCACCAGGCTGTTCTTCGCAACCCCTTTGAAGAAGCTGATAATGTAGTTGCAAAATTCTGGAGTGTTTTCTGAATCTCCCACTTAGCAAAGAGCTCTCTCTCGAGATACTTACTGTGTGCCGGCCTCTATTCTTGATGTGCGTGTACTTTTCTTTACTAGCCTGTGAAATCCTCAGGTCAGACCCCATCACTAATCTTTAAAAGTCCCCTCTGTGTTTAACTTAGTGCATTATAAGCTGTTAAGCTAAAAGAATAGTAATTTAGTAAATTTGTTTAAAATAATTAATTTTTTCTTAAACTGACTGAATTTATCTAGGTAGCTAATCATTTGAACTACATCTTTAGGTCTATAATGGGAACACCATCCGTCCCCCTCCCAATAGTCTTGGTCAACTCTTCTGACACCTTTGGAACAGACAACCTTTCTAAGTTTTCTGTTTAAGAACAGACTTCTAGTCCTTGGTCCCCTAGGAGACAATTATGTTGCTACCTGTCCCATTGGGCAAATCTCTAGGAGGCTAACTGCTTTTGGGGCACCCTCCTGAGCTAGGGAATAGAACCCTGGCTGTCTGTCTGCCAAAGACTGCCTTTTCACATCTTAGACAATGTCTTGTTTTCCATCTATTAGGAAACAGATTCTTGACTGACTCTTCATGGCATAGCCATCTCCTGGCCACTGAGGAATAGATTCCTAGCCATTCTATCATCAATCTTTTTTTTTTTTTTTTGGCTTTTTGGAGGGCAATTGGGATTAAGTAACTTGCCCAAGGTCACATGGTTAGTTTTTTTGTGTTAAGTGCCTGAGGCCAGATTTGAACTCAAGTCCTCCTGACTCCAGGGGTGGTGCTCTATTTACTGTACCACCTAGCCACCCCCATCAATCTTTTTCAATTACAGAAGATGTCTCTGGATATTCCAGCTGGATAAATCACTAGGAGTTTGTGGAGCACCCCGTGAATAAAGCCTACTTATCTATTCAAGATTATTCACATTCTGGATGTACTTTCAGTTTTTTTCTTTTAGGAAACAGATCCCTGTTTGCCTGTCCATGGTCTGGGGATGTATGTCTTTCCTCCTAGCCACTATATGTTCACAATTCTCCCTGGGTCAATTTTCTTGACTACTTCTCTTGGTAATCTTCATTTAGCTCCTTTGAATTTTCTGGTCCCTTTTTATCATGGCTGCTGGTGACACAATGGTAGAACACAGCCTAGGAACATGAGTTCAAATTTGGCCTCCCACACTCAATCTGTGTTATCCTGGCCATCTATTTAAACTGTTTATCTCAAGTTTTCTCAACTGTAAAGTCAGGATCAAAATAGCACCTACCTCAGTGGGCTATTGTGCACATCAAATGAGACTTTTGTAAAGTGCTTAGCACAATGACTGGCATATAGTTGGCGCTTAATAAATGCGTATTCCCTCCCTCCCCATTTTCAGTGACTTTCTTTTTGGACACAGACAGCCTAATGAGTTAATGAACTGAGGCATATTATCAAAGACAAGAGAAAGGGATATCATTTACAGGTTGCAGTATCTTAGCTAGCACGACAGAGAGAAAGGCCTATGAAAGATGGCTGGAGGGGAGATAGAATGAGAGCAAGTGTGAGAGAGAAGGAGAAGCAGAAAGCAAGATAAAGACTTAGACTTATCCAAAGGGCTGAGGGTTACAAAGCAGAAGAGAGAAAAAAGACAAAAGGGCAAAAGGCTGAACTATGCATGTTTATTACAAACGTTTTGGTTTTCTTTTTTTTCCCCGGGAGAATTGGGAGAGAGGGGAAAAAATACTTGTTATTTGAAAAAGAAAAGTACAACAAAAAAAGGCTTACATTAAAACAAATTAAAAAGGGAAAAAGAATGGATTACTGAGGGTTGTTCCCATATATACAATTAATTTTGTAAGCAACAGTCTCTTATTTGGCACCAGGCCACTATATGATGCTATTTCCCAATGTTCTGGCTCACTCTCTGTCCCTAAAAGAAAAATCTAGGGGAGAGGCTCAACTTAACTCCCCCTTATAAATCAAGCGGCTTTCTGACTATTCACACTAGGTTTCTCCCAAACCAACAAGCCTCATAACTCCCAGTGAGTTTTCTTCTTGTCTCCTAGACCCTGTATAGCCCATATAGTTTCTCCCTGTCTCCGAAAGGCCCTAAATCAGTCCAGTCTCTCTCTAATGTTTATCTCTTTTGTCCTTGGAAAATGAGAAGCTCTAAACCCTTATAATTAATTTACTCCCCCCAAATGTTTTCTGAGCTAATTAATTTTTAATGGTCACTTTCCATGTTAACATGTTATTCCTAATAAAGTCTGATTGTAGTATTAAACTAATAAGGAAACAGCAGTCCCTTCTATAAAACTTAATAGGTACCAGAAAGAAAAAACATCATTGCTATTCTCTTGTGGAAAAGTATTCTCTACTATCACGCAGTCTGGATACTCTGGAATGACATGTTCTATAATATTTCCTCCCTTTGGTCATGCTCTGTAAATCTTCTCCTCCCACATGACTGGTTTTATGTTTTCAGTCGTATTAAGGTTAAAGGTTTATTAAAAGAAAACATGTTTTTGCTGCACTGTATAATAGAAATAGCCCGACATGCCACATGCCTCTCAAATCAGAAATGTGATGTCAACTATCTATTTGCTAATCAGAGACAATGCTCGCTATAAAAGGTTAGGAACCTAGTTCTCAGCAGTCTGTGGGATCAAGCCACCCTATGAGAAAATGCCATTGACCATGACACCAGTGACACTGAGCGCATTTCACTACAACCAAGGCACTGTTCATTTTTCACTGGAGGGAGAACGGATTGGTCAAACATTTACTAAAGGACAAGATTGTATTCTTTACATGAGTCCAATCTGAGATCTCAAGGAACAGTAGTAAAAATAGCTTCATATCACTTAAGGCACATATGTATGTATGTGTGCATATGTACACACAATATACAATTACACACACCTCACATATGACCATCAATATTCTGTGTATGTGTATATATGCATATACAAATACAAATATTCCTATGTATGTAAATACAAATATATGATGTATATATGTATATACATAAACCTTTATTCATATATATTTATATATATGTTTGCACACATATGTGTTCTTGTTTAGTTAATTCAGTCACATCTGACTCTTTGTGATCCCTTTTGGGTTTTCTTGGCAAAGACACTGGAGTGGTTTGCTATTTCTTTCTCCAGTTCATTTTACAGATGAGGAAGCTGAGGGAAACAGGGTTAAGTGACCTGCCCAGGGTCACACAGCTAGTAAATGAGGCCAGATTTGGAGAATGAAATGGCAAACTACTGCAGTATATTTGACAAGGAAAACCTAAATGGGGTCACAAAGAGTCAGACACAACTGAAAAACAACTGAGCAACAATAACAAAAATGGGGATAATAATTGCATCTACTTCCCAGGTTTGTTGTGAAGATTAAATGAGTGTAGAACTTGGCATACAGTAGGCACTATATAAATGCTAGGTGATGATGATGATGGTGATGATGATGGTGGTGGTGGTGGTGGTGGTGATGATGATGGTGGTAGTGGTGGCGGTGGTGGTGATGGTTAGTCCAGCTTGGCAAAAAATACATACTACATGCAAGTCCAGGCAATTCTAACTTGGCTCAGAATATTGTCTGGGGCCATGTAGCCCAGAGCTTTAGGGCAGTGCTATTATACACTGGAAAACAAGCAGCTGGCTTCTTTTTCAGATGCTCCAGCAGATATGAGGGACTGTTGGAATATATAAATCATGAATACGTTAGATAAAGATACACAAGACCTGTTGGCAGAGTTTTAAAAGTATGTAGTAGGGCGAGGGGGAGTGGAGGTGATGGATGGGCTGGGTTTTGCCTGCACTTACAGATCGCCCATTCTAGTTATTTCTGTCTGCCTGTCCCCCTCTTTCCTGCGGTTATATGGGCACCATCCAGCCAGAAGGCTTCAGCTGGATTCTTTTCCAGATTACCCCAACAGGTACCAGGGACTCTCAGGGACTTTTGGATTTTATAAACCATGAATGTTATGTAAAGATAACCAAGACTTGTTGGTAGAGTTTTTTAAGTATATATTTCAGGGTGGGACAGTGGAGGTGATGTTTGGGCACTTACAGATCATCCATTCTAGACATTTTTACTTACTTGTACCCCTCCTCCCTGTGGGCAAGCCCATCTGGCCAGAAGGTTTCACTCTTTCACCAAGGTGCCCATGCCTCATCTTTTGTGGCAGTGGCCTTGGAAGACAAAAGCTCTGCAACAAAGCACCAACCTCAGTGAGCTGTACCAAGCTTGAAAGGCTTCAGATGTTGGCTCAGCAGCAGACTGGGTTTGCCATCAGAAGACTAACCTTTGCTGAGTTTGGAGAATTTGCCACTAGAATGTTGGCAAACTGGTGGGTAAATTTGGGGGACGTGGGATTTAAGAGAATGTCTGCCAGGAAATGGAGGGGGAGTAACCAGCTGTCAGTGAAGAGAGAACTTGTAGGGTTTGTGAATTATTGAATGGTTAATTCTCTCCCCGTTCAAAGAGAGACAAACTGTAAATCAATCACAAGATACCTGAAACAACCTATGAGAGTTTTCTAGAATTTGAAAGCTGCAAATGGGACACAAATCAATTCATTTCAGTTCAGAAAATACCTGTTAAATAGCTGTTGTGCACAGAACACCAAGCTAGGCGTTAGGAAAAGTTTGGATAAGATGTGGTTCAAGCTATCATGAAGCTCATAGTTTAAAACTGGAGACAGAAAAGCAGAGTTCAAATTCTGCCTCAGATCCTTGCTAGTTGTATGACTCCTGGGCAAATCACTTACCTTCAGTCTGCTTCAGTGTCCTCATCTGAAAAATGGGCAGACTCATAGTTTCTTCCTCACAAGTATACTGTGAGAATCAAGTGGGATAAGATATGTAAAGTGCTTTGCAAATAAAAATAATGTTAAGTAAATTATGTTGGAAGCTTTCAGAGTGCTTAGAAAGGATTCTTCAAAGGCAGAAGAAAATAGTTTAGGGTTTGATCTTGGAGTAGTATTGATTTTCCAATAATTTAAGTAAATATTGCTTTACCTTTCCACTGAAATTTTGATTAAAATTGATTCTATATAATTTTTTTTCACTATAAGAGAATAGATAATGAATTAATTTTCCATATTTTCCTTTAATAATTCTTTTAATTCTATTAAGTGGTCAACTTAAAATTATTTCTTGCTGGTGAATTATTTCTTTCTTGCTAAAACATGGTATTGTTATAATTATAATAGCTATCATTTATACAGCTGTTGTTGTTTGTCCTTCATTCTTGAAGAGGACCAATGACATCATGAGAGTTATGTTTTCACTTGTGCATGAATTAGATTGAAGTGGGGCAGGGCTGCACAAAATGATCTATGTTACTCTCTTCTCCAGTCCTAGATATCCTGTGGCAAGACAAAAATCAAGATGACTGGTTATGGCCTACCAGGCCGTTGGAGGATCAAAGGACTCCTTAATTATCTCCTTTTATCCTTAAAATAACACTGGTAGGTAGGTACTATTATTATCCCCATTTTTTCAGATGGGGAAATTGAGGCAGACAGCAGTTTAGTGACTTGCTCAGGGTCACACAACTAATAAGTTTTTGAGGCATGATTTGAACATATCTTCCTGTCTTCATGTTGAGAGGTCAATCTACTGTGCTACCTAGACCCTTCATTAGACTATAAATTTCATGAGGCATAAGAACACATCCTATCAAAACTTTGCATTTTTTCCAATGCCTAGACTGGTTTCTGTGCACAGTCACTAACTAATAAGTGGGTGTTTTTAAAAATTTTTTTTAGTTTTTTACATTCACTTCCATAAGTTTTAAATTTTCTCTGTCTTCCCTCCCCAAGGCAGCATGCAATCTGATATGGCTCTACACATACATTCCTATTAAACATATTTTCACATTAGTCATGTTGCATAGAGGAATTATAACGAATGGGAGAAACCATGAGAAAAAAAAACCATAAAATAAAACAAAAAAGAAAACAGTCTGCTTCTCTCTGCATTCCAACTCCATAGTTCTTTCTCTGGTTGTGGATGGCATTTTCCATGATGTTTTTCTGCTTATTAGGTTTTCTGAATGGCAAATTAGATGAGATACTCCTTAGAGCTCTAGTTATCTGCTTTAATAAACAACTTTTCTGCTGTACTAAGATTTTCTCATGGGGCTCATAGCTATAGTACTTTTTAATTTAGTAATTAAATAGGAATTTTTCCCTGTCTTATTGAACTTTCAGGGCTTCACCTTTAGGTTTTTGAGTATACAGACTCTTAATCAAGACTTTTATCCAGAAAATTAGAAAAAGTGGATTGAGGAACTAGCTTAAACCCAAGGTCAAGATGGAGACAGTTCAAATTAATGCTTTCCTTCCTTTTGTTTTGACCTGATTATTTGAGTTTCAGAACACTTAAGGGATGGCCTCCATGGAGCTAGGTAGATGTTCAGTAGAGGTTTATGGGTATGGCCTTATGAAGATGACAAGAAATGGGGAGGGTTAGATCTTCTTCAGGGGGATGAGCACCCACCCATCCACCCTCATCTAATTATGAATCATTCAAAGTCTCTGACACCTGGTGCTCCCCATCCCTTTCCTCTCTCAGCAAGTTTCCAATATGGACAATTGTTCTGGTAGGTCACCTTCTCCCTTTATGTGTTGTACAATAATGAACAACCATGAAAAAGCATGGATATTTAGCCTCTGGTGACCTAAGCTGAATTCAAGTTAGAATGAGGAGGTAGAAGGTCCAGTTTGAATGCTGTTATGTCAGATGCAAGTGGTTGGATCCCATATACCACCAGGAACCTGTGGTCATCCATATTTCATGTCTTCATAGTGCTTTTAACAAAATCAATATGTGTATTTCTAAATCAGATTTCATTGCCACCCATCTGGGACTCTAAAGAGAGTTTGCATTTCTAACAGAAAAAAAGCCAGGAGGACAGGCTGCAATACTTTGGTGACTCAAGCTAATTTTTTCCCCCAACAAATCAATTCATATTAAATCTTGCTTATAAAACCCATGCCACAGAAAGGGTTTGTTTGTACTTTAACCATCTGATTAAGTCTGTTTGAACAGGGTGATCTAACAAAACATAAAGTTGTTTATAGGCTTTGTTATTTTTGTGTAAATTCTGTCATGTGTTTCCAAAAACTCTATCATGCCATGATATTTCTTTGCATTTTACCTTAGAAATTTCTCTTGCTGAAATAAAGGTCCCCAATTCATTTATTCATTCATTCATTCTTGCAAGTATATCTTTGTTCATTTCATTCATTCACTCCATTCATTCAACCTATGTTTACAGAGAGCCCACTTAATGCTGTGCATATACTGTGCCAGGTCTATAGGCTTAAATTATTTGTAATTCTTTTCTTTGAACACTTCTGGTTCACTTTCTAGGGTAAATAAAACTTTTCAAGTCCATAACAAATTTAGGATTTTTTTTAATGCTGATTTTTTTTTTTAAAGTGAGTTTCATAGATCCTCATGCCTTCTTTATGGGAAGAAATTTTTTTTCTCCTTTCCCTTACACTGCATGAGTTTTCATAAATCCTAGGCCACTGATTAGACATTTCATTCTCTTCTTAGGAAATGGATGAAAGGTTTAAGTCCTGACACAAACAGGAAGGTACTGTAGCAAGTCATTTGTCCCCCAGGCACCGCCTCTTTTAATAGCTGTTCAGGCTGTGTGAATGAGTTTTCCATTTAGACCAGAAACCTGATGGCTCTTTGTTGCTCTGGCCCTGTCTGGCTGGAGGCACCAAGCCTTATCCTATCTAGGAGTGTTTAGATAGTCTTCAGAATGTGCAGGTTGGGGAATGTGGCCTGGAGAATGACCTCTTGCCACCAGGGCCATGGGGAAACTTGGTTGTAAAGATGTTTTGCCCTTCTCCCTTAAGGAAAGGATTTCATCGGTGGGGCTTTTAAGCTGCTTGCTGCAAGGTAAGACACAGAGCTTACTAAATCAGGAAATTTTGACCCTGATTTCATTTTGAGGTCTTGTTCCCTGTCAAAGACATATGGAAGAAGGAGAGCAAATACTGGGGGATATTGGTTTTGGAATTTTTCATTAGTTTAAGAATGGGAAGGTAACACTGTTTTTGTAGGTAGTTAAAAAGCTCAAGGTAGTAAAGTAATATTCAACTTTCCTTTGGATTGTTATAAGGAAGGATTCTATCATACTGAAGGAGAAACAGGCAACTCAGTTCTGAAAGTGTCTAAAAGCTGTAGGCTGGTCAGGTATATTTTCTATTGCTTTAATACAGCAGAAAAACATAACACAAAAATTAAGCATGGATACCTGCTTCCCTCTTTTTAACTAGCAATAGTCAGTGAAGTTAATACTTTTTCTAAATATAAAAAAAAAATCTTTCCCAATTAGATTACACCTTTGAGCCACTGAGTGTTCTTGGGAGGGTGTTAAGGGGTTGGGGGGAACAGATCCCAGATTTAATCTGGTAATAATCAAGAGAGACTGGTTAAACAGTATGTTAATGGGAGGCTGAAGAGGTGGGGAGAAAGAGAGAGGGGGTAGAATCTACTTCCTGTCATAGCTGGAATGCTATCTAAACCAATCCTTCCAGGTAATCATTTACCTAGTTTTGTAAATCTCCACTGAGAGCCATTCTGCAGCCTAAATGATCTATCTATTCCAGTCATTTAACCCAGCGATGCTCATCTTTCGTCCTCCTTGTCCAAGCTCCATTCTCTGCTTTCTACCAGAAGGTAATGGGGTGGAGGACGCCAGGCAGCATTAGGTTGCAGTAGCCTTTGCCCAGAAGAAATAGGTAGGTGAATAAGGAAAGTGTTCTTCCTCTTCATGCTCATAGCTCCTATAGAAAATTTACTCATGTCTAGACTTAGGTTGTATGTTTTAGTTCTCCGTTTACGTCTTAATTCTTGGTCCTCTCTTAAAATATGGGTTGCTGGATTAGAGTGTGAAACAAGAATATATTACCCTAATTCAGGTCTTTTCAGTAGCAAAGGACTACTTGATATAATTCACAAGTATACTCTTGCAAAGAATTCTTGATTGTTGATTTTTTTGGTCTACTTATTTTGGGGTGCTCTTTGATATGCTAGGATGTGGTTGTGGTGATTTGGAAAGAGCATTGCATAGAGCCCCAAGATCTGAGTTTGACTCCCTGCTTGCTTTACCTGTTAGAGCCTCAGTTTCCTCATTTGTAAAATGAGGTAATGATACCTGAACTCCTCCATTCAAGCCCTACTTAGATCTTTCTTTGTGGGTGGAGGTGGTGACCTTGGGTTCTCAAAACCTAAGAAAGTGGAAGAGCTCAAAGTATTATTTATTAAGTATTTACTATGTGCCAAGACACTGTGCTAAGCTCTGGGGATAAAAAAAAAAAAGGCAACAACATGGTCCCATGCCTTCCAGGATCTCACATTGTAATGGAATAAACAACAGGCAAATAACTATGTACACATAGAAGATTTATAATGTCAATAGAAAGTAATCTCCTAGAGAAGGAGGAGGGGACTGGACTGGGGAAAGGTCTTAAGAAGAAGGTGGAATTTGAGCTGGCTCTCCTTGAAACGTTGGGAAATGGAGTCTTGTGTCGTGTTGAAGAAACAGCAAAACTACTGAGTACCCCGAACAGGAGAATCAGGTGGGAGAAGACCTGAAAGGTAGGAAGGAGCCAGTGGTTAAATGCCACAGGGAAGATTTTCTATTAGATTCTGGAGGTAATAGAGAATATATAAAGATGGGGTGTTTAGAGTGAGGGGTAACATGGTCAAGGCCTCCTTTGGGAAGGGGAGCTCTTTGGAAAGATCATTTTGAGACTGAGTGGAAGAGATTGGATCAGGGACAGACCTGAGAGCAACCCACAGGCTAATGCTGTAGTTTCTGATCCTACCAAATGAGAAAGACTTTGAGTACAACCCAGCCATGAAACCAAGACCTAGCTAAGTGTAGAAAGGGGAATCATTGGCCAGCCAGTGATTTATTTATCTCTCTATTTGCCACATTGCCTCACAAAAGACCATAAAGGGGAGGGAGTGCCCATATTAAAGGAACGCTACTACTACTTACCTGACCTGCTTGTTGTAAGGATCCATTGAAATAATGTATAGAAAGTGCTTTGTTTAGCCCAAAACACACATAAATACCAGCTATTGTTATTGTCTGTGCCATATATTTCTTACTAATAATATTTTGCTTCCAGTTTCCTTGTTTTGTAGGGTGTAAGGGAAGGGGAGTGAAGGAAGGTTTTTTTTTTGTTTTGTTTTGAGTGGGGCTTGGAAAGGAGGAAGATGAGAAAGATCTTGAATCTGATTTATTTGAATTTCCCTCCCTGTAATTTGGAGAGGTTGAGCTCCAGTGAAATTGTAATCTTTTCCCTTAGACTTTGGTGTGCCTTTTCCTTTGAGAAGAATTGGGAGTGGACTTGTGATTTCATTGATACAGTGAAATCCCAGGTGAGAAAACTACCAATGCAGGTCCACATCTTCTCTGCAATTTATAATCTTAGAGACTTATCTAAGTTAACTCAAGTCAGCGAGCATTTATTAAGCACTTACTGTTTGCCAGGCCTGAGGGACAGTCAGTGAAAGCCCTTGAACTGGAAGATAAGAGTGTCCCAGGTAACAGATACCGGGGAGTCCAGGTCACTGGATCATGGAGTACAGGAAGGGGAGTAAAATAAAGAAGACTGGAAAGGTAGGAAGGTGTTTTGAAAAGCCAAATGAGATTTTACATTTGATTGTGGATATGATAGGCCCCTGGAGTTCATTGAATTGGGAGTGGGGGGAGAAGGGTCAGACCTGGGCATTAATAGGGTCAATTTGATGGCTGAATGGAGGATGGACTGGAGTAGGGAGAGACTTGAGACCAGGACCAACCAGCATACTATGGCAGTAATCCAAGGGATGAGGTAATGAAGGCCTGTGCCAGGGTGATGGGGGTATAAAAGGAAAAAAGGTGGTATATAGGAGAGGTACCTCCTGTACAAGAGGAAAATAAAGGAAATGTAGGCCCCATTCAGTCTTCATCATGACTCTTCCCAGGTTAGTACAGAGGGTGTTAAAACAAACCTGGGTGAGGTACTTTGTTTCTTGGAGTTTTAAAACGGAGATGTTAGTTTTTAAGTAATTAAGCTGTTCCAGCAAAATCAAGGTTCAGACTGGGAGAAATTTCCAGAGCTTCAAGGTCTTAGAAGAAAATGATGTTCATAACCTCATGCTTTAATTTTTATGTGCCTTAATGATTATTTCTGGTAAGGAAGCCTTTATTCAACCCTAAGGAAACTTGTAAGTAGTCTAGTTCCCCTGCAGTTGTTAGGAGGTGTCTCTGATACATTCCACACCTTAGTTTTCATGATACCTGTAGATGTGAATAAGATCACCCTTCCCAGGTGGGTGTCTTGTCTTTTTAAGGCACATTTTTCCAAGCCCTGGTTAAAATCCTTTGTTCAGGGATCAAGTGAATAACAGCTATGCTAATCAAAAGTAAGTTTAATAAGATAAGATTTTATGTTTAGATTTGAAAAAGTCAACAAAGGGCTTTGCTTTAGTATTCTAAAGCAGAAAAAAAAATCCCTGGGACTTGGAGCCATTGCAACTTTGGGGCCTCCCCAAGCCAGCGGAATTTCCACAGATAAGGAATTCCAAAGACAATGGGCACAGTGATCTAAGACTGTGTTAGCCAATGTCTTGGCAGAAATGCCAGGAATAGATAACAAAACTGCAGCAGCAACCCCCTCCTACCTCCTTCCCCCACCCCCAAGCATGTGAGAAAGGAAAAAAGCCATAGGTATTAGATGAACCCAGAAAGAATACACCATCTTAATGCAAACAGCAGAATTATGCTTTGAAGCCTTGGAAGACAGCCTCTTGATCCTCCTTCTGCAGAATACAGGAGTGTGTTTTAATGTCTGTTAAAATCCCCACTGGTGGGTCTTTGAATCACTGGTGGTTGAGGTAAACACAGATCCTGCCTGGAAATTTTCCAAAGGTAGAGAGTTGAAACAGTTCAGCCAAGATGCACAGTATTATTATAACAGAGGCATGGAGAAGCAATTCACTCCCCTCTGGAGAGAGATAGCATAACAACCTTGGAAAGGTTGTCTGTGGATGGTTCTAGCTTGTTGACTGAGCCTTGTGCTAGTGAAAAGATAGATGATCACACCAAGAGGAATCAGTCCCAGGATATTTAAATAATTCCAAGCTCAGATCAGAAGAGAAAGATTGAGAGTTGTTTTTCAGAGACCAAATAAGAATAAACCTATGATTGGAAAAAAAATCAAATCAATTTAAGAGTAGATGTTTCGGTAATATAAATTTTGATTCAATGGACATTCATTTCTAAATAACTTGTTCAGTCACTTTTCAGTCATTTCCAACTCTTTGTGATCCTGTTTGGGGTTTTCTTGGCAAAGATTCTGGAATGGTTTGCCATTCCCTTCTCTAGCTCACTTTGCAAATGAAGGAAATGGTGTAAATGGGGTTCAGTGACTTGTCTAGGGTCACACAGCTAGTAAGCCAGATTTGAACTCAGGGACATGAGTCCTTCTGAGTCTAGGCTCAGTGCTCTATCCACTGCACCACCTAGCTGCTTGGAGAGAGAATGAATGATAGATGAGAATGTCAGCCAGGCTTAGGTATCACAAAGGCCTAAAAAGATTTATTAGGAATAAACAGACTTTTGGTCATTCAGTCAGTATGCATTTATTAAGTATCTACTATATACCAGGCACTGTGCTAAATGCTAGGGATACAATATCATGGGGGAGAAAAAAGACAGCCCCTGCCCTCATGTATAATGAAGGAAGAGCATACACAAGAAGAAAGCAGAAAGCTAATAACCTTCCCTTTGAACTGGAGTTATGTGTTTCATCATCTCCATTTACTAATTGAAGAGATGAAAATTTGAACTTTTTTTGTTGTGGTAGGTCTTATGACTGGAACTATTTTCTGCTGTTGGGGCTAATGGAAAGTCGAAAAAAAAACTGATGAAACAGGCAATGCTGGAAGCAAGAGCCCCTTTAATTTGGTCTATTCAAAGGCAGGCCAAGTAGCTTCATCAGAGACAACTTGAGAGTCTCATTTCTAATTGGGGCCTCGCATGTGTATGATTTGGGGGTTATCTTTAACTCTTCCTTCTCCCGTACCTCTTTCTCCTCCTCCATCGTATAAATGAATCTCTAAATTCTTCACTTTATTTTTTTATTTTTTTTTGCTTTTTGGAGGGGCAATGGGGGTTAAGTGAATTGCATATGTACATACACACACACATATAGAGTGGATACAGGCAACCTTCAAGGGGACAGCGCTATCTACTAGGGAGAATAGGAAAGGACTCTTGCTGAAGGTGGCATTTGAGCTGATCCTGAAGAAAGCCACTGGAGGAGAGGAGGAAGAACATTCCAGGCCTGAGCGACAATTGGTGCTAAGCATCTAACTTTATAAAATAATAAAATAATCACAGAATAAATGAAACTCAAGGTGCTTCATTTAATAAACCACAACATCCTCACTTTAAAAGACTTAAATATTTCAGGGATTTGTGCTTTGGAGAAGCATTTAGCTTTAAAGAAACCTAAATAGAGTTGTTTGAGCTGATTCCAAATAGTCCTTCCCTTGATTTCAAAGAAAGCTACAGGAAAGATAGACCCTTAGGAATGGGCTGCAGGGTGGGCCCCTTGAAAATACCAAGGATTCTGGGAAACCTGAAGTCACTGTTGACCAAATGGCTACACCATTTGGGTAGGATGCCCAAATAGCCTTGTGAATATTCGATTCAGCATGCTTTGTTATGAACATAATTAAAATGGAGGATAATAGATGAAGTCACTTCAAAAGAACCCTTTCAAATAGCAGCACATCCTGTTAGGTTATTAATTGCCTTTCATTACATGCCTTGTCAACTTAGTATTATCAAATACCCTCACAGGGCATTTTAATTAATTTGTTATGGGATGCATGGTGGGACTCTTCCCCCCCTTGCAAACTTTTTTATTAACAAATTGACTGAGGCACAGTCTCCTTTTGAAGCAGGTGACAGGGTGGGGATAGAATTTGGTAATAACAAAACATTTTAATGGTTTGGAACTTAAATAGCATGAAAGAGACGAATGTGGTATTTACTGAAATTCTAAAAGAAGAGGGTAGGATTGTGATAATGTGTGGAGGACTCTGCAGATTAAAGTCCTGGACACAGGTGTGCTTAGCAGATGGTCTTACTACCATGATGTCCTCATGGCATGGATTCAAAGAGTAGCAGTAAAACTGAGGCTTGGAATGTTCCCAAACACCCCACCCATCCCCCACTAGAAAACTACTGATTCTATTCATGGGAAAATTAGTGGGAAAAATCATTAAGTTGGAGGTTGTTTTTTTTAATTTAAAAATATTTTTGACTTTTTTGTTGTTCTTTTTACATCCATTTTATCCCCAGATAGTCTATCTCTCTCCCTCCTCTCCTCTGGTAATAAAGAATAAAAAAGAAAAATGTAAAAAAAGTTAATAAAGTTAACTAATGCATCAAATGAGTCTGATAGAAAGTGTGATTTTTCTTGTCACCTCTGAGAAGAAGGGAATAGAAGGTGAATTTTTCAACACTTTACCATTTGAACAATTTCCAATTTCATTGCTTCAGTCAGTGGCAACACTAGTCACCAGTCTCTCATGTGTATGATTTGGAGTTTATCTTTAACTCTTCCTTCTCCTGTACCTCTTTTTCCTCCTCTGTCATATAAATGAATCTTTAAATCCTTCACTGTTTTTTTTTTTTTCTTTTTGGTGGGGCAGTTGGGGTTGTGACTTGCCCAAGGTCACACAGCTAGGTTTTTGTTTGTGTGTGTTAAGTGTCTGAGGCCGCATCCGAACTCAGGTCCTTCTGACTCCAGGGCCTGCGCTCTACTCACTGCACCACCTAGCCACCCCCAAATCCTTCACTTTTTACCTTCATATCTCCATGTGGCCAGTATCCTAGTACAAGTTGTTGTTCAATCATGTCCAACTCTTTGTGACCCCATATGAGATTTTCTTGGCAAAGATCCTGGAGTGGTTTGCCATTTTCTTCTCCAGCTCATTTTATAGATGAGGAAATGGAGGTAAACAGGGTTAAGTGACTGGATCAAGGTCACACAGCTAGTAATATCTGAGGTTAGATTTGAACTTGCATAGAGAAGTCTTGCTGACTCCATAGTGCCCTGTGCACTATGGTGCTGCCTAACTGCCCCTCTAGTACAGGTAGGACCTCATTATCACTTCACTGGACTATTTTAACAGGTTCTTGGGCTTCCTGCCTCAGTATCTCTCTCTCTTTACATTCTCCCTTCAGATTACTGACCAAATAATTTTTCGTATATCCCTGTGTGTGTATATGTGTGTATACGTATATGTATATAATGGCATAGAGTCATTAATATCACTCTTCTGCACAAGTTTTTACTGGTTCTTTTTTAACACCTAAGTAAAATTCAGACTCCTTAGCCTGGCATTCAGGACCCTCCACAACCTGGTCCCATCCTACCTTTGCAGCCTTCTCTCATAGAATTCCCCTCTAGGAACATAATAATATTAGCAAGCTAGTGACCTTCTGTCTTCTGAACATAGCCCCTCTCCCCCACTTTTTTTTCCCTCTTGTGCCTTTGTTCACACTATAGCCTCTATCTAAAATACTTTCTTTCCTCCTTTTGCCTTTTGAATCCCCAACCATCTTGAAATCTCAACTCATGTCACCTCTGCTACATAAAACCCTCCCTGATTCCCCCACCTAATCAGCAACTTACTTTCCTTCTCAGACTTCATATCTTATATTATTTTGTATTCCAATGAATTTGACATTGTATATTAGACTGTAAGTTCCATGAGAGCAAGGGCCCTGTCTTAAACTTTGCATCTTCACCAGGACCTAAAAGACTGGTAGAATACTAACTAGCATTAAAATATGGGCTTTTGTTTCTGTGTGTGTGTTTCCATTCTGATTCCTCTCTGATGCCAGCATCAGGATATAAGAAGCAATGCGGTTAGAATCTTGTTCTCTGTATAGATTGTTTTGTATATATTTGTCTATATATTGCCTCCTCCATTAGACTGTAAGCTCCTTGAAGGCAGAGACTGTCTTTTTGTCTCCTTTTCTATCCTCAGCACTTAGCTCAGGTTTTTATCTGCTAATTCACTGACAATTTCAACCAATCTGTTAGTTGATTATTAGTGAATACCTACTGTAGGACTAAGTGTTATGGCATGTATGTATTTTGGGGATGGGGGTAACATACAAAGAAATATAAAATAAAATTTCTATCCTTAATATTACTAGTTAATAATCCAGTTGGGGAGATAACACACAGACATTTAAGCGACAGTATGAAGGATGTTGTAGATGGGATCAGAGGAGTTTCATGAGACCTCCATGAGCTAGTGACGTAGGGAGACTTCATGGAAGGAGATTGGGTTAGAGCGGGCCCTTGGAATTGTAGGTAGGAGTCAGGAAGACAGGCTACCCAGGTCCATGAACTGTGATGACTAACTGACTGATAATCATGTTAGGAATGGACTGAGTTTGCATCTGGACTTTATGTTTAAGCCCAGAACTAAAAACTGAGATAAGCTTTAGGGAGAAGAGGTACCCCTGGTCCTTCAGACTATGATGTTCAGGAAACGGGGTCATGCTTCATTCCAACTCAGAGTTCGGGGAGGTCAGATGCAAAGCTGAACTCATATCCAGTACTTGACTATCAGTACATGCCTTTTTGCATTTATTATCTTTGGATCATCACGTTCTCCTTCCCTCCATTTCCAGTTTTTGGGTAGAATTTGGTCCTTTTGTTATATTTCCATGTGTAAGCTTCACAAAAATTTAACAAATAATTATCAAATATTTACCATATCTTTAATACTCTACTAGAAGCTATTAGGAAAAGAAAAAAAAGAAAGGAAGAAATTCTGGGTCAGGATCAGTGCCCTTCTAGCATATATATGACCTGCGCTCCGAAGTCACATATAGTCTAACTGGAAAAACTACGAAAATAGAAACAATACAAGAGGACATATAGTTAGGTATTAAACTTACTACAGGCAATGCTATAGTAGTTGAGAGGAGGAAGATACAAACAGGCTGGAATAGTTAGGCCAGGAAGGCTTAATGAAGAAGGATAGGCAGGATTTGGATAAGTGGAGAGGAGGAAAAAAGGCAGTCTTGGCAGGGGCAACAGCATGAATGAAGGTTTGGAGTGTGGTATATTAGACAAAGCACTAGACTTAGAATCAAAGGAGCTGGGTTCAGATCCTTGCTCTAGTATTGATTACCTGGGTAACTGGTCAAATCACTTCCTCTCTCTGGGCCTCAGTTTCCATGTCTACAAAATGACTAGATGGGCTCTGAGGGTTCTTTAATTGTATGATCCTATAAGAGGAAGTGTGATCTGGTGAACAGAAAGGTAGCCTTGGAGTCAGAAGAACCTGGGTTTGAGTCCTGCTTATGACATAGTGGCTATGTGACTCAGGTAAGTCAGTTAGCCTCTCAGTGCTCCGGGTTCTGACCCATAGTTTAAGAAGTGCTGATAAGATAAATCACAGAGAAAGTGCCACTTAGAATTTCTATTTCGTTGTTGTTCAGTTGTTTCAGTGATGTCTGACTCTTCGTGACCCCATTTGGGGTTTTCTTGGCAAAGATACTGCAGTGGTTTGCCATTTCCTTCTCTAGCTCATTTTACAAATGAGGAAACTGAGGCAAGCAGGAGTAAGTCACATGCCCAAGTGTAATGGTAAGTAAAGTAGTACTTTGTTGCGTGTCTCAGCTATTCAAGCGCCTTTGAAATGTGGCCCATTGTCGCTTTGACTCTGCATTGAGGTTCTGTCATATTGGCTAAGAACTAAGACAGATCTGTGTGACATAGACAGACACTTACGTTTCCATGAAGTAGGAAACTGAATGCTAAGGGGGTCATTGAAAGCCAGTTAGAGGAGCTTGGTTTTGATGTGGCTAGAAGTAGGGATCCATTGCAAGGGCTTCTTAGAATGCTTGTTGCTGTTCAACCAGAGAGTAACATGATAAAAAAGAATGAAAAAAAAAACAATTAATAAGGATTTAATTTCTCATTTAACAACCTTGAGCACTCATCTCTGATCATAAGCCCTTCCTCTAGCTAGATTCTAAGTGATATGCTTAGGTAAATAACAGCATCTCCCCTAGGAACTTCAAACAGTCTGGGAAGTCAGAATTGTTTATGTTGGAGCAGCTGTTGAGAAACAAATGGCTTTAAGCTATACGGGGCCCTAAAGAATGTCATGAACTGATTTGTAGCCCATCAAACAAACAAATAACAATGTGAAAAATAATAGTCTTATGACATTTTTTGGGAGACTCATTCCGATGCTCCTCATATAACCCAAATTACTATTGTAGATGATATATTTATCAAATTTGTAGATGACAGAAACCCAGGAAGGATAGTTAACATGTTAGGTAATCCAAAAATATCTTGAGAAGCTAGAGCATTAATCAGGCTGAACATAATGATATGAAATTGAATATGGTTAAATGTATATTTTTATAGAGGTTCAAAAATCAGCTTTAGAAATAGAAAATGGAGACATGGCTAGACAATGGGTCAATTTGAAGAAGATGTGTGGTTCCTAGTAGATTGCAAGCTTAATATGGTAGCTGAAAAAGCTATCTTAGGCAGCAAGAAAAAAGACAGTGTTTTCTAGATCTAGCAAAAGAATAGACTTGAAAAACTCTGCTCTAGTCAGACCATATCTAGGCTGCTGTGTACAGTTCTATGCCACATATTTTAGGAATGACAATAAGCTTGAAAACTTTCAAGGGAAGATCACCAGAACTATGAAAGGCCTTTAGGGCATGACATAAGTAGATCAGGTAAATGAACTGGGAATATTTAGCCTGGAAAAGAATAGACTTAGAGGTTATGCAAATGGAGGATATAATAGCTGTGGTTGAGTATTTTACAGGCTGTTATATGGAAAAAGACTTAGATTTGTCTTGCTTGGGTTCATATGAAAGAAACAGGAGTAAAGATAGTAATTGTAGAAAAGCAGATTTAGTCTTGACATCAGGAAAAATTTCCATATAGAGTAATCTGAAAGGGAAATTGACTGCCTTAGAAGGTGGATCTCATTGGAGGTCTTTGACCCATTGAGTTTGTTATAGTTGACTTTCCTTTTGGTGGAAGGTTACAAGCTAAGGTCCGTTCTAATTCTGTGATTCTGGTAGTAGGGCAAATCCAGCACATATTAAAATTAAAGTCACTGTATTGTTGGACTGAATGGATAACTTATTGGAATGCTGTTGAATTGCTAACTGTTTTTGTCAAAACAAGTCTTATGCACATTTTAATACCATAGTAGAGAGATTTAGGGAGGGGGAAAGAGAGGCAAAAGAATGTATTTGGTCTGGTGAGTGTACTGTAATTAGATTCAGTGAGTGAGAACATAAAGACCTGTTATGTGAAATTAGAATTTACTGCTGCCTCCCCCCCCAAATTATTTCATTGCTTTTACCTATTTATGACCTCCCTGGATCTCCTTAATGGAATGTCCCCTTGGTATTCCCCTGTTGGTATCCCCTTTCAATTCCTGTCTCTTCTTTCTTTTTCTTTCTTTCTTTCTTTCTTTCTTTCTTTCTTTCTTTCTTTCTTTCTTTCTTTCTTTCTTTCTTCCTTCCTTCCTTCCTTCCTTCCTTCCTTCCTTCCTTCCTTTCTTTCTTTCTTTCTTTCTTTCTTTCTTTCTTTCTTTCTTTTTCTTTCTCTTTCTTCTCTTCTTTCTCTTCTTCTCTTTCTCTTTCTTTTTTCTCTTCCTTCCTTCCATTCTTCCTTTCCTCTTTTCTTTCGCTTTTTTTTTTTGGAGGGGGAGGGCAGGGCAGTTGGGGTTAAATGACTTGCCCAAGGTCACACAGTTAGTTTGAACTCAGGTCCTCCTGACTCTAGGGCTGGTGCTCTATTCACTGTGCCACCTAGCTGCCACCACCCCCTTCCTCCCCTCCCCTCTTTCTTTCTATAGAATCATTCTGAAGTATGTATAATTCATAGATGGATAAACTTTTAATTACAAAGTATTTAATTTGGTAAGATTGAACCTGTATTCCTTACCTGGGAACATCTTTCATTTGTTATAAAGATTTGGTGGGGATAAAGTCTCTGAAATACCAAATATCTTTTACAGATGTCAAATTCTTTGTTGAGCTGTCTATTCCTTTTCCAGCTTTGTGGGAATAATAGCTTAGGAGTAAGGATACCTTGGCTTTGTTACTGATTTTTTCATGACCTTGGTCAAGCTACTTTCCCCACCTGATCTGAAATTTTCATGCAAAAGGAAAGGATTGCACTCAATAATCTCTGTGGTCCCTTGCAGCTATAATTCTCAGTGATGATAGGATTTACTCTATAAAATATAGTAAATATTCCAATGTGGATTATTTTATATGATATTTACATTGTCCCTGGGCACAGGATTTGGAATGAGAAGATTTGACTTAGTTCTGACTTTGTACCTTACTAACTTTGTGACTTTGAACCACTATGAACCTCAGGTTTTTTTCATCTATAAAAAAGGAATGAGTATGTGTTCTTCCTGCTTTTAGTATTATTGTAAGGAAGGGCACTGAAAAATGCCATATGCAAGGGATCTATTATTATTATCTGGAAACTATTTTTGAGAAAAGGGAAAATCTACCCAAACATATAAATAGTAAATTTCATTATTCTTTCTAAATGTAAATTTTTAACCTAAATCCAACTACTATGGGATACTATTAGGATTAGTCTAATAAAGGGTGTGCTAAGTGCTGGGACACAAAAAGAGTGAATTTCTGCCCCCAAGGAACTTATAACCTAATGGGGGAGACAACTTGCAAACAAATACAAAGCAAGCTACACACTGGATAAATAGGAAATAATTAACAGAGGGAAGACACCTGGAACTAAGAGGGGTTGGGGGAGGTTTCCTGTAAAAAGTGGAACTTTAGTCACAATGAGAACTCAGAAAGATCTTAACTTTAAAAGGTTAAGGTTTCACTGCCTCCAGGATCATTTCCTGATACATATCTGACCACTGGGCCCAGATGGCTCTGGAGGAGAAAGTGAGGCTGGTGACTTTGCACAGCCCCGCCTCACTAAAATCCAATTCACTTGTAAGTCCTGGCACCACCTTCCTGATGTCATGGTCCTCTTTGAGAACAAAGGACTAACAACAAAGGAAGCTAAGAAGGTCAGTAAGGAGACTGTTCCAGGTATAGAGGACAGCTAGAGAAAATGCCCAGAGCGGAGAGATGGAGAGTCTTGTTTGTGAAAACAGCCAGGAGGCCAGTGTCATCAGATGTTTGGGGGAGGAAGGTGTAAGAAAACTGGAAAGATTAAAAGAAACTAAGTAATGAAGGGCTTTAACTGCTGAACACAACATTTTGTATTTGTTCCTAGAAGCTATATGAAGCCACTGGAGTTTGTTGAGTAGAGAGGGTAACATGATTGGACCTGTGGAAAACCACTTGGGTGATTTAGTGACTTAGTAAAATAAAATAAAAATATACATACATATATACATATATCCACATACATACTTACACATGCATATATGTATTACCATATGCCAAGCTGTGCTAAGCACTCCCTGCCCTCAAACCCACAGTCTAATGGCAGGAGACAGCATGCAAATAATTATGTACAAACAAGCTAGAGACATGATAATTTAGAATTTATTTAAAGATTTAAAGAAAAGCAAACTTCTATACAGTTAGGTATTTCTAACATTCTTTTGTTGTTGTTGCTTTTTGTACTTCTCTCTACTTGTGGGCAGTTGGAGTCAAGTGACTTGCCCAAGGTCACAGGGCTGGGGTGTGTTTGTATGTGTGTGTGTGTGTGTGTGTGTTAAGTGCCTGAAGTCAAATTTGAACTTGGGTTCTCCTGACTCCCAGGCTGGTGCTCTATTCACTGCGACACCTAGCCACTCCCTTCTAACTAATTCTTAACCAAGGTAACCTATATGTTTCCCTAAGCAAGATCTGAAAAGAGTGCATATTTCAACTCATTCTGAATCTTTATACGAGTTTCTAGTTCTACTTCTGAAGCCTTCAGGACAGCTAAGCATCATCAGCTTTTGTAGACTTCTAGCATCACAGGCTCTAACTCTTTCTGCAAAAGTTCTCTAACCACCTGCTTATGATTTCTCGGATAATTTTTGTTTAGCCATTTTTCAGTTGTGTCTAACTCTATGACCCCTTTTGTGGTTTTTTTTTTTTTTTTGCAAGACTTGAACTCAAGAAATTGAGTCTTTCTGACTTGAGCCCTGGCATTCTCTCTACTGTACCACCTAGGTGCCCTTAATAGACCCTATTTTTTCCTTCTAAACTTCCTGCCCTCAGTGCCCCTGTACTTCTCTCTACTTGTGGGCAGATAGAAAGAAAAAGGAAAAAAGTAGGATTAATAGCAATGTGATACTTCTAGTCTATAAGATGTTTGAATTGTAATTTCCCCAATCGCGAAGTACTCATTTTCCTCTCCCTCCCTAGCTTTTTTCACATTCTACCTCTCCCTTTCTTCCTCTTTCTAAAATAAAAAAATGGCCCACCTCTGGAGGTAGCTGTCTGTTTTTGTCCTCTCTCTTCCCCACCCCTAACCCCATTATTGGTCTTCAAGCAAAAGCTGGGTGACTCATTGGGGGTCATGGAGAGTAGATTCCACTTTAGGGATACTTTGGGCTATTTGATTTCCAATATGGAAAGTATGATTTAAAAAAAATATTCTGTATATGTACAAATAGTTTCAGAAAGGCTCTCCTCTTCCTTTCTTTTATTTGCCCCGTTCCTTCTACTTTCCTTTCCTTTTTTTTCCCCATCTTCTCTTCCCAAAAGCCCGAAGTGGACAAACTTCAAGAAGAGAAGTAGCAGGGTCAAGAGTGTGCTGGTAAATGTTTAACAACCAGATCTCTTAAGCCAATACACTTTTAAGTTTAACTTTAACATTTTCTCCATCACTTTCTGTAGTCCAGGTGGAAATGATGTAGTAGATGTGTTTCTGGTTGAAATTTCCTTTGTTTACTTCCTTCCTCCTGCACCCAAACTGTTGAGAACATCTGGCCAATCCTAGAACATGACTTGGCAGGGACATTTAGTGCACAGTAGTATATGTTCTCATTAGTTTGTTTACCTCTGTAACAAATAAATATTACCTTTCAGTCTGCTGAGAGTTTGATTCAGGCATATCAATGTGCCAGGGAAATTCTGTGAAGGATAATGGCAATTAATTAGAACCTTGGGAAATATAATTCAATTTTAATATGGAGGTTTACACTGACAATCTCTCTTTGTTTATGTAGATTAATTGCTAAAAACTGCATTAGATCATTCATCTAATTTGTATAAAGGAGAGAGGAAAATTTATCCTTTGTACTATTTGTCATGGAGCATCTAAATGGTACAGTGGGTAGAGCATGGGGCCTGGAGTCAGGAAGACTCATCTTCCAGAGTTCAAATCCAGCCTCAGACACTTACTGGCTGAGTGACCCTGTGTGCCTCAGTTTTCTCATCTGTAAAATGAGCTGGAGAAGGAAAGGGCCAACCACTGCAGTAGAAAAACTTAAATGGGATCATGAAGAGTCAGACACAATTGAAAATGACTGAACAACAACTATTTGTAAGGCTGTGATTCAGAAGAGATAATCAGATTAATTATGTAACTCAATATTCATAATAAATAGCAACTTTGATATAGGAAGATTTTTAAAGACCTGTATTATTATTTTCTTACTTCCAAAGAAAATATGATATATTTCAGAAACCATTTACTCCTCATATATCATGGACTTTGTACTATTGTTTATTATAGGGTATATAAAAATTAGATAAATGTGCTTTAAAAATATTTTGGAAAAAAAAGTATCAAGTGATGTTTTCCAGAAGGTAGTTCACTAAAATGACATCATCTCTCCCATCACAATCCTTCTTTCCACCCAACAACCCACACACTTTGTTGGTGGTTGTTGTCCTTCATTCTCAAAGAGAACCAAAATGACATCACTATGCTAGAGCCAAGTTTCAATGTAGCTGATCAGACCAATATGAGCTTGGATAGCATTCTCACAGATATGTCACTAGGCCAGCATGCTCTCAAACTAGATTTTCCTTGTTCTTCATCAATTAATATTCCACAGGCATTTCTTAAGTACTTAACTATGTGGTGGTATTGTGCTAAAGATTAGGCATACTTACCTAAAGCAGGAAGAACCAAAAGAGAAGGAAAATTATAGACCAATTTCTTTAAAGAATAGTGCAGCAAAAATTTTATATAAAATATTAGCAAAGAGATTACAACAATTTATCATGAGGATAATATACTATGACCAATTGGGATTTATACTAGGAATGCAGGGTTGGTTCAGTATTAGAAACTATCAGCATAATTGACTATATCAGTAACAAAACCAACAGAAATCATGTGATTATCTCAACAGATGCAGAAAAAGCTTTGGACAAAATATAGCACCTCTTCCTATTAAAAACCCTAGAGAGCATGGGAATAAATGGAGCTTTCCTTAAAATGTTAAATAGTATTTATCTGAAACCATCAGCAAGCATTATATATAATGGGCATAATCTAGAAACATTTCCAGTAAGATCAGGGGTGAAACAAGAGTGTCCATTACCACCATTGTTATTCAATATTGTATTAGAAATGTTAGCTATAGCAATAAGAGAAGAAAGAGAAATTGAAGGAATTCGAATAGGCAATAAGGAAACAAAACTATCACTTTTTGCAAATGATATGATGGTATACTTAGAGAATCCTAAAGAATCAATGAAAATTGAAATAATTAACTTGAAATTATTAACAAATTTAGCAAAGTTGCAGGATACAAAATAAAATCATATAAATCATCAGCATTCCTATATATTACCAACAAAACCCAGTAGTAAGAGACAGAAAAAGAAATTCCATTTAAAATAACTGTAGACATTATAAAATATTTGGGAGTCTACCTGCCAAGACAAACACAGGAAGTAGATGAACACAATTACAAAACACTTTTCACACAAATAAAGTCAAATCTAAACAATAGGAAAAATATCAGTTGTTCCATGGGTACGGTGAACATAATAAAAATGACAATTTAACATAAATTAATTTCCTTATTCAGTGCCATGCCAATCAAACTGCCAAAAAATATTTTATAGAACTAGAAAAAATAAGAACAAAATTTCATCTGGTAGAAAAAAAGGTCAAGATTATCAAGGAATTGATGAAAAAAAAAATGCAAAGGAAGGTGGCCTAGCCGTACCAGATCTAAAATTATAAAGCAGTGATCATCAAAACTATTTAATATTGCCTAAGAAACAGCGTACTAGATCAGTGGAATAGGTCAGGCATATAAGACACAGTCGTAAATGACTTTAGTAACCTACTGTTTGATAAACTAAAAGACCCCAACTTCTGGGATAAGAACTCACTATTTGACAAAAATTGTTGGGAATAGACCAATATCTCACACTGTATACCAAGATAAGGTCAAAATGGATTCATGAGTTAGACATAGAGGGTGATCTCATAAGCAAATTAGGAGAGCAAGGAATAGTTTACCTGTCAGATCTATGGAAAAGAGGAGATATCTCCAAACAAGAGATAGAGAAAATTATGAAATGCAGAATGGATAATTTTGATTATATTAGATTTAAAAGGTTTTGTATAAACAAAACCAATGTGACCAAGATTAGGAGGAAAGCAGAAAGCTGGGAAGTAATTTTTACAGGCTGATAAAGGCCAAATTTCTCAGATATATAGAGAACTGAATCAGAGTTATAAGAATACAAGCCATTCCCCAATTAATAAATGTTCAAAGGATATGAACAAGCAGTTTTCAGATGAAGAAATTAAAAGTATGTACAGTCATATAAAAATGCTCTAAATCACTGCTGATTAGAGAAATGCAAATTAAAACAATTCTGAAGTACCACCTCACAGCTATCATATTGGCTAATATGACAAAAATGGAAAATGATAAAATGTTGGGAAAGATGTGGGTAAATTAGAACACTACTGCATTGTTGGTGGAGTTGTGAACTGATCCAGTCATTTTAGAGAGTAATTTGGAACTATGCCCAAAGGGCTGTAAAATTGTGTGAATCCTTTGATCCAGCAATACCACTACTAGATCTGTATCCCAAAGAGATCATAAAAAATGGAAAAGGACCCATATGTATAAAAATATTTATAGCAGCTCTGTGTTGGCAAAGAATTGGAAATTGAGGGGATGTCCATCAGTTGGGGAATGGCTAAACAAGTTGTGGTATATGAATGTAATGGAATACTAGTTTTCTATAAGAAATGATGAGCAGGCAGATTTCAGAAAAACCTGGAAAGACTTGCATGAACTGATACGAAGTGAAATGAGCAGAACCAGGAGAACATTGTACACAATAACAGGAACACTGTGCGATGATCAACTATGATACTTATCTCTTCTCAAGAATACAGTGATCCAAGACAATTCCAGAACACTCATAATGGAAAATGCTAACCACATCCAGAGAAAGAACTATGGAGTCTGAAGCATACTATTTTCACTTTTGTTGTTTTTTTCTTTCTTGTGGTTTTTCCTTTTGTTCTGATTCTTCTTTCATAACATGACTGATGTGAAATTATATTCAGTGTAATTGTATATGTATAACCTAAAAGAAAAAAAAATTGGACGTACTAAGGCCAAGAAAGAAACCATCCTGACCCTCGAGGAGCTTTCAAAGGAGATAACACACACAGACAAACACACATACATATACATACATACATACATATATATATATATGTATGCATACATGTGTTGTTATATTTATATGAATGTGAATATATATGCACATACAGAATAAATAGAAAGTAAATAAACTAAAATACAAGGTCCTTTGTAAGTGAGGGCCCTAGTAGTTGAGAGGGAGGTCAGAAAAGATGTTACATAAAAGGTTATTCTTGAACAATGTTTTGAAGGAAAAGAAGGATTTTATAAAGCCAAGGGGAGGTGGGAGTACAGCCATGTGGAAAGGCACAGAAATAGGAGAAGAAATGTTGTACAAAGAACAGAGAAAAGGCCAGTTTGGCAGAATTATAGAAAGGGAGTAATTCATGAAGAGGCTGGGAAGAGAGATTGGGGACAGGTTGTGAAGGGGCTTAAAAGCTAGGGAAAAGTTCATATTTTCACATATAGATGATAAGAGAGTCAACGTAATTCATTGCTAAGTGGAGGGATATAGTTAGATCTGTGATTACAGAAAACTGCTTTGGTAGCATTCATAATGGATCACAGAATCCCAGAATGCATGGAAACTTAGGGATCATCTATTTCAGTCCCTGCATTTTAAAGAAAAGGGGACTGAGATCACTAGATGTTAAATGACTTGACTAAAGCCACATGGCTAGTAAAAGTTGGGACTGGGCCTAGAATTATGGGTTCTTGAGTGTGTTGATTCCATGTTCTCTGTCCTTTATACCGCATAGTGCTTCACATTTCTGCCCAACTTCCTAAGCATGGCTTCATGCTCATTAAGGTAGGTGATAAGAAAGAGCAAAAACACAAGGACTTAGAATGGGAGAATTGTCTGAGACATTGTAAAAACTACTTGGAACTGCCTTCCCATCCTCCTACCTCCCTTCTCTGTTGAACCCAACTGGCCAATGACAGAACATGGCTTGTCAGTGAAATTTAGAATGCAATAGTATACATCAGTCCTACCTGGATGTTAAGCATTCATCTGTGAGTTATTATGGATGATTCAAAGTCTTCTTAAAATAGGGGAAGCTAGGTGGCACAGTGAATAGAGTGCCAGGCCCAGAGTCAGGAGGACTAATCTTGAATTCAAATCTAACTGTATATACTAGCTGTGTGACCCTGGGCAAGTCACTTAACTCTGTCTCAGTTTCCTTATCTGTATAATGAGCTGGAGAAGGAAAAGGGAAACCACTCCAGTATCTTTGCCAAGAAAAACCCAAGTAAAATCAGGAAGAGTCAGACATGACTGAAACGACCAAATAACAAACATCTTAAAATTTCTGCTCTGGTAAGTTCTTGGACTTCCTCCTCCCCTATTCTCAAACATGAATGTAGAAACTCTTATTTTATGCCAAGTATCTTTTATTGATTCCCAAGTGACACACAAAGACTTTTGTCTTCCAAAACACAAAATATAAGTGAATGTAAATAATAATAATATTTATACAGTACTTTAAAGTTTATAAAGCATATCATACAGTCCGTAATATCTGAGACAAAATTGGAATACAAGTCTTTTGTGATTTGGTCTAGAACTCTATGCACTATGCCACCTTCTATTAAGTTTAGTTAGAGTAGAAAGATTAAGGAGCTTGGAAATAAGTGATGAGTTTGAATGCTTCCTCTGATGTTTATTAGCAGTGATATTATGTTTCAGTTAATTACCCACTCCTAGCCTCAGTTTCCTCATCCATAAAAAAGGCATAAGACTCTACCTGCTTCATAGGGTAGGAGGGAGTAAAGCATTCTGCAAACTTGCTAGTGTCATATAAATGTAAATTCACTTAATTGTAACCTAAAAAGCATTGTTGTGCTCTCTCTAATGATGATTCAGAACCCGGGGTTTCCCCTTAACATGGTAAATGTTTAATAAATGTTGATTGAATGAATTGAAGTGCTCTTTGGAGAAAAAAAAATGAGAAAAAAAATAAAGAGGTTTCTTCTTGGTCAGTTTTAATTAATCAGAAGATTAATTTTTTTAAATTTTAGTTTTGTTTATAACTATAATAGATTAAGTTTAGAGAATTTTAGGGTTTACAAAAACACTCTTTGCCACTTTCTTAAGAATTTGGTAGTACAGATAGTCTAGATGTAAAAAATACAAATGGAAATATATATATGTATAGCTAAGACTGAGCATATTATCCAAGGTAAGTTAGTTCTAATGAGCCTTGGAGCTGGATCTCACATCCAGGTCTGCTATCCCTAAGTCCAGTTCTTTCCACTCTACTATACCATGAGATTTTTCTTTTTAGAATAAATTTATTTATGGTATTTCATCTATAAATTTGCTTAGAGTAAATTCATTTATGGTATTGTTTTGGTGGTTGGCCAGCAGTCACCCCCTTTTGGCATCTGGTACTAGGCTGATGATACTTAAACTGTCAGGTTCCACATTTAAGAAGTTAGGGAGGAAGTAAAAAAAAATCTTTAGGTCATTTTTCCATTCACTTAAAATACTTTTGGTCCAATCTTTACATAAGACATAGATTTGGAGCTATGCCCCTGTGAAATTGGATCAGTTGGTCTGGAAGGTCCTTTCCAATGCTAAAATTCTCTGCTTCCATGAATCTCTTTGTCATTTGTTGGCAAATTAACCTATAGAGAATTGCTTGAAGTCAATTGAGTTAAAAGAGAAGAGGTTGCTGGATACCCCTTCAATGTCTGAATCTTTCCATTTAGTGCCCTTATGAATGAGAATGAATACCTTGAAGTATTGTGTAGAGAAAGAAATTAGGCAATAAGCAATAGATTTCTTTGCCGGTATTGGTCAAAAGTCCCCCCATAGCCATACTCTTAGGAGAACATCTTTTTGGAGAAAGGAGTAATTCTTCAATGTTTTAATTCATGTGCCTGTGATTAGATTGAAACATTTTCTGATGAATATTTTTGTAGTTCTAATGCAGGTATTGTTATACATTTTAAAAATCAGCAATTGCCAAAATCAGCAATTTTTACTTGTTTTAAACATTTTTATTCTTCTTCTTTGGAATGATTTAAAGCATTTGAGATCTAGCCTTCCTAACTTCACTGTGGTTGTAACAATATCCCATGTGCCTTGTAAATAACAAGACTGTCAAAAGTGCAACTCTTTGCCCAAGGTCCATTAAGTCCTTGGTGAATGGGAAAAAAAAAAACAAAAACACAAAACACAAAACAGTACAGTATGAAGGTAAAATTCTGGATCATCTTAAAATTTATTACTGATTTTCCTTGTCCTGATTGGAAATATTCAGAAACAGTTTTATGATTTCATAGTTAAAACAGAAAATAATTTAGAAAAATTACTTGGAATTTTGAAATCAATAAAAATATGGGGAGGGAAACCTTGCAGTAGTTTCAATCAGCAATAAAGGCAATGATAGCACAAAACGATTAATGGCAGATTATTATCTTACAATAAAATACCAACCTTTGTGCACAGGAAGGTAGGGTTTTTTTGTTGTTGCTGTTTATGTGAATTTAAAGAAAAAACATGGTCAATGGGAAAAATAACTGCATTAGAATCAGAGGACTGTGGTTCACATCCTGGCTCAGTTACTATATGACTTTATCTCTACCCCATAACTTTCTTTTTAAATGTCAGATAAAATCCCACCATCTTCAGAAAACCTTTGTGAATTCCCCTTTGTACTTGTGACTTCCCTCTGAGAGTACTTCTAATTTTCCCTCTGTATAACTTATTTGTACATAAATGTTGTCTTCCCCACTAGACTGGGAGCTCTTTGAAGTTAGGGACTTCCTTTTTTTTGCCTTTTTGTATCCTCAGGACTTAGCATGGTGCCTGGAAAATAATAGGAGTTTAATAAATACTTGTTCAATGAATGAATGAATAAGAACTCACTTCATTACTTAGTATTCAGTTTCTCTTCCTATAAAACTAGTTAAGTTAGACTATAAGATTTCTAATGAGAGTTCATGCTGGATGCACAATTCACCTGGAGCAGCAGCTCAAGAAGTATAATTTATTTTAAGACACTCCTTGGCAGTTGTGGAAGTATGACCAGTTCCTACTAGGGTGAGGATTGTCTCTTGGCAGGAGGGTAATATATTGGAAAGACCTCTGGTTTGGGATTGAGAGGGTTG
The DNA here is from genome assembly GCA_011680675.1 of Gymnobelideus leadbeateri. Classification (NCBI taxonomy): domain Eukaryota; kingdom Metazoa; phylum Chordata; class Mammalia; order Diprotodontia; family Petauridae; genus Gymnobelideus; species Gymnobelideus leadbeateri. The sequence goes on from WOXC01005527.1 coordinate 293,199, forward strand.
GAGCTGTAATGGTAGCAGGCAAGGGTTCACATCAAGCCTCATTTTCTTCATTTGCAATGTGGGAACACCAATACTTTTGCTCACCTACCTGAAAGGCTCATTTTGAAAAAAAGCTTTTTGTTAAATGGAAAAACATTATATGAATGTGGATGATTATCTGGAATCATTTCACCCAAAACTCCTGTGATGTCCAGAAAAAGCAGGTCATGGAAAAGGCTGTTGGAGCTTTGAGTCTGTGCCACCTTCAGACTGGACAGCAAGAGGTGGTAGTGGGCTCTTTTGAAGGCCTAGCTTGTTTTCCAGGTGTCTTTGTTGTTTAGTCAGCCTTGGTTTTTCTTCAGGACCTTATCTGGGCTCAGAGTCCTTCCCACAGTCACTTCTTGGGCAAAACAACCAACTTAAGGGCTCCCAGAGTTCTAAGCAAATTTCTGTGGTATTCCTTCCCCCACCTCCAAAATAACTTGTAATTCCTTTTCTCTCCCACAATAACATAGTTTGCTTATCTCTTTGGAGTTGGCACTGCCTTGAACAGATTTCCACAGTTTAAAAGCTAAATTTGATGAGAAACTAGAGAACAGTCCTCAAATACAGATAACATTTTTTACAAAATCAAATTTTCACAAAACCTAGTGTTAACAAAGTTTTCAAAAGATCATAAACAATCATATTCCTTGTAGAGGGGGAAGAAAAAGAGACATTTATATTATTTTTGTTTCTTACCCACTGAAACTTGAATTGTGCTAAAACAGAGAACTAAAAAAGAGAAGCTAATAATAAATAATGACATCTAAAGCAGCTGTTCTAAATAACTTTTATGGAACAAAAAGGAGTGATTTGTGAATTTTAAAAGTTAAATTGACTTTGTTCAACTTAATAAGCATTTTTTCTCCTTTTCATTTTCCATCTCCCTCAAAACTCCTCCCAAAATTCTTTTAACAAATATGTGCTGTCAACCAAAATATATTCTGTCCCCACAAAAGTCAGTGTCTTATTCTGCCTTTTTAGTCTCCTAAATATTGTACTCACTGTTAGGAGATGGATAGCATTCTTCATCACCTGGAATCATGACTTGATTATGATATTGATTAGAGCCCTTAACCCTTTCAAAGTTGTTTACTTTTGCTATGTTGTTATAGCACATACTGTTCTTCTGATTTTGTTCACTTCATTCTGCATTAGTTCATACAAGTCTTCCTAAGTTTTTCTCAGCTTGCACTTATTAATTGCCTACTATGTGCTAAGCACTGTATTAAATACTGGAGATACAAAGGAAGGCAAAAGACAGTCCCTGTTCTCAAGGAGTTCACCTTTAATGGTGGAGACAGAATGCAAATAGCTATGTACAGACAACACATAGATGGACATATATACAGATTTATGTATATATGCACATATACATGTGTGTGCTATGTACATATCTATATGTCTATATACATAAACAAATAAATGTAAATATATAAATAAAACTAGAGATGATGGGAGAGAGAAGGCATTAAGATTAAGAAAGTCTGGGAAAGTCTATAGGAAGCTTTTCCTGGTCCTCCTTAATCTTAATTTCTTCTGTTTGATATACAAGATGGGACCTTACCTGAGATCTGTGCTGCATCCTAAGGCTAAGAAAAGGTATAAAGGCTGGCGTCCAGAAGTATATAAATAGAAAAAGAATGTGGGCATGTAGCACGAATCCGGGCTAACAGATTCAAATATTATATTGGTACTCATGAGATATGAATAGACTTGTGCAAGGTCACATAAGTGTTAAGTGTCTGAGGCCAGATTTGAACTCAGGTCCTCCTGACTCCCAGGGCCGGTGTTCTATTCACTGGGCCACCTAGCCACCCCTATTGGGGTAATTTCTAAGTCATGAGTTGCCTCTGATGAACTTCCAGTTTGGGGTTTGTTTTTTCTTTTTTCCCCATTAAATGGCAATACAGTCTATGAACTAAGGTTTTTCACTAAACACCTCTGTTTTCTACTTCACTAAACACTCTCTGTAGTCCTCGAGTTCAAAAACATAAGTATAAATTTCTTGTTCCCTTAAGGAAAGTGCTCTTGTTTGAAGATTAAGAAAATCTCTGTTTAGAGAGGATGTCAGCTTTGTACAGGAAAAAAAAAAAAGTATCTAGTGCATCTCATCTCCCAAACAATTAAAAACTACATTAACTAGGTAGGACCCACCACCCCCTAAAGACAAAATTGAAACAAGTATTAGCACCTTTTCCCTTCTTGGACTTTCTGAGATCTATTTTTAATTAGGATTGTACCACACATCTTTCTAGTTTTCAGAACTATATGCCCACACCTCTTCTTGCCAGGAATAAACTGAAAACATAGCTATTGAAACATAAAAATTAGAGGCAGATTTTTTAAAAAATGAGTGTCTTAAAGAGAGTAAATAACTGAATATATGAGTTGTGCCATTTCATGAATTTGGGGTGATAGTCTGTTCTTTAAATGGGAATAAGATCTTACAAATGTGATCACAAAGCACATTTTTTTGTGTGTCTTCTTCCAGATGAGATGCACATCTCTGGTTGGGAGGCCCCTCTGAACATACACACACACACACACACACACACACACACACACACACACACACACAAAAGATTATTTGTTCTTGGGGGGAAATAGTTCTTTATCATTGGCAACATTTTTTTGTGCTTTTTTTTTTTTGGAGGGGGGAAGGCAGGGCAATTGGGGTTAAGTGACTTGCCCAAAGTCACATGGCTAGTAAGTGTTAAGTGTCTGAGGTTGGATTTGAACTCAGTTCCTCCTGACTCTAGGGCCTGTGCTCTATTCACTGCCCTACCTAGCCGCCCCAAATCATCTGCAACATTAAGCAAAGCTAAAAAGTTCATATTATATCAGTTCAAAGGATCTTTAAAGAAAACCCTAAGACAACTTGACTAGGTCATGAATAAGTTTTGAATTTGAAGATCTTGTTGGAGTGGGGTGCCTATATTTTAGTCTACTGAAATCTCTGCCTTGCCTGTTCTCATCCTAGTAATAACTTTCATTTCTATTACATGTGGTTGCTTAGTGAGGGATCTGACTAATACCTTACCCTTTCTCAGGTTCTTCTGAGGAGTTCTAGCAAAGTCAAGGTCCCAATGGGTAGGCCTGCATTTCCTCTTAAGAGAGGGCCTCTCCTATGCACTCTGCTACTGATGCTACTATTGCTCTGGAGCCTTCCCAAAAGGATGTGGCCGGTATGGCACACTGGGAGGAGCATTGGCTATGGGGTCAGAGGACCTAGGGTCCCATCCCACCTTTGATGCTTATTACCTTTATGACCTTGCGTAAGTCACAGCACCTCCCTGGGCCTCAGTTTCCTTACCTGTAAAATGGGGGTATTAGACTGGGTGAACTCTGGGAACCCTTCTAATTCTAGACTTATAATTCTGTGAATTATTTGTTATATTAATGGTGGTGTTAATGCCACATTGATGCAGGTTCAGAAGTGATTAAATGGTGATAAAATGGAGGGGGTGTGTGTGTGAATAACAAATATATTACTTAAGTGCATACTTGAGTGTATTCAGTGTAAGTATATATACTTATACACACACACACATATACACACACAATTAAAGCAGGACACAAAGTAGCATGTGACACAGGAGCAAAGGAAAGATCACAGAACTCTCCTGGGAAAATCTGAGGGGAGAGAGCCCCTAAGATCCAGTAATCAAAGGAATGAAACTGCGCTCCCCGCTGTCAGGAAGGAGCTCCTAGTTGCCATATCCCCTGGGTCTTTTCTCTGATTTCATTCTCCATGATGTCTCTAAAGCATCTGATACTCTTTCTCTTTGGATTCTGTGTTGTTGTATTTCCTCCGGAGTTTCCAGCCCAGGCAGAGTGGTCTCCTTCCTGATTTTCCTTAAGTGTAGGCATGGAAAGCTCTCCCTCAGGCAATATTGTCTTTTCTAACTTGGTGATTGCAGGAACTTCATCAGTTTCAATCATCCCCTCTTTACCTCCTCACTTAGGGATATGCTTAGGACCTTAGCATCTGACTTGTGTTCCTCACAAAAATTCTTGGGTTCATGTCCTTGGGACTACTACTATCTGGCTTCTTTTGTGTCCCCAAAGGAATTCTTATCTCAGTCGGAGATACCATTTTGTGATTCATCTACAAAGAGATAATAGTTGAGCTCAGAGATACTGATGACATCACCCAGAGGGGGAGAGGAGGATCCAGAACAAAATCTTGGATGATGAACCAGCAAAAGAGATTGAGAAAGAAGGACCAGATAAGAGGCGAATCAAGATACAGCAGTGTCAGGAAAACCCAGAGAAGGAGGAGTGTCCAAGTGGAAAGGGTGGGCAGCCATTTTAGATGCTGCAAAGGGGTCAAGGAGGACTGAAACTTAAGAAATAAGGATTGGGCAACTAAGAGATCACCGGTTAACCTTGGATGGAGCAATTTCAATTGAATAATTCAATCCGAAGCCAGATTGCAAAGGGCGGATAAGTGAGTGGGAGGAAAGGAAGTTGGGGCAGTGTTGTGGACAGCTTCTTCTAGGAGTGTGGCTATGAAAGGAAGAAGGTATAGGATGATAACTCTTGGAAAAGTGAAGTATATGCCTATAGAAGAGAGAAATCCCTCTAGGTATCATATTGATCAGAGGTGTATAGTTTCCTGGATATTGTCAGGGATCAGATAATAAATGAGTAAAATGCATTTTCTCCAAGAAAGTGATCATTACCAAGTATTTTGGTAGTCATGTCACTCAATAAAAATAGATCCCATTTATATACACTTTACAATACAAATTAAGTATCAGTCAATGTGGAAGTCTTTTCATGATACTCTTTGAAGATGGGTTTATCTATATAGCGATAATATGAATCTGTCTTTGAAAACTGAGTATTGATTTAGAGCATTTTTTCATATGACTGTAAATTGTTTTATTATACTGTCTTTTGGAAATGCATGTTTTATTCCCTAAATTAAGAAGAAAGAAAACAGAAAATTGAGTTTTAGTCTATGGTATTTTCCCATTCAAAATAGCTATCATTTATATGACACTTAGTATGTTCTGACTTACTTGCTGTTACCCATTATAAATGTTACTATTTATACAAATTATCAGTATTATTTACATTCCATCTTTCATCTCTAGAGCTTTGTGCAGGTGTCCCTCAATGCAATGACGTCCCTCCTCACTTGAACCTTAGAATCACTTCAAGGCCCAGGTCAGGTACTACATCCCAACAGAAGCCTTTCCTCATCCACGAGTTCTTAGTGATCTCACCTTTCTCAAATTAGCCTATATTTTTTTTTGCTGTTTTGCATATTATATTTCCCAGTATAAAGTAAGCTCTTCGAGGGAAGTGGCTGCTTCCAGAGACAAAAATGTCTCTTCTCTTCATATATCCTAATGCTTTGTCTTTCATATAGAGAAGACTGAAGTCTATTAAATTACATTAGAATGAATTAGTTTTGTTTTAAGAAGGATAACATCCCTTATTCTTTCTCAGCTTTGTTGGTCTGTATCAGCTCCATTATCCACCTTGCTTCCCAATCATCGCCGAAATTTCTGTTTCTGACATTGCTATTATCCTTCAGTCTTTGTCCAAGTTCCAAACGCTTGGCCAGTTATTGCACTGCCCTAGGCCTGTCTTAGCTATCCTATGTGTGTGATACCAAGTATTTTGGTAGTCATGTCACTCAATAAAAATAGATCCCATTTATATACTACTTTACAATACAAATTAAGTATCAGTCAATGTGGAAGTCTTTTCATGATACTCTTTGAAGATGGGTTTATCTATATAGCAATAATATGATAATAATGATAATATGATATTATCATATGATAATATGATAATAATATGTTTTGAAACACTTTTCTGATAATAGTCCCTCCATCAGACTTGTATGAACTGATGCATTGTAAAGAACCATGGGAACAATCTGTACTTTGAGGACAATAATATAAAGGAAAACAGCCTTGAAAGACTTTAGAACTCTGAGCAACACTTTGATCAGAACTCAATTCAAAATGGTGAAGCAATCATCCTACCTTAGGAGAGACAATATAAATGTGGAACGTGACTTGCATTTGTCTCTGCTTCTGAAATAAAATATTGAAATGCATGCTTAATTGCTACTTTGCTTTTAGGGGTTCCCCATATAATTATTCTGCATGGCATATTTATGCTTTATAGGACTTGAGACATCATTTTAGCCCTTGAACCGTAATTTTACCCATGGAATGTAACATCCTTGAGGTCAGGAACTGTTTTTTTTTCTTCCTGTCTTTGTATGGCTAGAGCCTGGTATGATGCTCTGTACATAACAGATGCTCAAGAAATGTTAGTTGATTTGATTGAGTTTTAAGTAATTCTAGCAATATATGGTCCTTCTGTTTTGGTTTTTGTGATATAGTGTTGATGACTTCAAGTCTTTGGACAAGAATTCAAATCCAGTTGCTCCTATCAGAAAACCTGTTCTTCCCTAAAATTTTATGATGGTATTTTCAAGAATGTAGTATATTAAAAAGTGGGAGCAGCCATTAATTGGAAGGTGTTTGGCCCTTTGGTTCTTTGCAGGGTTGGGGTCAGGGGAGGAAGAGTAGAGGTCAAATCCAAAGCTTAGACCAGAGCCACTATTCTGGGACAGTCTAAAGAGTACTAGATTAGGAGTTAGGAGACCCATTCTAATTAGCTGTATGACTTAGGACGTTTTACATAACCTCCTTCTGCACATCTCCTCATCTTTAAAATAAGGGGACTCCCTTATATTATGGTCAATGACTTTTAAGGTCTCTTCCAGCTTTGAACTTCTAAGATTTTATGACTCAGAGGAGCTTTGGGTCATGGTTTGCCAATAAGTTATAGGCAGTGCAGCCAACTGCCCATTTAGAGATCTCTAATGGAAATGAATAGAATGCAAGAAGAAAATAGTCTTACATCATTCATGAAGACATCCCAGTACTTGGCATTCAACTAAAAATCATCCTGAGGAAGGGACGCCTGGAAGACTATATAGAATCAGGATTGAAAAGGACTTTAGAGATCATCTAATCCAACCACTTCATTTTAAAGATGGGGGAACTGAGATTTAGAGTAGTAAAACTGCATAGGTGATCCAATGAATAGAGTGCTGGACCTGGAGTTAGGAAGACTCACCTTCCCGAGCTCAAAGCCAGCGTCAAACCCTGTTTGCCTCAGTTTCTTCATATGTAAAATGAGCTGGAGAAGGAAATGACAAATAACTTCAGTATCTTTGCCAAGAAAACCTCAAATGGGTTCATGAAGAATCAGACACAACTGAAAAACAATAAGAACAACAAAAGTTAATTGAATAAGGTCCCATATCTTCCATATTCAGTGGCGGAACTGGGATTGGAACCCAGGTATCCAAACTTATATTCTTTTTTTTTTTTGCCAAGGGGAAGGTAGGGCAATTGGGGTCAAGTGACCAGGGCCAGTGCTCCATTCACTGTGCCACCTACCTGCCCCCCAAACTTATATTCTTAAATCATTGACCATTCCTTCCAATTCTTCATTTTCCCCTTTATTTTAGCCTGCCCTACCAGATCCAGCATTTTGTGCTAAAATTCTACTTGTTGTTCATGTACAGCTGTTTAAATAAGCCTGATCTGGTGTCTGAGTGGCAGGGATCAGATGTGCCAGTCACATTTGAAGAAGCCAATCAGACTGGACTTTGAAGAAGGATGCCCTCATGGTCAATACTGCTACATTAAGCACCAATCCAGGAAGACTATATGATGGCCCCTTTGGACTTGTGTTTTGATGCAGCCCTCCTGTCTCTCATATGGTGCGGGAATGTGAGGAGACACCTGAAAGGATTGTTGGCATAACCACTCACTCAGGACTAGGAAGCAGTAAGCTGATCCCAGTGATAAATTACTGTAAAGATAGGCTGGGCAAATTCCATTCTGTACAAAAATGCCACAGAGATCCATGAGGGACAGACAAAGTAATACAAACTGGTTCTGTTAAGAGGAAAGAGATTCCATGTAATAGGTGGCAGAACACTGAACTTGGAGTCATACCTAGGTGCAAATCCTACCTCAGATCCTAATTAGCTGTATGACCCTAGGCCAATCACTCAACTTCTGTAAACCTCAGCTTACTCATTTGTGACATTTGGACTCAGTCCCTTCCTGCTGGATCACATCCAGTCCACTGGTAGCAATGCTAAGTTCATCAGCATCTTCACAGACATAAATGGTAATTGACCAAGTGTGCTACTCAATGCAAAATAACCCAGCCTTCAGTTAGCTTCTGAAATCCAGAAACCAGCTACTTTTAAAGCATGTATGTGGATTAATTGGGGTGGAACAGTTTTCCAAGAACAAAAAAATTAAAATGACTAAGACCCCTGGAGCAGGATAACTGCTCCCACTCCACGTGGATGAAGGGAAGGATGCCACTAAGGAAGCTTGTCCCTTCATTGCCCACGCTTTGCCTTATAGATTCTTCACTGGGTATCACTTAATTAGATTGAAAATAGGAGCCATGAGCTATCATTACTCCAACACCCTCTCAGCAATGATTAGGTGTTTTGGAGCTTGTTTTCTGCCCATTTTAATCTATCTTCTCAAGCACTGTGATAAGAACCACTTATTGGATTGACTGAGCTTGACCAAAATCAATATCTACACCAGGCTTCTAAATTAGCAAGGGGTTTGACACGGGCAGGACAGAAAGCTCACAAATCCCTTTGCTACTCTTCTCTAAATCATACATTTTACATGTCGTCATCAATGTAGATGTTTAGTAGATAAATAACAAAAAAACAAAACCAAACCCTCACTTATTAAATGACTTGAGGAGGAAGAGGGCTGGGTCACAGGTCCTGGGTTTGAATCCTGGCTCTTTGGCTTAATCTTTCTGTGATCTTGCACAACTAAAAGGAAGGGAGAAGGGAGGGAGGAAGGCAGGAAGGTGGAAAGGAAAGGAATAAAGTAAGGGAGGGATACTTAAGGACTATTTCAACCACATCTCACTGGTACCCTCCTCCTTTGGGATTCAAAGGAGCAGAATGAGATATGGAAATGGACCATGTGGGAATTTTTTGTTTGACTATGCATATTTGTTAAAAGGCTTTGATTTTTCTTTCTTTTCCCCAATTAGTAATGGGAAAATGGGAAAGAGAGAAAAAATTCTTTTTAATTAAAAAAAAAGAAAAATACTCTGCCAAGTAACTGCAGAACATGTGTAATGTTTTATCAACACTTTCCTCTACCCTCACTTTTTTCTGACGTCTCTAGTGCCAGACAAGAGGTTTGGAGCAGACATGTTTAACTTTTGGCAGAATTTTTCAATCAGTTAGTTTACTTTCTTCCTCTCCCCTTCCCCTACCCTAGCAGGGGGTCCAGGAGGGCCAGGGGAGTGAGACACAGTGGAGTAAGAATGGGAGTGAGTATGCCAGGATGACAGATAAGACCCAAGGAACTGGGGAGAAATAGATTGGAAAGTGTCTAGCATGGAGTAGGCACTAGATCTGGAGTTGGGAGGGCTCCCAGAGGCCATCTAGCCCCTTCCCCTCGTTTTACAGATAAGGAAACTGAGGAATAATGGAGCCTTGCCCTGCCTTCAAAGGTGGAAGTTGAATCCATGTTCTCTGATTCCAGAGCAGGTGTTTTTTTCTCACTGTAGCAAGTCTATTAAATGCTTTTATTGATTTATGGGGAAAAAAAAAGCATGGAGAAAGAAAAAAGGGAGCTGAGGCTGGTTCTCAGTGGCATTATATCTATTATTCTGAAACTACTTGCAAAACAGCTAAATCAAGCTTACTTGTAAACATTTAAGAATGTGAAGATGATTGAGAAGCCAAGAAGGAAAAAAAAGAAAGAGAGAGAGAGAAAAAAGAACCCAGAATGCCAGGATTCTTCTTCTCCATCTGAGCTGTAGCCAGACAGCTGGGAAGGTGGGTTGGGGTTGTTCCTAAATGCCTTATCCCAGGGAGAACTGTTTCTTGCATAACATAATTTTTACTAAAGTTCAATATAGACAGTACTGGGGATCTTCTCTCCAAGATCCTGTATAGACATTATTGGGACCTTCTCTCAGAGACCCTGTTCATGTCAAATGTGACTGCCATTCAAGAGGGATTGAAAAGTGCTGAGGGATTTAACACAACTTGGCCTGCCTCTCTCTTTGGACCTCCTAAACATTTTTAGGCAGAGATGGAGGTGGCTGTATTCTCAGGATACTCTCCTCGGTTTACCTGTTTAGCATTGGAAATGAGCTTAAAATCCTTCTGAACCAAGTCCCTCATTTTACAGACAAGGAATTAGAGGCTCAGAAAGACCCCATGAGTTGTCCAAGGTCACACACGTACTATTTAAGTACCAGATGTGTTATTTTTGCCCTCATCTTTTGTGGAAAAGGTGAGATTTTTTTTTCCATTTAAATATATTTATTTTTAGTTTACAACATTCAATTCCACAAGTTTTTGAGTTCCAAATTCTCCCCCTCTGTCTCCTTCCCCCTAAGACAACATGTGATCAGATATAGGTTCTACATATACCTTCACAAAAAAACATATTTTCAGAATATATTTGTTGTAAAGAAGAATTATAACCAATGGATTAAACCGAGAGAGAAAAGAAACAAAACAAAACAAAACAAAACAAAACAAAACAAAACAAAACAAGAGAGAGAGCAAATCGTTTGCTTCAATCTGCATTCAGACGCCCGTAATTCTTTCTCTGGCTGTGGATAGCCTGAAAAAGGTGAGATCTGAAACCCCTCATCCTTCTGTGCTCAAGGTAGGCTTTGAATGAATCCTCATTCTTTGATTCTATAGGAGGATGTCTATTTCAACTCACTCTGCTGTCTCCATTTTCAGGTCCTGGATGAAAAAACAAAACCCAACCAGCAAACTTCAGCTAGCTCAGAATTAACCAGGGATATACCACAATAAGGAGCTAACTGCAGGGTTATCAGGAAGCATACTGAGTAGCATGTTAAAATTACAATGATCTATATAGGAAAAGTCTGCTATTCCAAAGAGGCCACAAGCTATGTGGCTATTTCCCAGCCAAGAGCAAATCTCTTTTTGATATTCACCACCATATGAACCTCACAGAGCCAACAGAACCTGTGTTTAGCCAGTGTGTTTCCTGCCCATAAAGCTGCTTCTATGTGACATGTTCAAAATGCGCTCTGCTTTCAGACTACATGATAATTAAACCTCAGAATAATAGTAAATGCCGGGCAGTTGTTTTTTCCTCAGACAAAAGTTACTGTGCCTCCTAATCATTCTATTTTTTATTTAGTTTCTGCCTGCTAGTGTTTCACAATAAAGAAACAAACGGCGATGAAAGCTCTGTTTTCTCCATATATGGTGAGGTCTAAGGCTGTAGATTAAGGCTCTCTAGGCAGATGGAAGGGCTAGGAATCATAATTATATGATGTTTGAGGAGGGAAAGGTCATGGTCAGTTCTCCACCCAGCACAAAATATTTGGATGTGACTTTAAAAAAGAAGTCATTCTTGGATTGCTGTCAAAATGGAGCAAAGTGCTTCTTTTACTTGGGGCCTCCTTTCTTATAAAGGGCCTGTGGTCACCCCATAGACATGGCTTCACCTAAGGGCACTTTCTCAGTTGAAATCGACTGTTCATTAGGCAGCTGTTGAAGGGCAGTGCTCTATGTGTTTGGTTTTTAGGAAATCTTTAATAAAGCTGCTTTTCTTTGAAGTACCTTGAAAAAACCCTTTTGTGTAAGCAGACAGACTGTTAATAGGACATTCTCTTTCTAATTACAGAAACTAGGCCTCGATTGACTTATACCATAAACAGAATCCTTTAGCAAATGACTCCCATTAACATTTTTACATTCCTGGGGATAGTGTATCATATCTATTTCTTTGCTAAAGAAGTTTGGAAATGATAGAAATACATCCTTTGTATGACTTCAGGGCCTGCTTAGTACTTAAGATCTATGCATAGCAAAGATGGCTATTCCTGCTAATCAAATGTCTTTTAGAGCCAGGGTTCATAACCTTCGGTCCAGGGACTTTCAAAACAACAATAATGTATATTATATTATATTATATTATATTATATTATATTATATTATATTATATTATATTATATTATATTATATTATATTATATTATATTATATTATATTATATTATATTATATTATATTACATTACATTATATTACATTATATTATATCATATGTCATATCATATCATATATCATATCATTATATGTTATATTAGGATATGTATAATATATAATATATAATAAAATATATAATATACATTATAATATAACATGTTAATATATCATTATTAATATAGTATCATATTATTAAATATTTTTAAAATATTTAAATATATGCATGTATATACACATATATAATTCATTAAAATTGGTTTCCATTATATTTTATTTAATGCCCTTAAAAACATTACTCTTCAAAGGAATTCATAGGATTCCCTAAATTGCCAAAGAGGCCTATAATCCAGATAGTTAAAAACCTCTGCCTGCTACAGAGTTTGTGAACTGTTTGAAGAGCATCCAGATCTCCTAAATAGTTTACTGCATACAAATAGGGGAGGAGGTACAAATTTTACTAGATTTAGATATTCAGAGATTAGTAAGGTATGAACTCCTTGGTGACTCTTGGGGGAGTGCACAGGGGAAGACATGAACATTTGAAAAAGAATAAAGAAAACAGTTTCTCCTTTGGAATCTGTAATGGTATCTTTGAAGTCTCAGCCATCCAGAACATGGTAAAATAAAAGACAAAAAGGGCTTATCTTGTGGAGCTAAAAGCAATGCTGTGATTAGCTCTAATCATGCTGCTGTTATGAATTTCAGGTCTTACAAAAATTCTTTGATTTTGAAAAATTGAATAAAAATAAAAGCCTGTCTGAAAGACAGAAATATGCATAATATCAGAGAAAAGATGAACAAAGGTATATTCTAATGAGGCAGAAATTTAAGACCTTTTTCTTCCTGGATAGTTGGAAACTTTCTGGGAACATATCTCTTCCTTGTCCTCCCATTCCTTTTTTTTCTTTTATGAAGAATTCAGCATGTCCTTATAATCATCTATGTTATGGCAAATGGGTAATTCTGGCAACAAACCACATATGTTTTCATCTCTAACCGAGTCGAAGCACAGCTTTTTGTGAGCTGTATTTTATGAAGTGGCAAATGCCCACAGCTGGCTTTCATTCATTATCCTTGTTAGCAGACTCCACCTTGCAGTCCAAATGCTGGCTGAAATGCAAAGGCGCTCACACCACCCACTAGATGAACTCTCAGCTGTTAGCCAAGCCATCACCTTAACCTTAGGCCTAGAAAACAAGTGTAATGGATGATATTAAAAGTAGTTACATTGACACCATTAAATATTTTTTCAAAGGAAAACAGGGATGAAGGATGGAAGGTAAAATATTATGTAAAGTACCCTCCCTTTTATCTAGGATCATTGAGGCATGAGGTGTTCTGGTTAATCAGGCCATCTAGTCAGCAGGTAATTAGCCTAATGGGGCATCAACTTTGGCCATGCTTCCAATCCAGAAAGGCTCCAAGTACAAACCAGAGAACAGTCTGCATGGTTTTTGCCAAGGATCATAGGAAGGTTCTAGGAAGCTCATTCGTCTTATGGTTGGATGATGAGATCATAATTTTAGAGCTAGAAGGACCCTACAGATTGTCTTTTTATGTTACAGATGTGGAAATTAAAGCTCAGATAAACTTAAGTGACACATCCAAACTCATATGTCATAAATGGTAGAGTCTGAATTCAGAATTAGTTTGTCTGGCTCCAAATCTTTCTTTTAACCATAACAACTCTCATCTACTAAGTTATGGAGGGACTGTCCCCCTTGAAAGAAATCGTAGTCCCATGAAGTATTGAAGAAGAAAATGATAGCATATATCATATATGCATTACTGATGAAGAATTGAAATATTATAACAAAGTATGCTTAATATTACATTTCTGCTCAACATAAATCCTTCGGTTGAATTGTCAGTACGTACATTTGGATTTTTTTCATGCCTCACAGTCGTCATCATGGATATGAATTTTCATTGTCTCATGGATGTATAATTCCATTTAATAGAGATTTCTCATTAGTAGCATGCTAAATCACTGAGAGAATTAATAAGCATTGATAACCGTCATTAAAAGAAACTGTGTGCATAAGCTACTCCTTGTGGAAAGGCTTGGAAATTCAAAATAAAATAGGAGTCACAGATAGCTTATGAGATAACTCATAGTGAGTATCCCCCCCAAATCTGTACTATTTCCTCTTTTCTTTCTATATTATCTTACTTGGTGATCTCATCAATTCCTTTGGCTTTGATGATTATCTCTATTTGTGTGGCTCTCTGATTAATCCTAACTCATTTTATTTCTCTTCCCAATCCTCCCCTACTTCCAACTTTGCTATTCCTATCAAAGGGGCACCACCATCTTCATAGTCACCAAAGCTCTCAGTCTTAGGGTAATTCTTGATTCCTCCTTTGTACTCATCCCCACATGTCTGATATTGTCGAGTCTTATCATTTCTACTTCCCCAGCATTTCTCTTACATGTTCCCTTCTCTCTTAGACTGCCACCACCTAGGTCTAAGCCCTCATCACAGCATGCTTGGACTACTGCAATAGTCTTCTACTTGATATCCTTGTTTCAAGTCTTTTCCCATTCTAATCCATCCTATACTTAGTTGTCAGTGTTTTTCCTAAAGGACTGGTATGACCATCTCTTTACCAAATACTCCAGTGGTTCCCTATTATCTCCAAGATCAAATATAAAATCCTCTGTGAGTTAAAGCCCTTTCAAGGACCCCATCCTACCTTCCCAATGGTCCTACATTTCAGTCCTTTCATACTATAGTCAAGCAATACTGGCCTTCTTGCTATTGGTCACACAGCACAAGATATCTCTTTACTCTTTGCCTTTCCACTAGCTTTCTCTCATTCTAGGAATTCTCTCCCTCCTCACCTCCACCTCTTGTCTTCCCCTACTTCCTTTAATACTCAGATCAAATCCCACCTTCTGAAAGAGACACTTCCTAATTTACCTCCCACCCCTCACCCCCAACACAGGTGACTTTCCTCTGATATAATCTCCCATTTACCTTGAATCTATCCCCTATGTACATAATTGTTTGCATATTGTCTCCCCAATAGAATATGAGCTTGCTGAAAACAGGTTTTGCCTTTTTTGTATCCCCAGTGTTTAGCACAGCGCCTGACACATAGTATGTACTTAATCTATCACATCTAATTCACTGACAAACAGCTTTAAACCTGTAACAAGTAGAAATCCAACCATATCTTGATAGGAATCAGACATCATTGATACGCATTGATCATTAGTGACAAATGAAGCAAATACTCTCCAGTGCTTGCTGTGACCCCTCTTGGGTTTAGCAGTAAAACCAAGAATCTTGGTAATAGGAACAGGTTTAACCAGCCTCTAATTCCTTGAATGATCCTTCTGAAGTCACTTAAGGACAGTAGCATGGAAGGTTCATTTGCAGTGGGTTGGTCTATCCTTGTGAAATGCCATCTCAGTAGAATGAATATCCCACCAACAGATTTACCCTCAGCTACCCCTCCCCCACCTAATCCCAGTACATCTTACTTGAACTGAGATATGGTACCACCAGCTCTACGTGTCTGCCTTAATCATGAGCTCTGTAGGCATGTTTAAAATTATGACTCCATTGTGGAAGAGTATAATGCTTTTGTCAAGTTTCAACATTCAGTTGAGTGTATTAATGCGTGTGATTGAGTTAGTTAACCATATAGTAACTTTCCCATCTTCTTCCTTTTGAACTGGAGAGTGGTAGAAACAGAAGACAAGACCAGGTGTGATGCTGCTACAATAACTTGGGTTAGAGAGTATCAAGGGCTTTATTATGGTGTTAAGCTGTGTGAAGGAATAGAGAGATATGAGTCAATGGGAGATAGAAATGGTAGGACTTGGCAACTGATTGACTATGGTAGTGAGGGAGAGAATAGAGTCCAAGATGATTGAGATTTTGAACTTCAGAAATTCAGAAGGTGGTGGTACTGCCAACAAAAATGGGATGTTTGGGATATTTGGTGGAGTAAGATGAGTTCCATTTAAACTTGTAGTTTTCTAGAGGTATCTAACAAGCAATTGAATATGTGGGATTAAAATCCAGATGAAGGTGGGAAGTGGGAATATAGATTAAAGAGTCATTTGCCCTGAGTTTAAATTATGGTAGCAGAGAGATCTCCAAAAGTGATAGTGGAGAGAGAAAAGAACTGAGAGTAGAGCCTGGGGCAATTCAGGGGCAGAAGGAAGAATAAATATCCAAAAGGAATGGTCTAAACTAAAGCCCAGGCAGAAAATCCGGAAGGAGAAGCCTCAAGGGGAAAGTAAATAAGGGATTAACAGTGTCATATACATAGCAAAGTCAAGTAAAATGACCCTTGAATCTGGTCTTGGAGGAGTCCTTAAACTTGGAAATAATGGGTTCAGTCATGTTTTGCAGCCCTAAAATTGCATAGCAAGGAGATCATTTTTATTGGTGAAGGAAACTTCCGGGTTCTTTCATGCTCCGCCTTATGGCAGGGCAACTATTTTGAATTGGTTAAACTCTAGGAAATAGTAGAATCAATGTGTTCGGTTGTATCCATTTCCCTTTTCTTTTTTTTTTCTTTCTTTTTTAAATTAAGAGTTGAAAGCTTCTTTAAACAGACTGGATTGGAGCTGCAGCATTTTTTCATGTTACCTTGTCATCTTTACCTTTTCTGATTTCATGTTTACTTTGACCTTTGGCCCCACGTGCGAATGATGTGACAGCAGGCAGACAACCCAGTTCTCAAATGATTACTACTTTTGGAACCAGTTGCTGTTATATTATGATGTAGTCAATGTAAGTTAAAAAATATCATGTTTGACATCCATCATAGCCAGATCTGAGACATTTTGGTATCACATAGGATTTGAAGTGGAAGGGTCAAGGTTCAGATCTTAGCTTTGCTAGCTAATGTCTAAGGCTATAGTGTCAGACTCCGAAAGGGGGAACCACCAATTCACAATAAGTATCCCTGCAGCCTCAATAATGACCTAATTTTAAGATATAATGTTATTCCTATATGAAATTTCTTGCCATCTTAGGAAGAGGGGAGGTCAGGGAGGGAGGGAGGGATAAAATTTGGAACTCAAAATTTTTAAAAAATGAATTAAAACTTGACTTTACATGCAATTAGAAAAAATAAAATACTATTAAAATATTTAACATTATATATGGACATAATATATAGTTATATATCATATAAATACTTACATATATAATAAAATTTAAAATATATAATTTATAAATATATATTATATATAACTATATTTTACATGTATATATCTATATGTATATATATTAATCTCTGTTTTATTGTATTTAGGGCAAGTACGTAGGACAGTGGATAGAGTGCAGGTCCTGGAGTCAGGAAGACTTATCTTCCTAAATTGAAATCTGACCTCAGATACTTACTAGCTGTGTGACCCTCGGCAAGTCACTTAATTTTATTTGCCTCGGTTTCCTTATCTGTAAAATGACCTGGGGAAGGAATTGGCAAACCATTCCAGTATCTGTGCCAGAAAAATTCCAAATGGGATCACAAAGAGTCAGACAACTGAAAAATGAGTGAACACATATTTTATTGTATTTTTATTTATTTTGTTGAATTTTTTTCCAATTACATTTTAATCTAGTTTTTAGCACTGAGGAATATTGTAGACCAGAGACCCAGGTTATGTGTTTAACATAAGATATCATCCAACTCTTCTTAAATAAATTATTCCCAATACAAAGGCATTTAGCTTGAGAAGTCTGCAAACTTTTGGCCTTATTCATTCCTTGAGGTTCCAATTATATGTTCCAATGTAGTTTTCACCATCCTCCCTTATGCCTACATTGGAATTGCTAGAGATAGGAACTAATACTATGATTTGATTAGTATAGGGTACTCTCTGGTGAAGAATTCCCTTTGTCAAAGCAAATTTGCATATTTTTCTTAATTTATGGTCTCAGAGGATTGTCTACTGTAGACAACTTGCCCAGGACCAAATAGCCTTTATGTCATAGGCAGGACTGAAATCCCAGTTTTGAGGCTGGCTCTCTTCTAGAAGGCTTCCCTAACACTTCTTAATTCCACAGCTTTCTCTCCTTTAATTATTTCCTTTTAAGCCTATATGTGACTTGCTTTGTCTGTGTTTGTTTGCATATTGTCTCCCCCATTAGATTGCAGGCTCCTTGAGGGCAAGGACTGTCTTTTTTTGTAACCTCCATGCTTAGTATAGTGCCTGGCACTTAGTAAGCATTAATAGTTTATTGATTAATTGATTGATACCTCACATTGCTATCAATGTGATACACATTGATAGCAATGTGAAAACACAGAGCCGAAGTATAATTTGACCTGTGTTGTTGTTCAGTCTTTTCAGTTGTATGCAACTCTTTGTGACCTTTGGGGGTTTTCTTGGCAAAGAAACTGGAGTGGTTTGCCATTTCCTTTTCCAGCTCATTTTATAGATGAGGAAACTGAGGCAAACAGGGTTAACTAATTTGCCCACAGTCCCACAGCCAACAAGTGTCTGAGGCTAGATTTTAACTCAGAAAGACAAGTCTTCTTGACTTTAGGCCTGGCACTGTATCTGTTATGCCAACTTGTTACCCCTATAATTTGACCTAGAATCATTTAAAGTATTATCATTTAAAGTATAAGAGTAGGCTCATAGAATCACAGATTTAGATCTAGACAGGACCCTGTTAGCCATTGAGGCTAATCCATTTTATAGATGAAGAAACCAAGGCCCAGAGAGATTAAATGGATTGCTTTGAACCACTGAGTTAGTGCATGTGTGAGATGGGATATGAATAGTTCAGTTTAGCTAGAGCATAGAGTTAAGGAGACTAGCATTGTATGAATTTTGTCCTAGATTGTGGAAGTCCCTGAATGTCAGGCATAAGAATGTGAACTTTAAGAGATGCTGAGTTCCCATGCCCAAAGATTCTCAAAAAGAAGAGGGACATGACCTGATCTTTGCATTAAAAATAATAAAGTTTATTCTGGCAGCTGTATGAAGGTCGATTGGAAGGGATATATAGAGTAAGTGTGGAAAGGCCTGTTAGGAGATTGTGGCTTAGTGTAGGTGACAGAGAGCCTATACCAGGACAATGAGAATAGAATCCCAGAGAAGGGGCTGGATGACTGTGGATGTTGTAGATGTGATGTTACTAAGGCATGGTGACTGATTGAATATTAAGAGGCAAGGATAATCCCAGGGTTACAAAAACGTGGGGGACAGGGTAAATGGTGATGCCTCAGACAAAAAGAGGGAGGTCCGAAGGAAGATCAGGTTTAGAGAAAAGGTTTTGGATGTGTTGAGTTTGAGGGCTGATGGAATAGGTGGATGTCCTGTAGGCATTTTGAGATGTGGCTATGGACAGGTCAGGACTAGTTTTACAAATTTGAGGGTCCTCTCTATAGAGAAGTTGTTGAAGTTGATGAGTAAAAGAGAAGGCCATGAACAGAGCCTTGGATTTAGAGATGAGGAACTCATTAATGGCCTTGGAGAGAATAGTTTGAGTTAAATGGAGGTGATGTATGCCCAATTACAAGGGATTAAGAAGAGAATGGGTATTAAGTAGAAGAATTTAGAATAAATAGAAGTATTTATAATCCTTGAAGCCTTTTCCAATCCCTCTTAATTCTAGTGCTTTCTCTCTGTTAATTACTTCCTGTTAATCCTATATATAGCTTGTTTATTTATCCTGTATTTAGCATATATATGTGTACACATATACATAAAGCGTGTTTATGTGTATATCTATTGATCTGTCTGTCTGTCTTTTTTGTATATTTGCTTGCTGTCTCTCTCCCTTTGGATTAGGTAACCTTGTGTCCTTAGAAGTGCCTGGCAAATAGCAGATGCTTAATAAATGCTTATTGAATGACTGACTGACATAACTTTTTCAAAACATTTAGCAGTCAGAGGAGAGATCAGAACAGTAGCTGGATGGGGTAAAAGTGTCAAGGGAAGGCTTTTCTGGAACTGAGGTGACTTGAATATGTTTGTAGGCAGAGGGGAGAGAAGAAAAGAGACTGAAGATATTTGAAAGAAAAAGATAACCTCAGGGGTGGCTAGATGGTACAGTGAATAGAGCACCAGCCCTGGAGTCAGGAAGACCTGAGTTCAAATCCGACCTCAGACATGACACAATTTCTAGCTGTGTGACTTTGGGCAAGTCATTTAACTCCAATTGCCCTCCAACAAAAAGAAAGAAAGAAAGAAAGAAAGAAAGAAAGAAAGAAAGAAAGAAAGAAAGAAAGAAAGAAAGAAAGAAAGAAAGAAAGAAAGAAAAAGATAACCTTGGAAGCCAACTTCTGAAGGAGAAGGAAACATGGGATCAAGGCCCTCAGTGAGGAGTAGGGGATATTATACCTTCTCTTTGACAAGAGAAGGAGAAGAAAGTATATGAAACTTCTAAAACATAAATGTCAATGTCTTTTATTTTAAGCTGCTGAAAATTCTGATTTTCCCTTCCAGGACAGGCATATGGGTTAACCAGGAACTTTGCATTCCAGTGGGATTCAGTTTCCTGTTAGAAATAATGCCATATACTCTAATGAGTATTGATAGAGCTTTCACTTGTGGGCTTGGGGTACCCCAAAGATCTGCTAATCTTCATTGTTGCCCAGCTGCAGCATGATATAGAGGGCTCTCAGGGAAATTGGAGATGTACATTAAATATGGAAACCTTCATAGACTGATAATGGAAACAGTCACAGTAACACTCCAACTCCATTTCTATTTAAAACAGGAGATGCCCTAAAGCCCTGATTTTTTTCAGCTCTATATTAATTTTGTGATTCCCCAAAATGCTTTAGATTTATTTTTAATTTAATTTCTTTCTTTCCCCCCAGAAAATCTATCCCTCGCTGCCGAAGAATTAACAGAATGCTCTCCAATGAATCCCTCAGTCCTCCCACATTTAGCCGGTCCAACTCCCAAGCCTCCGTAGACAGTACTTCGATGGAGGATTTCTGGTGTGAAGTTGAAAGTATTAAAGAAAACAGTGAGGGTGGACAGGAGGAACAGACAGTCACCGAGGTCAAGCCTGCTGATGGTGAGTAACATCCTATTTTGTTTCCCAGGTTATGATTTCTGTGGATATTTTTTATTGCCTCCCCTATTCCTGTGTTCGTCCCAGACCGGAGTAAATGTAGTGACCCAAGAGACTTCCCTGTATCAGTGACCTCAGGTTCATGTAATTTCTTGCCAATTTCAGGGTAACTTGGACTAGATGAAGGTCACATTTCTTCCTACCCACAGAGCACCAGCTGAGCCCTGATATTTAAGGAAGGAGGTCGACCCATTCATTTGCATTGACATGGGATGAGCTACTTTTCTTAGGTTAGAGGCCTTACTTAGAATTAGGAACCCTGCAGAAATGTCTGGCATCTGAAGGAAGACATAGCCCTTAAAACTAACCAGCCTGAACCCCCCAGCTATAAAGAACTTAATGGAGATAGGGTGGAGAGCCTCCAGTGAGTGAGTGTAACAGAAAGTGTACAATAGCCCATGGAGCAGTTATTGAAGGCTTTAAATAGAATGGAGTGGTTTTAAGGGAAGTAAGGCATCCTAGAAACAACCTTCAGAGACATTCTGAGTTAGGTTTGCTTTGGGTGCCTGAGGGGAGCCAATGAGACCGCCCTCAGTTCCAGTGCTGATCCTGATGGAGAGATACCAGCATTTGGGGCCAGTGGTGATGAGTGGTGTCAGATGCTAAGTTATTCAAATGTCACTTTTTCTGAGCATCCTGTGGCCCCAGCAGGAGAAAAAAGAGTGTTTGGGGAGAAGGGAGGGGGCCTGTGAGTGTAATTAGTGGCAAGTGGTAAAGGGCTTGGTGAGCAGGTGTGAACAGGTTTGTGACAAGAGGCAGATTGTTAGAGTAGAAAGAGGGTGTTTTCCCCCTTTGATTCCCCTCCCCCTCTCCTCTGGGTTTCCATCTTGGCCTTCTGAAGTTAGGAGTAACCTAGAGGGAACCTGGATTTATCCAATAGTTTATTGACTTCCCATAGCTATGGGAAAACAAGTTCATTACTTTTACATAACTCAAATACAACTCTTTTCTTCTGAATATAGGCCTTCTATCTAATAAGGCACATCAGGCTCTCCTCCACTCTCCATGAGGCTTCCAGGCATTACTCTTTCTCCTCCCCCCTCCAGCATAGTTACTCAAACAACAGTCTCGTATTGTCTTGTGTCCTCATTATAATACCGTTAGCACACATTAGCTGAGCCCTGCACTTACTCCATAAAATCTTCAATGGTTTAGCATTTCTATGGGCTGCTTTTGACTATCTTAATCCCGTTAGCATCATTGTCTCAAAACTCTTATTCTTTCTGTGTCCTGTTTCTCCATATATCCTTGAGAAGACATGTTTAATATCTATGTATAAGTATATATGTATACATATGTGTAGACATTTGTACATCTATACATATATTATCACGTGTGTGCATGCATATACATGTGTGTCTGCATTGTATATGGATGTACATATATATGATTTATATATATGTTCTCTATGGCTTATATACATATGCCCTATATATTATGTGTACATAATGTATGATCTATATACATGTGTGTATCTTAATATATTACCAGACCTATGATTTCATTGGTTTACAGAACTCCCCCCTACTAAGGTAGGTTGGTACCTGTTTTGCTATTTATAGTCTTTGAGAGCTGCCTGGAGTCCTATGTATTTAAATGATTTGGCTAGGATCAAACATCTAGTGTGTGGCAGAAGCAATACTTCTACCCAAGTCTTCCTAACTCTGAGATTGTAAGCTCCTTGAGCATAGGGACCATCTTTTGCCTCTTTTTGTATCCCCAGCTCTTAGCGCAGTGAGTGCTTAATAAATGATATTTGATTGCTGATTCTTTGTGCATCATGCCAGAGTGAGCTAGCAAAATTATTATGCATGTCATGGAGTTATTTTTTGAGGGGGGTGCTGAATAATAATAGCAGATAAAATTTATATGAGACTTTAGGATTTGTGAAGTGCTTTGTCAGTTATCTCCTTTTCTCCTCACAATAGCTATGTGAAACAGGTACTATCTTAACCCTTTCTTATGGATGCAGAAACTGAGCCTCAGAGAGATTATATGATTTGCCTGAAGTCTCCAAGATAGTGAGTGTCAGAGCCAGGATTTGAACTCAAGGAGTGCCAAGTGAGAATTCATTGCTTTATTATACCTCCCTTGCTGAATTGAACTGGACGAATATTTGAGGTATTATGTGGTTGTCATGAATCTATGAATATTTTCATTAGCCTCTTGATAACTGTTTTGAATAAAATTATGTGAAAACAAAGTATGAAAATGTAAAAATTTATGAAATGAAAATTTACAATTAAATAATATGTGGGGCAGTTAGGTGGCACAGTCAATAGAGTACCTGTCCTGGAGTCAGGAGGATCTGAATTCAAATGCCGCCTCAGATACTTAACACAAAAACTAGCTGTGTGACCTTGGGCAAGTCATTTAACCCCAATTGCCCCCCCCAAAAGCAAAAATAATGATGATATGAAAGCATAAGCAGTCTCTTCACCCTTTCATTTCCCCCTCCCTTCCCACATACACCCCTTTTTGACCTTCTTTTGATTAAACTTTGCCTTTTGTTGCAACCTTAGTGCATGTGATGGTGTCTGATACACAGTAAGTGTATAATAAATGCATGTTAACTGATTTTCTACATGTGTACATTTTGGGGACTTCTGATGGGCCCCCAAACAATTTACTCAGTTTTCAAAGTGTCACTCAGTCAACAAGCATTTATTAGGCACCTACTAGGCCCAAGTACTAAGCCTTAGGGGATACAAAGAAAAGTAAAAGGTAGTCCCTGCCCTCAAGGAGATCAAAGACTAATGGGGGAGACAACATATAAACAACTAGATACAAACAAGGTATTTGTTTTTCAGTCATTTCCGACTCTTCATGATCCCGTTGGGGTTTTATTTTTTTCTCTTTTTTATTTTTTAGTTTACATTATTCATTTCTACAAGATTTTGAGTTACAAATTTTCTCCCCATTTTTCCCCTACCCACCACCCCAAAATAGCAATCCCACTGAATATCCCCTCCCTCAATTTGCTCTCTCCCATATCTTCTCCCATTCCACCTCTGACTTTCCAGTAGGGCATGGAGGATCTCTATACCCCAGTGCCTATATATCTTATTTCCCAGTTGCATGTAAAGTAATAGTAATAGTAGTGTGTGTATGTGTGTGTGTGTGTGTGTGTGTGTGTGTGTGTGTGTGTGTAAAAATTTTTTTAAACATTAGATTTTAAAACTTTGAATTCCAGATTCTCTCCCTTCCTCCCTCATCACTCACTCTTACTGGGAAGATAAGCAATTCAATATAGGTTGTACTTGTGTAGCTAAGCAAAACATTTCCATAGTGGATATTTTGTGAAAGACTGACTATATTTCCCTCCCTCCTATCTCACCCCCCACTTGTTCTATTCTCTACTTTGATCCTGTCCCTTTCACAAGTGGGTGCCTCCAACTTCCCTCCCCCTCCCTTCCACTGTGCCCCCTCTCATCCCCTTCCCCCCTACTCTCCTGTAGGATGAGATACCCTGTTTAGTGTGTATGTCATTGCCTCCCTGAGCCAAATTCAATGAGAATAAGGTTGACTCATTCCCTTTTGCCTTCCTGTTCTTCCCCTCCATTGTAACAGTTTTCCCTCTCCTCTTCTACATGAGATAATTTACCCCATTCAGTCTCTCCCCATCTCTTCTCATTATATTCCTCTCTCACCTCTTAATTTCACCTTTTAAGTATCATCCCTTCCTATTCAATTGATCCTGTGCCCTGTCTATGTATACCTATATGCCTATATACACACACTCACATGTATTCATATGCCCATATATCCTCCTATATAGACATATATATGTACATATACATACATATATTTACATATATACACAATATACATTTCTATTCCCTTCAACTATTCTCATACTGAGAAAAGTTTCATAAATCACAATTATCATTTTTCCATGTAAGAATATAAATAGTTCAACTTTGATAAGTTCCTTATGATTTCTTTTCCCTGTTTACCTTCTCATGCTTCTCTTGCTTCTTGTGTTTGGATGTCAGATCTTCTATTCAACTCTGGTTTTTTCTTCAAGAATGCTTGAAAGTCCTCTATTCCACTGAATGACCATATTTTCCCTGAAACATGATACTCAGTTTTGCTGGGTAGGTGATTCTTGGTTTTAATCCCAGCTCCTTTGACCTCCAGAATATCATATTCCAAGCCCTTCAATCTCTCAGTGTAGAAGCTGCTAGATCTTGTGTTATTCTGATTGTGTTTCCACAATATTCAAATTGTTTCTTCTTGGCTGCTTGTAATATTTTCTCCTTGATTTGGGAACTCTGGAACCTGGCTATAATATTCCTAGGAGTTTTCTTTTGGGGATCTTTTTCAGGAGGTGATTGGTGGATTCTTTCAACTTCTGTTTTGCCCTCTGGTTCTAAAACATCAGGGCAATTTTCCTTGAGAATTTCTTGGAGTATGATTTCTAGGTTCTTTTTTTTATCCTGGCTTTCAAGTAGTTCAATAATTTTTAAATTATCTCTCCTGGATCTATTTTCCAGGTCAGTGGTTTTTCTAATGAGGTATTTCACATTGCCTTCTATTTTTTATTTGTTTGGATCTGTTTAATAGTATATATATTTTTTTAAGCAATTGGGATTAAGTAACTTGCTCAAGGTTACACGGCTAGTCATTATTTATGTGTGGGTGCTCATTTTCTGATGCCGGATTCAATCCTGGGTCATCCCAACTCCGAGGCCGGCACTCTTACTCACTGCACCACCTAGCTGCTCCTGTTTAATAGTATCTTGATTTCTCATAAAGTCACTAGCTTACACTTGCTCCAGTCTAATTCTGAAGGAATGATTCTCTTCAGTGAGCTTTTGAGATTCTTTTTGCATCTGGCAAATTTGGCTTTTTAAGGTATTCTTCTCCTCATTGCCTTTTTGAGCCTCTTTTGTCATTTGAGTTAGTCTATTTTTAAGGTGTTATTTTCTTCAGTCAGGTTGTTGACTCTCATTTCATAATTTTTTTGCATCCTTCTCATTTCTCTTCCCAATTTTTCTTCCACTTCTCTTATCTGCTTCTTAAGCTCCTCTGTGGCCTGTAATCAGCTGGTATTTTTCTTGGAAGCTTTTGGTACAAGAGTTCTGACTTCATTGTCTTCCTTCTGTTCCATGCTTTGATGCTTTTTGTCCCCAAAATATGAGTCTGTTGGATTGCTCTGTTTGCTTTGCTTTCTTTGCTTGCTCATGTTGCCACTCAATTACTTGACTTTTGAGCCTTTTGCCACAGTAGAACTCTGCTACCAGAAAGGGGACATTTATCCCAATTGCTGGGGTTTTTGCAGCTGCTAGAGATATTAGTTGGGTGCCCTCTCTGAAGCCTCAACATGCTCTGGCAAACTGGTCACACACCCCAGGACCTCCACCCTAGACAGTGATCCAGATCCAAGCAGGTTAGAGCAAGAGTGATTACTCCTCAGACAGGTTACTTGGTCCCCCTACAATCTGTAGGCCAGGAGCTCTGAAGCAGCATGGCAGTAGAGCCTCAGCTGTGTCTCACCCCTGGGGGCAAAGGCCAGATTGTACTCCTGAACTTCCTTTTCCCTCAAAGTCTACACTGACCTCTCACTTTGTCTTTGGCATCTATAGGTTGATAATTCTGGAAACCACCACAGCTGCTGGTGATCTGAAGACCTCTAGCTGGTGGCTGGTCAGGCTGCCCTGAGGCTAAAACCTCAGGCTTGGAACAGGGCTGGGCTTGGCTCCCAGAGCACTGTGCTGGCCCCTTCCTGCTGGCCTTCTGGACTGTCTTCTGTGGGAAGTTAGCTTCTCACTGTCATTTTGTGGGTTCTGTAGCTCCATGGCCTAAGTTTGTCTAGAGTAATTTTTTACATGAATCGGAGGACGTGGAAGCTGGAGCCACACAGATGTCCTGTTTCTACTCTGCCATCTTGACTCTGCCCTCCCAGGTTTTCTTGGCAAGGATACTGGAATGGTTTGACATTTCCTTCTCCAGCTCATTTCACAGTTGAGGAAACTGAAGAAACAGGGTCAAGTGAGTTGCCCAGGGTCACACAGCTAGTAAGTATCTGAGATCAGATTTGAACTCAAGTCTTCCTGACTCCAGGCCTGGTGTTCTATCTATTGCCTCACCTAACTGCCCAAACAAGATATAAATAGGAAAAATTGAAGATACCCAATAAGAGAGAAGCCATTAATTAGCATGGAAGGCCAGCTCACTGACATCAAGAGAATATAAGAAGGATATTGGGAACAATACTGTGTTTGAGATTTAGGTTCTATTGCTGCCCTTGCCCTTTGCTACATATGTGATAGTGGTTGTCAGCTTTCACCTTCAGGTCTCAGTTTCCTTATCTAATATAATGGGTTGGGCGGAAGGTCGCTAAATGACTTTAAAGTCCCTTCCAGCACTAAATCTATGATCCTTGGAATTATTATTCAGCTTTTCCTTCCTGTTCTGGGAACCCCAATATACTGGAGGTTATCTAGACAGCCAGTGAGCTGACTCAGGATCTTCTTTGCTTCATCTAACACTTTAGCTCAAGGAGGGTCAGAAGGTGAACTCCACATCCAGCAGGTTTCCAAAGACGTGGGGGGAGATTCTTGAGGCAGTCACTGCAGCTTATGAAATGTCTGAAGTAGGATGCTATTAACAGAAGACAAGCACCGTCCCTTGGAGAAATTGATGCACGGCAGCATTTGCTTGAATCATTAGAATAATCGCCTTTATCTTTTATCTCATTCCAATGTTACTCCCCTGAAATTTAGTTGTCTCTGATGAGGAAGAGAAGCTGGAGGAGCTGGAGACAATCCTCTTCGTACCCTGTGCCCCTCACCTCTTCTGTTTTATCATCTGTGTAAGACAGGGCTTAACTGATCAACTATCTTTCAACAGTATTAAATATCCTTGTAATTGCATCTTAAAAAGACCAATTAGGGGGCAGCTAGGTGGCACAGTGAATAGAGCACTGGCCCTGGAGTCAGGAGGACCTGAGTTCAAATCTGACCTCAGACCCTTAACACTTACTAGCCATGTGACCTTGGGCAAGTCACTTAACCCCAATTTCCCTGTCGTCCCCCTCTTTCCCTCCCCAAAAGAAATAAAAACCCTAAAAAAAGACCGATTTGGCAGTCATCTATCTAAATTGTAGCCATGTTGCATGTGGAAAATAAAATCATATGATAATAAAATAATGTGATTCTTGAATATCTGCTTCCTTTTATGAAGGCCACTAAGAGAATGGATAGTTACGTGTGTGTTTGGCTGACAAATAGAAGACAAGCTATTTTTTTTTTTTAAAGCAAGTCAGAGACATGGCATAGTGGATAGAGAATTGGTCTTAGGACCAGGAAGGTCTGAATTCAGATTCTACCTCTGACACATCCTGGCTGTGTAACCTTAGGTCCCTTAACTTCTCAGTTCAGTAGGAAGCTCTATGAGAGAAGGCTGTAGAGAAGATGACCGATCTACACAGGTAGAGTGAATTTCCTCACCCGGGAGTTCCCTAAACCATTGAAATCACAGCTGCAGTTCCTATCCTTTTTCTAATCAAGTACTATACCTAAAACCACATTTTGCATGTAAATTGAAATAAACAACCTGGGATCTTTTTTGTGAAAACATCTCCCCACTAGAGGAAGACAAAAGCACTTGCTTAAACTTTTTCTCCGGGTATAAAATGTTGGATCAAGTCTTAAAGAAACATTATCAGTTGGGATTGACTTAGTTCAGATATTTGTGGCAGTTAAGGCAGGGGTGGAGATGTAGTTTTCTCTTTGAGTTATCTATGAGTTGATGGGAATTCCTGGAGCAAATGGATTTCAAATAAACCAAATTTCAAATAAAATATTTACCTACTTAAGAAAATGCACTTTAGAAGTCTCTGCAGTTACTATGCAAGCAGAAGTTAAGGCCTTCTAGGCTGGTGCTAATTCCAAACCATTTTAAAACATGCTTTATTTTTATGATGAATTTGACAAGCATCAACAAATAGAAACATGTTCTTATCCAGTGGAAAGAAAAAGGATTTTATGTGATAGTGGAATATCTGTTATATCCTGTTTTGTTTAAATGTATATGGTAAAAGTAACATGCTACTCCCATACTGCTTTGTTTGTCTGGGTTCTCTTCTGAACTGCCTTGTGCTCTCTCCTGTGCATATTAAAGAATATTTTGTTGTTTTTCTTTTTTCTGTTCCCTTTAAAATATTACCTTTAGAAACAAAGTATCTTTATTAATAAATAAAATATTATTTTTATAAATAAAACATTGTATTTATTAATAAATAAAATATTATATTTGTAAAATATTATAAAAACATACTATCCTTATGTCCCATTTTCCCCCAATAAACCTCCTCTTATAGTATGAGTATAGTAAGCAAAATAAATCTATATATTGCCCACGTCTTAAAAATATCTCTTTCAGCAGCCACCTCTCCCAAGAGGTGAGAAGTATAAATTATAGACAATTTTCTGGAGTAGCTGATGGTTACACATACACACATATATATACATATATATAAATTCTTAAGTCTATCACCATGTTTTTATTTCTAGTGCTGCAAAGGAATTGTAATATAGGAATGATTGCATAAATTGTTCTCTGGGTTCTATTCACTTCACTCTGAATCAGTTTATATAAACCTTCCCAGGTATCTCTGAATCCATTGTTTCTGTTATTTCTTCTGGCAGCATAATACTCCATTATATTTACTAACCATAATTTGTTCAGCCATTCTTCAGTTGATGGGCATCCCTTCAGTTTCTAGTTTTTTGATAAAACAGAAAGTACTGCATAGTATTTTTGCACATATGTTGATCTTTTCCCCATTTCTGTAATCTCCTTGGGATATGATAAAAGCCTAGTAGGATTTCTAATCACTCTTACCTGTTCATGAAGTGGTTCTTGGATATATGATACATTTTATGTCATTTGACATTTAATTAATAAGAACTCTCCATTACTGCCTGCTTATATCTACAGTACAGTGAAAGAAAACTGATGTTCATTATGATGACCTTGAGGCAATGAATAATTTGGAACTGCCTCTTCATCATAAAATCGTTAATCATCTAATCATCAAAGATTAACTAATGTTTAGTTAACTTTTAGTTATAATATGATGTCTATTTTATTCTAATTCTTTGAAAAAATATCCCCACCCCAAGAAGTGAGAGAGTACCCCTGCCCCATCCTTGGCAGAGGTGGGAGACTGTAGGGGAAGAACATTGAATGTGGTGTCAGATTCAATTGTTTTGTTGCTTAATTTTGTTAATTTGCTTTTTTCCCCACTTTCTAAAAAACAAAACAAAACAACTTACTTTTAATGGATGGTTCACTGAGAGGAGAGAGGAATTGATATATTTGGAAGTAAAGGTAATGAAAAAAGGTATCAACAAAAAGGAATACCCTGTACAAATGAAACCCCAGGTCTGGTCCTTAATAAAACAAGCAAATAAACAAAAAACAATATCAAACCTCAGTTCAGATCCTACCTGCTACATATCCTAGTTATATGGCCTCAGGCAGACTGCTTCAACTCTGTTCCTCAGTTTCCTCATTGGTAAATGGTGACTGGCTTATTGTGAGGTCCAAATGGAATAACGGAGGCAGAGTTCTACCTAGCATCCAATCTCATTCTTGTTCTTATGGCAACTCTCACTTAATCAGAATATTTGACTCACTAGGCCAGATTATGTACTAAATAACAGAGAACATACTTATTTGAAAAGCACAGAAGTATTTTAAGTCCTTCAGACAACCTTCTACAACATAGATTTTAATAAATGAATTCTAACACGTTCATGAAACGATTCATCAGAAATAGTAAGATTTTTTGTTTTGTTTTGTTTTTTGTCTTGTGTTTTCTATTTAACCTCCCCCATCCCTGATACACCCTGAACATGGCATCTCTTGGTCCAGAGCATGTTTGTAACCCCTCTCTGGTAACCCTTTTACAGAAGGAGAGCTTGAAGCTGAGTGGTTGCAAGATGTGGGTTTATCAACACTAATCTCAGGAGCTGAAGAGGAAGATGGACAGGCCTTACTCTCCACCTTGACTCGAACCCAGGCAGCTGCAGTCCAGAAGAGGTACAACACCTATACTCAAACCATGAGGAAGAAGAACAAACACTCAGTTAGGGACGTCCGAGACATCTTTGGAGTTGCTGAGTCTCCTGTGAGTAATGAATATGCTCTAAAAATGTTTTATTATTTGTTTTAAATTGAAAACAAAGGCTAGGTAAGGCTAAATCAATTTATTTTAATTGGAAAGAAAATGACCAGCAGCATTATACAAAGTTTTACAGATCATGTCCTAAAAATGATAAATCTCTATCCTTCATCTGCAATCTCTCATCCAAACTCAAATTCACTCCCTCTCTTTCTGGAAGTTGGAGAGTTATTTTGGCAATGACACAAGTTTTTGTTGGTTTGTGGTATTTACTACTAATCTAAGCACTGGGGTGAAGGAAGCCCTGTTATCAAGCAGATCAATGGGGTGTGTATGTGGCATTCTTAATATGCTGAATATTGGTTTAAAATTGTAGGTGTGTGTTAATGGCTTTTATATTTCTGATGAAAGGAAATCATGTCAAAGAAAGAGACTCAGGATTTTTTCTAAATGTTCTAAAAAGATATATATCAAAATTTAGTGAAAGACACATGTCACATATTTAGTGAAAAATGTAAGATTTAATTCCATTTTATTTATAGCTATTTTGGAACTGTGGTTTTTTTGTATGGAAGATTGCTTCTATTTCTATTTTTGATTTTTCATTGATTCATCCATCCATCCCTCCATTCTTTAGCAGTGTTCACATTTGTGTAGACTTTCCATATAATATCTTACTTAGTCCTTAAAACATTCCTTTGAAATACATAGTGCCGGTATTATTACAATACTGCTTTACAGTGAGGAAGCTGAAGCTCAGAAGCTTAGTTAAACGACCTACCCAAGGTCCCACATTTGGCAAGTAGGACTCAAACACAGATCCCATCACTCCTTCTTCTGTGTTTTTGCTTCCTAGCTCATGAATTGAGCTACTGCTCTATGGAAAGCACTGTACTGTGTATTGTCCCAACTGGAAGTCAAAGAGTAAAAGGCAGGATGGGGGGAAGAGGTGTATTATAAAATAGGAAACAAAGGCTGGTATAATGGGTTCAAAAGATTTGGGTTCAGACCATATGTTTTAGTGGAAATGGTCTGCATCCAAAATTCTGATTTGCTACTACATTCCCAACCTTGGGAAAATCACCTTGGACCTTGAGTCTTTGTGAGGTTTAGTTTCCTTATCTATAAGAAAAAGGAATTAGAATAGACCAAGGGTTCTCAATCTTTTTTTGTGCCATGGACCCCTTTGACTTTAGTCCTATTAGATCTCAGAACACCTTTTCAGTGAGACAGAATGAGGAATGACATCAAGGGAGTTTGAGCTATAGAATAGAGAAAAAGAGGGGTCTCATGGTGAATAGTGTCTTGATTCTATGATTTTGTCCAAAATGAAGCAGGTCTGCCTTCCCCAAGAATGACAACAAAAGGATGTTTGTCATTTAGTATCTATCTGAATTATTAGCATGGTTGCCTCAAACGTTTAATTCATTTTGTCAATATTAGTCTTACTTTCGGTGGTAGAATTTTTGTTTATTTGACATGAATTTTATCTGTTATGTTCAGGAGAAAACCTCCCTAGGTCCCAAAGAAATATATGTCAAACACAAATATGTTCCTAGTTCTTTAGCAGAAGTAGTAGTAATAGTAATAGTAGTAGCAATAGTAATAGTAGTCATGATAGCTTTATTGTCGTTATTTAGTCATTTCAATCATGGCCAACTCTTGGTTACCCCATTTGGAGTTTTCTTTGCAAAGATACTAGAGTTGCTTGCCATTTCCTTCTCCAGGTCATTGTGTAGATGAGGAACTGAGGCAAACAGGGTTAAGTGATATTCTCAGGGTTACACAGCTAGTAAGTATTTAGGAAGGTGATCTTCCTGACTTCAGGCCCTGTATTCTATCCACTGGGCTGCATAGCTGCCCTAATCATGATAGCTAGCATATAAAATAGCTTTATAACTTTACATATTTTATCTCACTTGATCTTCACATTAAGCCCTGTGAAGTAGATGCTATTATTATCTTTATTTTACAGATGAGTATGTTGAGGCTATGAAAGATTATGTGACTTACCCAGGGTCATACATGTAGAAAATGTATGAAGCAGGATTCAAATTCAAATCTTCCTTACCCCAAAGCCAACATTTTATCTGCTTCTTAGGAAAACAATATATCTATCCTTTTTTTTTTGTTTTTGCCATAAGATTCTTACAAGAAAGAATATCTTAGTTATGATTTACTTTATTCGAGCCTTTTTGATCCATGCTACAAATAGTACAGAATCTCTGGCATTAATTGAGCAATGAAAGACCAGTCTATAACAATAATGACACCAAATGGCAAATATAGGTAAGAATCATGTCTTGCCCCCAAATTTAGCCAGCAAGAATTCATAGTCTACTGAGTTTTCTATTCTCTTACAGGGCAAAAAAAGTCCACTTGATTTGCTTCGAATTTTTAAAAAACCTTTTTATATGTAATTAAGGTGTTAGAATCATTCTTTAAAATACTTATTCTTTCAGTTTGAACTAAGTTATAAACACTTGGGAAAAAGATTAATAACCACAATTTTGGCAAACCCAGTTATCAATTGATACACAGATGGCCATATTTAATTTCTTTTGTCATATGTCTATTTTTATGCGTAACCCAGGTTGGGGGTAATGAGGGTCTGTACTTTGGTGGCACCAATGGGAGAAGGAATGAGGGGATATATTGTTGGAGTGCTACAAAGAATAATGTATAGGATGATCTAGTAAGTGATTGCATATTAAGTCTTGAGGGAGAAAAAGAATCCAAGATAACCCCAAGGTTGGAACATGGGGGATCCAAGTCACTGTACCACACATAGAAAAAAAAGAAGTTAGAAGAATGCTCTAATATGGATGGTAAATTATGAACTTGACTGTGGACATGTTAACCCTGGCCCAGATTCAGGTAGAGATGTCTTAATGGCAGCAATAGTAGCAGCTGTTTTTGTTTGGAATAATAATAGCTAATATCTATATTGTGTTTTAAGGTTTGCAGCATGCTTCATATGCAATGTCCAATTGAGATGAATACAGTAAACCCTTCACTGAACCCTACATACCCAATACTTCTCTTCCTTCTTCCTTTTTCTCTTTCTCCTACTCTCCCAATAAAAACCAAATTCTCCTGAGTTCTCCTTCTTTCCTTTAGTAGAGAATATCTACCTCCTTTTCTCAATCCCTCCCCACTCCTGTCTCCCATATAGACTCCATAGATACTCATGTTGAACAATTGAGGCCACAGAAGTTCAAATGGGATTAAATTTACATGTTAAAGGAAACTTCAGATTAATCATTTTAACAAGTTGATTTAGTTCACTTCCTTGTAGTCCTTTAATACAGATTTAAAAAAAACAACAAAATACCTTAATACCAAATAAAATGAGTATTTTCATATGCATATTAAGGAAGAAAAAGGATTGCATTTGAAACTGAAATCTCTATTGTGTACAGCTTGCTTTTATTTTTACAGATATAATTAATTCAACATACTGATAGTCTTTAAGCATAATGACATAATATAATTAGTTAAACAGAAATTATGCCACTTTGCTTTACCCCTTTGCTAAAGGAAGTGAAAGTGTAAGGATTGAATGAATGAGAAAGCATTATTAAAAGCTTATTATGTGCCAGTCTCTGTACCAAGCCATATAAATTGTAAAAATGAGACAGTCCTTACTCTCAAATGCTCTGTAATGCGAATGGAAAGGCCTAGAGAGATCTTAACGGTGCAGCAGTGGTGTGTTTGGCAAGTCTAAGGGGACTTAGTCACATCAGTAGGTGATGTAACAGTAGCAGGTTTGTAAGATGTTAAGGCAGGGCAAGTTGGTATGGTCTGAAGAATGTTAGGAGGTAGTAGCAAGAACATTTAGTGAATGGGCCATATGGTGCTTCATCTCACAGGAAGGAATACAATTTGTGGGTCCCATCTACACCAAGCCTTGTGAGCAGTCATTCAGTCCACATGGGTAATGGGATGGCCCAGTGCTGAGGGAAGAATAAGAAGGGAAGGGTACCTCCCTTAGTCCTGGATCTTCTTGCTTCCCAGCCATGACAGGAAAGGGAGACTTCTGGAGAAAGTACATCAATTTTGCCTTGACTAATCACATCATTTGGGATCTTAGGAAATGTCCAGCTTGTTGAGTATCACCTAGAACCCTTGATTGATAATTTAAGCCTTTTTACTCTCTGTCATAAATTCTATGAAATCTGTGACCATTGTTGATCAATGAAAATCAAAAGATGTTTGATAGTATTGATTCTGTGTAGAGGTCTTGAATTGACCGCTTACTCAATGAGTGAATAGTATGATATGGAAGTTACCTATGATGTTAGGTGTTGTAGTGAATGGCAGTGTGGACAAAATATGGGAGGTGATAGTTCTTCAGACTAAATCTATAGTATTATGTTTATTTTTTGGTGCTATAGTTTAGGGAGGACATTGACATATTACAGAATGTTCAGAAGTAGGTGACCAGGATGGTAAAGGGGTGAAAGGCTTTGAGTCATGTCATATGAAGACTTTTTTGAAGGAATTAGGGTGCTTAGCCTATTTAAAAGGTGTATGATAGCTGTCAAGTATTTGAGGCCTTGTCATATGGAAACAGGATTAGACTTGTTCTGTGTGGCCTCAGAGGGAAAAACAAGGAATTGAGTAGAAGCTGGAAAGTCAGATTTTGACTTATAATGGAAACCTCTTTAATAATTGGAGCTCTCCAATTTGGAACTATGATCAAAAGGCTATAAAACTGTGTATACCCTTTGACCCAGTAATACCACTGCTAGGTCTGTATCCCAAAGAGATCATAAAAATGGGAAAAGGACCCACATGTACAAAAATACTTATAGCAGCCCTTTTTTATAGTGGCAAAGAATTGGAAATTGAGGGGATACTCATCAAGTATGGAATGGCTGAACAAGTTTTGGTAAATGAATGTAATGGAATACTATTGTGCTATGAGAAATGATGAGCAGGAAGACTTCAGAAAAACCTGGAAAGACTTACATGAAGTGAGCAGAACCAGGAGAACATTGTATACAATAACAGCAACATTGTGTGATGACCAACTGTGATAGACTTAGATTTTCTCAGCAGTGCAAGGATCTAAGATTATTCCAAAAAACTTATGATGGAAAAATGCTGCCCTTATCCAGAGGAAGAAGTATGGAGTGTGAATGCTGACCGAAGCATACTATTTTCTCTCTGTTTTTTTGTTTGTTTTTGTCCTTCTTTCTCCTGTTTTTTCCCTCTGGTTTTAATTCTTCATTACAGCATGGCTAATGTGGAAATATGTTTAATGTGAATGTGTATGTATAGCCTATATTACATTGCATGCTGTCTTGGGAAGGGGGAAGGGGAGAGAGGGAGAGAAAATCTGGAACTCAAAATCTTATAGAAGTGAATGTTGAAAACTAAAATTAATCAATTAATTAATTAAAACTAATTAGAGCTCTCTAAAAGTAAAATGAGCTACCACAGGAAGGAATTGGTTTTTCCTCAATGCAGATTTTCAAGTCAAAGCAAATGGCTTTACTTATTGGGGTTACTGTGGACTGTATTGAATTGGAGTAGATGGCTTCTATAGTCTCTTTCTAACTGACATTTTTTTGATTCTTTGAGTAAGATTAGTATGAGATGAGGTTGGAAAAGTAGCATGATGACAGATTGCAACACCTTAAATGTCATACTAAGGAGTTTGAACTTAACTAAGTAGACAAGACAAAAACGTTTAAGAATTTTGAGTAGAGGAATAACATGACCAGATCTTTATGTAATGAAGATAAATATGACCATGGTGTGTAGGACAGACAAATGGAAATGGGGTAGAAGTAGGAAAATGTATTAGAGAGAGACTGTGGCAGCTAGGTAACAGTAGATACTTGGAATCAGGGAGACATCCTCATATCTAGCCTCAGACACGTCTTAGCTGTATAACCCTGGGCAAGTTACTTAACCCCGTTTGCCTCAGTTTTCTTCTCTGTGAAATGAGCTGGAGCCCCCCAGTATCTTTGTCAAGGAAACCTCAAAATGGATCACAAAGAGTTGGACTGGATTGTCCAGTAAGTAAGTCGAATAAGTAAGTGGCCATGAGGGCCTATTCTAAGGTAATAGCTATGGGAATAGAAAGACATTGTCAGGTTAAATCAAGACTCTAATCCATTTATCAGCATTCTTTGAGCCTGGTCATTCTAGTACAAATTTACCAGACTATACCATTATTTATCCCAGATCTCTCTGTTTTGTACACAAACATGTTGTAAACGTCCTTGTTGAATGCCTGGCTGAATTCCTGATAAACTATGTCTACAGCATTCCTGGGACCTATCAGTCTAGTAAACTCATTAAAGAAGTAAATGATGTCATATGCCTCAAACATTGACTATTGAAGTAATCTCTTAGCCAGTTTTCCTGCTAACAGTCTTTCTTCTACAATATCTCTCATGCATTTTACTGTGGGAAGAACACTGTCTTTGAATTTACAGTGAATTGTTTGACTAAACCCTGCCTCCTCCCCAGGCTCAAATTCCTTACTGTTTTTTTTTTTTTAATCTTGACTTAATCTAGCATCTTACAAAGATGCTGCCTAGAAAGAGAGGACAATCTAACCAGAAAAAAGCATTCTTAGGTACAGGTATGATTATTAGAGAGAAGAGAAATTGCCTTCTCTTTCATGGATATGCAGCATTTCCCCCTTTTTATGTTTCTTTACTTCATTTGGTTGTGTTGTAGCCCTTAAAAAAAAAAAAACTGATACCAGAAAGGTGGGGGGGACCCATACCACTTCATTAAAAGAAAAAAAAATTGGTACCCTCCACACAAAGAGACATCTTTTGAGGGCCTTGTCTAAAAGGAAAACCTGTTTTCTAAATACATTTGAATCCTGCTGGCTCAGTCCCTCTCATAATAGCTCCCAGCTGTTTACAGCAGTTTTATCTTCCAGGAACAATGGCAAGAATGCATTCTGCTTAACCACCCTCAAACCTAATTTCTGCTGCCAGCAACTCATCCAGAGTGTGTGTGCTGCTGGTGGGTGAGGGGGAGGGAAGAGAAGTATTCTGGGGGGTTTGTTTGAAAAAGGGAAGCTCTAAGAGCCTGGGCATGTCTATACCTCCCAACAGCAGATTTCTTGTCCTTGGGACTCAGTGGTCACTATAAGATGTTGATGACTTGGTTCTTTCCATTGGCCCTGTGGTCCCTTGCTTGTCTTGTATGACTTGTCTAAATGGAAAAAGGACTCTAGCAGACATGACTATCTCCTCTGCATCAACTTTCTGCTATTCATATTTCCTCTTCTAATGGGAGTTCTTTTGTGCTGTGTGTCACTGAATGATGCTGATATCTTCATTTTTAATAATACTTAACTGGAGAGCAGAATCCCAGATGCAAATATATTTACCAGGAAGCCTGGTGAGCACTTCTTAGTCATATTGTGAAAGATTTTGTTTTCTTCAAGGTAAAGAAAAAAACAAGTTATTATTAAAACAAAACACCTAGTTTGTGGTAGCGACCCCAGGCTGTTTCATTTAAACCAGAATCATTCTTTCCATGCTACATAAAAAACTAAATGTTATACTGTTCACTCATAGTTTTTCATAGCAGCATTATATGCAACTGGTGGAAAAACAGGAATGTCCAATAATAGGGGAGTGGTTATATGTTGTATGATAAAAGGCAGTTTGGTACAAACAGTCAGCCACAGAGTTGAGAAGACCTCAGATCAAGTCTGTATCTTTCCGGGCAAGTCACTCTGAGGTTCTAAGTTGCAAAGACATAGCCTTTTCACCAGGAATTCCCAATATTAATGAAGTCAGAGGTCTAGCTAAAAGAAAATCTATCAATTAATCATTAAGCATGTATAAGGACCTATATATGTGCTAGGTGCTGGGGATACAGAGACAACAGCAAAATAACCCCTCCCCTCAAAGTGCCTATATTTTTTTGGGTGAGACATCTATAAAACACAAACAAAAGAAAATAGGAGGTGATCAGGGAGTGGCAGGGTGGAGCTGGTGGAGGAGGTTGGAATGAATCTGGAAAGGTAGAGCGGGACTAGGTTACTTAGAGTTTTAAAAACCAAATCCAAGAACTTCCATTTAATCCTCTAAGTAATAGACAGCCATGGGAGTTTATTGAATAAGAGTGACAAGATTAGACCTGCCTAAGGAAAACCACTTTGGTAGCTGACTGGAGGATACGT
Source organism: Gymnobelideus leadbeateri (assembly GCA_011680675.1). Taxonomy (NCBI): domain Eukaryota; kingdom Metazoa; phylum Chordata; class Mammalia; order Diprotodontia; family Petauridae; genus Gymnobelideus; species Gymnobelideus leadbeateri. Next base: position 332,678 of record WOXC01005527.1, read on the forward strand.
TGGAATAGGGAGAGAATGAAGACAGAGAAAGCAATTAGGAGGCAATGAGGGCCTGAAATAGGTTAGTGGCTAGGTGGGTGAGAGAGGAGAAGCCAAGAGGGGCATGTATGCCAAGAGATGATGTGGAAGAAGAAACAACAAGATTTGGCAATTGCTGATATATATATCTATATAATGGAATCCTAATAATGTAATTAAGATGGACCTAGTATGGAGAATACTGTATAAAGAAGTCTCAAGAGATACTTGTAAAAGAATTTTTAAAGTTATAAAATAAAAACCCTTATAAGATAATAATAAATAATAAGAAGTAGAACCAGAAAATGGAATACACACTGCTTTTCACATAAAAAGGAAAGTTAATGAAAATGCATGGATGAAGGATCGTGATGAGTACTTAGAGTGACTGAAAAATGATTGTGATACTTTAGGCACTGAAATTAACTGATTTAAATGTAAATAGTTACATTACTTACAATAGTAAGTTTAGTTGACAATGACAAGCTTTAAGTAAAACATTTATAATTATAATTACTTCTTTTTTTTTTACATATTTTAAATTAGTTCCTGACCTTAATGGCAAAGACATCTTGGGAAGTTAATTCTGTTGACTGCCTATTTTAGGGTTTAGCAACTGGATGTGGGCAGCAAACTGATGCAGTGGATAGAGTGCCAGGTCTGGAGTCAGGAAAACTCATCTTTGTGAGTTCAAATCCAGCCTCAGACACTTACTAGCTGTGTGTCCCTGGGTAAGTCATTTAACCCTGTTTGCCTCAGTTCCTCATGTGCAAAATGAGCTGGAGAAGGAAATGGCAAACAGCTGCAGTATCTTTGCTAAGAAAACCCCAAATGGGGCCACAAAAAGTTGGACACAACTGAAATGACAGACCAACAAACTGGATTAAGTACACATCAAATAAAGCCTCCTAATGTCTTTCCCTCATCTTTCTAGCCATCAGCACTTTTCTCCTGAAATTAAATAATATATATTTTGCATATATTTCTATGTATACATATTATTTTCCCCCATAGAACTTAAGCTCCTTAAGGGGAGAGACTTTTAAAAAATTTTTTTGTCTTCCCAGAGATTAACACAGTACCTGCTTAATAAATGTTAGTTGATTGTTCTGCTTCTACCAGGAAATTAGATTACATTTAATTCATACAACACACACAAACATACCCATATACACATACATACATATGCACACATATACATGCAGTTTATTATATGTTGTGTATGTAAGTATATATACATATATACATGCATGTGTATGGAAATACACATATATGTATGTGTATATGTATACATATATGTATGGATGTATGTGTATGTATATGTGTGTATATATATCTATCTCCAAGACTGTATCTTTCCATGTTGTCTAGTATTTCAGTAGTGAAGAGAATGATTGCTAACCCTAAAATAGGCTTATTTACAGAGCATTTGTTTTTTGGAAAGAAACAATAGATCCAGTTGATTAAAAACAGAATCGTTGGACTGGATAGTAAAATTTAGAGTAATTAAATTAATAGGTCATTGTCCAAGTCACTCAAACTCTCTAAGCTTTGAAAGGAAGGGATTGAACTAGATAATGTTTAAGGTAAAATTTCTGATTCTGTGAATTCATGAAAATCATAGTATCACAAAGTTTTAGAGTTGGAAGGTCCTTTACTACAAATCCATGACTCTTAATACCATACCAGTGGTTCTCAAAAATGGTATGCCTCAAGTTTCAAATTTTGGATGTTACTACAGATTAAAAAAATAGTGTGTATGTGGGTGTGTGTATAGAGATAAAATTTTGTTCAATGTTAATTTGATTTACCCAGCATACGTACTATAAAAATAGTATTCACAAAAATAAATAGGAATCATCTATTACACATATGCACTAACTTCACAATGTCAGACCTTCAGCTCCCAAAGAACACACAAACATATTGCTGTTTTTTGAAGGCCTTCTATGTACGTACCAATCTCCAGACTGCCCTGGAGTATTGCCAGAGTGCTACAATACTTCATGGAAATTTTGTATATTGTGCTCCATGAGGAAAAAAAATAGTTGGAGAACCACTGTCCTACATCGTGCTGCCCTTGAATTTCTTTTCATGGAATACACTTGGCCACATTCATCCTTCTCAGTTGGAAAAGCCATGATGCTGATGGAGCCTTGAAGAGGAAATATGGGATCTGGCACTTAGTAGGTATTTAATAAATATCATTTGTTCATTCATTGAAGTCAAATCCAACAAGAAGTAGGAAAATCATTAAAGATCCTCAGAGAAACATCCCATTCATAAAACCAACGACTTCCAGTGAGGCTGCCTATTTTCATCCCCTTTGCATTTCAGCTGTTTGCAATGTGCCTATTTTTTTTTTTTAAAGAGTGGTACCTGGAGGAGTGATTTGTCTCCACCCTTACGTCAAGTCTGTCTGAATGGTCTGTGCTTTCTGGCTCCCACTCCTGCTCACCCTTAGGCCCTAGTCAACATACCAAGGTGATCATAGTTAAATGCAATTTATGTTATTCCCTTTAGTCCTAACCTTTCTCTGTTAGATGCAAATTGGATTTTTTCCTCAGCAGGAAGCAATTTCAAGGTCACTGGAACTAAAGCAAACGGAGAGAGAAAATTAATTTCTATTTTCCTTTGCCTATTAGCAACTGCAACATTTAAGTCTATATTATCCCTTTGTTCAGAATGTCATTATTAACTCATTACTTTTCACAACCACACAATTTTCTCTGCCACCCAGTCTCAAACCTCCCATCTTTGATTCTCCTTCTTTATCTCAGATACCAAGTCAGTTATCAAATGGTATCAAATTTTCTTTGATGTTTCTCTCATATCCCTCCTTCCTTTTCCATTCCCATTGCTGACACCCTAGCTCAAGCCCTCATCACTTTGTGCCTATAATAATTCATATATTTGAATTATGATTGCAGCTTCCCTGACTGTAGTCTCTTCCCTTCCCTACCACTTCCATTTCTTTGCCAGAGAATATTCTTTTAAAATTACTTCCATCCTTCTTCAGAAATCTCCAATAGCTTCCTCTTGCTGATTCTGGCAAGTCTGAATTATTCAGCTTGGCTTTCAAAGCCCTCCATAATTGCTCCAACTCTATCTATCCAAGTTAATTTTCTACTATTCCCCACATGCTACTTTCACTCCAGTAGTCAGTCCCTAACCTCTAAGATCTTTTCCATATCTTCTGTTTTCACGTCTATGCCATGTTCTTGCTTTTGACTGGAAGGCCCTTTCCCATCTTCTGGTTATCTAAATTCTACCTCTGCTAGTCCCACTTCATTTAGGAAGCCATGATTCTTTACTCTATATCTTATCAATCATCCTCTCCTCCAAACTTATCAAGCCATTAAATACTTAAAAAGCTATAGTTCCTGTCAGTGCTTAATTACACACTTACCTTATACTCTTATTACATGAATGATTATTTTGTCTTCCCAGTGAGATTTTAAGCCTCCTTCTATAATATATATGATGTTTACAACTGTGAAGTAGAAGAAAACTGAACTCTCTATAATTATGATGACCAAAGTTGGCTACTTCTTTTCTCTTCAAAAATGGGGGACGTAGGGGTGGCTGGGTGGCACAGTGAGTAGAGTGTTGGCCCTGGAGTCAGGAGGACCTGAGTTCGGATCCGGCCTCAGACACTTAATACACACACACACACACACACACACACACACACACACACACACACACCTAGCCATGTGACCTTGGGCAAGTTACTTAACCCCAATTGCCCTCCAAAAAAAAAGCAAAAAAAAAGTGGGGGACATATGATATCAGATTAAGTTGGTATGTTAGTTTCTCTCTGTCTCTCCATCTCTCTCTCTCTGTCTCCCTCCTACACTTCTTCCCTTTCTTTTCTGCTCCCTCATCTCTTGAGTATTTGGTGCAAAGGATGACTAGATGGGTAGGAGAAAAGGGAAGGATGTTGATATGAATAAGTGAATGAAAGAAAAAACTTTTATTAATTGCTTACTATGTACCAAGTATTGTGTTAATTGCTGCATATTAAAAAAAAAGACAAAAATGGGATCTGAGATTTCACCAGTACTCCGAAAGACAGAACTCCCTTCTACCAATGCAGATCAGCATATTCTCTGAATCAGAAGTTATACCTGCCCACAAGGAGCTTACTTTCTGAGGGCTGTAAAATGTGCACAGATAAGTAGTAACAAAATAATACAAAGTAATTTCATGAAGCAGATAGCACTAATGTCTTGAGAAATCAGAAAAGTCTTACAGAGGAGGTTGCACCTGAGCTATGCTTCGAAGGAAAATAAGGATTTCTGATAACTTCAAAAGAAAGTGTGGGGGGTGGGGGATTGTATACCAGACATGGGAGAAAAGCCTGTGCAAAACCTCACAGGAAGTTGAAATGTCATCTATGCAAAAGAGCTAGTCAATTTGACTGGGATGGAGAGTGGGGAGGAAAATAATATGAAATTAAAGAAGAAGGGTAGTTCTGGGAACCAGATGTTGGAGGCTTTAAATTCTAGGCTGAAGAGTTTTTTAAATTTTATCTTCATAGCAATAGGGAGTTACTGAAAATTTTTGAGTTAGGGGAGTATTATGGTCAGATATATTTTTAGGAATATAACTTTGGCAGCTGTGATAAGTTTGGAGAGAGGAGAGATGAGAAGAGACACCAATGGGAGGCTCCCAACCAAGAGGTAATGGGAGACATTTTGTAGAGACAGAGTTAACAGTACTCTTCAGTTGATTGGATAGGGGTGGATGAGAGAGAAGGTGGACTCAAGAATATCTCTACGGGTTTGAGCCTCGTTAACTGGGAGGGTGGTGGAATTCCCATAGAAATAGAGAAGTTTAGGGGAGGGACAGGTTGGAGGGGAAATGACATCAATTGTATTTAGAAAGTAGGGTTTAATTTTCTTGTAAAATCTCTTTATATCTAGGTCATGTATCCATTTTGACCTTATCTTGGTAAATGGTGTAAGATACTGGTTTGTGCCCAGTTTCTTCCATACTACTTTCCAATTTTCCCAACAATTTTTATGGATAGGTGAACATTTTATGAATAAACAAAAGAAATAGAGTAAAGTTAGGCGTAAAATAGATAATTTCAATTACATTGAATTAAAAAGGGTTTGTACAAATAAAACAAATGTAGCCAAGATAAAAAAGGAAAGCAGAAAATTGGTGGGAGGGGGGAATTTATAGATAGTTTATTAGATAAAGGTCTCAAATCTAAAATATGTAAAGAGCTTTGTCAAATATATAAAAATACAAGTTATTCCCCAATTAATAAATGCTCAAAGGATATGAACAGGCAGTTTTCCATAGAAGAAATCAGAACAATTTATAGTCATAAGAAAAAATGCTCTAAATAATTATTGATTGGAGAAATGCAAATTAAAACAACCTTGAGATATCTACCTACCAAACCTACCAGTTTGACTAAAATGATAGAAGGGGAAAGTGACAAATGTTGGAGGAGATGTAGGAAAAAAAAAACAACTAATTCATTGTAGTTGGAATTGTGAACTGTTCCTACCTTTTTGGAGATCATTCTGTAATTATGCCCAAAGAATTATTAAACTGCCTATATACCCTTTAACCCAACAATACTGCTAGTTGGTCTATTTTCAAAGAAAATTAGAGAAAAAGGAAAAGAACCTATATGTTCTAAAATGTTTATAGGAGTTCTCTTTGTCGTGGCAAAGAACTGGAAATTGCAGGAATACCCATCAGTTGGGGAATGGATGAGCAAGTTGTAGTATATGATTGTGATGGAATACTACTGTGCTATAAGAAATGATGGAATACTACTATGCTATAATCAGTGATTTTAGAAAAAAAATATGGCAAGACTTGCATAAAGTAATGAAGAACAAAATAGGCAGAACCAAGAGACCATTGTATATAATATTGTTTTAAGAATGACTTTGAATGAATAAGTTGTTTTGACTATTATAAATACCTAAATTAACCATAAAGGAAGAAAGACTCTCTCTGTATCCTAAGAAAGAACTGATAAATAGAAGTATGTGTAGAATAATTTTACACATATATTCCTATTTGTATCTAATGGTGACCATCTCTAGAGTGGGGCAAAGGGGGAAGAAAGAAAAGAAAAAAAGTTTATATGATAATTTTATTGTATATTTGAAAAGAATAGCAAGATGTACATAGTAGATTTACAGTTTAATATCAATCATCTTTCTTACTGTACTATATTGTGGAAATGTTTGTTTTATTTCATAAGTTAAAAATAAAATAAAACAGAGTAGACTCCTTGGGAATATGTTCTGGGACCTTACCCCCTCTAGTAACTAAACTTGTGTTAAAAAGTTGAAGCTATGTATTTGTACAAAAATATTTATAGCAATTCTTTTTGTGGCGGCAGAGAATTGGGAATGAGATGGTCATCAATTGGGGAATAACTGAAGGAATTGTGGTATGTGATTGTGATGGAATACTATTGTGTTATAAGAAATAATGAATAGGATAGTTTCAGAAAAACCTGGGAAGACTTATATGAATTGATACAAAGTGAAATGAGCAGAACCAGGAGACTATTATACATAGTAATAACAATATTGTAAGGATGATCAGCTGTGAAAGACTTAGCTACTCTGACAAGTACAGTAATCTAAGACAATTTCAAAGGAACCATGATGAAAAATGCTATCTACCTTCAGAAAAAGAACTGATAAACTCAGAGCATAGGTTGAAGTATACTTTGTAACTTTTTTTTGTCTGTGTGTGCACACACATACGTGTATACATGTTTGTGTGTGTATATGTTTTCTTTTGTAACATGGATAATATGGAAATACGTTTTGCAAGACTTCACACACACACACACACACATATATATAATCAATATCATATTGCTTGACTTCAAGGGCTGGAGGAAGGAGAGGATTTGGAACTCAAAATTTAAAATAATGAATATTAAAATATTTTTACGTGTATTTGGGAAATAAAAGTTGAATGTATGTTTTGTGAAGCTTGCTGCAAAAGTTATAACTGCACACAGTGAATGCTACCTCTAAGTATGGCACAGTATGGATTTGTTGGAGAACTTAAGGAAGTCTTTGAATTTCAGTTGCCATATGCTCAATACTGAGATGCAGGTTGGCACCACCAGCACTTTATTTTTTAGTGAAACATGGACATTATTGGTTTAATAAAGGGGATACATAGCCGTGGATCGGATTACTTTTGCCTTTTCCATTCGACTGCCAAGCACATATTTTTTCACTTTAAGTGCTTAGCTTAATAAAAGTTGCTATAAGTTGGAACTTTTTTGCAGTTGTTTGGGGGTACTTTTTTCTCTCCAAGTTTTGAACAAATGGTAAATACATTCAATAAACAGCTGCTTTGCAGCAGCCAGAGATAAAGCTTAAAAAAATTAAAACCACGGATAAGAGCTATCTTTGAATACAATGGAAAAGAAAATGAGCTTCAGAGCCAGATACATAGAGAAAACATCAGGCTCTGGTGGAAAATAAAAGAACTGTATCCTCACATTTTTGGTCTATGTATAATGTGGAGAGGGTTGTTGGCTAAATAGACATCTTTTCAGCCATATTTGCCTATGTCAATCATGAGCTCTTCCAGGAGGGTCATTTTAACATATGAAGAGCAATTTGTATCTGTGCTTACATAGACTATATTTGTGTGTATACACCGGTTATTGGTATCCAATACCATCCAAAGATTAGGACACTGTGCCAAGACTGCTATCACATACACTTAACTTCCATATATTATTTCAGACTAATTTAGCTCCTGCTGAGATCTTAAAGACCAAAGCAGTTCTGAAATATACTAGTGCTTAGCTCCTTCATAATCATTATCTTAACATAGTTTGCTTGGAGTTCAGTGTTGAAATTTAATGTAATGTAATAAAATATAATGTAAGTATGTGTCATTTCCAAAAAGGCTCCACTGGTCCAGAATAAAGATAACCAAAGTAGCTGGACCTGAGTGGAATCCTATCTCAGATATTTATAGCTGAGTGGCCCTAGACAATTCACTTAACCTTTCTGGGCCTCATTTTCCTCATCTGCAAAATGGGTGGGGTTAAGCTTAATGACCTCTGATATCCCTTCCAGTTTTAAATTTGTTAAGTTGCATTTGGTGTTAAAGTGAGAAAGGATGGAATCATCACTTAATAAATTCTTAAACTGATTACTTTATACCAAGGAGGCAAATGTATAAAAGTATATGCAAACACTCATTAATAGTTGAGAATGTCAGAGATTTTGATCAAGACGTGGTCCTCCTCTGGAAGCCATATGTGAACTAAACCAATGAAGGATTTACCAGGAATGAAGGAAGACTTCATTAGAATTAACAATGTGCAAAGAGCACTCATTTGCTACATTAAAATAAGCAGACTGAAATGGTGGCTGGACCTTTAGTCTGTTCATATTTATAGAAATATATTTGTGGTTGGGGCAAGGGGAGGCAGAGAAAAGAACTACGATGTAAGGAGATGACTTAGATTGCCTCTTAGGACCATTGGAAGAAAGCCTAACAAATTGTGACATGTGCATGTGATGGAGTGTTATTGAACTATAAGGAATGATGAAGGAGATGATTCCAGGGGATTCTGGGTAGTATAAATTGATACAGAGTAGGGAAGAGAGCCAGGAAAACAGTTTGTACAAGGACAGCAACATCATAAAGACAAACAGCTTTGAAAGGCAAGAACACTGATCAATGCAGTGACCAGCCATGACTCCAGAGGGCTTATGAGGAAGCAAATTACTCACCTCCTGACAGAGGGTTGAGGGATAGAAGGGTAGAAAAAGATTTGCATTTTTGGTGTGCCTTGTGTGGATCCCTTTTTCTTGATTATGCTTATTTATTACAAGTCTTTTTTTTTCCTTTCTTTTTCTCATTTTTAATTGGAGGGTGCAGGGAGAGAGGAGGAAGGTTAGGCAAGAAAAATGTCCCCCAAAAGAGGGCCATTATAGCATCTAAAAATGAACAGGAGGAAATTCAGGAAGAGGCACAAACTGGATGCTCAGTTTTTAAAGTAACATATACATATATATGCACAGATATACATATATGCATATACACATGTGTACATATGTATACATATACACATTCACATATCTGTATATATCCATTTTGTTCATTTGTTTTAGTCATGTCTGACTCTTTGTGACTCCATTTGTTATTTTCCTGGTGAAGATACTGGACTGGTCTGTTATTTCTTTCTCTAGCTCATTTTTATTGATGAGGAAACTGAAGTAAACAGGGCTAAGTGACTTGCTCAGGGTCACACAGCTAGTAAGTATCTGAGATCAGATTTGAACTCAAATCCTCCTGACTACACATACATATAGACACACACACAAGTGTATGTATGTATGTGTATATATATATGTGAATAGGTATATATGCATACATATGTACATCTGTATGGATATGTGTAAATCTATACACATATATTTTATAAAGCAATCATTATTTAGATAATGATAATAACTAATATTTATATAGAGTTCTAAAATTTGTAAAGTGCTTTCCAATTATTATCTCATTTGATCCTCCTAATAGCCCTGGGAGGTAGGTGCTATGATTATCTGCCTTTTACAGAAGGGAAAACTGAGGCAGCTAGAAGTTAACTCACATAACTGGTAAGCATCTGGGGTGGGATTTAGATTCAGTCTTCTTGATTCTAGGTGCTGCACCATGTGGAGAAGCATAGTTTCATGTAGAATCTTGCTACGGTCAGCTATGTGTGTGAAAATGCTCCTTTTTGTGTTGAAGTACAGAATTTTAAAAATTAAGCAAACAAAAACATGTTTTTCCCCATCTTTTATAGCCTCCATTTGAGCCAGTTCCAGTATCTCTTGTTCCTGCAAATGGTGTACAGGTGCCAGGGAAGAAACCAGTTTGGAAAGCAGTTAATTGTAAGTAAGCTACCATATAATCCAACTTCAGTTCACCTGGCTCTTCATCCTTTTTGGGGGTGGATGGTGTGGCTAGGAGGGTCATGCTATGTGTATACAAAACCAAAAATGATCGCAACAGTTCCTAAAGTAATCCACATATGAGTATATTAAAAATACACTCTTTTTTTCTTTATCATTTGCCGTATACTTGAGAAATAAAAGAAACTGGGTCCAAAAGGCTTTGTCTCTTATCAAGCATATAACAGATTTCTTTGATTTGGGGACTGGTATTCCGAATCTGCTTAAAAGTCAAAAGTAATCTGGGAAATAGGCATGAAATCCGTTTATGGATTACTGATTCCATTATATGTCAAGTACTAACATTGACACAAGGATAGATTTTTGTGGTAGTTTCCTCTGCATGTAAGGTGACCTTATTATTGAGGAGACAGTTCTCATAAGGAATATGGTCCTGCTGGCCCCTGTTAGCAGCCCTAAGCAAATTACTCCATATATATGTGCTATATATAGATAACCAACAGGTGCTACCATTTTATTGCAAAGTTCTAGAAAATGCTGGAAAAGGGATCTTCTAACAGTTATTATGCCTTGCCCCTTTGTTACCACGTTGTTATTAAATTTAGACCATGCTGCAAGAAGGAAAATGACCATGTATCCACTGATGTGGGGCACCCATTTTATATGGGGTACCCTCTTCCAATAGGTTTGCCTGATCCTTAGAAAGTTCACAGAATTTCGGAGTTTGAGGAGACCTTAGAGTCTGTACAGTCCAATCCATACCTTCACAAGAATCCACTCTATTATGTATTTGACAAGTAGACATCTAGCCACCAATGGAAGACCTTCTAGTAAGGAAGAATCACATCATGGAACAGCACCAGCTGTTAAGGTGGTCTAGCATAATCTCATATCCAGTTCAAATCTAAATCTGTTTCTCTCCAGTTTCCACCCATTCATTGCTACTAGTTCTGCCCTCTAGGGTCAAAAAGAAAAAATATTAAACCATTCTCATTCACATTTCTTCTTATAGTAAAAGGTAGTGTATGCTCATTGACATGTATAGAACTCTGTAGGTATGTGGGTTCACCTTGTAGTGACCATTATTATTGGTCTTTCCTCTTCTACCCAGGAGAAAGACCAATATTAATGCTTCCTCCAGGGTTTGTCATATATTCTGTTCTTGTTCAAGGAGAACAGGTCTAATATATGGCTATAACCAGTCTAGATCCAGTAATTTACTGACCCCTGCTTTGACCATCAAGGCAGAACCAGGATACCCTCTGAGAGACTGATAATCAGATAAATATTGCCTTTGCTACTCACTGTTGGCAATCTATTGCCCTTTGGTGTCAAGAAGAATCCCTATGATTCTAAGCCAAAGTTCCCTTCTCTGACCACTATTCCATTGTCCTTCATAACCATGTCATATCCCTCCTTATGCTGCCCATGTCCCACCCTTCCCTACCCTAACTTTGTGCCCTTTGGAGTCCATTCTGTTATTAACAAACCCCCCTTCCCTTTAGATCTGTGACCTACCCCTACAAATTAGTTGTATATATTTCATATTTCATTCTATGTATACATGTTGTTTTTCCCCAGTAGAATGTAGGCTCCTTGAGGCAGGGGCTGTATATATCCCTGGCCCCCAGAATATTGCTAGTACTTGGCAGGTGTTTAATACATGATCATTGAACTGAATTGAATTCACTTCTCCCCTGAGTCTTCCCTGATCCATTATCTTCCTAAAATGTAGCTCTTGGAACACTGTTTTGGTGGCAAATTGGAATGTGTGTCCAAGTTTACGCTGGAAGAAGTTAGAACAAAAATGAGAGGAGTAGGTGGAATAGAAATGGGCAGTCTGTCTGAACAATAGCTACAGGATTGACTTTAGGCTCCACATTGGGCAACACTGAGGGAGCTTGTGTTCATGTGAGCCCTGTGACTGCTCACTTAGTAGGTGGAACGCTTTATACTGTGTTGAGGGCACCATTTGACAAATGGCTCATGATATGTCCTCATGTGCTTTGCTCACTTTTTCAGCCAACAGTTGTCTTGACTGTGGATTAGATAAAGATACTCCATCAGTAGCAGAAGAATTGTCCTTTGAGGTTTCTTTCTCAGAGTCTATCACAGAGATTCCCAAAGAAAAAGAAAGTCTTAAATCACAAAGGTTTAAAAAGGAGGATTCTTCCTTAACTGTAAGTAGCACCCTCATGGTTATACTGTTATCTGTTCTCTGTACAACTAGCTGGCTGTGACCTCTGACAAGCCACTTTATCCCTCTTTGCCTTTTTTTCGCCTATTTTCCTCATCTGTAAAATGATGGGATTAGACTAAATGTCTTTTCAAGTCCTTGTTTCTATGATTCTGATTTCCTGCTGGATTCCCTGCAGTGCAAAGAACAAGCTATTTGGTGTATGTGTGTGTTTGTGTGTGGGTGTTTCAGAATTTCTCATTCTGAAAAGGGCCATCCTGCGTAGCTTTTCCATTTTCTAGCCTTTTCCTGTAATATATGAACCATATTCATTTTTGTAGTGTAAACAGGAATAATGTTCTGATTAGGTCAGTAAACAGTTCAATGCTCCCATAGAAAAACAAGCTTGGCCTCCTTTGGGGATGGTTAAAAAACAAGAGGAAACAGAAATGGTTTATTACTATAATACTGTTACTTCTATCCAGAATTCATCTCTCTAGTAACTTCATCTATATAGAATAATGTCAAGGTCCAGGAAATGAACTAAATATAGTTATTTGAGCATCTAAAATAGACTTCCCCAAAATCCATGGTGTAAGGCTTACAGGAATCATATGAGAGAGCCTCTCAAAACCCTCACTCAGAACTTAGTTATTTATATTTTACGTGCAGTATTTTTTTCTTTTCCAATTATATGTAAACACAATTTTTATCATTCATTTTTTTAAATATGAAGTTACAAATCCTCTTTCTCCCTCTCCTCCCTGAGATGGTAAGTAGTTTAACATAGGTTATATGTCACATGCAATTCTAATAAGCTTGTTTGATATGTTCTGAATAAAACAGATGACATCATTTACTCTTTCTAGGCTGGATGACTCAGGTTCTGCCTGAGGGCATTGGAATTTAGAGGGCAAATATTTTAAATAATCATTTTAAATGATTATGCAACTTAAAAAATTACATTTTAACAAAACTTTCTCTCTAGCAACCAAAAAACTAGTTATCAAAAATAATTAAATTAGGAAGAGACCATTTAGGATAATTCTTCTCCCTAGCAGCCACCCACCAAGTGAATTCCTCCCTTGGCCAGCCCCATCCTACTCTTCCCTGGTGTAGCGGGAACCATACTGGCATATGTAGGATGGCAACTAGCACAGGTTCTTAGATCTACTTTACTAGGAAAGAAGCTGTTTAAGGGGTCAACAATTTTTTTTAAATTATATTCATTAGTTCAGGGGAAAAATCAGCACCCTGAACTTCAGAGAAAATCCAAACAAGAAAATAGAGAAAATACAAGCAGAGAAACAAAGACCAAAAGACAGGGCTTCTGTCTAAGAAATTAGCACAGATTAACAGACAGTTCCAACTGCCTGATCAAGGCAATAAATACATATATAGTTACCAGAGAGAGAGGTATCCCAACATCTGGGTTTTTCAAAGCTGGGGAGCTCCGTAATGGCTACTCAGAGTCTCATCTGGTCAAATCGCAAGAACATTCTTCAAAGCAAAATGCTAACCTCAGAGTACATATACCCTTTTTAGAGCCATAGGGTATTACAACCCTCTGACTCAGTGCCTAATTAGAAATTAACAAATGGTGTGAAAGCCTTCCTACAAGCAAGTCTCGCCTAAGCAAACTTCCCTTAATGGGCTCCACTTGAGGCCTATTAATGGGTGGGGAAGATCTTATATGCCATTAACATTACACCTGGGTATCATTCCCCCCAGCAGTAGAATCACAATATTAATTTAACTCCCACTCTCCCCCCTCCCCCCAACCTGAGCAAATGTCCTCGTGTCTCTCCCATTCTCTCTTAGGAACCTACAATCCTGTTATACATGACCTCATTGAAATGAGCATTTTTCTCCAGCTACATATCACAACTTCTTCATATCTCATTCTATACAATTCTTGTCTTCTTTCCATAATTTCCAATAAAGGATATGGTGAACATATTGGAAGTCTCTGTTGGCTCAATTCACATTTTATGATTTTCAGTGGCCATCCATTACTCCTCTTTCTTTCCCCATGACTTAGTCCACCTCCATTTTCAGTCATTGCTGTTGACTTGCTATGGCTTGCTTGCACCTATGGAGGCAGCCAGGTGGCATAGGGAATAGAGCACAGGACAGGAAGACCTGAGTTCAGATCCTGCCTTAGATGCTAACTACTTGTGTGACCTTGAGCAAGTTACTTAACCTTTGTCTGCCTGTTTTCTCACCTATAATATGGTATTAATGGTAGCACTTATCTCCCTTGGTTGTTGTGAGAATCAAGAGAGATAATATTTGAAAAGCAGTTTGCAAACTTTAAAGTATTACATATATGCTACTTATTATTATTATTATTTGTTGAGTCATTTTTCAATTGTGTCCAATTCTTTGTGACCTTGTTTGGTGTCTTCTTGGCAAAGATACTGGAGTGGTTTGCCATTTCCTTCACCAGCTCATTTTACAGGTGAGAAAACTGAGGCAAACACGGTTAAGTGACTTGCCCAAGGTCACACAGCTAGTAAGTCTCTGAGGCCAGATTTGAATTTGGAAGGTGAATCTTCCTAATTCCAGGCCTGGTACCCTATCCACTGCACCACCTAGCAGTCCCTTTATTACCTATAGTGCAATATAAAATGTTGCAATTAAACCCAAAAAGCTTAATACTTTTAAGTAAGCATAAAGACTCAGAGGTCTTTAGAACATGCCTATTTATTATCTGTCTACAGAGTAATATGCCAACCAAAATTTTTATAAGCAAAATCCTCTTATCTATTTTAATATTGTTTCAGGAGATTGAGAGGCTGTGAACTGGGAGACAAAGAGAGGAATCCAAATTCCTTTATTTACAGTATGGAAAGGATTGGCTTTCTGTACCTCTTGTCACTGTGGTTGGTTGTGCTGACATTACTGCCAGGGTATTCAGGGAGACCTGGAGGCAAGGCTTCTCTGGTGTACCAATATTTTTTTTTCTTTTTGGAGGGCAATTGGGGTTAAGTAACTTGTCCAAGTCACACAGCTAGGTTTTTGTTTGTGTGTGGTATCTGAGGCTGGATCCGAACTCAGGTCCTTCTGACTCCAGGGCCGGCGCTCTACTCACTGCACCACCTAGCTGCCCTGGTGTACCAATATTTTGATAGATGTAGAAACAGGCTGTCATTTAGTGTGGCCTGGGTAGAGCAGGGTGAGTCGTGTTCAACATGTGCCAATTGAAGTGGATGAGTTATAAAAGTACTTTTAGGGGAGAGATGGGTGAGATTTGATCCAGTAGCATCTGCAGTGTTTGGTTTTGGGTCTTTGTCCCTGGCCTCAGCTCATGAATGTGCTTTGGTGCCTATATCAGTTCAAGTGGATGTACTTTCTCCTCTGTACTATCATTCAATACGCCTACCAGAATAGGGAACCAAATGAAGGTTTCAAGTCAAATTCAGCCTGACTTTGTCTATCAGAATTGTAGGAACTGACTTAGCTTCTGCTTTTCTGTCCCTGGAGAAGCATGTTCAGGGGTCCTGGGCAAAATAAGAGCAGTCAAAGGGGCACTTTGATTAAACCCCCACAATCTTTCCTTCCTTTTAAAGAAGGTTTCCATTTTTTTTTGCTATGCATTTGCAGAAATTCATTGTTCGAAAAAGCAGATTTGGATTAACTGAAGTAGGAGATCTGTCTGTTGAAGACATGAAGAAGATTCGCTATCTCTCTCTCATCGAATTGACAGCCTTTTATGATGCTCTGGGGATTGAACTGAAGAGGAACCGAACAGACAAAGTAAAAGGACGAGGTAATGCAAGTTCTGGGTCCCACTGATCCGAACACTGGGGAGCATTGCAAGAAGGTATTGCTTAACTGGTTCCTTTCTCTTTCTTTCCTTCATTTTTTCTTTAACTTTGAAGAAAATGGACTTTTTGGAGTTCCACTTACTGTCCTGTTGGAAAACGATCAAAAGAAGTTCCCTGGAATTAAAGTTCCTCTTATCTTCCAAAAAGTGAGTAGAATGCAAATCCATAACCTCAGTGGGTTTGAGACACTATACGTTTGGTACTTGTTAAGCCCATTATTGGATGATTACTTGGGTTTTTAGATATTATATGTTTGATACTTATTAAATACATTATTGAATTTTTACTTAGGTTTTTAGATACCACATGTTTGATATTTATTAAGCCTATCAATAAATTATTATTTAGTATTTTAGATATTATATGTTTGATATTTATTAAACCTATTGTTAAGTTATTACTCAGATTTTTAGAGAGCAGTTAGGTAGTACGATGGATGGAACACTGGGCTTGGAGTTAGGAAGACTTGAGTTCAAATCCAGCCTCCAGCACTTACTAGCCATGTGACCCTAAGCAAGTCACTTAATCTCTGTTTGTCTCAGTTTCCTCATCTGTAAAATGGGAATAATAATAGCATTTACCTCCCTGGATTGTTATGAGGATCAAATAAGTTAATAAATTTAAAGTGTTTAGCACAGTGCCTGGCTCGTAGAATATAAATAGCCATATAAATACTAACTATTGTTGTCTTTAGATATTATGTTTTAGAAGTTATTAAATCATTACTAATGGTTAAAAATGCAGATGCCTCATTGATACTTCTTAATCTTATTGCACACTCTTCTTAAATTCCCACAAGAGCTCTGTTTGGCACCATTTTAATTATCTAATTTGGTTCAGTAATTAAATAAACATTTGTTGACTGGTGATGTTTAAGGCACAGTGGGCCAGGTGCTGGGGATATGAAGCTGCCACAAGTCTTCACTTTCCAATGGCTTATAATTTAATGAGGGGAAGCATGGTACACAAATAGCTGTGATACAAGAAGAATAAGATGTGGATGGGGGAAAAAGATTCCCGAAGTGTTATAGGAAATTTCAGGGGGAAGATAAGGTGGTGGGGTCAGGCGAATACATAGGAGATGGTAGGAACAAAGGCATGGAGGCCAGAGAGAGCAGGGCAAGAATTAAGAGCTGGAGAATAAGTCTGCTTTGTTTTTGTCAGGAATGTAGAATACCTTGGAGGGATTAAGATGCAGGAAGGTTGGACCCCAATTGCAGAGGACCTTGAATGACAGGTTTAAGGACTTCACCTTTATTTGGTAGGCAATGAGGAGTCATAGAAGGTTGTTGAGTATAGGAGTGATGTGATCATTGTACTATGTTATGAAGATAACTTGAGTAGTAGCATGAAGGATGAATTAAGGAACACATAGAATAGAAACAGAATCAACAGTTTGAAGCCTATAACTGGTCTGGAGGAAAAGAGATAAGAGCTTAAGATAGAAGGCAGCTTGGTACAATGGAAGGAGTACTGGATTTGTAGTTAAAAGATATGGGTTTGAGCATCAGCTCTGGCACTTACTGTCTTTGTTGCCTTGGGCAAGTCACATACCTCTGTGAGCCTCAGCTTTTCTCACCTGTCAAATGAGGGGATTTCTTTTTTGTTGAGTTGCTTTTCAGCTGTGTTCTACTCTTTGTGACCTTATTTGGGATTTTCTTGGCAAAGATACTGGAGTGGTTTATCATTTCCTTCTCCAGCTTATTTTACAGATGAGGAATATAGGCAACTAGGACTAAGTGACTTGCTAAGGGTCACACAGCTAGTGAGGCTGGATTTGAACTCATAAAGAAGATGGGTCTTCCTGATTCCAATCCCAGTGCTCTATCTACCATGCTGCCTACCTGAACTAGAAGGTCCTTTCCAGCTCTAAGTCTATGGTGATTGTAGCCGGAGCAGAAAAGAGAATATGGCTGCAAGAAACTTTATAGAAATGGAAACAATAGGGCTTAGAAAATGAATGGACATATGGAGTGACATATGAGATGATACCAGGATTATAAGGGTGGGGGGCTGGAGAAAATAGCTAGGTGGGTGAAGAGATTTGAGAGGTTGGAAGGACATCCAGAGGAATATCTAGGAGGCAATTGGAAATATGGGGTTGGATCCCTGGGGCGAGGTTGTGAGTGAAGATGTAGATTTGGGAATCACCTGTATCAAGGTTGTAATTGAACCTATGAGAGTGGATGAAGTCAGTAAGGGAGAGAGTATAGGAAGAGAAGATAAGAGGGCCTTGGGCCGAATCTTAGGAAACCCTCATGTTTAAGTGTAGGAGGATGGAGAGGGGCCAGCCAAAAAGTTAGAGAAGAAATGATCAGAATGATAGGAGTACAGTGATGAAAACAGAGTGCAGCTAGAGGAAGACAGGATGGGTCAGTGTCACATGACATAAAGAAGTCAAGGATGTGATAAAGCCAGATTTTTAAAAATCATCAGATTTAATGATAAGGAGATCATTAGTGACACTACAGAGAATTATTTCAGTAAGTTGGCAAGGATGGAAGTCAGATTGCAATGGGTCAAGTGAGGCAAGAATGTGAAGGGCAAATGGAAAGAGGTGGACAGTGGAAAGTTAAGAACCACATGAGAAGATGGCATTGGAAAAATCACAGGATGGGATTAATTTAGGGGAAAAAAGATATAGTAAAGGTCTAGGTATATTTGCTAGTTGAGGGTGGGAAGCCATTAGAGAGGGAGAGAATTAAAATATAGAGAGAGAGTGATAATTGATTGAAGAGGTGAGGTGAAGAGAATTGATAGAAGGATTCAATTTAGCATGGAGGGGGGCTACCTCCCTCTCTTAGATTAGAGAGTAGAGAATAGGTGAGGACATGAAGGGGAGGAGAGAAGTGTAGGAGGGAAGCTGAGGAATTGAGGGTATTCATTTGAAGGCAGAATAAAGAGAATTGGAATTGGAGTCTAAAGTCTAAAGACCTGAGTTCAAATCCTGGTTCTTACCTTGACTGCCTATGTTACCCTAAGTGACTTCACCTGTCTTTCTTCATCTATAAAATGAGCGCCTTAATTTCCTCATCTGTAACATGAGGTGGTTAGATTAAATGATCTCTGAAGTTCCTCCCAGCTCCAAATCTATGCACCTGTGTCAGATGACTGTATGTTGACTGTTCATTATAACTCAGTGATGTCAGGTTTTCTCTACACTTGTCTTTCCCATGAAAGGAGAAAGCAGATACTTTCACAAATTGCTTACCTTATTTTTCACCCAATAGTTTCTCCAAATTTAAT
This sequence comes from Gymnobelideus leadbeateri, assembly GCA_011680675.1. NCBI lineage: Eukaryota > Metazoa > Chordata > Mammalia > Diprotodontia > Petauridae > Gymnobelideus > Gymnobelideus leadbeateri. The sequence goes on from WOXC01005527.1 coordinate 351,880, forward strand.
ATATTTGTTGTACAATTTGGAATAAAAGGCATGTTTTTGTAACCAAAGGCATTTAGCAAGTTAGTTGTTTGTGTATACAGCTACATGTTAGATTAGTTTTTAAAAACACTTTTGTATTTTGAGACCTTATTTTCCAAACACTTGATGAGCAAAACTGGTTCCTTGGAGCTCTTTTTCCTTAGTGTGGGTGTGACTCTCTAAAGAAATATTTTTAGGGAAGCATTTTGCAAAACACTTTTATGTTACACAAATTGTAATTGCAGGTATCCTTATTACTTTTTAAGCAAGATTTTTTTTTTATAACCCAGGACATGTTCATTGATTTGCATAACTGTGAATCTATAGTGACATCCAGTGGCATAGTTAAAATGTCAAAGTAAAAATATATCCATAAATTCAGAGGAGTCTAAATTTAAAACAGTACCTTTAAAATGCTGAATGAACTATTGTAATATACTAGTTAAAAGCTAAAATCCTTGCAGGTTTCTTCTCCATTTTCCCTTCTTTGCATACTGGCTCCCCAAATTGTGCCCCCTCCACAGCTGAATATCCAGCAACAACCTGAACTTTTCCTTCTGAGCCACTTTCATGGTACCAAATACTGAATACTCCTATTCATACACTATATAAAAGACAGAGTTCAAAGAAACTTTATATAATTCAAGTCTAAGAAACCACAATATAATACTTTTAGTTGATAACACATTCTTCTAGTTTTCAGTACTGTTTTTTGTTGCCAGATCTAGAGTTGATTGTATCTTTTATCTTCCTTTCCGCTGTGGACCTGTCTCCAGAACGACTCTAGTTACTTAAGCAAGGTTTACAAGGCTGGCGATAGAATTCATGCCATGACGGATGTAGCAAGGGACCCCTGAAGCCTTCTTGTTAGTTTATACGCTCATTTGGGACAACTGAATTATGCAGTTTTTTAAAAGATATCACCAAGAAAGAATTGTAACGGACCAATGAGCACCATAAAGTTTGATACAACAAAGAAAACTAACAGCAACAACTAAAACTCCACAGACATTTAAATATCTGATAAAAGTTTTATACATTAACTATTAGCTGGGCAGCTGGATATTGCAGTGGATACAATGCTGGCCCTACAGTCAGGAGGACCTGAGTTCAAGTCTGGCCTCAATACTGTAACCCTGGGCAAGTCACTTATCCCTATTTGTCTCAGTTTCCGCATCTGTAAAATGATCTGGAGAAGGGAATGGAAAACCATTCCAGGATCTCTGCCAAGAAAACTCCAAATGAAGTCACAAAGAATCAGACATTACTGAAACAACTCAAAACCAACAACACATTAAATATTAAGACATGAGGAAGGGAACAAGCATATTTTATCATCTACTATGTTCCAGGCACTATTCTAAACACTTTACAAATTTTTATATCATTTGATCCTCATAAAAGCGCTGATAGTGATAATGATAGTGGGTGCTATTATTATCCCCACTGAGGAAAATGAGAAAGACAGAGGTTAAGTGACTTGCCCAGGTTCACACAACTGTTAAGTGTTGATGAGGATGAATGTGAACTCAGGCCTTCCTGAGTCCAGGTCCAGCCCTCTATTGACTGTACCACCTACTGGCTTGATTTCGAACATAAGAAATATGTGAGAAATGTATTGATTTTATTTGTGTGCATTTAAAAAATAATATTAAATGACTGCAACTTTTTTTTCAAATCAGATGGAAGGAATGTTTTTCAATGTACCATTTTATTTTAGCTTTTGCAGAAACTTGAAGAAACAGGTTTGGAAACTGAAGGAATTCTTCGAGTCCCAGGATCTGCATCCAGAGTCAAGGTACCATGCATTTCCTCTGCCCCAGTTAGAGATTTAAGTTCAATTCATACTTGGGTCATTTTAGGAGGTACCTGTCTTATTGGAATTTGACATTACATAAACAAAAACAATAATGCTAAGACCTGGCATGGCATTTATCTCTTATAGTTTATAAATCTGTAATTGTAGGGGCGGCTAGGTGGCGCAGTGAATAGAGCGCCGGCCCTGGAATCAGAAGGACCTGAGTTCGGAGCCGGCCTCCGACACTTAATCCGCACAAACAAAAACCTAGCCGTGTGACCTTGGGCAAGTTACTTAACCCCAATTGCCCTAAAGGGGCGGCTAGGTGGCGCAGTGAGTAAGAGCGCCGGCCTCTGAGTTTGGATGACCCGAGATCAGATCCGGCCTCAGAAAATGAGCACCCACGCATAAATAATGACTAGCCGTGTAACCTTGAGCAAGTTACTTAACCCCAATTGCTTTAAAAAAAAAAAAAAATAAAAAAAAAAAATCTGTAATTGTATTACCTGAATTATCTCATCTCACTCATCAAAGCCACATCCAGTCCAATTCAGTCCAACTATTGTTCAGTCATTTCAAATGTGTCCAACTCTTCATGACTCCATTTTGGGGTTTTCTTGGCATAGACACTAGAGTGGTTTGCCATTTCCTTCTCTAGCTCATTTTACAAATGAGGAAACTGAGGCAAACAGGGGTAAGTAACTTGTCCAGAGTCACATAGCTAGTAAGAGTCTGAGGCTAGATATAAATTCAGGAAGATGAGTCTTTCTGACTTCCATGCCGGGCCCTATCCACTGAAGAACCTAACTGTCCCAATTCAACTATTAAATATCTTTTATATTATATGCAAAATACTAAGGTAAATTGTGGGTATGCAAATACAAAACAGTCTCTGCCTTCAAGAATGTCTACATCCTACTGGTAGGATGTGATATATTCAGGTAAGTGATTACAAAATTATTTCCATAAGAGAGAATTAAACTGGAAACTTTAGGATTAGATATTTGTTCTGCAAGCATGGGGACTAGACTGTTGCCTTGGGTTCTCTATGTGTATTCAAAAACACATCCTACACCAAACTCACCTTAGTCTGATTTTATAATCAGGAGTCACAGGAATGATTTTATTCTTCTAGAAACTGGAATTTTCCGTTGTTGCTTTGTGTATAATATACACTCGAGTTGGAAACATTTCTCTCTTCTGTGAAGTTAGTAAATGTTTTATAATGCCACTTTGTTTCTGTCATTTGCCTTAATTTGGTTTCTCCATTATCTTTAGAGAGTGATCTTAAAATAGTCTCGAGTGGCAAAAACCATACTCACTCATGCAACTTTTTTTTAAAATAGAATTTTATTTTTTCCAATTACATATCATTCATTTTTCCTAAGATTTTGAGTTCTAAATTTTTTCCCCTCCTTTCCTCTCTCATCTTTCCCCTCCCCAAGATAGCAAGCAACCTGATATAGGTTATACATGTGCAATCATGTTAAACATATTTCCACACTAGTCATGTTGTAAAAGAAGAAACACAATAAAAGGGAAAACCATGAATAAAAAATAAACAACAAAAAAAGTGAAAATAGTATACTTCAGTCTGCATTCAGACTCCATAGTTCTTTCTCTGGATGTAGTTAGCATTTTCCATCGTGAATCCTTTGGAATTGTCTTGTATCATTATGTTGCCTAAGGGAGCTAAGTCTATCAGTCGATCATCACATAATGTTGCTGTTACTATTTACAATGTTCTGGTTTTCATGCAACAGTTTTAAAATCCCTGTTCTCAAAAGGAAAATTTTGGACATTGTAGGGCATAGTTACTGCTTTATTTTTCTTGGAAGATGAACCTATGAAAGAAAAGTCCTTATTAAGTCCAGCTGTATGAAGATTGCCCTTTTATATACAGGATTCACAATCCTGAGAAATGGCTGATAGAAGGGCACTGAAGACCAGTGGAAGGTGGGGTGTATATACTTGTTTTGGTCCTAAAGCCAAGCGTGGAGAATTTGTAGAACTGAAGGGATATCCCTTCTTCAATTCCACTGTTACATACTTATATATAAGAATTTATATTTGTAGGGGAATTACTAGGGCAGCTGGTGGTATACTAGATAGAATGCCAGACCTGGAGTCAGGAAGACTTGAGTTCAAATCTGGATTCAGACACCGTGTGACACTGGGCAAGTCACTTAACCCTGTTTACCTCAGTTTCCTTATCTGTAAAATGAGCTAGAGAAAGAAATCATTTCAGTATCTGCCAAAAAAACTCCAAAATAGGGTCACAAAGAGTTGGACATGACAGAAATGATTCAATGACAACAAAGGAATGAATTGAAAAAATACAAGTAGATACCATGACACGAGAAGATTTGCAAAGCACCTTTATGTAGATTATCTCATACGATCCTCACAACAACCCTCTGAGGTGGGTGCTGTTATTATCCACATTTTATGGATGAGGAAACAAAGCCTGAAATATGTTAAATCAGAGGGTTTCCCTTTTTTGTGTTGTGGATTCCTGGTGTAGGTCGGTGAAGCCTGGAGAAGCCCTCCTCAGTATTTTGTTTCTTAATGCATAAAATACATATGATTACTGAAGAAAATAATTATATATTAATTATTATTATTTTGTATATTATATATTATTATGTATTACATATTATATATAACATCATATATATTTATTATAATAATTATATTGAAATAGTTATCATAGAATTTCTTTTTTAAGAGACCATGGATCCAAGGTTAAGAACCTCTGACTTGTATGATTACCAAGGAAACCAATTATAGTGAAATAAATTTTATCAAAATATGTATTTTTATTCATAGATTTCAGATTAAGAACTCCTGGTTTGAATGATTGTTTCAGTGTCTTACATCTAGTAAGTATGAGAGGCAGGTTTTGAACTCAGGTCACCCTGACTCCAAATCCAGCTTTCTATCCTCTGTGTCACCTACCTGCCCCTAAAGTATGACCAGATACCATTTTTCTTTTGGGCACAGAACAAGAGGCTTTTAAACCATGGTATAGGGCAGGGGTGGGGAACCTGAGGCCTCGAGTCCCTATGTGGCCCTCTAGGTCCTCAAGTGCAGCCCTTTGGTGAAGTTTGGACTCAGAGGGCCACACTTGAGCACCTAGAGGGTCACATGTGCTCTTAAGGCTTCAGGTTTCCCCACCCCTCGTATAAGGGATGCAAATTATAAGGCAAGATAAAGGAAGAAATACTCCTGAAAGAAAAGCCCCCATAAATGTTAGCTTTGTGAGGTATGCATACATGAAGAGTTTGCTGTTAGGCACAAGATACTCTTGAAGAAAGGAAAACTTTCTTAAAGGCAAAATTTTGCCCTTAAGTCAAGTCTAAAAGTCTAGGTCTGTAGTTTATGTAAAGCATATGTGGAAATCATGAATCTTGGCCCCATATATTCTTATATAAAAGTCTGAAGGAGAGCACTGGAAAGGGAGGAAGAAAGAGAGAGAGGGAGTCAGTCCCTAATAGGCACGTTCTAAATTTACAGATGAAAGATAATGCTTTCGAGTTCAATCTTGGTTTGTTTAAGGCTGTCTAATCAAGCAGCCAATCAGAAGTCAAGGAAACAAGTTTCCTAAGCAGAACCAGATCCTATCTTTCCAAGCCTTCATATATTATTGTGACATTTCGATCTGCAGACATTCCAACTGTTTCAGGGTGTGTGTGTGTCTAAAAAATCACAACGTGTGGATGTGATTAAAAATCTCTTTCCTTTTTATAACTAAGTGCAGAATACATAATACAAGACATCTTGTATATGTGCTTTATGGCACATTATAAACATTTCATGGACAATCACAACTTACTCCTAAGTTTTTGTCTGAAAATGCTTACAAATCTTGCTTTTAAGTGGGGTTAAAGATTCTCCAGTGCCAGATTCTTTGTGGCTACTTTTACATGAGTATATTCCTGAGCTGTGGTCAACATGAAAGTGACCGTGTTTTAAAAGCAATCTTCTCTACTGATGGATTTAATAACATTTAAGTTCTTTATTTCGCCCATCTTGTTCAGAAGGAGACTATAATCCAGGTATTCTAATCATTTGGGCTCCAAGAAAGCAAATAGGAAGGCATTTGAGAGAACAATGTAGAGGAGCAGAAATGTAACCTCATAGCTTAAATATCGAATAACTCTGGATTGCTTTTCCTTAGCCAGACTTTTTATTAAATTATGTGTAACTGCATTTCTTAGGCACTCTTCTAGCCACAAGTGGAGAACATAAGCAATGTATTTTTAAATAAAATGTGAGATTTTAAATCTCCATTTTTCTTGGTTGGTACAAATTCAGCCAGTACGACACCAAAAACATGGTTTCTCAAATGTACCACTGTAAAACTTTTGCCCAGTTTTTTTTTTAATATATGAAAAACTTTATTAAAAATTACTGGAAGGCTGGTGCAGAGAGGAAATCACTGTTTTCAACCAGACAGGATACGCAGATGCCAAGCCAGTCTTGATTTGTGAGGCCTGCGCTAGTTGGAAGCAATTGAAAGCTTTTTCTTTTTCAGTGACTTTCTTCTTAATAAAAGAAGGACACTTGAACCAAGCACTGGGGAAATATATTTTATGGAAGAGGGTTGAATGTATGATCTGTGAGATTTTCTTCATTCCCGGTTTCAGTATTTCTCAAGATGGACTGTTTTCTAATCATTTTAGCTGCTATATTGGTTTCCTTGTTATTGAATCTAAAGATGCAGGCTCTTGCAACATTTATTAAAAAAAAAAAAAAACAACAAACAACCTTTATCACAAATGAGAGTAACATTTTCACCCCTTAGGGTTGACTTAAGTTCATGAATTTCTTGATCTCCTATTCTCATTAACCTTGAACAGATAATGTTATGTCCTTCACAATTTCCCTCAGCTCTTTTTTTTCCTTATATTTGGCAAAATACAGTTTTTGCACCTGGTTCAGCTGCCTCCAGACTTAAAGCTGGGCCAACATTCTGCTAGGGCAGAAACAAAGGAGGGTTGGTTTTCTTTCTATTAATTAAAATAAAAAGTGCAGCCCCATGGGATCCCTGGTACTTCTGTTGTTTCTGAGTTTCCCAGATAGCCACAGTTTATGTGCTGTTTTGTTTTTTTTTAAACTGCTTTCCCCATTATTGCCCCATTTTACAGATTAGGAAACAAAAGCAGAGGTTTTGATTTGCTTTTGGTCACATTGTTGGACCTTGAATCCCAGTATGATGATTCCAGATCAGGAGATGTTGCTACTGCATGACATTTCTCCTTTACTCCATTGTCTTAGGACAAATTTGCTAGATGAAGGATGGCAGGAATGGAGCTATTTTTAATACTGCTATTCTTTTTCAGTGCCTATGTGGTACAACGGAGTCAGGAAGACCTGGCTCCCACCTGAGAACATATTAGGTCTATGACTATTGACAGGTCTCAGTATCCCAAGCAACTAAGACTATAAGTTATAAATGATTTTTAAAAAATTATTTATTTTCAGCATTCATTAAAAAAATGAGTTCCAAGTTCTCTCCTTTTCTCCACTGAGAGTGAAAGCAATATGATATCAATTATACATGTGAAGTCATGCAAAACATATTTCATATTAGCCATGTTGCAAAAAATCCCCAGAACAATCAAAGCAAGAAACATAAAGAAAGTGGGGGAAAAAAAGTTTGCTTCAGTATGCATTTGGAGTTCATCAAATCTCTCTCTGGAGGTGAATAGCATTTTTCATATTAATTACCTTGGGTCATTATGGATGATTTATTTATCCTGCATTGGTAGAATGAGTTTCCACTTAGGAAGTTCCCTAAATCCATGAAATCACACTCTTTGGCCCTTTCCTGCCCTCCCATCCTCCTCACAAGGATATCTGCTTTATAAAATATATTGACCATCATTTGATTACATAGTGATCTGTCTTACCTCTGTTGGGTTGAAAGTTTCTCAGGGGCATAAATCAAAACTTCACAATTCTAAGGAGTCAAATAACAAGCTATTTTTCTGCTGTATTTCAAATATTTCATATTTCTGCTGATTTAAATTAGTATGTAGTGGCAAAAAACAGGGAGCTGTAGAGGAAATTGTTCACTGTTTGGCACAATGCCTGGTACGTAGTAGGCGCTTAATAAATGTTGTGGTTTGATTAGTTGAAAGTAGATCAGATGTGGTCTAAAATGAAATACTCTCCCAAATGAAATCAGGTTGAAATTGTCCATAAGCCAATTATTCTCAGCCTCTATTCTAGTCGCCTTTTCATGGCAATCCATGTCTGTGGAGGTGCTCTCCTTATATTTGTTTCAGGCAAAGCCTTTTATTCTCTTAATCTCATGATAATACAAGCAGTAAGATATAAGCTTGGCTTCAAGGAGGAAAAGCACTGGAAAAAAAAGTGACAGGTATAAGTGGGTATCCTGAACACAAACCGGTCAGGCTTAGACTTTTTAGAGGCCAAATAATCTCTGAAAACCATTTTTAAGATTTAAAAAGCCAGGAGAGGCTTCTTAAGTTAGAAAAGCTCAGACACTCAAAAAGAGGCACATGTGGAAGAGGCCTGTGTGTCTTGGCTGAACAAGCTGCCAGCACCACTCCTGGAATATGTCATTATTCTATGTGTGCAGAAAGAAGTAATATCATCTTTATTGGGCATGTTCCCATTCTGTATGTGAACCATCTGAAGGACATGCTTTGTTGCTTGAGGCTAGAAAAGGAAGAGGGGAAAGGGAAAGGGAAGCTTTGTCAAAGCCCAGAGCATTTGCTTTGTGGGAAGAGAAGGTATTTTGCCAAGACCACAGAAATGAAATTATGGTCAGAGTGAAAAAAAAATATGTATTTATATAGAATTAGTCATGCTTTCAAGATTGTTTTTTTTTCCTCTAAGAAACTATTAGAATACCCATAAAAGACATTCATTTAGAAATTATTATTCAAACACTGTCATTCTCAAACAAATGCCAGTACACAAACCTGCGATGGAGAGGGGCTCATATTTCAGGTGACCAGACACTGGGGAGGCATCTGAGAGTATAGAATGGGTACTGATAAATTATAGGAAAACATGATCCAGCTGTTGGAGCAGAGGATGCCAGGCCCAGGGATAGCATGGTTCCTATGTATAGGAGCTATGTCTATATTTAGGGATAGTGAGGATCTGTTTAAGCTGGACAATTAAGGACAGGATTGGAATCCAGAAGGACACAGGCAAATGAACCATAGAAGATCCCAAAGCTGGGCTGGGGTGGAGGGTTGTGCTGGGAAGGAACATAACTAGGGAGGAGAAAAGTGGATAAGGAGACAATTCAGGTTAGTTGGGAATGTTCAAAAGCCTAAGACAGAAAGTTTAAGCCTAGGAATCGACATGCTTTGTGGGAAACTGGGGAGGGGAGAGAGGAGGCAAAACCAGAATCAAGAAGGGCCCGAATCAAGAATCCAAGGCTAAAGTCTGAATACTAGTGTGTTGGTATCAGAGTTAGACCTCAAGGATAGAAGGAGATTAGAACAGTTGCCAAATTGTTTCAACAGAATAAGTATGATTATTCCTTTTTTAGAGGAGCAGTGGTCTGGCCGTGGGCAATCAAGATTTTCAAAGCTCTTTACCCCAGCAGAGCCATATGGGACCTGACTCTAACTCCTATTGAAAATAGTAGTTTAGAATCTATGTAGGTAGGGCAGCTAGATGGCACAGTGAATAGAACACTGGCCCTGAGTCAGGAGGACCTGAGTTCAAATCCTGTCTCAGACACTTACTAGTTGTGTGACCTTGGGCAAGTCACTTAACCCCAATTGCCTCACCTCCTGCCTTAAAGAAAAAAAAGAATCTATGTAGACATTAGGAAGGGAAGAAGATAAGCATTTTAAAAAGACATACTATGTGCCAGGGCAATTAGGTGTGCAGCGGGTAGAGCCCTGGGCTCAGAATCAGAAAGGTTCATTTTCCTGAGTTCCAATTTGGCTTCAGATACTCACTAACTGTGTGACCCTGGGCAAGTCACTCCCCCCTCTTTGCCTCAGTTTCCTCATCTGTAAAATGAGCTAGAGAAGGAAATGACAAAGCATTCCAGCATCTTTGCCAAGACATTCAAAATAAGGTCATGGAGAGTCTGAAATGACTGAACAATAACAAAATATGCCAGGCACGATGCCAAGTACTTTACAAAATATTATCTCATTTGAGCCTCACAACTAACCTGGGAGATCAGTGCTATTATTACCCACACTTTACAGTTGAGGAAACTGAGGCAGGCAGCAGTTGACATGCCCAGGTTCACACAGCGAAGTGTCTGAGATCTGGTTTGAAGTCAGGTCTTCCCGACTCCAGCCAGGCCCACTGCTTTATCCAAAAAAGTGACCTTTGTTAATGACATTGCAGAAAGGGAGGGAGAAAGGAAAATGTCAGGGACAGCCATGGACCATCTTACTATTTCCTTTGGTTGCAGAATCTCCGCCAAGAGCTCGAAAGCAAATTTTGTGAAGATACGTTTGATTGGGACCAAGTCCGCAACAACGATGCGGCAGGACTGCTAAAGATGTTTATCAGAGACCTCCCCAGCCCTCTCTTTACTGTGGAGTATCTGCCTGCCTTCATTGCCTTAGTGGAAAGTAAGTAAAAACAGCATCTCCGCATAAATAAGCCACATGTCACAGTATGGGGCATAAAGCAAAAGAAAGGTGACTGATTAGACACGACCCATGAAATAATGTGGTGAAAAATACCGTTTGTGAGAAAGCATCCCTACCCCACCCCTTTAAAAAAAATTCTAGTTACTTGGGAGCATTCATTGTAATATTAATATCAACAACTAGATTTATATCACACTTTAAGTTTTGCCAAGTGCTTTACAAAACATTTTATCGAATTTGTACCTCACAACAACTCTGTGATTTTTATAGATAAGGAAACTGAGTCAGAGGTTGAGAGACTTGTCCAGAGTCACATAGCTAGTGAGTATCTGGGGCAGGATTCAAATTCAAGACAGACTCTAGATTTGGAATTGAAATGAAATTGGTTTTTTCCCCCAACATTGTCTTGTTTGCCCTGAATGTTTTACCCTGAGAAATTGTCAGATCTACCTGGTTGATTTCCGTGAACTTCTATCACACAGCTCAGATATTGAAGGTAGTTTCATTTGGCCCACAGTTGTCCTTTAATGGCTACTGAGCTCCCTAGCTCAGAAATCAAGGTCTCTATCTAAGAATGGATATTTTACTTCTTCTCTGAAGCCATTATATTGTATTTTCTAGGTAATCTGGGTCAAGAAGTGGTGATATAGCTGTTGTAAGGAAAGGAATGAACAGAGACGCTTCTTGACACTTAATTTGCTCAAAAAATATCCCTTGAGTTAGCTAAAAATGCAGCCTTCTTCCAGTGGTCGTAGCAAGAACAGTTCAATAATCCAGAAGGCACTTTGGGCACCTGGGATTTTATGGGGCTCCTCAAGTCTAGTTAATAGTAATAACTAGCATGTGGTTAATGCTTTAAGGTTTGCAAAGCATTTTACAAGTATTATTTCATTTTTGTCTTCACAAAAACCCTTAGAAATAGGTGCTACCATTCTCTCCATTTTATAGATGGGGGGATGGGGTGGGAGGCAAACAGAGGTCAAGTGACTTGCCCAGGGTCATCTAGCTTGTATGTATCTGAGGGTAGATTTGAAATCTGGGTTTCCTGAATCCCGGTTCAGTGCTTTCTCCACTATGCTACTTCCCTACCCCTAATACAGGGAGGTCCATGACTGGAAATGTCCCAACTTTCTCTCTCCTTCAGTGGAGTCTTTATCCAGAAGCCTCACACACATAGTAGGCTGAGAAGGAAAATTGGACTTACCCCATGCCTCAGTTTTCCCATCTATAAAATGAAGGATTGGACTAGATGTCTTAGGTTTCTTCCAGCTCTAAAATTGATTGTAAAACATTATCTTTGTTTTTTTTGGAGGAGGGAAGGCAAGGCAATTGGGGTTAAGTGACTTACCCAAGGTCACACAGCTAATAATGTCAAGTGTCTGAGGCCAGATTTGAACTGGGGTCCTCCTGACTCCAGGGTCAGTGCTTTATTCACTGCACCACCAAACTGCCCCACAAAACCTAATTTACAGTACAGAGAGCTAAAGTATTGTATTTTAAGTGCTTTGACCAAGGTCGCAAAATTGGTCAGTATTAGAGCAGGGAGAATTTTTTAAGCTTTCTATCTGAAGCTTTAATCATTACTTCATTAATCCCTTGTAAGAATTCCAATTGGATTTTAAATCATCAAAAGGCATATTAATTTACAGACCATGCTCTGTAAAGGCTCTGATTGTTCAGGAGCTGCAAAATCATTAAAATTATTATAGAAGATGGTAATTAGTGAGCTCTTAAATTAATAAGAAAAAGCATTGTCCTAAAATTAGTATATTTCCAGATCGTCTCAGTTTTCAACTATCAGTGACAGGAAAGAAAAGAATTGTTAACTTTCCTGTTCTAGGAGAAGAAATTTAAATTTGGGTTGCATTTATCGAAGTCCGGTATCGATTTATTCTCTATAAGAGCCAGTGAATGGCAGTATGGAATAGAGAGCAAATCCCAGAACTAGGAAAACCTGAGTTCAGTTCTTGCCTTTGTTATCAGTGGGATATGTGACCCTGGACAGAGTTCTCAGCATTCTAGGCAACTCACTGATAAAATGCTAAATAAATGCTAGTTATTATTAAGCTTTGCTAAATACTTTACAATTATTATCTTATTTTTATCCTCACAGCAACCCTGGGATGTAGTTGCTGTTAATTATGCCCATTTTACAGTTGTGGAAACTGAGCCAGACTGAGATTAAGTGATTTGCCCATAGTTACACAACTTGGAAGTGTCTAAGGCTGCATTTAAACTCAGGTTTTCCTGACTCCAGGTCCAAAGCTCTTATCTTTTTTGGTGATCTGATCTGGCCCGTGGACCCCTCTCAGAATCATGTCTTTAAAACGCACAAAAAAACAAGCATAGTATTTCAGTAGTAACCAGTTATAATGAAATAAAGATGAATCGTTTCCCATTCAGGTTTGCAAACTCCCTGAAATCTCTTCACAGATGGCAAGTTACAAAGCCCTGCTCTAAAACCCTAAGCAGCCAAAATGCCTACTTGCATTGGTGGAGGAATATTCCTCATGCAGGAATTCCTTATACAGGTACAGACCCTGTCTGTATGCTAAGATGGGATACTTTCTGTGAGTAGAATTAACTAGTGTAGAAAGGAGGTCTGGCTCGTTTTATTTTTAAATCATAAAGTATAGGGTTTTTCTATCAAGTTTGCTGCCCTAGAAAAGACGCTGCAGGCTTGTGACCCTCCCTCTGAGCTCGGCTCAACGATTCAGCTGACAAACAGTTACTGTTCAGTTCTGCAGGTGTTATACTATAACTCGAGGTCAGCATGCCTCTGAGGACATGCTCATTCGGAAACGTACCTTTAAAGCAAAGTATAAAAATAAATTTGTTTTCTTAGTCCCACAGTTCACTGCCTGATTGCTGTCCCTACAAATCATTGAATAAAATGAGCCTGGAAAAATATCTTAGAAAGAAATAGCTATGTGACTTGTAAAAGCGTCCACATTTCTTTGTGTCACCTTGAAACTGAAAAATGCCATATTCCAGATGACTGATTTGCTATCAGGCAAGTTCACTGTAACATCAAAGAGCTGGCTTGCCAAAGGGCGGGGTACGGGGGTGAAAAATGGCCTTTTGGGCTCCATAGTGTAAACCCCGAAGGAAACAAGTTTTCCCAAAGGGTAGAATTAGACTGTGCCATTGGGTTCTGTTACACTCTTAAAATCAGGGATCCCAAGGATCCCGGGGGGTGGAGGGGGGTGGGGTTTGGGAGAGAAGGGTCTTATCCATTACTATAATTACTTTTCTTTATCCAAAGTTCTCCCCCAAAAGTCTCATAAAATTAAAGGACTAATAGCCCATCAGTCATAGCTTTAGACACATTTAGGAAAGTCTAATATCTTTCCCAGGAAATAAATGACTGACAGAAAGAGAAGAATTACAGCTACTTTGCAACCAATGCAATCACGGATTCTATTAACCACAAAAACAGTCATATGCCTAGGCTTCATCTGTAAAATGAAAGTTAGCCATTTCCCAATTTAGTCTTTAACCTTAAAGGCTATTTTGTTATTTACACGTTATAGATTGAGATAAAGGCAAAGGTGACTTAGGACAAGAGATGTCAAACTCACAGCCCCTAAAACTCCCAAGTGTGTCCTGAAGTGAGATATGTCTAACAAAGTAATAAAAATACAGTACAGTGGAGATAATGCTAATTTGTGGTTTTCTAGGTCAGAATGCAGCCTGCAGGGATCTCTTTCTGTTGTAGTATGATACCTCTAATTTAGCATGTTAAGAGTCATCTTGGCATATCAGTAAATGCCAATTTAATGCCAATCAGTAAACTTAGAAAGAAGTTTGGATCTCTATTCTGACATTTACTAACTGTGTGACCTCAGGCAAATCATTTCACCTCAGCAAGCCTTAATTTGTTATCAGTGAAATGAATATAATAACACTTGTACTCCTTACCTAACAGGGGTTTTGTGACATTTTGTAAATGTTAGATACTATTATTAAGAAATAAAACTTAATGATCATTTCATCTAAATTGCCACATTTATTGCAGATAAAGACACTGAGGTCTCCAATGCAGATCTGCAACTGTTTTCCTCTAGAAGACTTTTCAGATTCACTTTGTTCAAGGTTATACCAAGGCAGCTCTCAGCTATGCCTTAGGTATTAAGAGAAAAATCTTATTTGTTACTTCAGAGAGCCTGTTACAGACATTCCCTCTTAGAGATTCCTGCTTGAATAAAGCATAGTCAAATCCTTTATAGTATGACACTCTTGTTTCATCTGCCTCTGATTGTGTTTGATTTACAAACTGAGCTTATCTATAAAAATTTCACATACAGATTTTCTGCAGACATTGATGTCCCAGTTCTAAATGATAACTCCCCCTCCCCCCCCACACCTGCCAAATTCTTATTTAAGGCCACATCATTCATTTGTTTGCACTATCCCCTTGTCCCCTCCACTCTACACACGTACACGAAAGGGTCAGCGTGATCTCCTTGATGAGGTGGTATCACATCATATAATCCAACACCTTGTCAGGAGAAAAAGGGTTTGCATTTCACTGAAACGTGTTGGTCATGTATGCATTTCAGTGACTTTCACCCATCACCTAGAAACACAGATCTCCCTTTTACTTCAGAGTTCTCCATTGATTCATGGATTCATGGATTCCATCTCTAAGGGGTGGCACAAGGAAGTCTGGGCTTTCTGATGTTCTCTGAATTTTGGACATAACCTAGAAGATCTTCAAACTTGGAGCAGATTTGATAGGATTCCAGGGAAAGAGACAGGCTTCTGTCCAACTGAGGCAGATGCCAACTCTCAGACATAAAAATGATAGAATATGAGTTGGTCTTGTGCTTCTGTTAGGAAGACAATGCTGTTGAGTCCCCCAAAGATTTTCCCATTTATTTCTATAAATCTGCAAGTTAATCATTGAAACTAGTGGTCATCCAGTACATAAAAGTGTAGCTTATTATAATCTTTGTAAATCTGTTTACAGTATCAAAAGTTGCATAGTATAAGACAAAGCACTTTGAAAAACTCTTCGTCATTTAGATTTGGAAGAGAAATTAGGCACCAGTAAGTAAAACCTCTTTGTTTTACTGGTGAGTAAACTGAGGCTGAAAGGGAACTGACTCTCCCATTGTCATGCAGTTAGTAAATAGCTAAGGCAGGATTTGAACTCAGCTCATTCTGGCTCTAAGCTCAACACTTTATCCATCATATTGCTCAAATGCCTTGGTTCAAAGCATATAATAAATCCTTTCAAAATTATATGGATTTTTCATTTGCCAACCTGTCTATCATATGTCATAAAAGTGATATGGTATATAAACAACCAGAAGACCTATCCAGTTTGGGCAAACTTTGTACCATCATTCTGAAGACATGTTAATAGTTAATTGCCAGTAGCCCTCTGGCAACACAAGATATTAGCAAGCAGTGTTTTCCACACACATCTAAGGAGTTCCCAGTATGTGATGATGCTTCTGTTGTATTTTTAGGAATCTCCAAGATCAAATTGCAATTGCAAGCTTTGCACCTTCTGATCATGCTTCTGCCTGATGCCAACAGAGATGCTGCCAAGGTAGGTCATATCACTCACACTGTCAGTCATCAGTGCTCTCTGTGAGTATGGATTTCTTACAGTGGAAGTCACAAAACATGACATCAGTTATGGGTTACCCACGGCTGCTCAGATAGACAGGAGTTCCCAAAAAGTCTTAGCATGGTTTTAGGGCATGATAAACTGAAAACTATACTAAAACTTTTGGAAACCACTGGCTTCTTAATTGTCTATTCCTAGCAATTGAGTAGATGCTACAGCACTGCATAGATTTTACCATATTCTTGTAAAAAAAAACCCAAACCTGAATTAATTAATAAATCTAGACTCCTTAAGGATGTCCTTTCCATAATTTCTTGTGGTGATGACCTAATCTTGTATAATTATCATTAACCCACTGATTTCTATAAACAAATCCTCATGACTTGAGTTCTTTGTCAGCATTTCTAAATGAATTTATGTGACTATTACTCATGGAGGGCCATTGGGTTCCACATTTGGATCATAGAAGTTTCATAGACTTCATTCAGAGGTGAATTTATTTAGAGAGATGAACTTGTTTTCATCCACTACTACTTTTCTGGGAAGTGGTTTTGGTGTTATGATTTTGACTACTACTACCACTACTACCACTACTACCACTACCACTACTACTACTACTACTACTACTACCACCACCACTACTACCACTACTACCACTACTACCACCACCACTACTACCACTACTACTACCACTACCACTACTACCACCACTACTACCACTACTACCACCACTACTACCACTACTACTACTACTACTACTAAAACAAACAACAACAACAAAAAAAAACAAACAAACAACAAACAAACTACTACCACTACTACCACTACCAATCACTACCACTACTACCACTACTACTACTACTACCACTACTACCACTACTACCACTACTACTACTACTACCACTACTACTACCACTACTACTACTACTACCACTACTACTACAAAAAACAAACAAACAACAAACAAAAAACAAAAAAACAAAAACAAAAAACCACTACTACCACTACTACCACTACTACTACCACTACTACCACTACTACCACTACTACCACTACCACTACCACTACCACCACTACCACCACTACCACCACCACCACCACCACCACTACCACTACCACTACTACCCTACCACCACTACCACCACTACCACCTACCCTACTACCACCACTACCACCACTACTACCACTACTACCACCACTACCACCACTACCACCACTACCACTACTACTACTACCACCACTACCACCACTACCACTACCACCACTACCACCACTACCACCACTACCACTACTACCACTACCACTACCACTACTACCACTACTACCACTACTACAACTACAACAATTACTACTACTACTACTACTACCACCACTACCACCACCACCACCACCACCACCACCACCACCACCACCACCACTACCACTACTACCACTACCACTACTACCACTACTACACTACTACCACTACTACTACTACTACTACTACCACTACTACCACTACTACCACCACTACTACCACCACTACCACTACTACCACTACCACCACTACCACTACTACCACTACCACTACTACTACTACCACTACTACTACTACCACTATTATTACTACTACTTTTGTTTAGTCTTTAGTTAAGCGCTATTCTTTGTGACCCCTTTTTGGTGTTTTCTTGGCAAATATACTGGAGTGGTTTGACATTTCCTTCTCCTGCTCATTTTACAGATGAGAAAACTGAGGAAAACAGGGTTAAATGACTTGTCCAGGGTCACACAACTAAAAAGTGTCTGAAGCCTTATTTGAACTCAGGTCTTTTAAACTCTAGGCTTGGTACTCTATCCACTGTGCTACCTTGCTGCTGCTGCTAAGGCTGCTGTTGCTGAGGCTGCTACCGTTACTATAATGCCTTGGCATATTTTTTTTACTTATTACATTTTTATACTTATTGGTTCTAAATGATATTTTTATATCATTCTGGGGGAAGATTCCATGAGACAAAGGATACATTTTATGAATTTTCAAATAGCATTGTGGATAGAGAGCCAAAGAAGATTTTAATTCAAGTCTTCGGACCTACTGGCTGTTTGACCCTGGGCAGGTCATTGAACCTCTTAGTGTGCTAGGTAGGTCTCTAAAAGTATCATTTACAGAGAAAGTACTGGCTTGCTTTGGTAAAGAGAATTTCTCCAATGGGGGAACTGAATAAAGGTCTTCTCTCTTCAGTGGAATTGTATAGTTTGAAGTGATCTGTGTGTATTAAGTCATTAATAAAATATTTTGGTTTGAATTTCCCTTTAGTTGATATGTGATGATAATGACTGTAATTCCCAATAATTATAGCTGTCAAAAAGTGGAAAGGATCATCTTAGTGGGTGGTGGGTTCTCTTGTGCTGAAGGTGCTCAGACAAAGTCTTAATGTTTATGGAAATGTTATAGAAAGAATTTCTTTTTAGGGACAGATGGATAGTTGAGGCCTCTTACAGCTCTGGAATTCTGTGATAGAATCATTGTCCATAGGCTTTTATCAAACACATTCCTTTCCTTCAAATCTCTTTCAGTCCCTGAAAGTTAATGAAAATCATGTTTATTTTAATATCTTAATTGCTGAAAGAATTCATTAAGTCACTTGAGTATTCTGAGATTTCAGAACTGAGGTGAAAATATTAATGACTCCTAGGGAAGGAAAAAAATCTACTTCAACCCTCAGTATTTTAAGCCACCATATCTGAAGCTGGGGCAGCTAGGTAGGAACAGTGGATAGACTGCCAGGCCTGAAATCAGGAAGACTCATCTTTCTGAGTTCAAATAATGGCCCCAGGTAGTTACTAGTGGTATGACCCTGGGCAAGTCACTTAACGCTGTTTTGCCTTAGTTCCTCAAATGTAAAATGAACTTGTAAAGGAAATGGAAAACCACTCAAGTCCCTTTACCAAGAAAACCCCATATGGAGTCACAAAGAGTTGTACACAACTGAATTGACTGAACAACAACAAAATACAAAGCTAATGTAAAGGGATTCTCATTACTTCTTAGTTATGTACAACTGAGAATCAAAAATTTACCAAATTTATTTGAACTAAATAGTAATCTCTCCTTCTTCCTAGAGCCCTAGAAGAACTTAGTTAATACTTTTGAGTCTCCTAAAACATTTGCTTATGCTTCCCGCCCCCTTTCCCCCATTTCAACTGCAACTAATATTGAGATGGAAAAGTACCAGTTGACGCTCCCAGCGCCTCCATTTTCCCACAGTATCTCTTGTAGCTAGAAAACAAAGCCAAGAGTGACAAAATTTCCCATCCTTATGGGATTTCAGCTCTACTTTGAGGAATCCATGAATTTTGGAAGGCTCAGCTGAAATGCATGGCCCCTTGAACCTTTTCAAAGCTTTCTTTTTCCCAACAGAAGTCTGGCAAGGATTGCTTCTCAACAACCTCTCCAGTTTTTCTCTTTGTGGGGCTAATGAAGAAAAAGCTGAAAAACAACAGAGGAAATTTTATCCAAAAAATAAAATCTTTGACTCATTCAATCTCCTTTAAATTTTAGATGAAGGCTTGGGCTTTCATACTATCTGAACAGGTTGTCCCTCCTTAGTTTAGCTGAAGGAGACACTGCCCTGGGTAAATGATTTTTAAGTGTGAGATCATAAAGCAGCAGAAGGCATCTGGGGCTTCCTGTTAGGAGCTCCCTGTTATCCTCAATGTATTCCCCCACTCCTGAGAAGAAAATCAAATAAATAGATCTTCTACAGGAACCCTTTCCCAATCCTTCTTAATTTTTTTTTGTCTTCCCTCTGTTGATTTTTCCTATTTATCCTTCAGATAGCTTGTTTGTACATATTTCTTTACATGTTGTGATGGCAAGAACTGTCTTTTTCCTTTCTTTAAATTCCCAATGCCTGACACTTAGTAGGTGCTTAATCGGTGTTATTGATTGACTACTGACTGATATCTGTCTTGAGTGTCAAGTATTTAGACATCCTCAAAAAAAATATTAATCCTAATATCTGCCAGATTTTCAGGGGTTAAATATATTCAGCCTTTCAGATCTTCAAAATGCTTAGATGAAAGATCACAGGGTCTCCAGTATCATAAACTCAATTAAAATGGAGCTACTATTATGCAGCAGTGCATAGAAAAACTACCAATATTACTTATGTTAACACCTTTAAACAAACAGTGGGACAATATGAAATATTGCATAGCTCAGCTCTACTGACAACGCCTAGAGGTGCTGGGGGGCAAAGGCCGGGGGATGGGGAATGGAAATAAATAACTTTCATAAGATCACTGGTACATTTTGGCTATATGTTAAGTTATTAATGTTGTATGTTAAATCATTGTAACATTTTAAAATAAATAATATGATAGGATATAATAACTATTGTATATTTTATTATATCATGTCATATATCATACATGATTGTTATGTCATTTTATTACATATAATCACATATTTTAATATATTCTATCATGTCATATGTCATATATGTTTTGTTATATTATGTCATGTCATGTTATAGTAGCATAATAGGAATAATGTTTCCTATTAGGCCTTCCTGATATTCCTCAAGAAAGTGGTTGCTAATGAAGGGAAAAACAAAATGAGTTTATGGAATGTTTCCATGATCGTTGCACCAAATCTCTTCATCTACAAAGGCAAACGCTCCAATCAGGAAGAGATGCAGGCAGCTGCTACCACGGCACACATTGTCCGGCTCTTGATTAGGTACCAGGACATTTTGTGGACGGTGAGTGATAGTCCTCCTTGGAAAGGGGCCACTTAAAATCTTTTTGCTTTCCCTGGAGTATGAGCCCTATGCACAAGAGGCAACTGAGAAAAGAAAGATAATGATGCCTATTTCTCCCAGAGCCAACAGTCTGTCGATCCCCATGGTCAATATGGAGGTGGGACTGGGCTCTTGGAGGCATTTTTATGTATAAGTTTCAAGGGCTGCTCTTTGCCACTCCTCTCCTTATTTCATGATGCTTATTTTTCCTGCTTTTTATACCATAACCTTTCTCTGTCTCCACTTAAGAGAGACTGAGAAGCTAGTTTTCTCAGGATTTTAGTATGTCTGTTTGTTCTAAGATATTCTTCAGTCTGGGTCTGCCTGTGAAAAGAGAGTAAATGTAGTAGCAAGTACCCCACCATCCCCAGGGTGGCTGCTAACACAGGTTCTTAGATCTGTGTTTATAAAGGAAAGCAACTCAAAATGGGTTAACAATCTTGCTTTAATCAGTCAAACATATATCATTTACCTAGTTCAGGGGGAAAAGTCAGCACCCTGAGCCTTAGAGAATACAAACAAGTTACAAGCAGAAGTTACAAGAAGACAGAGAAACAGATCAAGCAGAAGGGCTTTCAACTGTCTGACCATTACATCTATACCTAGTCAGTTACCAGAGAGGGAAGCCCCAACATCTGGGTTTTCAGAGCCAGGGGGATCAACGGCTGCCCAGAGTCTTACCTGGTCAAATCACACAACACTTCTCAAAGTGAACCACAAA
Source organism: Gymnobelideus leadbeateri (assembly GCA_011680675.1). Lineage (NCBI taxonomy): Eukaryota > Metazoa > Chordata > Mammalia > Diprotodontia > Petauridae > Gymnobelideus > Gymnobelideus leadbeateri. The sequence continues at coordinate 373,388 of WOXC01005527.1, forward strand.
ACAAAGCCTCACATCAAGGGTTTATATAGCCTTCTCCTGGCTCAGAGAATGTAACAACCCTCTTGGCCCAATCAAAAAGTATTCCGGGAAACCAAGCCTCCTGTCACAGGCTCTAGGAGCACTTAAGCCCATCAAAGGGCCTAGGAGCAGGGAAGATCTTAAATTTCCATTCCCATAACAATAAATAACTCCAAATATTAGCCTTGTCCCTTTAGGAGGTTACTGATTCCAGGGCCCAGAAGAGGAGCTTGGGAATCTTAAAATTCCTTGTTTCCTTTAAAACTGATGTTCAGGAGTCTCCTTTTATGGAAACCTTTCCTAATTTTCTCCTCCATCCCAACTACTACTCTCCACCCAAAGTTACTTTGTATTTATTTTTTATGTATTATGCATATTGTGTCCTCCGATAGATTTTAAGGCCCTTGAGATAGCATGCATGATACAGAGGATAGAACCCTGAACTCAGAGTCAAGCGGACTTGGATTCAAATTCCACATGAGACATTTATTAGGTGTGACACTAGGCAAGGCATTTAAGCTCTCTGTGCCTTACTTTCCTCATGTATAAAATGAGGAGATTGGACTTAAATTGGAAAAGGACAGTTTATGTCCCAATCCTAAAGAAAGGCAATGCCAAAGAATGTTCAAACTATCGAACAAATGCAGTCATTTCACATGCCAAGGTTATACTTAAGATTCTGAAAGCTAGGCTTCAGCAATATGTGAACCAAGAATTACCAGAAGTACAGGCTGACTTTTTTATGTATTTATTTTTTTCTTTTTGGAGGGAGGAAGGTAGGGCAATTGGGGTTGAGTGACTTGCCCAAGGTCACACGGCTAGTTTTTGTGTTAAGTTTCTGAGGCCAGATTTGAACTCAGGTCCTCCTGACTCCAGGGCTGGTGCTCTATTCACTGCACCACCTAGCTGCCCCTAGTGCAGGCTGACTTTTGAAGAAGCAGTGGAACTGAAGACCAAATTACCAACATTTGCAGGATTAAGCAAGGAAGTTCTGGAAAAACATCTGTTTTTGCTTCATTCATTACACTGAAGTTTTTGACTGTGTGGATCTGAACAAAATGTGGCAAGTTCTCAAAGAGATGGGAGTACCAGATCACCTTACTTGTCTCCTGAGGTCAAGAAACAACAGTTAGAACTGAACATAGAACAACTGATTGGTTCAGGATTGGAAAAGGAGCATGACAGAGTTGCATATTGTCATATTATTTATTTAACTTATAGAGTACATCATTTGAAATACCAGGCTGGATGAATCAAAAGCTGGAATTAAGATTTCCAGGAGAAATCAGCAATTTCAGATATGCAGGAGATAGCACTCTGATGGCAGAATGTAAAGAGGAGTTAAAAAGCCTCAATAAGGGTGAAAGAGGAGAAAGAAAAAGCTGGCTTGAAGTTTAACATAAAAAAAAAGATCAAGGCATCTGGTCCCATCACTTTCAGGCAAATGAAGAAGAAATGGGAGCAGTGAGAGATTTATCTTGGGCTCAGATATCATTGCAGATGGTGACTGTAGCCATGGAATTAAAGACGCTTGATCCTTGGAAGGAAAGTTATGGCAAATCTGGACAACATACTAAGAAGCAGAGCTATCACCTTGCCAACAAAAGTCTTTTTAGTCAAAGCTATGGTTTTTTCACCAGTTATGTGCGACTGTGACAGTTGGACTATAATGAAAGCTGAGCTTTGCAGAATTGACACTTTTGAATTGTGGTACCCAAGAAGACTTGAGAATTCCTCAGACAGCAAGGAGTCACATCAATCAATACCTAAAGAAATTAATTCTATTAATTGGAAGGACAGATGCTGAAGCTGAAGCTTAAATACTTTGGCTGCATAATAAGAAGACACAGTTCATTGGAAAAGACTGATTCTGGGAAAGATTGAAGGCGACAGAATAAAAGGATGGTAGAGGATGAAATGGATAGAAAGTTCCATGGAAGCAACAAACATGAACTTGAACAGATTTCAGGAGATAGTGGAGAACAGAAGTGCCTGACCTGATCTGGTCCACAGGGTCACAAAGAGTCCATGTGACTGAACAACAACAATACCAATACAAGGGCCCTTCAGTTCTAAATCTATGATCCTATATTGATCTCACAAGTGTTTCATTTTTATCTTTAGATTCCCAGCACTTATCAAAGTACCAGGCTCTGGGGCGGCTAGGTGGCGCAGTGAGTAGAGCGCTGGCCCTGGAGTCAGAAGGACCTGAGTTCGATCCAGCCTCAGACACTTAACCCACACAAACAAAAACCTAGCCGTGTGACCTTGGGCAAGTTACTTAACCCCAATTGCCCTAAAAAAGGGGCGGCTAGGTGGCGCAGTGAGTAAGAGTGCCGGCCTTGGAGTTGGGATGACCCGAGATCGAATGCGGCCTCAGAAAATGAGCACCCACACACAAATAATGACTAGCCGTGTAACCTTGAGCAAGTTACTTAACCCCAATTGCTTTAAAAAAAAAAAAAAAGTACCAGGCTCATAGTGGCCAGTTAGTAAGTGTTTATTGATTGATTGAGAGAATTACTGAGCCATAAAAAAACGAGCAATTCACTGGTAGAATCTAGTTCAACAATTTGACTTCTTGCCATTTCTTAGAAGTATTTCATTTTTGTCTTTATATTCCCAACACCTAACCAAGGACCAGTCATATAGCAGGCAGTTAATAAGTGCTTACTGATTGGGTGACTTGGGGAATTACTGAACCATTAAAAAGTGGACAGTCCATTGGTAAAATCTAGTTTGACTCTGACTTCTTGCCATTTCTGCCTCCTTACTCCAGGTCCCATCTTTCCTGATCACCCAGGTGAGAAAAATGAATGAGGCAGCGATTAACAACACGAAGAAACAGCCGATATTTGACAAAAGCATGAGGAAACTTCTCAGAAGGAAAACTTTGGAACGAGAAAGACCTGAAAAGATAGAGGTATCTGATGCATATAATTCAACAACATGTTCTTTACTAGTCAGGATCCCATTTCTCTGGCGAGGCATAATGTGGCATATATTTTTGGAGCAAAAGACATTAAATTCTCAGAAGATATTTGCAGAGAAGTGTCAGCAATAAGATGTAGCCACAGCCCAGCAGGCTATACAATTTAGAGCAAGGGTGATGTTATGCCCTAAGTCAGGTGGCTATAGGGCTCCAATTCTAAAGGGGTTTTTACCCTTTTTATTAAAATGCTTGGACCACCACACTAATTATTAGTATTTTTATTTAGTACTAAGCACTCATAAACAAGAGTAAAATTACCTTGGCAAGAGTTGAAAGCTGATATTTTAATCCCAGTGAAACAGTGAAGAGGAATATCAACACTAAGTCTGCCCAATAGCCAGGGGAACAGATGTCCTTGAGTGAAAGAATTCTAAAATATTCATTCAAAATGATGCTTGATAACATACAGCTCATTCCAAAGAGTGTGGCTCAAATCCAGTGGTTAATACCAAGGTTCAGTGAAAAAACCAAGTCTAGGAAGACAACAGTGGTTGCTTCCTTGAAGTGTCATTGTGAAGCAAACTTTTCTCATTGATTTATTCTTTCATTAATCAGAGATGATTGGGTGAATTTCTATATAGATCATTCAGGTGAAGTCACTTCAAACTAAGCTGAGTTGAATCAGTGACAGTCTACATGATGTGATGGAAACAGTGGTGAACTTTTGAACAGGAGATCAGGATTTGAATCCTCTCCCTCACTTTTTTTCACCTGTGTGAGACCATCAATAAGTGATGTGCCTTTCTGAGCTTCAGTTTCCTTGTCTGTAAAATGGGCATAATTGATATTTGCACTACCTCCCTCACAGAATTGTCATGAGAGAAGTGCTTTGTTAGCCTTAAAGGTCTATATAAATTTCAACAATATTATGGTTATAATGCATGAACCTCTCTAGAAAGTTGGGAGAAAATGTAAAATTCACAAAATTATAAAATGAGGTACTGGAAAGGGAAGACAGTCTCCATTTGCATTCGTTATGATACAAGATCATTCTTAAGGATCTATTTTGTTCTTTAGGCTACCAGCCCTGGGTCTTCAAAGACTCTTCCAATATCCCCATCTTCAAGAAGGAAGGTAAGATAACTGTCTTTGGGGAGTCTGAAGGCACCTCTCTGTTTTCTTTAACCAACATCCACCTTGCCATTCCTCTAGCTGTACAAATCTGTCAAAAATGAACCCCTAGAGTTCATTTTTGTGACTTTGAAAAATGATGTATGCCATCATGGAACTTGGAAGTATGACTGATAAATGAGCAGTACAGGGAGTATTAAAAAATTCCATAACTTACTCATTGATCTCATAAAAAATCATTCAGCGATATTGGCCAGGCAATTTCTAGGTGTCTGAGTACAGTAAGACAAGAGATACTGACGCTATGTTATCACTGATGATAGGGAGTTCACAAAGAACCTATATTATGGTTGAGGGGATGCTGTGAGACCCATTCTACGTTAGGAGGGAAGCAAGGTTATATAAATAAGGTGCATTTTATTTAATCTAGCCATGTGCTTGTGAGACCCAAACCAATGAACCTTAGAAATTGTCATTAGAAAATTTTTCAGTTGTCTGTAAAAATTCAATGAGCTGCCAAATTTCAACATTTTGGGGCAAGTAACACTGAATAGTTATATGTCATATCTCATTTCTGAAAATGCATTCAAGGGAGAATTAGGAGAGGTCTTAGAAAAATTTGCCAGAATCTCGTGAGGCTTAGACTGGATGGTGAAACTTGAGGATTGACCATCAAGGCCCCACACCAACCTCCTCCGGTGCAGATTCTACAGATGGCCACTTAGATCCTCACCAGATCTGCAGACTTTAAATGGAAGTGCATTCCATCCCCAGTGCTCAATGAAGCCCCACCTCTTCATGCTTCACAAAATGAGAAGAGCCCCTGATTTCCCAGATAGCCCTTGTGTGTATAGAGATACACTGGTGTGGCCCATTTAGGGCCAGCAGAAGGAAAAGTATAAATATAAAATTAAGAATGTCAAGCACTGAACCACAAATAGTAACTGCCTACAGCAGGAGACAGCCCACCCTCCTGCAATCAGAGAGGGGTAAGCTAATTTTGTGCCAGCGGTATTTATTACACCACCTGTGGCTAAAAGGACACAGCTGTGTCTGGTGAGAGACCAGCTAACCTTCACACAGAGTGCATATAAACAGTGCTAAGTATTGTGGGACATGACTTATACTTCCTAGTCATAAAAAGAAATGTCATCAGTAGAAAAATCTTCTGTTAAATCAAGTGACCCCAATAGGCATGTACATAGCTAATGTTGCCTTGAAAATGGTTCAACAAAACATCCCTACATTGATACAGAAGCCCTGCAATCTCCCACTTATATCAACCATCCAACATTTCTTAAAAACCCACTACTTGCAAGGTGCTATGAAGGGTAGTCATGGTCCTGACTCAACCTAATTGAAGAAATAAAATATGAACATGTCAGAAACTGAATAATGGGATGCTAGAGGTAAACAGTTTGAAACAGAATCACCAAAGCTGTCAAAAGACAGGACAGGATGAATCACCAGATTTATAGGACAGTCAGTGAATGCAGTAGAAATTGAGAGGAGGGACATGCCCATGGGTTGGACAGGTCTTCAAAGTTTTCACAGAGGAAGAGAAATTTAATCTGGGTCTTGAAGGATGAATGAGAGTACAGTAAGAGAAAAGAGTAGAGGGAATTTTAGACAGATGAATAATAGCATGTGTGGCAGTGTGAAAAGATAAGTAGGATGTGTGTGAATCAGGGAGTAGGCCTGTTTGGCCAGACCAAAAGGTTGTTGTAAATAGGGTTGGAAAAGTCATTTGGGACCAGATTGTGGAGTGATTGGAGAGGGCTTCATTAATGGTTTCTGATCGGGAGAGTGACATGGTCAAAATAGTGTTGTAGGAAATTTAGCCTGTCAAGACTGTGTAGGTTGCCTAGGACTTGGGGAGAGACCAATCAGGAGGCCAGTGAAGCAGTCTAGATATGACAGGATGGGAACCTTATCCCCTTTCCCTCCTACTTTCCTATAGAGCAAGATAGAGTCCTGTTCCCAATTAGTGTGTATGTTATTCCCTCCTTGAGCCAATTTCTGTGAGAAGAAGGTTCAGGTACCTCACCCCTTCCCATCTCCCCCATCTTCCCTTTACTGTAAAAGCTCTTTTGGGCCTCCCATTCTACCTTTCCATTTCCCCTTCTCCCAGTGAGTTCCTCTTTTTCACCCCTTAATTTTACTTTTTTTAGATAATCATCTCAGAAAAGATATTACCCTAAACCAGGAGAGTGAAAATTACAATGGAAAGGAAAGGGCATTTCAATTAATAAGATTTGTTAATTGATTGTATGTGATCAGTCAGGGATGATTTCAATGTTTGCTTTTATTATTTTTCCTTTATTATGTTATTGATATTTTATTTTGACACAATATATACCTTCTAACACACTTCAGTGGATAGAATGGATAGGGTGGGACTGCTGGACTTAGAATCAGGAAGACCTCAATCACATCAGGTCTCAGATCCTTGCTAGCTGCGTGATCCTAGGCAAGTCATTTAACCTCTGTTTACTTCAGTTTCTTCAACTGTAAAATAGACATTATAACAACACGTACCTTACAGAGTTTTTGTAAGGACAAAATAAGATAATACTTCTAAATTTCTTAGCATATAGTAGATGCCATAAAAATGCTTATTCCCTTTCCCTCCCACTTCGATCCCCTAATAATACATTCCCTTAAAACAGTTAATCTAAATTGCTTAATAGAATAATTGCAACCAATAATTGTTTATGTATTTTGTTTTCTGCTATTATCATTTTAAATTGTTAGCAGAAAGGAGGAATATATGACTGCAAGATTTTTAGCTGAAATGACTACCACTAACAGAAATAGGGCAACTAGAAGGTGAATTTGTTTTTCTCAGAAGAGCAGTTAAGTAATAGAGAGACAAGCTGAGTTTGAGGTAATAATAGAACATCCAAGTGGAAGTGTCAGATAAGCATTTAGACATGTGGTCTAGTTTTGAAAGTTATCCCTATGGAATAGTGGAAGCCACGGAAACAATGAGATGAAAAAGAAGAGCCTAGTGAATGAAGTGCCTGATAATTGAAACTTGGGAAATACCACCATTAAAGGGACAGGAGGAGAGTATCTTTGGTACCTGGCAGATAGATGAAAGCATAGGACCTAGAGAGCTATAAAATGGGAGCCATGGCTAAAGTAAAGAGAATTGGAAGAATTCCATTAGCAGAGGCCTAAATACCTAAAGGAATTTTTCAAATGATACCAGTAGTACAATAAAGCTTTGATTAATAAGAATTTCTAATTAATTAGAATAATTTTTCTTCATTATACTTCTAGGAGAGTAGGAGAGAAAGGGAAAGTCTGAAATCAGATATTCATTTAAACAAAATTATCCATGGCATAGGTATATTGTGGGACAAAGTTTCATTTAATTTGATGTCCTCTGAGAAGAAGATATATCCTGAATAATGCCCTTGGTCCTACAAGATCCACATTACTTAAGGAAAGAATTAGTCCTGCTCACTATACACACTAACACAGGAAAAGAAGATGGATAGATGGATAACGAGAGAGAGAGAGAGAGAGAGAGAGAGAGAGAGAGAGAGAGAGAGAGAGATGTATACACAACCATATATATATATATATATATATATATATATATATGTATGTATATGTGGATATAGATGGCAGATAGATGGTTATGTATATATGTGTATATACATATACATACACACCATATATATATGGTTTTTAGCAAGAAAAGTTGAAATAAAAAGTTGGTTTCTAAGTTTTGCTGAAGTTAATTAGAAAATTCAGTAAAGTTTAATTCCCTTGGTATTTTGGTAGTTCTTGATGCCCTGGGTGAGTTACTGTTATAAGAGAGAAAAGGTGTGAACCTCCTGGACCTTTACCCTCAGCATTGCACATCTTATTCAGGAGACATTTTCTACAACCATTTCTGTGTTATCATCTGTCAAATTGCAGCATTGATCATCTATCCATCAGCCAATCTGGTATCATGTACCAGGTACTGTGCTAAGATCAGGGGATATCAAAAGAGGTAAAACCTATCACTGTAGTGATAGGAGTTAAAGACTGAAGATCCCCATGGTAGACCTTTTGGTCTGATGTCACAGGCTTTTGTCTGATAAGACAGAAAATTTAGGAGATGTTCTTTGGAAGCCCTACCCTAACCAATCAGTTATAACCCTGGATTCTGCTTCAGGAAAGCCCATCTTGAATGCATCTAAGGACCAGGCAGATTTGTTATAGCATCTTGTCAGTAACCCCATTCTGTAAAGGAATGCCAAGGATAGTGGTGTCATAGTAAGAACTGACTGTATGGTTTTGTTTTGTTTTTTTTAAATCAAGATAAAGATAAAAAGAATCAAAGAACTGATTCTAGCCATAGCTAGAGTGCAAGTAACTTAGGTAGATTTTCTTTTTCTTCTCTTTGTAGTCTGATATACCCGAAGGAGTCATTAGAGTACATGCACCTCTTCATTCCAAGGTGTCCATGGCCATTCAGCTTAATGGTCAGACCAAAGCCAAAGACATCCTGGCTCGATTTCACTGCGAGAACAGGTAGGTGACAGTGATGGCAGTGGTGGGGTCTTAATTCAGTAAAGGGAATTTTGACCAAGTATATTGTTCCCTTGAACTTTGATCTTTAGCTTTTTAAATAAAACTTCAGAGCAGAGGTTGCCAGACTTATTTGGCTTACTGCCCCCTTTAAAAAAACAATTACTCAGTGCACCCCTGGAAATCTACCTTCTTTAACCCTTTAATGCTTTTTTGAAATTTGTATCATTTCAAAAAAATAGAAAGTATATATATTTTTTAAATGGCACACCTTAAATTTAATAATTTATTGTAAATTTGTGGCTTTTTTCCTGCCTGATGCAATATTGCATCATGTAACCATGCAAGTATCATATTGTACACAAGTCATTACACGCAGATATTCCTGCTGAAGCATGCTGGCCTTCCTGACAATGCATGACTCACTTGCCTGCCAGCGCTTGCTTGTTAAGACCTGTCTGCAAACTTGACCACTGTTGGGTTATAACTTGCATTTTGTGTATTTGGAAAATAATGTAATCACTATGACTTTAACTCTGTTACACAACTGGAGAAACGCGTACTGTTTTTCAAAATCTTTTTTCTTCTTTTCTTATGCTTGTACTACCCCTGTATTTTTATTCAACACCCAGCAATTGTACCCAAGGCTGCTACCACCCTCCCCATTGTTCCAGGGCCTGGGGGCAGTATCACCCACTTGCTTTAGAGCCTCCTAGTTTGGGTACTTTTTGCCTATTCCCCAGTAATTTGGTGTAGAGATAAATTTATATCTTCTGAATCCTCTATTGTTTGCTTTAAAACCACAACTAAAACAACTTAATAATAATATCTTGCTGAAAGAAATGGCCTGTTTAATGTTTCCTCCAAAGGAAAATCTAGACAGATGTTTTTGATCAAGGTGTTTATTAGATTCTTGTTTCAGTTCAATTCAGCAAGTACATACAAGATCCCCTTCTTTTACATGAAGCCTTTCCTAATCTCTCCTTCTAGTATACTTCCTCCCCAAACTTCCCTGAATTTATTTTGCATATGTTATGTGTATGCTAATATTTGTGCCTTTTGTCTTCCTCTTTAAAATGCAGTTATCCCTTCCTATCACCAGGGTAAGGGGTGCAGGGCTCCCACAAACTGGGAAATTCATATGCATTCTTTTGGCCTTCCCCTTGTACCAGAGAAGTCTGAATTTTTCTTTTCTTTTATGGGGTGTTTACATTAACTTGTTGTAAAATTTGGGTTAAGTATTTTGTGTCTTTGTATCATCTGCTGGCCTTTGTGTGTCTTTTGTGACTTCAGCAAAAGTCCCCCCAAATTCCCATTTAATTTCTTATGCTGACCTGCAATATAGCAAAACCATGATTGGGAAAGTCAGGATGCAGGAGGGATAATGGCATAAGTTCCTTGAAAGCAGTAACAATTTCACTTTTGTCTTTGTATCTCAATATTTAGCATAGTCCATAGCACATAGTAAACACTTAATAAGTATATGTTGATTGGTTAATGGATTGATTACCCATAGGGATTGCGAAGTTAAAATCAAAATGTGCCCTGTCCTCAGGTAACATATATTCTCTTGGCATGTAGGCATACAATATGTTAAAGATATACAGTCAAGAGAGTGTAGTCATGTATTGTATATTTGGTGCTACAATTCCTTTCAAATGCACTACAGGCAGTAATCACTGGGGTCAATCCGAAGTCAGTGACTGGCTGCTTTGCTCTCTTGCTATGTACCAGCTAATCACAGAATAAGAACATTAAAGAAGAAGAATGACAATCAATTTGTAACCAGGCACGCTTCCTCCAAGACATGAATTTGTCCTGGGCTTTTATGAAAAGAGAAAAGAAGTATAATTCCAAACCTTGCTATCTGAAGGCAGACATGATTTAATGGTCTCTTGTATACCTTTGACATGTATCCTAAAGAAGCCTTCCAATCATATTAAAAAGTAATAGCCTGAGGCCAACAGAAACACTCTGGACACTTAGTCATCTGTTGCTGCCTATCCTGGAAACCTAAATCACTTTAATTGTTTCAACTTGACAGTCATATGGGGGCTTGGAGAGGCTTTTGAGGGACTTAGCAGACAAATGCCTGGCTACATGGATTGCATAACTAACTTGATACTCATTATATTTAGACCCATGTTAAAAAAAATGTTCCTAATAAAAGAAATGTTGAACCAAAGAGCCTACATTGAATCAGCCCCCTTAGACCAACTTCTTCTGAAGGTTTTTCCCTGCTCATCTTCCTAATGAGACAGTGCCTGTGACATCTATTGCTTTAATTGCTAGAAGCATGCCATTTGTAATCCCTTTATACAGAAGGATTGGCTTTGTGTGGACCACTCTTCATCTGTCTTCTACCCGCTTCAAGTCAGGACTTTATCCCCACTTACTCCCCGCCTAAAACTGGGACGCAGCCCTGGGACACCCTGGGTTCTGAGGAGTGGGCTTTTGTTTTATCTTGTCAAGATCCAGGCCTTCTTGATCTCACTTCCTAGCCATGCCATTGAGTGCTCCTTTATGTGTAGTTTTCTCCTCATAGATTGTAAGCTCTTTGACTACAGTAACTTTCATACTTGTTTGTCCTTGGGTTCTCAATGTTTGTACGTTGTAAGTGCTTAATAAATTGTCTTTCAACTATCTCTTTTTCTCCATCCTATCTTTCCATCCATCAGTCTATCCATCTTTCTATGTTGGTCTATCTAGCTATCCATCTGTCTGTCTTTCTGTCCATCTGTCTATCTTCCTATTTATCTTTCTGTCCTGTTTGTCTTCTATCTATCCATTCATCTATCCATCTATCATCTATCTTTTTATCTATCCATCTATCTATCTTATCTAATCCAAATAAGAAAAAAGTATCTACTTTCCACCATCAGAAAGGGGAGAATTTAGAAGTTAAGATCCAAAGGTGACCATTTTTTTCTCCCATTACCAAAGAAAGACTTTCCTTTGCTTCTTTCCTGTGGCATCTGAGCTGAAAGTTCATCCTATCATCTCGATATGAGATGGATATAGTCCTTGGGATATAGCCCCCATCCCAGGGCTATAATTTGATCATAGAATCATAGCTTAGAGCCTACAAGAATCATATAGCAATATTTAACAGATAAGGAAATTGAGGCTGAGAATAGTGAAGTAACTTGCCTAAAATCACACAGGTAGTAAATGGCAGAGTAAGGATCCCAAACCCATATATCTTTTTGACTCCACATTCATTAACTCCTTCACTGCACCAAAGGCCTCAGTCTTTCAGGGTCTTACCTTCTGAACATGAAATGTTTCCCACAACCTTGTTTGTCCACTTTGTCCTTTCCTAATTTGAGGAGTTAGATCATTTTTTAAAATAAAATTCTCCCCAGAAAAGAATGACTTTAGGGGCAGGGGATTTTCCACTTTACTAGGTACCAAAGTCTGGTGAGTTAAAAGAACCCAAAGCAGGCACAATCCTGCTCAAATGTAGCTCACAGTCTAGTTTAGAGAAACCAGAAAAAAAGAACCAGTGAGATGTTTTGTATGCAGCAGTGGATGTAGATGGGGATGCAGTGGAGTAGTTGGACTGATTATGTTGGGTCAGTGACTTTTTTTATTTCTTTCTTTTTTTTTTTTTTGGTCAGTGACATTTTTAAGAATGTTTTCTGAAGTAAACCTTCAGCTAGACTTTGAAGGACAAGAGGGGTTTAGCTCAGCAGGTATAGATTTTGTTGTTGTTGTTCAGTCATTTTTTCAGTCGTGTCCATCTCTTCCATGACCCAATTTGGGGTTTTCTTGGCAAATATATTGGAGTGGTTTGTCATTTCTTTCTCCAATTCATTTTACAGATGAGGAAACAGAGGCAAACAATGTTAAGTGACTTGCCTCGGGTCATGCAACTAGTAAGTTTCTGAGGCCAGATTTGAAATCAGGAAAGACAAGTTTTCCTGACTTCAGGCCCAGCATTCTCTCCACTGTGACACCTAGCTGCCCATGGAATTTGAAGAGACTGGTTATTCTGGGTGTCTAAAGAAATATTTTCATACTTAGACCATAAGAACTAAAAATCAAAATATTTTCTTCCCTTTAGCCATGATTCACCAGGTAACCTTAAGACTCAGAACCAAAGCTTATATGAAATTGGAGGCAATATAGGTAAGTGTTTTAAAATTTTCATCCTAAATTTTCTGATTCGTTGAGAAGAAATACTTGTTTTATTATTTGTAAATATTTATTGTAAATATTGTTTTATTTATTGTAAAAGTATATTAGCATGAACTACTTTCCAAATGAAAACAGTCTATGTGAGTTGCTAATATTTTTAGTTCATACCCAAATTATTGCATGCATTTTCTGGAGTCCTGTTTAAATACATGTTATAACATTTCAGTGTCATTATTTGGTATTTATTGAGTGTATAATGGAATATTCACATGTTGGTAATTCCTTCTTACTAATTGAGCCACATGGTGCTTATTAATCTCAATATTTACCTTAATACAGAATACCCTAATGCCAGAACTTTCAGAATAGAAATTAAACTCCTTAATACAACACAATGCAATGCAATACAATATGCAACACAACACAACTCAGTATTATACAGTACAACACAATGCAATATTCAGTACACAAAACTCAGTATTGTGCAACACAACATAATGCAATATTATAAAACACAGCACAACTCAGTACTACTGTCTGTAGTACAACACAACTCAATAACAGTAATATACCATACTATACAATACAGTACAGTACACTATAACACAACCCAATAAAGCACCATGCAACAGAAGGAACATTTTGGAAGTACTTCCTCTATGTAGAGCGCTGTGTTAGTACCAGAGAGCTCCAAAGATAAATAAGATATTAAATACCAAACCTCAAGGAACTAATGAGGGCATAAGATACCAACAAAGATTGCATCATAACTCTCTAATGAACTTATCAAATAATACTGTGCATTGTAGCAAAATGCTACATGACATCTCAAGGGGAAGGCTGTTACAAACTGGAAGATCAAGGGATGTTTCTGGAAGAACTTGGCCTTTAAAAGATGGGTAAGAATTTAGCAGCTTTCGAAACAGAATGAACATTTCAAGTAGAGAGAAGGAATTTAGCAAAAGTATTTTACATCTAATGCACTCATGTATTTAGAAAAATGTCAAAGCATTTGTAAATAGTATGAGCATATTTTGCATAAGGTTTTAACGCTGGAGCTAACAGGAACCTGAGAGGTGGGTCATAACCTACAGTTTAAGAAGTACTGGAGGAGTTGAGAGTGGAAAAACTTTAAGAAGCCCTGAATCTAGTCTAGACTCTTTCTTATTATAAAAAGAAACCTGAAGGCCAGAGTGACTTGCCCCAGGTCACACATGGAGGATTAGAACCAAGGTCTCCCTCCCTTAATTCAATATCCTTTTTTACTACACCATGCTATTGCTAGATAAAAGTATCTTCTGGAAGCTTTCTTGAGTAACCCATCATGGGTTTCTGAGTTTGACAAAAGCTCTTTTACTTAAAAAGAAAATTGGTTTTTGTGGCTCACAACTGATGTCTGGAAAAATAATGCCACTTCCACCCCTCAGGCAAACAGATGTGGTTTTGAGGATACGGGACAATAGCAAAATGGAGAAGTTGGAGGGGACTGTCATGAATTTTACTTATTTATGTAGGCAAGATAAAGAAAAATTTCACTAAATAGTAACTCACTTCAGAGTAACTAACCTTGGGATAATTCATCTTTCCATTGACCTTCTGACCATAGCCACATCAAGGTAATTATTTCATTAAGTGACTATTTTCTACATACTTTAATAGTCTCAAAGGAAATTAAGTGTGTTCTGCAGCTAATAGAAAGCCTGTACTTTAATGACATTTGTTTCATTTCTTATTATGAAATAGTTGAAGGCTAAGTCCAAGAGCTTTTGAAGTCTAACAGTAATGCACTCATCTCTATAGAATGGTGCATCGTTCTGGCAGCTGTCAGTCAGATTTGAAGATTAATATTTAACTGATTCATGTCTTCCTGTCAGTCTGTCCTTTCTCCTGGCTGCAGGGGAGCAGCCATTTAAGAAGAATGAGCTAAAGTTTTTTAGCATGAATGGAGAGAATAGCATACTCTCCATTTGTCCTTAGCAAAAGAGGTATTTGATGGGTTGAGTGAAAACCAGTGACCTGAAGGTAGTTACCTCAAAATACATCCTTTCTCATTAAACGAATAGAAGGGAAGTTCATGTTAGCTCAAATGGACATCCTGGCTCTTCTTGATGTCAACGATAAAGGCTTTCTGGAAACATAAAAATTATTTCTGTTCAGCTACAGGGTGAATTGCTTTCCCAGTACCATTTTCAATGAATAATTTTTGTGTAGCATTTAGATGATAGATCTGCTCAAGGAAATGTCTTTGTGTATTCTTTCTGGTAATTTTCAGAACAAAGTAAGGAAAACAGGAAATCCTAAGAAATTCAGAAATATGACATGGCAGATAAAATTCAAGTGAAATCAACATTGTTTAAAAGCTACTTGCTAATTATAGATCTGGCATAAATTTAAGTGCTAAATGTAATTATTCAACAATGCACATATGCCAAAATTTTTTTAATGTATTTTAAGTTCCTGGAGATCAGAGATATTCATTTTTCTGTCTTTCATCTCCAGCACCTTAGCATAGTCACAGGAGGTGCTTTTAATAAATACTTGTTGATTGATTGATAAGGACATATTATCATTACTACTAATAATAGATTATAATAGCCAACATCCATTTTACTATTAGGATGATTATGATTCTAACCATTCTTCTGTATACATTTATCAGAAAATCAAAGAAATCAAAGCAACATAACTTGAAATTTACTTAATGGGACTCTTTTGTGGTCTTAGACCTCTGTCTTCAAGGTGTATTCTCAGATAAGAAATGAAATTGTATGTTCAAAAAAAGTTCTTGCCTTATGTAATAAGACTTTGAGGACTGAGTGGCCAACTGGGATTTGTAGTTTAGAGGGATAAGCACTCCTGCTCTTCTCAAGGCTGAGTGGGAAGGCTTACCTGATGTGGGCAAGCTAGAAAATAATTCTGTTGTAGAAAATATGTTTGTACAATCCTCAATCCAACTAAAATATCCTTAGTGATATTCTATCAGAAAAGATGACTTTTGCAAAGAAACCCTAAGAATTGATCCACTTACCTCCAAATTATTGAGACAGCTTAAGAGTCCTACTGGACTCAACTGGCCATTATTTTAACCAGTACCATATGAGTAAATGCTTCTCCCTTTCTTTTTCTCGTAGGGCAACACTGTTTGGATCCTGATGCCTACATGCTGGATGTATATCATGCAAATCCTCATGCGGAGTGGGTGATAAAACCAAAGACAAGTTGAAACTTCAGAAAATACCATACTTCTGAGGGAAGGGACTCCGCTTGTATTTTCTAGGCCAAGAAAGTTCAGAATATGGTGGAAAACCAAGTGGCTGCTTTTGATTCTCTTTGTCTTTCCCAGCCCTCTTAGCCTTGAGATGTTTCTCCAAGCCAGAGGGTATTGATGTGTTCATTGGTTGCTAACCTGTGAACCCTAGGACAAATACCAGTTGTAACCATCGAAGCAGGAGTCTTCTTATGCCACTTACTTGACCTACAAAGGAAGGATGATGGTACTTTCAAAGAGAGGACAATCTGGACAATGGAAAGTTTCATCCTCTCCAGGATTTTGACTTGATAATTAAACTGTGTCCTCTACTTGGATGCCTTCTTACTCAATCTTACAGCTTACCAAATGTAGCAAACACTACCAAATATGAGAGACAATGGGGGGTGGGGAGGATCTGGTGGGGTGATTTTGCTAGTATTCCAAAGCAAGATTCTCCTTCACCTTTACATATGTATAATAACAACACAGGGCTGTTTTTCAGAAAAAGAAAGATGGAAATGCCCAGGGTAGTTGTGCTGCATAAATGCATTTCTTCTATCCAAACAAAACTTATTCTGAAAGTAAAATATACAATATTTATGCTTCTGACTCACTCCTCATTATTTGGTTATTTTGAGGAGAAAGAACTACTGTTTAAAGCAACTTGTACTGTCTCTCTATGTTGTACTGTATTGTCTTTCTCATCATTCTGATACCAATGTGTACTTCTGTGTGTCTGAACAAATTGAATTTTTTTTAAGCTTTTCATCTTACATTATGGACATAGTTTCTGAGCAAAGTGTTGTCAGACTAGAGATGCGCCTGTCCTTTCATTTCTCTTTCCTTTGTAAACAGCAGTGGATTCTGTTCCCTAGTCATTATTATATCATTTGATGAATGTCTTTCCATATGCCAGTCACTAAGTTTCTCTCTTCTCCCCAACATTTCTTTATCTATATTTTATGACCATACTTAATTCTATAGCCACAGTTTTGAAGAGACAATATTGCTTTTATCTAGGTCTGGAAAATACAGTTGCCCCTCTGGTTCTTACATGATATTGAGGCCATTTTTCACCTTTGATCATGAATCACGGTCGTGGTTAAGCACAATTGTTAAACAATTAGGCTGGTTATAGTATATAATATATAACAATGTGCTGGGTAAGTTAGTTGAGTATCATATGTTTTCAAAATCTGGAATCTGTCAGATTGGTTAACTCTTCACCATTCATACTCGTTTCAGGAAAGAGAGCAAATGCAGTGTGTTAAGGAATCCTATAGTATTGGCTTCTCTTTAATAATAAAGATAGAACCCCTTCTAGGATCAATTAAGGGTGGCTTTAGTTTCAAAATTGTGACAGGATATCTTGGAATGCATTCTGGTTTTATATTGTCCCTTCTCCCATAAACAAACTCTGTGTCATCTTTTAACCTTTGACTTGGGATCAATAGATAATGGATTTGAGGGCTTATTTTGGAGCTATGTGGACTAGATCCTAGACCTAAATGCCTCTTTCTGTTGCAACAAAGCAGCATTGCCTGGAACTCTGGTAAAAGTTTTACATTTTTTTACTTAATTTCTCCTTTTAAGTCTCAGGTTCTAATGCATTCATAGTATCTTCCAACATTTGTAATAAAACTTTAAAATGCACCTGTGTCTTACAAAAATAAATATTTTGTTTTCCCTATGTAAATAGTTCTTTTTCCTACAGAAAAATAGCTAACTTTTTTTTATTTTCACAAAAAGGGATGTTATTTTGGAGTAAAATGTCCCCATATCAAATTCCAGATATGTTAAACACCAGAACTAGAAAGCATCCTAAGGTTGTCATACATTTTTCTATTCTAATTTGTCATCTGTCTACTGTTAAATACGTGGGATGTGGAAGGGAAAAATGTTTTTGTACTCATCAGACCTATCTGAATCAATTATTTCATTCACTTCATTTTGATCAAGGAAAATATCTATTTGTTACCAAAGTCTAGCATCCGAGGGAGAGAGGGAAAAGCTTTCTTTTAAATTGCCTCATTAGCATTATTGCATCTGACTTGAATGTTTACTTAAAAGGCTCTTAACCTTCTGTCAAGAGACGATTTTTGTACTATATGTGAGAGTGGGAGCAATTTGGACCATCAGACCTGGGTTCAAGTACCGCCTACCTCTCAGACTTGGGTAAATCATTAGTGCTAGTCATGAGTGATCTTGGTGCTAGTCTTGGCTACTAAAACTATATAAATTTCAGAGAAGATAATGATTTGCAATTAGTAGTTTCATCACCTAGGAATTCTTCATACCAATGAAATCGTAGGTCCAGTGCCCCATCTCCCTATCTTTCTATTTTTTATATCAGTCCTCTGAAAGATGTAATTTATTCGCTGAATTCTTGGTGACTAAATCTATCTTTAAAAACATTAGTGAACCTTTTCATAGTTCAATTCTGGGACAGCAGCTGGATTGAAGATCCTTACTTTTGACTCTAAATAGAGAGCCTGTCACCTATGTTTTAGGAGCGCTGTCTTGTCAACATTTAACCTTTGCCTTACTTTGACAACCAAGCTGCAAAGCAGCTTACCTGGAAACAGAAGATGATATTAGCTATGGGGGAAACATGATGTTTCTGTAATTCTGTCTTTACAATCTCCATTCCCCAATAGTCCCTAACACCCCTATTGCCTAGGCTCTTTGGGGACTGCTAGATAACCACTCAGTGAAACGTTAGAGGAAAGGAAAGAATTTTAAAAGAACTTGACCCAGAGACTACATAGCTGCCTTAAGTGTTTTTCCTTTCTCACTCTGTAAAAAATATAAAAATAAAAAAATGAAGGCTATTATGCACGCCAGCACACTTTGTTTGGCGTAATGGTTCTAGGAATCAATGACCTTTGAAGCATACTGGAACCACTCATTGTCATTACGATGTACATACAAAATAAACTACCTCACTTGCCTTACTCAGACAAAAAGCATAGTGGATTATAGTAGCTTTTGTTACGAAGTGTCCCTCAGTCTTATTATTTAATGTCAACCTTGTTTTGCTTTTGATATTCCTAGTTTAATGATGCACAAGAAATGAGCAAATGCTCCGAATACCAAAATAAAATATTCTGTGAATGTCGTGCTCTGAAAGCATCGGTGCCGAAAACATATTCTCTCTGTCATTAATCATTTGTTTCTAGCCATGTTCAGACAACTGGGAGTGAATCCCAGGAGTTCAAATGAGGGATTAAGAAAAAAAAAAGTTTATCTTTTCTTCCAGGCATTTTTCAACTATTTTCCACAGTGTCTTACTGGATTGGAAAATACCATCATGCCACTTGATAAAGCCAATTGTTTGTATATTTCTGACCCACACAGAAGGGAAATGTGGACTGTTTGTTACAGTAACTTTCATTGTAGTTATGATAGCATATTTGTAAAGTAGAATGTGTACATTGTATTTTAACCATGAAAATAAAAAAAACAAAACAAAACCCCAAATCTTTGTCACTGAGACTTCTTTCTTAGGTGAATTTTTCTTACAATTAAAAGGTAGAAAAATATAGTACAGTGATGGTTACATTTTCTTTGTTAGTCCATAATATGTTCCTGTATAAAATGGTTTTAAAATATTTTTGTTATATGCTTGAATGATACTTGAATGACTAACTTGTTATACACTTTTTTATATACTAAAATAAACTAAAAATAGCAAAAGGAGGGTAGCATTGTGTAGTGGAAAGAGATTTAGAAATCATGCTATAGTCCTGTGACTTTGGGAAATAATTTAATTTCTGTGTGCCTGTTTCCTCATATATAAAATAAAAATAATGGGACCTTTATATCCTCTCTTAGGGATTGTTGGAGGGACAAATCAGATCATAGACAAAAATTTATTTACATGTGAGACTAATTTACAAGAACTTAACCATTGGGATTTCCATTGTCTAAAAAACTCCCCTTCACCACACCCTGATTTGTGTACATAAATATAGTATAACAAGAATGTTTGACACCTTGGGAAAGTATATTGACTTTGAGGTCAGAGAATTTGGGTTCAAATTCTGCCTGCAATTGTCACTGTAGTTTGGGGCAAATTGTTTAACTTCTTGGGGCCCATTTTCTTCATTTTTAAAAGTAGTTGGACTAGGTGGCCTATACAGGTACCTTCCAGCCTTAAATTTATGATTTTATGATTTCCTATACATCTCTCACTTTCTTCAACCATTGAGCAAGTAACCTGGGAGGTCTTCCTTAAGAAATAAACATATTCTTTAAAATTTACCTCCTCTAATGAGCTTACCTAGAACAAGACTATGTCTCCTCATTTCTCCCAGCTCTTTTATGCTTGTGTTATACGGTTAAATAGTTGTTTGTTTAGATAGTTCTATGTTCATTGAGTCTCTGATCTCATCTCAGTGGTATTTCCTCCACTGAAGATCTACTCAATACATCACACATCTGGTAATATTCCACCAGCATAGAACTCAAACCAGCCATATCCAGCAGCTGGGTGACAGAGAAGATGGAGTGCTAGGCCTGACTTTCAGGAAGACAGAATTCAAATACGGCTTCAGACATCTATTAGCTGTGCAAATCTCCTGTCTGCCTCAATTTCCTCAACTTTTGTAAAATGGGGCACCTACCTCCAAGGGTTGTCATCAGAATCAAATTAGAAATTTGTAAAGGGGTATATTAACCCTCTGTTCACACTACATGTCCAGTCTATAACCTTTTCAATTATGTATGTCCTGTACAATATTTTTTTAAGGCATTTCTTATGTAAGTCATTGGTAATGTGTTACGATCTATGGATGCCTACCAGATCTATCTTTGGCTGCCATTTGGGTCACTGGCAATAATTCTTGGGAGATTGTGTTGGCCCATAATTTGTAGTCAGATGGCATCACCAGAAAGGAATGGTGTTTAAAAATGACTTTTTATTTGCGATCAGCTTTGGATTATTAAACAAGGTTCAATTTCCCAAATCCAATCTAGAATGCCTTCCTACTCAAGTCAATCTGTCTTCATCTGAAACATCTGTCCAAAATATATGCCTTGATGGAACAACTCGGTGGATTTGCCATTCAGCTTCACATCAGTCTGGACACCCTTGATCCATTTAATTAGTTCTGCATAGATTGTTAGGTTGAACTCTTGACCAATCCTGACCTTTCTCAATCTGGTCCTTTTGATGTGGAAATGCCTTCATGGTTTAGAAATTTGAGTCATTCCAAGACCCACTGGCACCTCTCCTTGATTTCACTCCCACTTTAACCCTTCCATTTCTACTCTCAGGAGCCCTGCCTGCCTAAGCCACTGCATTGAGGATGTCTTTTGTTCAGTTGTCTTATGACTCCATTTCAGGTTTTCTTGGCAAAGATACTGGAGTGGTTTGTCATTTCCTTCTCCAGTTCATTTTATAGACGGGGAACTTAGGCAAATAAGGTTAAGTGACTTGCCCAAGGTAGCACAGCTAGTGTCTGAGGCCAGATTTTAAGTCACAAAAGCGAGCCATCTTGACTCTGCCTAGCACACTATCCACTCTGCTATCTTGCAGCCCATGAGAATGTCTACCAGGATTATAACTATAGAGACTATTAAGTGGTTTGTGGATAGAGTGCTGGACCTGAAGTCAGAAAGATATGAGTTCAAATCCATCCTCAGATACTTGCTACCTGTGTGACTCTGGGCAAATTGCTTAACCTCTGTCAGACAGTTTCTTCAACTATAAAATGAGGATAATAATAGCACTTGCTTCAGTGTTGTGAGAATCAAATGAGATATTTGTAAAGTGTTTAGCATATGCCTGGCACATAGTAGGTGCTTTATAAATACATATTTCCTTCCTTCCTACAGGGAAATTAGAAGACAAATGACATTTTTTCTAGGCAATGTGAATGGAGATACAAGATGAATTGTGCACAAGGTGTGGTTATAGAATCACTTTTCGCCTGCAGCTTTTTTAGCCAGGCCCCATAGAAAGACTAGGAAAATCTCTCAAACTTGATTGTCAAAGGAAGTATAAAGATTCAGGACCCAATCCATTCTCTATCTCTTTGTGTACATGCAGAAATAAATACACATATCTATGCCATTAACCAGAGATTCAATCAGCAAACACCAGTAGGAGGGAGGGAATTCAAAGACAAAAACTTCAAAGTAATGAAATGGTTTAGAACCATGAATTGAAAATAGAAGGAATAAAAGAAACAATGGAAGAATTATATGCTCAAGTCAGAATCCTTTTATGTATTTATGTGTGTCTGTGTTTATAGCAATTCACTAATATTAACCCAAGATGAACTTTTCTGTTGGAGTAAACCGAAGGAAGAAGTGTTACCTTCAGTGCTCCAAGGCATAAGCAGTCTGTTCCTCCCCTGTGTTGAAAATGGCAAACTGGAAACTTGCCAAGCTATCAACAAGCTACAGAGAAAGAAATGGATTTTGACTTTCAGGGATGTGTTTTAAAGGAGGCCATGTGAGCAGGTCCATTCCCTGCATCGGTTTGACTAATAAATAACCATAGTAATAAGACTCCATTCTCTTCTACAGGAAAAAAAAATGGCCCCTCAGCCCAGTACTAGTTCAGCATCTGAGCTTTCTGTCACAGTTAGGATGTCTTTTTTGCCCAATATAGCAGACCCAGGGCCAGAATTTCCAGACCTCAATCTCCCCACACTGCATGTTTCCATAGAAACATGAATAGAAAGGCCACCAACAGTGCAGAGTGAGAATTCACTTGTGTATTTCTGTTGGGGGTCCATCAGCTGAGAACTGCAAATGTCAGTTTCCTGATTGAACTGCAGAGGTTAGTCACCTTTGGGCTGCTCCAGGTTCCATGCCCCAAAATGCAGGGTGCATCTCTCTAACCATAACTTGCCCTTACCAAGACATTCTGACATGCAAGCTGAATAGAGTCTCACTTACAAATTTCACCTCCGTCAACCAAGAGACTGACAAAGTAGGATGGTGTAGGTACCACCCAAGGTTTCAGAAAACATGAAACAGGGTACCAGAAGAGCCTTGTAATACAATGACTTCTTTTATCATATAATGGGATTAATAGTTTCCAAATGAAATTGAAATTTAATCTAAAACCATTCACTCTTGAAAAGTGATTTATGACAAAGAGAGGTAGTACTTTCTTTCATCTAGATAACTGAAAAAAATTACTTTTCCCTGACTTGCAGGATATAAGGGGCTTTCAGCTAAAGTTACAGCAGCACAGCTAGAGTTAATAGGTTAACATGAGAAGGAACCAAATGAAGCTTTGGAAACTAAAATTTAAAACTGCTTAGTTGGTTTAAAGGAATGTATTTATGTGGCTTTTTTTTTTCATTTTCCGGCTTTCCAAATTATGCTTGCTTTCTATAAGAAAATGAGCTGATTAAGGAAAACAGCCCCATTTTGTAGGGGAGGGGGGAAGTTGACAATTAAGAAACTTTTAATTTGTTGCTATTGCCAACTCTGTTGTCATGCAGTATATTCTGATTTTGCTGGCCAAAGAGAAAATTAGGTCAGGACTTGAAAGAATGATGCTGAACAAAAAGATACATAAAGAAAGATTTCATTCCCTTTGTTACCCTTGTATGTAGCTTTGCTTGGGGTGGGGGTGGGAGGGTGTCTCTATTCAAGATTATATTGCAACCATCTTCTGCCCTCTGCTGGAATTTCAATGATGTTGGTAATTTTCCCTTGACAGAAACTTGGGATTTATGAAAAATGAAAGCATTCACATTTCATTTTGCCTTTATTATACATTGTGGTGTTTCATTTATTGTTTTTAAGACCCAATATACAAGAAAATGTAATACTGTCAAGTAATCAGTAGGGAAAAAAAAACTTATTGTAAACAGTGATCAAGCAAAATTTGTTTAGAGACCCAATTAAATCTATAAACATTTGAGACAACTTAGTAGAGGTATTTGTTGTACAAGTGGTTTTAGTTTTAAACACAAATATGAAACTTCTCCCTAGAAATGTCTGACCTGAGTTGGAAAGTAAAATGAACCAAGAGTTCACAGTTACATTTCTCTTAAACTGAAATATAATAAAATGTTCCTCGACCAGCTATTTTTTCTTGGAATTTAGAGCTCAGTCCCAGGGCAGGAATGAGGGAAGACTCCACGGAGGTCAAAGGCTTTGCTGAAGTCAATGGATTCCACTTGCTGACCCTTAATCAACGTGAGCTTTCTCATACAGCCCCGGAAGGAGGTACGGCTGCTCAGACAGTTTTGCTTTGTATCAGCTGTTTAAAAAAAAGAAGAGGACACAAAAGCTTGTCAAGTTTTACTGAAATGACTAACACAGAAAAGTGAAAATGATACAAAATAAAAACAATCACAAGACAAGTGATTTGTACATCCAAATCTTTGTCCCCCTGCTTTTTGGAGGGGGGAAGGCAGGGCTATTGGGGTTAAGTGAGTTGCCCAAGGTCATACCATTAGTAAATGTTAAGTGTCTAAAGCTGGATTTGTCAGGTCCTCCTGGTTCCAGGGCCAGTGCTCTATTCACTGTGCCACCTAATCACCCCTATACATCCAAATCTTAACAAAACACTGCCCCCTCCCCCCATAACTCATTGCCTCCTTTAGTAGAAACATAAGGCTTTGGGAGCTCTGAAAATGAATGTTATGAAAGCTAAGAAGGGCTGGATGCCATTGTTTAAATTATGTCTCTCCTTACCTTTAGATATGTCCAATGAGATCATTTATGTAAAGTGCTTTGTAAATTTCAAGGTATTACTAATAAATGTTAATTATTATTATTGTTAATAATCTATATAGAAATACATTCTTATTTAAAGAGCATGGCTTAGGGGACAAAGAGCTTCTCTTAGAACTAAAGTTGTAATCTGATGGAGACAGATTGGGCTTAGTTAAGAGAGACCCTAACATGCAACACATAAAGAATATAATAATGCTTTTGGTCTAACAACTAACTCATTTTATTCAATGAAGGTTTATTTCCTTTGTGAAAGACATTATTAGCAACAGAGGATGAAAAGACAAAAAAAATATTTCTCCCTGTCCTCAAAAAGGTTTAATTCTAATGGATTGAGAAGGACCTTCAAAGTCATCCAGTTCAACTCCCAAGGTAGCTATTTTCTTTTGTCTGTTAAATAACTCATTTTTTTGTGTGTATGATGTATATTGGTATGCATCTCTTTGAGGAGAAAATAAATGGGCTTTCTGTGAATTACTAGAGGTCTGGGTACTTTTCCAGAGGAGAATTCGGGTCTAAGGACCCGAGACTTATCCAAGGTCCTACAGGTAGTAATGGCAGGGCCAGGATTCCAACTCAGTTCCTGTGACTCTGCTTGTAACATGCTGCCTTGAGATACACATGTACACAGACAAGCAAATGCTATCAGAGTAAAAAAACAAGGAGTCATGTGTCAAAGTGATAGCAGAGGAGAGGACTTATATAGGAAAGCGGCACCTGAGCTGAGCTTTTAGGAAGCTAAGGATTCTATAAGACCTGAGAGACTGTCTGTGTAACGTTGTGTAGATTTAACAGCTAGCAGACCAATTTCACCAGGTCAGAGACTATGTGAAGGGAATAATATGAAATAACCAAACCTGAGGGGGATGATGAAATCACTGAAGGAGGACAAGGCCCAGGAGAGCTAGCAATACGTAGTGATACAGTTTCATGTCTATCAGACGCCCTACTTTTGACAGGTATGATACAGAATGTACAGGCTGCCCAATCTCGGTACTCAAGGAGTTAAATTCCGAGAGGAAAAGACATCTAGAATGCCACATAAACATTCGACATAACACACCTAATGCTTTTTAATCATAGCTGCTGATTTGGTGCTTTAGCAATTTCTTTTTATCTTTCATGTTATGATTTGAATTTGGTAGAAGGCGAGTTCTTTCACTTCCCCCAAATGCCCAATTTATACCTAGAATTATGTTTATTCACCCAAGAGAACCAGCTTGCTACTGTGCAAATGACACATGAGGTTTCAAAACACCTATCAACACAGCAGTTTATAGCATCAATTTTAACAGCTGCTTGGAACATTTTTAATGCAGTACAAATCAGCGTGGGCATAATAGGCTACCTTGTTGTTGAGTTTTGAAATCGGTCTGGTAAAGGTGGTGGACTTAGAGTTACTCATATGTACTTTCTATTCATTCTCAGGGATTTATGGAAACTGGCAGTGCTTATGTTTTCCAAGAAAAGTCCTGTTTGTGCTTAAGAACATAATTCCCAAAGGTCTAAGCCCATTACTAAGTTATGCTTTTGAACAATTTATCCCTGCCAAAGGTGTGTGTATGTGTGTGTGTGTGTGTGTGTGTGTGTGCATGCTTGTCAATGTTTAACAACCAGCTCTGAACAAAATGTAGTTACAACCTACTTTTAAATACAATCTGCATCATTACCATCTTCTCCATCACTTTCTTAAATCTAAATAATTTAGGCTTGTAGCATTTGCTGATTTCCAAGGAGTAAATGGTCACATTGGAAATTTAACCATCAGGTCTTGAGAGCCTATACAAACTAGTTCTAGCATATTCCATTTCCCCCTCAAGGAAGAAGATTCCCCAGATAGGCATTCCCCCAGGGGGAAATGTCCCCTTAAGAAGTTGTATCTCAGGGGCGGCAAGGTGGCACAGTGAATAGAGCACCGGCCCTGGAGTCAGGAGGACATGAGTTCAAATCTTGCCTCATACACTTAGCACAAAAACTGGCCACGTGACCTCGGGCAAGTCACTTAACCCCAATTGCCCTACCCTCCCTCCTCCAAAAAGCAAAATAAAAAATCCCTCCAGCTCCTTATCCCCTTAGCCTTAAAAAAAAAAAAAAGATGCTGTAATATGAGTGTTAGCAGTTATTTAATCTCAAGGAATTCTCCAGAAGAGCTCTCTTAATAGTAAGATAAGGAACACCCCGTGGAGGAGGGGGAGCCTGAAGTGCTCTGGAATCAAAGGTCCCAGCCTCTTTTCCCTCCACCAACCTATCATGTCTCTCCCAACTTGAAGAAACCATTGCTACTAATAAAGGAGGCAGAAGCATGTCTCTAGCATGGGTCATAGTGTTTTATAATCTCTTATTATAAGAGGCTAATAGGCCTCAGGACCAGAGCCAGCTCCCTTGGGGAATCTCCGTTCTTGGTTCTTGGGAGATGGAAGACAAAAGGGAGGAGAGAATACAGCCACCAAAACTACATATTTCCAAGGAGTATGGTCTTGTGGGACCATGCCCTGAGCAGCAGGCAGGCCCTGCTGGAGAATGGGAGTGCTATATATTTATCCATTTCCTCACTTTGGAAGTGGGGGATCAGGTTGGAGGAGTGTTTGCTTTGGTCCTCCAACTCTTTTTTTTGGAGGGGGGAGGGCAGAGCAATTGGGGTTAAGTGACTTGCCCAAGATCACAAGGCTAGTTTTTGTGTTAAGTGTCTGAGGCCGGATTTGAACTGAGGTCCTCCTGACTCCGGGGATGGTTCTCTACTCACTGCACCATTTACCTACCCATGCTCCCCCAACTCTTACCAACCCAACTCCCAAACTCCAGCTTTGGTCACTTAAAAAAATTATACTCTCTGACAGATGCAATTAACTTAAAACGACTAGGAATTTTAAAGTCTTAAGGTCCCATAAAAGTCACCGTCCTCATTTAACACGGAAAAACTGAGCCACAGATTTAATTCAGTTCAACAGACATTTATTAGACACCTACTATGTGGAAGGTGCTGTGCATAAAAAGCCAATATCCCAATGGTCCTTGTCTTAAAGCAGTCTTTTTTTTTTAAAACAATGTTCTACCTTGATAACCCCCCATCATGTAATTTTTAACATTTGTTTTAGAATTTAGAGTTCTAAATTATTTTCCCTCCCTCTCTCTCCTTGCTCTCCCACATCCCCACCAGTGAGAAGGAAACAATTTGATATAGATTATACATGAAGCAGCTTATTTTCTGTGGGCAGTTAGGTGGTACAGAGGCTAACAGGCTGGATCCAGAGTCAGGAAGACCTGAATTTGAATCCTACCTCACATTTGCTAGTTATATGTCTACCTCAGTTTCTTCATCTGTAAAACTGAGATAATAATACTTATTATTATATAGCAATATATAATATATAAAATAGTTGTAAGGATCAAATGAGATGATAACTATAAAGTGGTTAGCATAGCACCTGACACTTAAAAATGTTATATAAATTTTATGTACTTTTATCATCTACAAAATTGGGATGATAACACCTAGCTCTCAAATGAGACATCTGTAAGTCACTTTACAAACTTTAAAAGGCCACATAAATGCTAATTATTATTATTATTGAGGTGATAGAATGCATCTACATATAAACAAACCCACAGTTTGAGGAAGAAGGAAGGATGGGAGGGAAAAAAAGAGAGGGAGACAAAGAACAGCCAGCAACTGGAAGGATCAGAAAAGGCTTAAGGAAGGAATGACCTGACATAAGGCCTGAAGGAAGAACAAAGTAGCTTAGTTACACAGTACTTTGAGGTTTGGGAAAAAAAAAAAAACCTTATACAAATTCTCTTATTTGAGGCTCCCCAAAAAACCTTATAAAATAGGAATCACTTTGTATTATTATCCCCACTTCACAGAAAAAGGAAACTGAGACTGAGAACAGACTTCCCCTTGGTCTTATAACTATTGTGAGGTAGGACTGAACCAAGGTCTCAGGGACTCTATGGGAAGAAGCCCATCTCCCACACTAGGATGCCTTAAAAAAAGATAAGGCTGTCAAGCACTAAGGGGTGATATGACTTGCCCAAGGTCACACATCCAGCAAGTGTTATTGATAATTCGATAAAGACAAGATGACATGCTCATTAAATTTGTGAAGTAATGGGAAGTTGGAAGAGCTAACATTCTCTAGGAATGAATGGGATCCAAAAAGATCTCAACAGGCTAAAATGATGGGCTAAATCTAATAAGAAAAAAATTATAGCTGTCTTCAAGTATTTGAAGAGCTGTCATGTGGAAGAGGAATTAGGAACTTGTTCTGCTTGGCCCCAGAGAACAGAACTAGGAGCAAAAGGTGGAAGGTACAAAGAGGCAAATTTAGGCTTATTAGAAATAGACACTTAACAATCAGTCAACCAGGAATGGAGTGGGATAACTTGAGTGGTAATGAGTTCCCCACTCACTTGAAGTCCATAAACAAAAGCTGAATGACCACTTATTGGTGACGTTATAGAGATACCTTCAAAATATTTCGCTTATATATCTATTTATTTATTCATTTTTTCATATATTGGGAATGATTTGTGGCACTTTATTTTTTAATAGTTAAGTGATTTTTCAAAATTGGACTACAACACAACCCCATATGGGTTTAAGAAGTTCTGAAGGGATCGAGAATGGGAAAAGCTTAAGAAGCTCCAAACTAGATGGTCTCTGAGTCCCCTTCATACTTAGATTTTGTGATCTGTGAAATGTATAGTCCTATATTTAGGATGAAAGCAAATCGACTGTACAGGAAGAGAATGGTGGGGGTCTGGTTAGATAATAGTTTATCCACATTTCAAAGACCTGAGGATTTTGTGAACTATAGAATGAATGTGAACCTATAGTGAAGAGCCACCAAGAAATTCGGATGTGATCTCTTAGAATCATGAATAGAAGCATGATGTCCAGTAAGAGAAAAACAATTGTTCTACTATTTTCATCCATGGTCAGACCCCTTACCTGAACTCTGTAGTCAATTCAGATTGCCATCTTTTAGGTAAAATGTTGAAAAGCAAAACGGTGACTAAAGGAAGGTAATTAAGATGGCAAAGGTGTTTGAAACTATGTCCTATGAGAATGGGCTGAAGGAACTAATGACGTTTAGCCTTGAGCAGACTTGGGCTTAGAGCAGGATGGCATGATAGTTATCTTCAAATAACCGACAGAGAATAAAAAGGATCAGTCCTGTTCTTCTTCACCACATGGTGTAGAAATAGGAGCCCTGGGTATTAGGCAGATGTAGGTTAGATGTAATGAAGAACATCCTAATTGTCCAAAAGTAGAACAACCTTCTTTAGAAAGTAGTTTCTCATCCTTGGAGATCTTCAAGATGATACTCTAGGGGCGGTTAGGTGACACAGTGAATAGAGCACTGGCCCTGCAGTCAGGAGGACCTGAGTTCAAATCTGGCCTCACTTAATACAAAAACTAGCCATGTGACCTTGGGAAAGTTACTTAACCTCAATTGCCCTCCCTCCCCCCTCCAAAAAGCAAAAACAAAACAGAAAAACAAAAACAAGAATAAAGAAGAAAAAAAGTTCCACAAAACTAATCAAACATTAAAAAAAAGATGATACTCTTATTAGAAATTTTAAGGAGAAGATTCCTATTAAATTATAAGTTGAACTAGAAAACCTCTGAGCTCCTTCCAACTATGAGATTCAGTAGTTTCCAGTGGCAGAGTTGGGACATGACTCCTGTTTAATCCCTCTTTTGACTACCATGCAATGTAAGCCGAATTAACTGGTTCACTTTATGTCAAATAATATTTACTTTCAAAGCTACCTAATGGTTTATTTATTATCATATACTATTTGAAATTCTTCCTCCAACACTTGTGTACTTTAAATAGTCATTTTTCAGAAATAAGTCATAGAAAGAGTCAGGAATCTGTTGTGCAAGTAGAATTTATATCTGAATCTCCCAATTACACGTTTCCAGGGGTGTTTTCAGTGTGGGAGCAGCTAGGTGGCTCAATGAATAGAGCACTGGCCCTGGAGTCAGGACAACCTGAGTTCAAATGTGGCCTCAGACACTTAACACATACTAGTCATATGACCTTGGGCAAATCCTTAACCCCACTTGCCCTGCCTCCCCCCCCCAAAATGTTTTCAGTGTGATAACATTAGTCAGTAGCACCTGGACAATTCAGAAAGCTTCTTCATACAAAAAGCGGGACAGAGCATTCTTTAAAAGGAAGGGAGCCAGATTTGAAATATGACTAAATAAATGGGCCATCAACAAGTCATCAACACTGTAGAGAGGCTGCTGGACCCAAGCAGGCTCTGTCTAGATGATTGAATTTATGTGAAAATTAGAAATAATTGAGAATTTCCAGGAAGATTACATACTTAGGATCAGCATTTAAAGATGACTTTTGGAGATGTGTGTAAGAGGATGTTCTCTCTACAGAAATTGATGAAGACACTGAGGAAAAGATATCTAAATCACCACATGAAATATTTTGATGCTATCTGTTTCAGATGATGTTGTGCCATAAATACTCTCTCTGTTGAGAAATGACTAAAACCAACAATTTATACCATATGGAATACTAGAGATTCTGGACAATAGCCTTTGCATATAAAGATGGTTTTCAAAAGAGGAAACTATACTGCTTTTGTTTATTATAAAATAATCTAGGATCCCTTCCATCCTTAAAATAAGACTGGCTGTTTTTTTTTTTAAAAACACTTAAATCCCCAACATAACTGGAATAACATCCATTATTAAATTTCATCAAACCTAATAACTGATGTAGGCACCATAATAGATGAGTCTTTAATAATGAGCTAATTTCTATTGGCTTCTCATGCAATAATATAAATGTGTGTGTGTGGTTTTTAATAAAAAGAAGATAATAAAGGCCATACGTACCAGGATATCCCCCAACATAGATGGGATTGTTGGTGTCTGCAGATGTGGACTGAGTATGTGGGCTTTCAGCAGGAATGGCGTTTCCATCAACAATTAAAACAATCCGGTGTTTGCTCTTGTGGGCTTGAAGCTTGTGCCACTTTCCATCACAAAGATTTCTTGAAGATTTGGGTTCATATGTAGCTGTAATCCTACCCGCTCCATTGTTGACATGGAATGAAATCTGAGTAAACAATCAAGAGATAAGTAAAATTGGGGCAAATAACTTTTTTTGTTGTTGTTGTTCAATAACTTCAGTCATATCTGACTCTCCATGGCCCCATTTAGGGTTTTTTGGGGCAAGTGGTTTATCATTTCCTTTTCTAGCTCATTTTACAGATGAGGAGCTAAGGCAAACAGATTTGCCTATGGTCCTACAGTCAATAAGTATCTGAGGCCAGATTTGAACTCAGGAAGATTCTAAGATCCTGATTCTATGCTCAATGCTCTATCCCCTGTGCCACCTAGCAGCTGAGAGTATATAAAAACATAATCCTCTACTGAAGAGGAAAACTGTATTTGAAATAAAATGTTCAATCGTGAAAAATTACTTGTAAAAAGAATCTGCTTCTGTGCCCTCTCCAAATTAAAAAAAAAAGACAATGATCATGCTATGAAAAAGATTCCCAACCCCAGAGTGTGTGACAGTAATCAGGTCTTGCCAGTTCACTGCAGGCAGAAGTTGTTCTGAAAATGACTGAGATGACCTGGCTGTGTGGATCCGGAGAGGAGCTAATGCATCTCTGTTCTGGCTCATCTCCTGTGTTTTAGCCTGAATTGGGGCCCTCAAGTTTATGTATAAGGACTTCATCTGAATTGAATACTACAAATATTGCTTTTCAGATCAAATTCTTAGAAATAGGTTGTCCTGGGGCACATGCAATTGGGAAATTCACAATATGTACAGAAGAATGATTGGAGTTTGACCTCCAACTTCATGAAGATCAGAACCTGGGCACCAAGAGCTGAAAAGCTTAAAGAAGGTGCAGGTAGGTTGATCGAATGAAGAGATGATACTTAGGAAAGTGCCCCTGCTAACTGTTCCTTTAGACCAGATCAGCTAATTTTCTGAGTAGGAGCAGAGGCCATTTCTAGTATTGTTCTAATATCATACTACCACCAGAATGGCCAGTTATTTTTTTCTCTCTATTGTTCCACTCTGATCTTTCCCTTTTATTTTTCTTCCTCCATCTTTCCTTCTGTCACTTCCCTTCATATTCTCTTCCTCTCCATCTCCAAACTTTTTTCTTTTCTTTGTATTAACTTATCTTTGCACATATCATATCTCAAAAATGGAATATACAATGCAGTTTCTGATGTTACCGATGTTATATCCAAGGCCCTTAGCAAGATGGTTTGTACAAAGGAGATGCTTATGGTGAATTATAATGAATTGCATCCTTCTTTCTCCCCTCAGTACTCACAGACTCTGCTGACACCAAAAGCTTATGAATAGGTTATGAAATGGGACTCCTGTTTAAAATAGAACAGAATTTGCAAGTTCAAACAAATTCTTATAGCTCTAAAGTCTTTATTTCCAGTGTTAAAAGTCATTTCTAGGTCTGGAGGACCTATCTTTACAATTCCCTATGAAGTCTTGATAATTACCACAAAAAGTCAAATCAATAAACAATATTTATTTGTCGCCAACTATATTACTTGCCAGGCACTGTACAAGGTTCTGGGGACACAAATACAAAGAATGAAATGATTCTTACTCTCAAGGAGCTTACATTCTAATGAGAGAGCTTATGAATAGGTTACTCTTCTAGTTATTGGTGGTTTAGAAATATGAGTTTTCTCTGGAAGCAGGTCCTTACTAGCTGTATAACTTCAGATAAACCTCTTAACCTCTCTAAGCTTCATGTTCTTCATTATATAATGAGAATGTTGGTAATTCATATAGGGTAGCTGTGGAGATCAAATGAACTCATGTATACAAAATGTCTTTGTGGCTATAAAGCCTTCTGTGAATGTGAGCTATCATGGTTGCTTATCCTGTTGCTATTATTCAAGCAGCATTGTAACATGGAGCAAAACTTGCCCCTTTCTAGATAATTATAACATAGAATATGAAAAAAATCTAAATTGTTTATCCTATATGTCAAATTTATAGAGTAAATTCTGATTTTAGGTAAGATTGCATCCTTTCACTCCATAACAAAAAGGATTTTAATTATCTTATTTTGCAGGTTTAACTATTTCACTTTATTCATTTAAAACAGTAACAATATTTGCTTTTCAAATCTAAGATTAAATCAACTGTCTTTCTTTATCAAGATTTGGCAAATGTGCATTATTGTAATAAGAGTTCACACTATTTACAAACAACAGTAGAGATGTTACTCTTTAATAGTTCAAATTTTTACCCCTAATATTTATGTGAACTTACAAACTCAGAAAGACTCAGGAGATAGGAAATATCAAGAACCAGGAAAGTCAAACCAGCACCTCCACCTTGACCACCGTCTTCCCAATGGAGACAGCCCAGGACCATGAAGAAAAGAGCTTTGGGAATAGAAATGCTTCCAGCACAGCACCCACAAGCATCTTGGGGAGCAACCCTTGTGGAGAGGCAGCCTGGGTTGTTCCTCTACTTATGAATCTTAGCTAAGTTTATTTTATGTACAAAATAAATTGTAGAATTTGTTTCAACAAAAGCAAGCTACCAGTGAAATGGGACTCCTGTTTAAAATAGAACAGAATTTGCAAGTTCAAACAATTTCTTATAGCTCTAAAGTCTTTTAGCTCTAAAGTCTTTATTTCCAGCGTGAAAAGTCATTTCTAGGTCTGGAGGACCCATCTTTACAATTCCCTATGAAGTCTTGATAATTACCACAAAAAGTCAAAAATAAACAATATTTATTTGTCACCAACTATATTACTTGCCAGGCACTGTACTAAGTTCTGGGGACACAAATACAAAGAACGAAATGATTCTTACTCTCAAGGAGCTTACATTCTAATGAGAGAGGCAGAAACTTGTTTCCCTCCAACTAATATCCTACAGCCTAAAACATACCATGGTAATGAATGTATGCCAGTCTTCAACCATTTCCTTTTCAAGAATTTCATTTGTCAGGCAAGAAAAAATACATTGCCTCCGGCTTGACCAAAAAACAGTGAATTAGGACAGGAAGTGTGAGCTTTACTAAAATGAACCTAGAGCCTTGCAAATCCAGTCAAAAGGGTTTTAAACTGTAAAACAAGGAGATGATGTAGCTGAAAAATCAGCTACACCTATCTAGCAGAGTGAATTCCAGATAGGGAAAAGGAAAACAGTAGGAATTCCAGAAATGCACCAGAGACAAAGTCCAAAATTGGAACTAACAATAAGTCAATGGCCTCAAATGTCCATTCCCCAAAAATATGAGGTATGGGTAATGAGCAAAGTCAGAGTTCAATAAAGAAGACAAATTTGATTTCTATTCTACTATTATGAAATTTTTGAGGACTTGAATTTTATGACTTGTATGGTCAGTGAGCATCATCAGAAAAATGACAATTTTGAAAAAGATAGTCATGTACAAATAAAACTAATGCATCTAGCATAAGAAGGGAAGTAATTGAATAAGAAAAATGTGTATCCATTTTCTCATATAAAGACTTGTTATCCAAGAGATATAAATAACATATATTTACACACACTTATGTGTGTATCTTATATATGCATGTATAAATCAAAAAGTCATTCCCCAATAGATAAGTAGTCTGAGATACGAACAAACAGCTCTTATAAGAAGAGTTGGAAACTATTAACAACCATATGAAAGAATGCTTCAAATCACTAATAAGTGAGATGTAAATCAAAACAACCTTGAGGTTTCACCTCATGCTCAGCAAATTGGTAAAAATGACAAAAGCTGGGAGCAAGTCAATGTAGAA
Source organism: Gymnobelideus leadbeateri (assembly GCA_011680675.1). Taxonomy (NCBI): domain Eukaryota; kingdom Metazoa; phylum Chordata; class Mammalia; order Diprotodontia; family Petauridae; genus Gymnobelideus; species Gymnobelideus leadbeateri. The sequence continues at coordinate 408,887 of WOXC01005527.1, forward strand.
GGGATTGTGATAAGATAAGATACACTAGTGCTTTGTTGGTGGAGCTGTTAATCAGTACAACCATTTCAGAAAACAATCTGGAATCAGGCAACTAAAGTGACTGTGATGTTCCTACCCAAGGAATTCATTGATAAGAAAAGTCTCCCATAAGGCAGCTAGGTGGCACAGTGAATAGAGCACCAGACCTGGAGTCAGGAGGACCTGAGTTCAAATCTGGCCTCAGACACTTAACACTTACTAGCAATGTGACCTTGGGCAAGTGACTTAACCCCAATTGCCCTGCCTTCCCCCCTCCAAAAAGGAAAAAAGAAAAAGAAATGCCTCACACCAAAATATTTATAGCAACATTTTTTGTGGTTATCAAGAAGTGGAAATAAAGGAAATACTTTGTGAAAATCTTACTTTTACTTTTCATACCTACATCAAGAATGTTCTTGAAATATATGTAGATAATTCTCATTTTATAGAGATGGAAATATAGGCATAAAGATTAGTAGTTATGGATATTCTACAATTTTTTTCCCAGTTTTTTTTCTATCCTATACCTTACCTTCCTAATATTTTTTATAGGGTTTCTTTTTTTTTTTTTGCTTTTTGGATGGCAACTGGGGTTAAGTAACTTGCCCAAGGTCACACGGCTAGGTTTTTGTTCGTGTGTGTGTTAAGTGTCTGAGGCCAGATCTGAACTCAGGTCCTTCTGACTCCAGAGCCAATGCTCTACTCACTGTGCCACCTAGCCGCCCCACCTTCCTAAATATTTAAAAAGGAATCCCTCAAGATTGTCCCCTCTAGCACAGACATCCTCTGTATTAATTCTACTCCGGATGCACATGCTATCTTCTTGGTTTCCCTTCATGCCCTTTCTATGTCCTCATATAATATTTTGGGAATTAAAATGTTAAGAGTCTAAACATTATCATTAATGGAGAAAACGACTTGTTATAGAAATCTCTGCAGATCATTTATCATTTCCTTTTTTCGTCTGTTGTCCTCTCTCCAGTGTTATCCTTAAATGTTCTCCAGATGATATGACTTTATTGACTCTCTCTCCAAGTTTTCAGGTAATCTGTTTTTCCTTCCCTTGCTCTTTGCTATTTTAAAACCATAAATTTTCACCATTTTCTATAAAATTTTACAAATGATATTTTTAAATCAGTGTGTCCAGTGGCTGCTTTAATTTCTGCTTGGCAAAGATATCACGTGATTGCTGGAGGAACTGGTTTCTAGGCTTTTTTGGTATTGTTTAGAATGCTCTAAAATTTTCAATGCCATTCACTTTTTATTTATCCTGGATCTTTTGCAGTGAATTGTGGTGCCCTTCCCTCTACCAAGCAGCCAACTTGGGCTTCTAACATCAAGTCAGAGATAGGGGAATATGTGTGGGTTTTTTTTTTTTCATTTTAAATGAAATGCAAAGAAATTTTAGATTATTATTTAGAATTAACCATTTTTTCCCCTTCAGGAATTAAGATGATCAAAATTGTCTGTGTGTGCTCTTGCTATGACTCAACTACCCTGTTACTGTTATTAGAATAAAACCACCATAAAGCAAACAAGCACCTACCTTGCCATTCACCATCTCTATTCCAATAGCATCCACTTTGGCACTACTAATTCCAAGGAGAACACCATTCATTGCAGTGGTCCGAAACTCTAGTGTGATATTGACATCTGATCGAACTTTGTAGCCCTCTTTGACTGGAAAACGAATGTAAAAGCCATGATGGAATAGGATGTGAGGAATGTAGAATATACAAGACAGTTCAGTGAATGAAGAGATGGCTTGGTTTCTTTTGCTGAACATCAGGGTATTTTTAAGTACTCTATTGTTTACACTATCAAAACAACAACAATAATAGCTAGCATTTATATAGCACCTTGAGGTTTGTACTTTACAAACATTATCTTATTTTATCTTCACAACAATCCTGGCAGATAGGTGCTATTATCACCCCCATTTTACAGATGAGGAAACTGAGGGGGAGATAGACAGAGACAGAGAGAGAGGGAGAGAGAGAGAGAGAGGGAGAGAGAGAAACAGAGAGAGAGAGAGGGAGAGAGAGAGAGAGAGAGAGAGAGAGAGAGAGAGAGAGAGAGAGAGGTTAAGTGACTTGCCCAAGGTCACACAATTAGTAAATACCTAAGGCTAGATTTGAATTCAGGTCTTCCTGCCTCCAGGTCTAGTCCTGTACCAACTAGGCTACCTTTGAAAACATCCTATTATTTAATCTCATTACCTTACTGCTTCTAGGTTTATTAATTATACATTACCCTGGTTATAAACATAACAAATATGGAAATAAAAGTTAGAGAAGGGAATCTTTCATCTTCACCCATGGAAAAGTCTGGTGCCTCCCATAAGTTCCTTGCTTTGAATATCCAAATACTTGAGCACCTCTTTGCTTAATAAAAAGATTCATGTTACCCCTACATGATTTAAATAGAGTCATTTTGATTTTTACTAAGATTTACATAATGATCATTTTTATACTGAGATACAGAATGTGTAAGGCTTTCTTCAAGACAATTACATGATGAAGCCCAACCTTAAGGCATTTGCATTCTTAGGCAGCTTGGAAGTACAAGTTCTACTTTTTGTGGATCAGGCTTTTGAAAGTCAAAATTAAATGTATACCCCCTTTCAAAGTAAGAGTGGAAACAAAGCGTTATGTAAAGCTGAGCAAGATCAAGTTGACTCTGTTTAAATCACAGAGGGGTGACATGAATCAATTTCAGCTATCCTTCCTTTGGGACTCCCTTTAATAGAAGTTTTCCACCATTCTCCCTCCCCCAACCCTAGCTGCACAACCTAGAGAATTTAGTGCCTTCTCTGACTCTTCCCATATTTAATTAGCTAGCAAAGTCCTGTCACTTTGATCTCTAGAATTCCTTTTGCTTCTGTTCCCTCTTTTCTATTCCTATTACTGCTACCTTCATTCAGGTCCCCATTTCCTCTCACTAAGACAGTTTCAATAGAATTCTCCCTAGTCTCTAGAGATTCTCCCTCAAATCCATTCTTCTTGCTGTGGCCATATTAACCTTTCCAATATACAGGTCAGCCTGCATTATTCCACTGCTCAAAAAAAGGAGATGAATTGCTGCTTACCATGGTAGGTGCTTAATAAATTTTTATTGACTGGCTGACTGCTCCCTGGACACACACTTCACTTCCTTTCCTTAATGCCTTTGTTTATATAGCATCTTCCCACTGAAGTCCTACCTACATATCCTTCAAGACCCAGCTTAAAATGCTCCCTACTTTATGAAGCTTCATCTGACCTTTTTTTCCTCTGAACTTTCTTACCACTTTGTAATATCTGATGTGCTTATCACATTCTATTTTACTGAGGAGTAATCACTCAACTTTGGTGCACCTTAGTTTTTTCATCTTTAAAATGAAAGGATTGGACTAAGTTGATCTCTAAGAAGACTCAAGTCATGGTTTTCATTATTTACATGCAAACACTTAAGATCTGGAAGGACACTCATCTAATCAACCCATCTCATTGTACATATTTCCCCTCTACTAGACCACAAGCACTTTGTCTATCTTTGCATCTTCCTCACTATTAAGAATAACCCTTTGCACTTAGTAGGTTAATTGAATAGAATATTACTTACCAAGTGCAACAAATCCACTTCCTTCAAAGAAAGTACCTTCCTGTGCCATCGTATAGCATTTATTTACAGAAGACGCAGAGATCGGGTTGCTTTTGTCGAGCTGTTTGCCATTAATCATCACCTCCCCAATGCAGGCAGGGATGCCATGGGTAATCTGAACCAAAAGAAATATGACAGTATGTGAAGCAGATGAAAAACTAAGCCCTTACGAAACTGTCACATGGCACTTCTCATTGGTACAGAACCTAAAGATAAGTTTGAGTATTTATGTTGCTAATATATTAGAAAAGGTTCTGTATTTATTCTGAAATGTATTGTGAAATACTACTATTTATTGTGAAAGAAATGTGTAGGGCATGGGACCATTACCAGTAAAAACTGCAAAATAACTTTGTTTTCTGAATTTTGTCAACTTGTTACAATACCATCAAAACAACCAATAGCTCGGTCTTAGTAACTAGTAAGGCTAGTTAGAATTCAGGGTGTATTTAGAACATGCAATTTGTAAACATCTTTTATAAATTTGGGCCCCTTCTGAGATAATTTAAAGCAACTGAAAAATAAAATTTTCAAAAGAGTCTTCCAGATCTGGGCCATGAGGACTCATTTCCTATGCAAAGTAAGCACATGAGCAACTGAGACACAGTGCTAACATGATTAGAGAAGGCTTCTTACATTTCCAATATTCTTGGCTCTATAATTCAATGGAAGGCCCCCAAGGTAAAATTTTCCTTCCACGTCTAAGGTGTTACCATCTCCTATGGTGGTCACCATTGTTGATTCTTGTCCATCTATTGTAATGATGCCCTTTCTCTTAATATACTCTGTTTTCACCTGAAATTTAAACAAAATCTATAAGTTATATAAAATCTGAGCAAACAATAACGCCTTTCTTAGTGACAACAGCAATCAATAATTCCTCACTGCACACACAACTCAGAAATAGCAAACTACAACAAATTAGAGAAAAGGAACTCTACCCAACAATCAGAGATATAGAAAACTTAAGGATAATACCACTTTCCATTTTGTTCTATTATGACCCAAACATGAGGGGAGGTCTCTATGGGGGAAGGTGTAGGTGGGGGGATGACACTGAGTCACTTTGCTTTCTCTCAGTGGGTTCATTGTGGGATATGGCTATGAACAAGTAGTCCCAGCCTGGGTTCCTCAGTTTATGCCTTAAGGAAAGAGACCTCAAAGGGGTCAGGACAAATGAGCCTACTTCTTTGGATACTCAATGGGTAAAATCATACTGGCAGCAAGTGAGGAGTAATGAATGCATCAATCACACTTTAATAAGGCACAAAGTACAGAGGCCGGCAGTGAGGGAGATGGGGTAGGAGAAGAAAGCCAAGAGTATAAGGAAAAGACAGAGAGAAGGGAATGGGATATACCAAGTCATCTAACTATGGATCAGAATTAGGGGCACTCAGATAGCATGGACCCATTACAGGTAGAGGAATACTTGAGGGATGTGGTTTGGGGTCTCATTCTTATAAGATTATGACAGGGGGAGTGGTTATCTATAGCTTACAGACTGAGGGGCTACTATTGGTATCAAGGGTATTACTGGGACCAAAGAAGCCTAGCTGGCTTCTCCAAGTTTAGCACATAGTCTCAGAATACAATTTTGTTTTTGTTTGTTTGTTTTGGGTTTTTTTTTTTGAGGACAATTGGGGTTAAGTAACGTGCCCAAGGTTACACGGCTAGGCTTTTGTTTGTGCGTGTTAAGTGTCTGAGGCCGGATCCAAACTCAGGTCCTTCTGACTCCAGGGCCGACGCTCTACTCACTGTGCCACCTAGCTGCCCCTCAGAATACAATTTTAATTAATTTAGGAGGCAGTTTTGAGAAAGTGACTGCTATGTTCCTATTTCTTAATTCCCATTTCCTATTTACTGTTCTCTTATACTGGTTACTTCTATATTTACTATACCAACTGGGAGGGTAGTTGGGGAGATCACAACAAGATATTATTTCAATACACATTTGTGTGCCATTTGTTACCTTTTTCAAAGCACTAATACATCTAATTCCAATTTCTCACCTAGCACATTAGCAACAACAACAACAAAATACAATAATAATTGTTAGCATTTATATAGCACCTACTAGCCAGGCACTATGCTAAGTGTTCTATAAATATTATCTTATTTGGTCCTCACAATAACCCTAGGAGACAAGTTCTGTTATGATCCTCGTTTTATAGGTGAGGAAACTGAGGAAGACAGAAATTAAGGGACTTGCCCAAGGACACACAGCTGGTAAGTATTTGAGGCTGAATTTGAGCTCAGGTCTTGATTCCAGGTCCAGATCCCTATCTTTTGCACTACCTGGTAGCCTCAATGTACTACACAAATTACAAAATCAATCAGAGAAAAAGGGATCCAGGGATGGTGGCAGCCATTGAGTGAAGGTGGCACTTGATAATATTATTTTTAACATTAGACTATGAGAATCTATATATTGCAACCCTCTCCCCAAATTCTCCTGATGATCTCTTCCATGGCACAATGAATACAGTAGGGAGCTGAATGTACAGACTGCATAAATCCCATTACATTCCACAATAGGGGCCCAACCTGATCAGAATCTTTGCACACACTACCTGGAAAAAAAAAAGCAAAAAGCCAGAAAAATCCCTTAGCATAAGAACTTTTTAAGCAGTCCTTACACTGTGAGCTCCTTGAGGGCAGGGGCTGTCTTTTGCTTTTCTTTGTAACCCCAACACTTACCCCAAGGCCTGGTACATAGTAGGTACTTAGTAAGTGCTTATTAACTGACAGTCTGGTCCCTTTCAGAATAATCACTATTTTTTTTTTTATTTTAAGGCTGCATTTTATTCACTATCCCATGAGGGAGTTGTTTTTTTTTTAATTAATTTATTAGTTTAGTTTCAGTTAACAAGATTCAATTCCATAGTTCCTTGATTTTCAAATTTCCTTTCCTTCCCTCCCCCCTCCCCCATGACAGCCAGTATAAGATCTGCAAATGCATTCATATTAGACATTATTCCAATTACAAAGGCGTATTGTACTAGGTGGGATGAAAGATGGTAAGGAAGAAAAAAAGCCAAACAACGAAAAGAACAAGATCATTTAGTTTGCTTCCATCAGGATTCAGGCTCAGTTCTTTCTAGTTGTATCTCTGGATGGTGCTTTTCTCATTTTCTTGAGTCTTTCGGGATTAACTTATATCACTGCATTGCTGAAAAGAGTCCAGTCTGTCATAGTTGGTCACCACAGATATGGTATGTCTGTGATTGTATACAAATTTCTTCTGATTCTACTCTTCTCACTCAGCATCAGTTTGTATAAGTCTCTCCAGGTAATTGTGAAATCCATCACCTCCTCGTTTCTTATAGCACAATAATATTCCATTACATTCATATACCACAACTTGTTTAGCCATTCCCCAATTGATGGGCACCCCTTTAGTTTCCAATTCTTTGCAACCACAAAAAGGGCTGCTATAAATATTTTTGTACATATGGGTCTTCCTCCCACTTCTATGATCTCTTTGGGATATAACCCTAGAAGTGGTATGGCTGGGTCAAAGGGTATGAAATTATTTATAATTCTTTGGGCATAATTCCAGATTGCTCTCCAGAATGGTTGGATAAGTTCACAACTCCACCAGCAATGTATTAGTGTTCCAATTTGTCCACATCCTCTCCAGCATTTGTCACTTTCTTGTTTTGTCATCTTAGCCAATCTGACTGGAGGGATGTGGTATCTCAGAGTTGTTTTGATTTGCATTTCTCTAATTAATAGTGATTTAGAGCATTTCTTCATATGCTTATAGATATCTTTAATTTCTTTCTCTGAAAACTGCCTGTTCATATCCTTTGACCATTTATCAATTGGGGAGATAATCACTATTTTCAAATAAATGTATTCTAAATGAATGTTTTCCTTATATTTTCCTTAATCCAAGGTTCTATTTTGCATAAAAGTCAGAATAGAAGTTTTTTCCCCTATTCAGGCCATCATAAACATTCTATTTTTATTTAACTCATAAATCCTGTATCTTAAGAGAACAGAGACACAGTTTCCAAGTCTACATTTATAGTAATAACTGAACAAAATGTACTTCTTTTAAAAAGCTATATATTTACAAGGATCTTATTGATTCCTTTTAATATAGCTTTGATAAAACTGAAAATCAGTTTAAAAATGCCAAATTTAGATATCCGTTTCAGGAAAGTTTTTTCTAAAAGTTTTGGTAAATTTAAGTCACTGAGTGGATATAATTTACGTCTTCTTAGCTTGTTGACATAGCAAGTCAGGGAACTGTTTCCATTTAAGTAAAATAGGGGAACAGCTTATCTAAGGAAGTGAATGGAGCCTTGGAGAAGAGAATCCAGACGTCTTGGGACTTACCGTGTGCCATTTTCCATCACTGAGGAAGGCAGGATGGGAGGCTTTTGTTCTCCCTTTCCCAAGATCAAACATGAAATAGAGTTGTCCCCCATGAAGCTGAAGAGTTGCATAATCAACCTGGTTCTGATGAGCCACGTAGTAAATCAGACCACTTGAGGCGAAGGTCCGGATTGTCAGCTGCACTGAAAGCCTTGTGGGGGAAAAACAGCTTAATGTTTAGAGAAGAGTAAATTTAATCTCTTTGTAAGAAGAGTAAGTGGGTAAAGTGCTGGACTTATAACCAGAAAGAAAGATCTGAGTTCAAATTCTGTCTCAGACACTGGGATTTGAAGTGAACGGAAATCAGGTCTCTCTAGGGGCAACAAGGTGGTACAATGAATGGAACACTAGGCTTAAGGTCAGGAAGACCTGAAATCAAATCCAGCCTCAGTTACTCGCTAGCTGTGTGAACCTGGACAGATTTCTAAGTCTGTTTAATCAGCTTCCTCATCTGTTCAATAGGGATTATAATATCACCTCTGTCCCAGGGTGATGATGTGGACAAAATGAGATATTTGTAAAGTGGTTAGCACATTTCCTGCTACATATTAAGTGCTATAGAAATGTTAGCTATAGGTGGCAGCTAGGTGGCACAGTGAGTAGAGCACAAGCCCTGGAGTCAGGAGGACCTGAGTTCAAATCTGACCTCAGACATTTAACACAAAAACTAGCCATGTGACCTTGGGCAAGTCACTTAACCCCAATTGCCCTACCTTCCCCCCTCCAAAAAGCAAAAAACCCCAAACAAATAAATAAATGTTAGCTATTGATATTATTTTTTATTATTCCCTACTCTAAGTTCAACATTTAATATTAATTAATCTCATTAGAGGACCCAATAAAGAAGGAAAGAAATAAGCATTCATTAAGTGCCTACTATGTACTAGGCACTTTATAAATATTATCTGATTTGATCCTTATGATAACTCTTGGAGGTAGATGTTTATTATGATTTCCATTTTGCAGTTGAAGAAACTGAGGTAGAGAAGGTTAAGTGACTTGCTCAAGATCACATAGCTAGTAAGTTTCTGAGACTGTATTTGAATGCAGATCTTCCTGTTTCCAGTCCCAGTGCTCTACCTGATGTACCACCTAGCTGCCCCTAAAAGCAGTAACAAAGATGAATACCAGTTGCTTCTTCTGAAATGACCAACATTCTACATCCTCAAAGTACTCCTCATAAGTAAAGTGATGGACCATGAAACAGAATTGAGACGCACATACTTCTTTCTGATAGCAGACTGGTTGAAAGGCAAAACCAAGTGACTGCCTGCAGCCAGCCCAAACTGATGGGCATTGGGAACATAGTCTGGCTCTCCATCCACTGCACACTGCTCCTGTTATCAAAGACAAAAACAAAACAACTTCAGAAGTCCACACATCTACAACATGTGCATCTAGCCCACCATTCCCTTGCACTTCAGGGCTTAGTCACTTAGGACTGGGTGAGTTAAGAATAGTTCATACATTTATTAAGTTTAATTGTATTTAAAAATGCCAAAACAAAAAATCATCACTCAAGGGTTGTACAAAAAAGCCCAGCAGCACAGATTTGACCCTCAGGTTGTAGCTTGATGACTTCTGCCCTAGTGTATAAATAAAATGTCTATTAATTCTATTTCTTTCTTCTTTATGAAATTAATCAGAATTTAAATATGTTTGGACTAGAAAAAAGGCACATTTGTCAAAACATATCGATAAAATCTTAGCTTGATGGACAGTTCCTTCTTACGTTGAAAAAGGAAACTTCCCTTTGTACCGATAAACCTTTATCCCTTTCTCCATATTCTTCCCAAGAATTTCTATTGGCTCCTAGAATGTCTCTTGTAAAAAAGCATCATACTAAGGGCATAGGGTCCACTGGTACATTCCCCAAAGACAAGCAGCATTCAGGGAAAATGCAATTGTAACAACAATGGCACCAGAGCTCTAGACCTCTTATTGCAGATGTATAGTTTGAAATATGACTGGAAAGGGAGGAAATCAGGTAGGGAACATGGTTGAGAGTCCTTGTAATGGCAAGAAAAGTAGTACTTTGCTGCTTGTTTCAGCTATTCAAGTGCCTTTGAGCCTCGCCTTTGATTGTATCAAAAGTCTTTGTTGGTTGTGTTGCTTTTAATAGGCATAAGGGAATTTGGAGACCTTCCCTGTCCTTAATAGGCCCAATGTGCCCATGGTGGGAGCAGCTTGCTGAAAGAGCAGAACAGGAAGGGTGGAATAGGAAGGAACAGAGAAGAGAAAAGCTCAAGTAGAGCTGGGACCAAGCAGAGGTGAGAGGGAGAATGCTTGTGATTGTTTGTGATGTCAGTACTTTGTGGCACTCTATCTGTTGTTCTGTCAGACAAAAGCACCCTGTCTGTTGTTCTTAGACATAAGTCCTGAAAGAGGACTATTTACAGACTGGGACTTCACTGTTGATTTGTGTTTGATTTCTCTGACAGAAGCTTTGTCTGTTGATTTGTGTTGCTTAGTTAGACAGAAAGTAAATTGAGATGATAATGCTGACAACGTGTGTAAATGTTGTTGGAGCTCTGTTAAGCTTTGTCTTCCTAGAAACAGAAGCTTTGAAGAGCTTGGAGTGGAGCAGTCCCTATAAGCTGAGGTATGAAACATGTGCAGACAGCTGCCTACTTTTGAGTGCAGGTAAGAGTTGTGTGAATCTAGGCAAAAGTCATGTGAATCCAGGCAAGAGCTTGGAGCAGTCAGTCTGTGGAGGAGGAGCTGAGGGATTTGGAAGTCAGCCTTGAGTTAAAATGAAAGAAGACTTTACTTGGGTACTCTGTATTGACTGATGAGACTGTGACTTACTGAATGAATGGTATGTTTTATTTAAGATTATGTGGCCACCTTAGTAAAAAATTGTTATCTTATATTGTTGTGAATGTTGTACTTTAGTTTGCTGCTGAATGGAGAGTTCACTGTACTATGCAATTAGATCCCTAAAGTTATTCACAGCATCAGTTCTCAGGAGAGCTGCTCGTGATTGACTTTACAATCCTCAAATGGATTAACAAACCTAAAAGGGTTGGAAGAGTCCTGTAACCTCTTCCCTGGAGAGAATGGGTCAACAGAGTCCCTGAAAATTTATAGGATCATGGATCTAGAGTAAAAAGAGACTTTAAAGTTTTTAATCGATTCCAACTTACTTTACATATAAGGAAACTGAATCTCAGGTTAAGTGACTTATCCAAGGTGACACAGTTATTAAATGGAAAGGCTGGTAGTCAACTTCAGGTTTTCTGACTCCAAATCTGGTGTCTTTATCAATTCATTGCATTTGTAACCATCCCTACACTAACCATAAGAGCTGAATGATGCTATGTAGTTATTGCTTCTAGTTCTGGATAAAAACAGCATCAGGGGTCCCAAAGGCAATAATTTTGAACTCAAAGGCCTCAAGCATATACTTTTAAGCTGAGTGTTTCATTACTTGCATGATGTTAGTGTCCATTTCTTTTCAAGAAAAAGTAAAAAGTGTTACCAAAAAGAAATATTGCTGTTCAGTTAGGTCCAACTCTTCAGGAGCCTACAGACTATAGCATGCCAATACTGTCCATGGGGTTTTCTTGGCAAAGATACTGGAGAGATTTCCCATTTCCTTCTCCAGGGGATTAAGGCAAACAGAGCTTAAGTGACTTGCCCAGGGTCACATGGGTACTAAGTGTCTATGGTCAAATTTGAACTCGGGTCTTCTTGACTCCAGGTCCACTGTTCTATCTACTGATTCATCTAGCTGCCTCCAAAGAGAAATATTAACTAACAACAAAAATATCCTTACCACAAATTAGGTTACATGAATACAATACTTTTTTAAAAGACTGTTCAGTATTAGCTATTATGACATTTAATTTTTATGTTAAAAAGAGTGTATTCTTATGCCAATATTTGTTAACTTGTCAGATTGCATTTGAACTGTCATGGCTTATGATTGCAACAATTAGGGTTTGATTTACATAGAGCTATTCTTACAGGACTCGATAAGGGGTGAGCCTCTGGCTGAAGCTCAGCATCCTCTCCGTGGATCACTATTGGTCGAGGCTTTTCTGAAAGTAGGCAGCTGTCCATATCCACTTGCTCATAACTAATTGCACTGGTGAAATCCAAAAGCCTAGGCAACAGAGAGGGTTCCAGAAATTAACTTATTACCGTGCCACAAAAAATACGCTGAAAGAATGATTTCTGGTACTGAATTACTTTATAAACATTTTAAAGAAAATAAAAACTATGATAACATAACTTATATAATTACTCCGATTAGTTTAATCTTTTTATAAAGTAGTTGAGACATATCATGACATATATTCATGTGTTGTAGGCCAGGGCTGATTCAGGCTATTTGGGTGCTTCAGATTGAGAACTGAAATGAAATAAGATATTTGTAGACCATCTAATACTTTAAAAGAAAAGAAGGATTATAGAGCTATAGCTTGGAAAGGATATAAAACAATGAGGCAGCATTGACTCAGTTGAGCACAGCTCCCCACCCTCCACATTGGCCAATTCTGCCTCCTTATGTTCTGACTTTTGTACTCAGACCTCCAGGAAGCTACATCAGCATCCTGAGCCTTGGTCTCCCAAGCCAATTAAATCTCCAGTATGGTTTTAATTCCTTTTAAGTAAAAACTAGCCAAACCACATGAGTCAAATCACAAACCTTCACCCCCAACCCTAGATTTAGTAAAAGCTTAATAACAGCTCATTTTTTACCACTTTTAGTTTAAATGTGGCAATCCATTTCTGCAGCTGTGATTTTGGTGATGAACTCAACAGAATAATAAACCTGCTGCCTAAGGTCTCAACATTAGTTTCTTCTCAATATTTACCAAAATTTTAATTTAACCTTCGTAGACTCTTCTGCAATCATAAGGAATCAGTGACTAAAAAAACAAATGAACCAAAAAATACCATTTCATTCTTTTCTAAGCACATAAATAATCTGAAGTCAGCTTTCCAGAGGTTCGAAAACTGAGTTGAATATTTGAGTAATTTTCATAATATCATACCAAAGTCTATTTGTGAATCAAGCATTTATAAAGACCTCGATGATTCTTAGATACCAAAATTGAGCTATCTTGTAATTATGGGGTATCAAAGTTCCATAGAACTTGAATTTTAGGATTTCTATGCAATAGAAATGGGTCACAAATGAGTAATATTCATGTTAGAGTAGAATGTTATAAGGACAAGTTATTCTTCTGAAAACTTTGATTATATTAGACTTACTCCATGTTGAAGATCAAGTTTTTTATACAGCCGTAAAAAGATTTTCTCATTCTGAAGACAGAAATGCCCTCTCCTTCTGGGATTCCACCTATATATAGGTTAGTTACATTTATGATCCTGGTTTCTACCAATGGCCCAAATCTCATTTCTGTGTGATTAGCCTCATCCACTTGAATTGTGATGATTCTGAAAATTCAAAGCAAAAAGCAAAAAGTTGAGTTTTCTGTTTCTTAATGGAAAAATGAATAACAAAGGATTGACCCATTTCATTAGTTTACTAAAACAAATTTATTAAACAACATATGAATCACTACCAAACAACATATTAGTGAAATGGTAGTATGATTTCTTCTTGAGGATGCATGATAAGTTTTCACAACTGAACTTCAGTCATTAAAATACTTAAGGTATAAGTGACATTGTTTGAGTATTGAAAACAAAGACTTATATTTTCTTGCTCTTTATCCTTTAAACGGTTCAACACAAACATCCTTGTGTAGGGACTAGATTAGGAAAATTGGTCACTCTAAATATTCCTACTCTTTTACAACCTCTGTTGCAGTATAGACAAATATCCTGGCACCTTGATGTAATTATACCTTGTGGCAGGGAACAATTAAGCACAAAGACAATCTGAGATGGGTTCCAACCAAAAGAGGGTTTGTCTATTGCAATACCAAAAGGAGTTTATTATAAGGCAGTCACACTTTTAAAGGAGCCCTAGAATATGGGTTGCTAAGAATTGGTATCATATATACTGAGACCTCAACATATCAAGTCTCTGGATACTTCCATCTGTGAAAATAAATATAAAAATTATTTCAATGCAAGAATCATTATAATTAAGTCATTTCTGATGGGGACATTTTTATCTAATGATGATACAATTATTACACAAATGTGTTTGCCTGTGTTTCCTTATGTATGTTTTTAGTACCTTTTATTCCTGATCAAGACAATGGAATGTTCCTGCCCATCACTGTATGTTCCTGTGGCTGAATGGAGGGTGGCTTTTCGAGTGCTCATTCCATCCCCAGGATTAATGTGTACTTCAAGATGACCCTCGATCAGTACGATGGAGAAGAAGGGCTGTGAAGATGTCACATTGAGATGTTTTCCACAGGACATTGGTTTTCTTATTTTAATTTCTAATGTTCTCTTGTATGTAATCGAATTACTTATTTTTCAAGCTTTTTTCAAGAAAATAACATCTAGTATTCTTATAGTGAAGGTATATAAAGTACTTTACATATTTGAATTGATAAACAAAAAGAAAAATAGCATATACTAAAGAGATTTTCTTTATAATTCAGATAAAAACATCCAAATTTGGAAATCAATTGAGCTTCAAAATGGCAATTTCAAGAGATAGGAAAGTAGTAAAAAAAATTAGGGAAAATTTTTTATATTTTGATTATTTATAGAAACAAAGTATTTGTAAAATTTGTTCTACATGGAAATAGCATGCATATTTATGCAATGTTATAATTTTGGTTAAAAAGAATAGCTGTTTCAGAACATGTGAAATTATTTATTAGATAATCCCCTGTAGATATAACACCCAGACTTTTAATACATACCCAAACCCTAATTATTTCTTTTTCCTGATTTTTCATGATCTAGAATGACATGGTTTAATCAACTAGGAAAAATAAATCATAGGGAATAAAGCTGATAAGTTAGAGAATCTTAATCCCTCATTTCAGGTAATTTCTATAAAGTGAAACTAGAGAATCTTAGGGACAAACTCTAACATATAGGGAGAGAAATGTGAAATAACTCTAGAAAGGTAGGCTAGAACCAAATTACCAATGAGATAATATTTGCAAAAAAAAATTTTTTTTGGCAAAGTGCCTGACATACAGTAAGTGTCAAATAAATGCTTATTCCCTCCCCCCCCTTTATAGTCTGACCCACTGGAAAACTTAAGACTTCTAGAGAGGCCTAACAAAGTTCTTCATGCTCCAAAAAGCCACATTAACACTTTCATTCCAGGAACAAACTCAAACTCATACACCAGAAAGGGAAGGCCAGGATTCTTCAACTACAGTGACAAGTTTCCTTTGGGACTTCAATCTTGTATGAGTTAACCAAATTGTATTGCTAAGGCTTTTGATTAGTTCACCAGACTTTTTATCATGACTCTATTGACTTTTGGGGGGCCAAATTGATGGTCTTTACTGGAGTAGGACCTTAGAAGGGGTGGACAAGTCCCATTTACATATTACCAATATTTCTTCTCAATTACAAGGCTTCTCCCTACTTGCCTACAAGGCAATTGTTTCTGTAATGCTAACGATAGCAATTAACCTTAATTGTTTGCCTTAGTTTTCTTCCTGTGGTTGAGGATCAGTCTATAATTCTGTTAAGAAGGCACTTTCCAGTCCATCATTCTAATATGGTTTACTCATCAGTATATTTTCCCTTATTAAAACATTAATGCACAAAAATGATTTATTTTTTATTTATTATTTTTTATTAAACAAATGCTTTATTAACTTCTGTTTCACATCATTTCCACCAGCTTTTGAGTTACAATTATTTTTCCCCCCTGTTTTTCCCCTACCCACCCTCCCAGGATAGCAGTCCCACAAGATATCGCTTCCTCCAATCTGCTCTCTCCCATATCTTCTCCCATACCCCCTTCGACTTTTCCATTAGAGGAAGGTGAATCTTAGTGTCCCAAAGCCTGCACATCTTATCTCCCAATTACAAGCAAAAGAGTATTAATAATAGTATTTATATATATTTGAAACATATAGTCTTGAAACCTCGAAATTCAGATCCATTTCCTTCCTCTCTTGTCACCCATTCCCTCTGGGAAGATAAGTAATTCAGTATATGTTGTACGTGTCTAGCTACGCTAAACATTACCATAGTAGATATATTGTACAAGGCAGCTTATAATTCCCTCCCACTCATCCCACCCCCTACCTGGTCCATTCCCTACTTGATCCTGTCCCTCTTCTATAGTGGGTATTTCCAACCTCCCCTCCCCCCAAGGATGCCCTTCCATCCATCATCCCTCCTCTCATCCCCCTTCCCCCTATTCTGCTGCTGGTTGAGATATCCTATTTAGTATGTATGTCATTCTCTCCCAGAACCAAATTCGATGAGAATGTGGTTTTGCCTTTTTGCCTTCCTATTCTTCCCCTCCTCTGCAGCCACATCCCCTTGCTTCTTCTACATGAGATAGTTTGCCCTACCCTGTCTCTCCCCATCTCCTCTTGCCACTTTCTTCTCTCACCTCATAATTTCACCCCTTAAGTATCATCCTTTCCCAACAAATTCAACCTGTGCCCTCTATCCATGTATAACTGTAAACATATATACACACATTCACATATGTATTCATATGACCATACACCCTTCTTCCATTATTTTCATATTGAGAAAGGTTTCATCAGTCACAGTTATTGTTTTTCCATATAGGAATGTAAATAGTTCAACTTTGATAAGTTCCTTTTGATTTCTTTTCCCTGATTACCTTCTCAGGCATCTCTTCCTTCTTGTGTCTGGATGTCAAATTTTCTGTTCAATTCTGGTTTTTTTCCTCAAGAATGCTTGAAAGTCCTCTATTCACTGAATGACCATATTTTCCCCTGAAACAAAATACTCAGTTTTGCTGGGTAGGTGACCCTTGGGTTCATTCCCAGTTCTTTGCCCTCTGGAATATCATATTCCATGCCCTTCGATCCCTTAGTGTAGAAGCTGCCAGGTCCTGGGCTATTCTGATTGTGTTTCCACAATATTGAAATTGTTTCTTCCTGGCTGCTTGTAGTATTTTCTCCTTGATCTGGGGATTCTGGAACCTGGCTATAATATTCCTGGGAGTTTTCTTTTTGGGATCTTTTCAGGAGGTGATCGGTGGATTCTTTCAACCTCTATTTTGCCCTCTGGATCTAAAACATCAGGGCAATTTTCCTTGAGAATTTCTTGAAGGGTGATTTCTAGGTACTTTCTTTGATCATGGCTTTCAGGTAGTCCAATAATTTTTAAATTATCTCTCCTGGATCTATTTTCCAGGTCAGTGGTTTTTCCCATGAGATATTGCACATTGCCTTCTATTCTTTCATTTGTTTGGATCTGCTTAACAGCATCTTGATTTCTCATAAAGTCATTAGCTTCCATTTGCTCCAGTCTAACTCTGAAGGAATGAATCTCCCCAGTGAACTTTTGAGATTCTTTTTCCATCTGGCAAATTCGACTTTTTAAGGCATTCTTCTCCTCATTGCCCTTTTTGGGCCTCCTTTGCCATTTGAGTTAGTCTATTTTTTAAGGTGTTGTTTTCCTCAGTCAGGCTGTTGACCCTCATTTCATACTTTTCCTGCATCCTTCTCATTTCTCTTCCCAACTTTTCCTCCACTTCTCTTATTTGATTTTTAAAGTCCTTCTTAAGGTCCTCTATGGCCTGTAACCCGCTCATATTTTCCTTTGGGGCTTTTGGAGCAGGACTTCTGACCTCACAGCCCTCCTCTCGCTCTATGCTTCAATCCTCTTTGCCCCCAAAGTAGGAGTCTAAGGTTGCATTTTTCTGTTTAATTTGTTTCCTTTGCCTTGGCATGTTGCCACTTAATTACTTGACTTTGGGGCTTGTTGCCATACTATGGCCTGGCGCCAGACAGGAACTTTCACCCCGAACATGTGGGGGGGGCCAACTTCCGTTTCTGGCAAGCTGGAAACCCACCCATGACCTCCACCCCAGATCACAATCCAGATCCAGGGAGGTTAAAGCAAGAGCGATTACCCCCCAAGACTGATCGCTGGATCTCCCTATAGTTCGCAGGCCAGGAGCTGGAGCTGCCTCTGAAAACTACAAAATGGCATGTCTCCTCAGCAGCTTCTAGCCCCCAGGGGAGGGAGCTGATGCATTCCCCAAATACTGGTCCCAAAATCCATAGGGCACTAACCTCTCACTTTGTCCTAGGCATGTCTATGTTGATAATTCTGGAGTCACCACAGCTGCTGGTGTTCTGGGGTCCCACCAGCCGGCTGCTGGCCCGGCCACCCTGGGGCTAAAACCCGACTCAGGCGCTCCCCATGCCCTGCGAGATGCACTGCCGGCACTGCGCTGGTCCTTCCTGCAGGGCTGCTGGGCTGTCCTCAGCGGAAGGTTAGCTTCTCTGTGTCGTTCTGTGGGTGCTGGGGCTCCAGAAGTTGTTCAGAGTCCCCTTTTACATAGTTTGGAGGTGATCTGGGGGAAGAGTGGCTTGGATGTGCTGTTTCTACTCTGCCATCTTGGCTCTGCCCCCTTTATTTTTTATTTTTATTTTTTTAATTTATCAAAAGATTTCTTCTTCCCAAGACAATCAGGTATAAGTGATCTGCCCAAGATTACATTGTGTCAGGTGTATGAGGTCACATTTGAACTCAGGTCCTCTTGACTCCATGTCTGGTGCTCTATCGACTACCTAGCTGCTCCTAACAAAAATGATTTTACTATAACCCATACAAGTTTTAGTTTGTAGAACCTGACTCAGCTTAACTTAAATAACTTTAGTTTCCCCTTGCTATTTTTAATATTTTTCATATGTATCAGATGTACCCTTTTTTTCCCTGAGTCTTTCAGGTACAGTGTGACAGATGAGGACAATGGATATTCATGTTAATAGTACTCTAATAAAAATGACTAAAATTCAATTCTTGACATTTCAACATTACAAATGAATAGTAAGAGTCGTAAAATATGGGAAAAAGTCATGAAAAAAGGGGGGCAACAATCAACCATTTTTAACCTTTTTTGCATTTTCAGTCACTTAAAGTAAGGATCATGAAATATAAGGAAACCACTGCTATGTGCAAAAGCTTATTTTTTAATTAATGCAAATTATGACAGAAATGACAAGGAATAATACATGACATTTTCATATTTTAAAGCAATCTTAAACTTCTTATTTTTTCCAAATGTCTTTTATCTTTCTTGTATCTTTTATGGGAAATTATTATCCTTCTAGTTACCCAGCTTGTCAACCAAGGGAACCAATCCTTCACTATCCCTTAACCCTCACATCCAATTTCTTAACAAGCTGACTCCACACATCCCTTGCATTCATCTCCTTCCCTCCATTCACAGGGTTACCATCCGATTTCAGACCCCCATAATTTTTCATCTGGACTGCTATAACAGTTTCTTAACTGGTCTTCCTGCTCCCCTCTTCAATTCATCTACCTCACAATTATCTAATCTTTCTAAAGCCTAGGTATAACCATGCCACTCACCCTCTGAAGAAGCTTTAACAGTTCTCTATTGCCTCTTCTCTAAAATCTGTTGTTTGTCTTCATTTTCAAAAAGTATCAATAACATCAGAGCAATATTTGAATTTAAGGGAGGCAGAGTTGCCTCACTCTTTCAGAGTCATGACAGTCTAGTGGTGAGACAAAAGTCAAGATGACTGGTAATGGCCCAGGATGAAGTGGACAGCCTTGGCATTTTGGATGTCTGATTAAATGCTAATCCCTCCACCTTCGTGACCATGGAACAAATTGTTCTAATCCACCCATTCTACTGGAGGAAGTTTTTACACTTGGGGTAGATATCCCCCCTAACTCAGAGACGGGTTTGAGACTTGTCAGTTCCCTTCAGTCTGGTTTACCTGGTTGTGACCACTAAGCATGCTGCAGCTTCTTGGGGCCCCAGGTGAGAGCTGAGTGCCAGGTAGACAACAAAGGTGGATAAGTAGCCCTGAAAAGGGCTCAGCAGGCCCTCCCACCAGAGGTGTGGAGCAGTCCAACTCTAGCCTACCTTCCCAGAATCACTGCACATTACTTAGTCCCATACACTCCACCTGTCAGACAAACTGACCTACTTGCTATTCCCCTTACACAGCATTCCATCTCCTGCCTCTGTGTGCATGTCTGAAATACCTTCCCTTCTTACTACTGCCTTTTTACGTTTCTAACAACTGTTAAGGCTCAGCTCAGGTGCTACCTTTCTTCATTGCCTAAATTGCTCTACCCTGACCAAAATTACCCTGTACACATACAGTTACTTATTTGCATACATATTGCCCCACTTTTCCTGGCCCCTTGAGGTCAAAGACTCCTTTTTTGTTCTTTGTATCTTACACATAGTAGGCACCTAATAAACACTTCTTAAAGAGAATCTAATCAAACATGTAGCCTCACAGTATTTAAGATAACTTACCACATGGGCCTGTCGACGACTTCTCTTGTCCTTTCCCTTGCTAAGGCCAGCCAGGATGATGCCACTACTATTCTTAGTTGCAAATGTTGCCATCAACTCAGACTCTACTGACAGTGGCTTTGGTGGCAATTCAATGTACCCATCACTCAAGATGCTAATGCTTCGGATAGGCTGTTTTATAAAAGAGAACAATTTATTACTTACAGCTCATATTTACATAGTTCTTTAAGGTTTTTGAAGCACTTCCCTCACAACAACTGTGTGAAGTAGGGAGTGTGAGTATTATGACCTATTTCATAAGCACTAAGGAAAAGTAGATAGAGCACTGGGCCTAGAATCAGGAAGGCCTGAATTCAAAACTAGACTCTGGCCCTTAACGATGTGACCATGGGAAAGACACTTATCCCTGTTTACCTTGCTTTCTTCAACTGTAACATGAGGAGGATAATAGCACCTACCTCCCAGGATTGTTACGGAGATCAAATGAAACGATATTTGTAAAGCACTTAGCACAGTGCCCTATATATAGTGGTAGCATATAAATGCTAGATATAGTGATTATTAATAATAACGACAATGAAACATCTCAAAGTTGTGGGAAGTTAAATGATTTGTCCTGGTCACACATCTGATGGGTATGGGGAGGTGGATCGTCTACACTGAGATCCAAAACCAGGATTCTTAAGAGTCAAAAGGACCAAGCCATTATGTGAATTTGTTTTATATGGATATATACATACGTGTATATATGAAAAGAAGGATTTTCTTTTTCTTTTTTTGGATGGGGAGAGAGGAAGGGAGCAATGGAAGTAGGGCAGTAAGGATAATTGTACTAGAAAAAGAAGAAAAAAATTTTAAGTGTCAATGAATCATTAAAAATGAAAGAGAGCAAAATTAATTCAGGAGAAATAGACAAGTATTAGAACTATATAAATTTGAATTCTATAATAATTATCTGGTGAAAAAAACAACAGAAATTCAATTTCACATACAATTCCATATACATATATATATTTGGAATATTCATGTTTGTAGATGTTTTTTAAACTCACACTGAAAAAAGAAAGATATTTTTTTTAATTTTTTTTTTTAAGCAATTGGGGTTAAGTAACTTGCTCAAGGTTACACGGCTAGTCATTATTTATGCGTGGGTGCTCATTTTCTGAGGCCGGATTTGATCTCGGGTCATCCCAACTCTGAGGCCAGCGCTCTTACTCACTGCGCCACCTAGCCGCCCCTTTTAGGGCAATTGGGGTTAAGTAACTTCCCCAAGGTCACACGGCTAGGTTTTTTTGTTTGTGTGAGCTAAGTGTCTGGGGCCGGATCCGAACTCAGGTCCTTCTGACTCCAGGGCCGGCGCTCTACTCACTGCGCCACCTAGCCGCCCCAAGAAAGATATTTTTAAAAGAAAAAAGTTATAAAAATTCAGGCTGAATATCCTGAGGTAAATGACCTACAGTGGATATAGAAATTTCAAGGGTTTTTTTATGTTGCTATTGTCAGAAAAATTAGCTATTTCACATAAATATAAGAAAAAAACTCTCCCCAAATAAAATCAAGTCTTCTGATTCCCAAACAGCCTTTTGGGTCTGTTCTGTCCCAGTATAGCCTCAATAAATTCCCCCCTCAGGATAAATCAATAGTCCAATTACAGCAATATAATCTTAATAAAAATACTGCTTACCTCCAGTAAACACCCTTTTCTCACTCCATAGGAATTTCTGAGTAAGTCAAATGTAGATCTAGATATTTCCAAGCTTTTAATACAGCCTACATATGATCTGCTACTAAGTCCTTTTCTGAAGGGAAAAGAAAACAAAAAAAGCAGTAATTTAGTTCACTTTGAAATGTCTAATTTTTGAAAGGGATAGAAATAGACCAAATATGGAGAAGCTACTTCCTAGTGTAAAAAAATACATCTTATCCAGAAATGAACACATGGCTAAGATGTATTTCAATTTATTACACCCTTAAGTCAACAAAAAGATTTTACCCATGAACTAAAAGAATAAAACTAAATCTGCTTTCTGTAGTTATATAGATATCTAATGATGTTTTTTGACCCTCATGAAACTATAACAAACATTTTTTTTTACCACCTATAATAAAATAAAGCCTAAGTATCTCAAAAACCACAATCTGTCTTATGGAAATTTCATCACAATACTTTTGTCTATCACAGACTTTCATGTATGCCCAAAGATCCATGGGCATACCTCTTGGAGGGCAAGGGCTGTTTTGTCTCTCTGCCCCCAGCATCTAGCACAGTGCCTGGCACACAGTAAGTGCCTAATAGATCTTTCCTTAATGGAATTTAACTAGGACACAGTTAATTTGATTTCTTTTGGACATTAAGGTGGCAGGAAGACCAATGAATACTATCCCTGTTGCTTACTCACAACCCTGTCCAGAGGTGGGGCAGCTGTGGTCTTCTAGGGCCTCAGGAGCTTGGACTGACTCCAAGTTTTACAGAACAAATAATTTTATTAAGGAGATTTGTTCAGTGAAGTTTGGATTTAGTAAAAAAAAAAGGCTGCACTTGAGGACCTTGAGCCCACAGGTTACCCACCCATGACCTTGTCCTTCAGATAAGAATAGAAACTTCATCTCTCTCTCTCTCTCTCTCTCTCTCTCTCTCTGTCTCTCTGTCTCTGTCTCTCTCTGTCTCTCTGTCTCTCTCTCTCTGTCTCTCTCTCTGTCTCTCTCTCTCTCTCTGTCTGTCTCTCTGTCTCTGTCTCTCTCTGTCTCTCTCTCTGTCTCTCTCTCTGTCTCTGTCTCTCTCTCTCTCTCTCTCTCTCTCTCTGTCTCTCTCTGTCTCTCTCTCTCCCCCTCCCTCCCAGAAGTGAGGGAACTTGGAGCATGCTCAGGAGATAGAAATCAGACCAGTTTGGCTATCCTTTCCTATAGGGTAAATGGCAGGAGGGTAGTGCTACATAAATCTTTTCTTGGGGCTACCAAAGGATTGAGAATAGAGAAATGAGATGATCAGATCTTTATATACAGAAGATAAGATAGTAGTAGAATATAGGATGTATTGGAAAAGGCAAACAGTGGATGTGGGAAGAGTCATGAGGGATGCAGTACAATCAAGCCTGGGGATGACTAGGGCTGGGAGGAGAAGAGGAGAAAAAAATGACAGATATGAGAGCTGCTGGGAATGTATAATTGACTGGCTTTGGCAACTAATTGTATATGAAAAATGAGGGGAAGGGAAGGTGATGAATTTGGGAGAGACTGGGAGAATTGTGGTACCACTCTCAAAATTAATTATGATAAACACTGTTCATTTTAACCAACAGTTTCTCCTCTACATAGCAAACTGGTTTGCTGGCTAAAATCAACTAATCAATAGCAGAAAAAAAATTCTATTTTCTAATGTGATACCTTACAACTCTTGTTCTGGGCAATCCACCAACATAAATTGGATCCTTATTCAAGCGATTTAGGTCAGATGATCCTCCAGGAGATTCGCCTTGCTTTGTTTCTTTAGAAGTGGTATTATATGCATCAAAAACTGCTAAAAGTCCTAAAAGGGGAAATGGGAGTGGACAGATAAGAAAGTCAGGAGAGCTTTCTAAATCAACATTTTTATTGCTAAATTCTATCTTTATTTCTAGTCTAAGCAGAGACGTTTCATGGTTCCAAGTGTAAAATCTTTAAAAATACTTTGGCATCGACTTTGATGAGATTATGAGTTTATAAACCTACCTGACATCACAGTACAAAATTCAATCTATTTGAATATACATCTATATTTTTCTAAAAAGGAAAGTTAGATATATTGTATATATTTAATATTCATTCGATGCATTTTAGGATAATAGAAAATAGGATCACAGATTTGGATCTGGAAGAAATTTTAGAGCTCTTCTTGTCCTCATTTTTAAAATGAGATCCAGAAATATGAAAAGCTTTGCACAAGGTAACACAAATAAGAGGTAGTAGGCTTAGGATTTGAACTCAGGGTTCTCTGGTCCAAATCCAGTACTTTTTCCATTACCCCATGCTGTTTCCTTACATAAATTGAGCCTCTAATGAATGTAAACACTATATAGTTGATTTTTTATTTCCTTTCAAATTTTAAAGCTGGAAAATATACTATTTTTATTTATTTATTTATTTTTTTAAAGCAATTGGGGTTAAGTAACTTGCTCAAGGTTACACGGCTAGTCATTATTTATGCGTGGGTGCTCATTTTCTGAGGCCGGATCTGATCTCAGGTCATCCAAACTCCGAGGCCGGCGCTCTTACTCACTGTGCCACCTAGCCGCCCCTTTAGGGCAATTGGGGTTAAGTAACTTGCCCAAGGTTACACGGCTAGGTTTTTTTGTTTGTGCGGATTAAGTGTTGGAGGCCGGCTCCGAACTCAGGTCCTTCTGATTCCAGGGCCGGCGCTCTATTCACTGCGCCACCTAGCCGCCCCAAAATATACTATTTTTAATGAACAAAGCACAGCATTCCATTTTATTCAACACCATTTTTTTCTTCTTTTTGGAGGGCAATTGGGATCAAGTAACTTGCCCAAGGTCACATGGCTAGGTTTTTATTTGTGTGTGCGTTAAGTGTCTGAGGCCAGATCTGAACTCAGGTCCTTCTGACTCCAGGGCTGACACTCTACTCACTGCGCCACCTAGCCAACCCAATTCAACACCATTTTAATGTCACCATAACTTACAGGACAAATACTACAGAAATTATTTTCATTAGCATACTGTTCAGAAACATTCATAATAAAAGTTATATTACAGGAAGTAAAGTCTTCTTTATAGCTACAATCATTCCAGTGCATTCATAATGTTTCTTACCTTGCTTTTTGTTACGTTGGAATGCAATCTTGTACCAGGTTCCATTATTGTAACGTCTGTCTGTAATAAGAGCAAGAGGCCCTGAACCCAGGTCAACAGTGAGTTTGACTCTACCATCGACCAGTTCAATAGAGAGGAAATCTCTCTGTTGAGGAAAAAAAAAGTGACAAAGGCTGTTATCTACCAGCACCTTTCCATGATGAGACTTTTCACTTATAGTAATATACTTTCAAAGAAAAAATCTGAGAAGACTAGATGCAACTAAATAACCAGACATCATGTTATTTGTTGACCTGACAGCAGTCACCAGAAAGTGCCCATCTAGAATCTTACAAGAATCCAATGGGAACAAAACTCAAGTTTTATTGAAAAATAGGATGCTATGGAAGGATTTTACTGTTCAGCATCCTTCTCTAATGGATTATACACTCTCATACCCTATTATGAAATTAGTCTTCACTTGAGACTTGAGAGATGGGTATTTTTGGTACAGAAAATTCCCATAAAGTCATAGAATCTCAGACTTGTTGAAGCCTGCTAGTATTAAAGTCTTCTAGTGAAAACTGCATCAAAGATGGGCTCCAAAACTGGTCATGCAGAATCCTCTTGAAAACCTTCAATCAGGAGGAACTCATTATTTTCCAAAGAAATGCATTCCCTTTTGAGATAGCTTTAGTTAGTACAACGTTTTTTGGTTTTTTTTACCATGGGCTGACATCTGTTTTTAAGCATGTTATACCCAGTGCTCTTAGTTCTACCCTCTAGTCTAGAGCAAAACAAAATAAATTTAATCCCTCTCCAGTATGTCAGTCTTTCAAATACTTGAACACCTAGAAAGTTCCCCAAATTAAAAAATTCCAAGCTCCTCCAAATCAATAGTTCTATGGCATAGCTTCGAGTCCCCTCACTTTCCTGTTTGCCTTGTTTCACCCCCAGCTCCAATAGGACATGTTCCAGTTTTTAAATATTCTTCCTAAAATGTAGTGCCTAGGTGTGAACATAAGATTGCAGGGTGGTGGGATTATACTTAAAGACAAGAGGATTATCACTTCCCTTAGTCTAGACTCTTTTTTTTTTTTGGCTGGGAGTATGAGGGGAAGCAGGGCTAGAAAGGATCCAGAGGTATGACTTCATAAAAATAGGAGAATTCCCATGTAGAACTTCCCTCCATCAATACAGATCATAGGCAACTTAGTCTTACAACAGTGTTGAAACAAGTTTTTCAAAGAACATTAGATGGCTTACTGCAAAGTTTTGGATATTATGCTATTGCAGATAGCAGAACATTTAGAAATGATTTTATTTACTATAAATTCTACACACACAGCATATTATGATAAGTATAGTATTTCCAAAACAAATACTACTTGCCTATTACATGTATCCCCAACACTCAAACAATCTGACCTTGAACTCACAAAGAACTCAACAAAACCTGGCCTTATTGAAGAGAAACTGTGTATATTGCCAGACTATAAGGGCTTATGATTCTTTTTAAGGTTACCAAATCTCCTACAGTGTTGTCAAATGTTAAGAGTATCATCCTGTGTCATGGCAAAAAATATTGTACCATGAGTTTTAAAAGTTTTAGAACCATTGTCCTACAGAATCTCCTGAGACCCTGACAAGTTAAATGCTTTCCTAAAGTAAGAACCTAGTTAGTAAAGTCAGCACTAGGATTTGACTCTAGCTCTCCCTGACTATAAATAAAGCTAGCCTGCTATCCAGAAAACCATACTGTGTCTTCATGTCTGTAAATCCTCCTTCTATTAATGCAGTTGTGGATTACATTAGCTTTTTTGACTGCCATGTTCAATTGTTTACTTGTATTGAGCCTGCAAACTCTTTCAATGAGATGAGATGGGTTAGATGAGAGACTGAAGTATCAAGTTCCAACAGCAAGAAATTCACAAAGTCATTCTAGGCAAACATTCATTTAAAAATACGCAACAATTGGATGTAAAATATACAAAGAAATAGATGCATTTATATAATGTTATAAAAAACACACAAATCACTATATAAAAAGTTTCTTACTGTGCCATTAGAAGCAAGGTAGAGGAGAAGCCCATTAGGTGAAAAGGTACTGAAAAGCATTATTATCTGAGTCACAGTAGATCGTAGTGTCTTTTCCACAATTGAATATCCACTACCATCAAAATAAAATGAGGAATCTTCATTCTGTGAACTACAAAATAAAAGAATCAATAAAATACCAAATCTGTTCCCGGGTAGATAGCATGTGTGGGTTTGTTGTTGCTGTTGTTGTTTTTAATCATTAATTCTATTTCTAATTTTCCCATATGGACTTTTGTATAGATATTATGTTCATCATTTGATAATAATCCAAACGTTAGGAATTTGATGCTGGGCATGAATGGGAAAAGCAAGTCATTTTTAAATGTCCATTTCACTTACATCGTTTCAGATTTGAGAAAAATTGGCAATGATAAGGAAGTTGTTCTATCTTCAGCTAAAAGGAAAATCTCAAAAGGATAAATAACTACTGTGATTCTTTCACCCTGAAGACAAGAACACTTGTTTCCCCTTTACGACTTTTCTACTTTTTGCATTATCATCTATCGCCCTCTGCTGGTTCTAAGTAATCCAACAGCTAAGCAATATTTTAGAACACAAACGTGCTTTTAAGTACCATAGAAATTATCTACAAGTGATAGATATTGGACAGTTCTTGCATTGTGTTAAAGTCATACATTTCAACTGATTTTAAAGGTTTGAGAACTCTCTCTACCTATATTAACTGCAAGAAAACTGTCCATAAATTGGTAGTTAAATGTTAGAGATTTACCTCGGTCTTAGTCATGCATTTGTCTTCATATCTAGCATCCTATAGATTATACCGCCTACCTCAAACAGCCCTATTTTAAGGCAATTTCTTAGACTCACCATAAAATATCCATGTTCATTTCAGCCAATTTGATCTCCTCAACAAAAAAAAGTGAGGGGGGGGTAGGCAAGATAGAATGTATATTGCATTCTAATTGTTAGACAAATAAACAAGTCTCCATATCAAAAAAAAAAAGTTGTCTGGAACATACATTTAAATTGTTTACTGAAATGCTCTGAACTTGAGAATTTATTCATGTCATATATTTCACAGGGAATAATTTTTTTTCAATTTAAATACATTTTCAAGTATTTGCACTAAACAAAACTCACATTTAAAACAGAAACACCAGGGAATAATGATAAGCAGGTGGGATTTGTAGTATGGAAGGTCTGAGTTCAAATCCTAATTCAAATGCTTACAGTATGCTCCCTCCTCTGTTCCAACTACTGACCTCCTAGGCTTCCTTTCAGTACCAAGTAAAATCCCACCTTCAACAGGAAACCTTCCCTAACCTTAATTTCAGTGCTTTCTTTCTTTTAATTATTTCTTATTTATCCTATAAATAGCTTGCCTGGAATATATTCTTGTTTGCATACTGTCTCCCCCATTAGATTGCAAGCTCCCTGAAGGCAAGGACTGTCTTTTACCTCTTTTTGTATCCTCAGCACTTAGGACAGTTCCCAGCACATAGTAAGTAAGCATATATAAATGTTAGACTGTTGTTTTTTTAGATTGTAAGCTCCTTAAGGTCAGGGACTATCTTTTCCTTCTTTCTGTATTCCCGGTACCTAGAACAGTGCCTAGCACATAAATGTTTACTGACTGATTAATCCTAAACAACTTCTGAGTTTCAGTTTCCTCATTTGTAAAATAAGGGATCTGGGCTCAATGATCCCATCCAACTCTTGATCTATAATCCTATGAAACATTGCCAGACTATATAGGCTTGTGAAAAAGGTTTGTGGAAGCACCAAGAAGAGAGAAGAATTTAGGGGAATTCGAATGTGTATCTGTAGGGATATGTAAAGGTAAAAAGGAATTAAGTGTATGTGTGTACATGCCTGTGTCTAAGGTCTCCCAGAGGTGGTGCCAGAACCAGCTTCTATTTCCTGAGAGTAATCACATCATATCCAGGGCACCAAACCTCACATTCTGGCTTTTCCTTATGTCCTACTGCATGCTATGCCTGGAGCCCAAGACCAACATCCTCTCCCAATTCTCATAGCCCTCGCTCATTCCCTAAGATGATGCTGATGCTAACTATTAATCATTTGTCTCCTTTCACTGAATTTCAGCTAGGATACACATGGGCTGGGTGCCAATCTGTAGGCTTTGGTGCCAATGCCTTGGGAATGAAGTACTCCATCAGTAAGGCACATACAGATAGGTCCTGGGCTCTGGTAATAAATAGGCTTAATTTTGTTGGAAAGAAATAGCTCTGGCTCTACTGATTAGTTAATGTCATCACCCTTATTTAGTCCATCTATTACTTCAGTCTAGGAGAGAATGAGCTTTTCTGGCTGCCAAAGCCTTCCTTCTTCTGTCTTCATAATGGATACTCAGGGACACTTTAAGAGATTTCCTAGGATGTATGCTTAATAATCCCAGTGAAGGCTAAAGTTTTCCTGTATTCAATTAACTTCTATAAACTTTGCTCATGAAGAGAGTGGCTTGTATATTTGCCTACATAAATTTGCAGCAAGAAACATGGCTGGTATATTTCTGTTATGTCTTATCCCATATATTGCCATGTTTAATATGCTCAGTACTATATATTTAGGGACATCTGCACTCCAATGTTCATATGGACTATTTGTGTCTGATCTGAGGTAGAGCATTCCAAGATCATATTGGTCTGACCAGCCAGTCAAACTTAAACCCCACCATAGTGATGTCATTTTGGTCCTCTTTGAGAATGAACAACAACAACCAACCAACTATATCTTTTAAAATGTTACAACTATTTTTGGAAAAACAAATAAAATTACCTTACAGCAGGGTTGTTTTTTTTTTAAAAAAATCTTAGACCCTTTTAGCAATTTGTTAAAGTCTTATGTATGCCTTTCTCTGATTAAAAAAAATCTTAATGGAAGCAAATGCTAAGTTTTGATTTGAGCTTAATAAAAATAAATGAGTAATTTTTTCCTATCCAAGTATATTGACACTTTGAAATCTATCCTTAACTTTAAATAGGTTGAGATATGATTCAAATTTAATTAACTCAAATTTAATAATTTAAAATTAGAACCATTTCTTAAGCATTTACTGTGCACAGAGTACCCACAATGCTAGATACTGGAGGAGATACAAATGTGAGATGACACTATTCCTAACCAGTTACTTACAGGTGGATAAGACAAAAATAGATAATAGGTAATATTTTGCTTCATCAATGTGACTGGGTACTAATTTCTCTGATAGTAACTCTTCCATAATCTTGTAGAAGGTCTTCACAGGTTTTCATTCATTTCTCTCATATTCTGTCATTCATTTCATTTATTTCTGTCATATCTGACACTCCATGATCCCATTTGGAATTTTCTTGGCAATGATACTGTAGAATGGTTTGCCATTTCCTTGTCCTAGTTCATTTTACAGATGAGGAAACTGAGGCAAAATGGATTAAGTGACTTGTGCAGGGTCATACAGTTAGTCAGTGTTTGAGGCTAGATTTGCACTAAGGGAGATGAGTTGTCCTGACTCCAGGCCTATCACTATTTGTTGTGCCACCTAGCTGCCCTTCATGGGTAGCTGTGGCCAAAAAATTCATTACCTTGTAGTCAATTTGCTGCAGAGCTTTTCCTAGTTTGAGAGGGCCAGTCTATGAACATCAAATATATAGTCTGTCATAAGGTTCATAAAGTCCCAACTGAACTTCACTAAACTTGTGATCTCTTCCGCTATTGGTTTTATTTAATATCCCCAATATTCCATTTCCCACCCTTGCTGTCTTTGTAAAGGCTGCATACCATGCCTGGAAGAGATTCTCTGTTTCGTAGAATCTCTTTCCTGAAGACAGAACACAAATGTCTCCCTGGCATAAAAGCTTTCTAACTTTTGAAACTGCCCAACAGTGTACTTTACAAAACCTTGCATTTATCTATCTGTATACATGTTTTCTCTCTTTAATAGAATGTAAACTCCTTGAGGGCAGGGACTATTTTTTGGTTTTGTTTTTTGTATCCTCAGTGTCACACACATAGAATGTTGTAGATAAAAGGCACCTAATAAATGCTTGTTGAATTAAATTGAATTAAGTAGAACTTAGCACTTGAATTAATAAAATGGCAGGCAGAGAATTGTGCCACTGTCCTTCCAGAAGAATAAGCTTCTTGAGGCCAGGAAGAGGTTTACTTTTGCCCTGGGGTCCCCAGTGTCTTACCCCTAATAAAGCACTTAGTAAATGCTTGTTGAATTGAACTGAAGTGTTCATTTACTCAAGGGAGGAAATTGGAGAAATGTTTGGCCCTGACCTTCAAAACCCTGAAACAACAAAACAATAATAGAGGCCAAATGAGAGATCAATGTATTCGTGAATTCTACAAGATGTATGGGACATGATTGTATTTAGATTGCAGTTTACAAGAAAAAACAACCAAAACTAGATATTGATCCAAATCAATATCAAATCATGTGGCAACCGGAAGGGGGAAAGATCTGATGTAACATGAGGTTAATTGTCTCATTACACTGAAAACCTTGATCCTAACCTTTTGCCCAACAAGCAACTTAAGACAATTAGAAACATCAGATTTAGATGAAAAGAATCCAATTAATTTAACAGTATGGACTGAAGTGGGCTTTAAGTCTCCAGAATATTGAAGCAACACAATATTAAAATAACTGAAAAGAGTAGTCAGAAAGGTCTAATAATAGCTCCATGTATGAAAAGCTTTCTGTTAGCTTAATCCAGGTGTATCTGACCTGCTTAATTACAGGAACACGAAATCACAGAGGTGATTCCAGGTAATAAACCTGGAAGGAAACCTTCAAGGGAATCGCATACAACTCCTACGTTTTACAGATGGATGAATGGAGACCAAGGGAGACTAAATGGCTTGCTTATTGTCACATGGGTAGTAAGTGCCAGACATAGGGTCTGAACCCAGATTCTCTGGCTCTGAACTTATCCACTTTCCATTGTACCATGCTGCCTCATGAGGTGGATGCTAGGATCTGGTAAAGAGTACAGGAATTTCTAACTTTGAAAAAAGGAGTTGTTAATAAAGTGAAAATATGACTCATATTCACAAGTGCAAGTGATAGTTAATTGCAATAAACCTACTAGAAAACCAAAGATTGAGATGGAAAATAATGGGCTATTATAGCAAAGGATGTCATTCTAAATGGTTTCCAACTTTAGAAATATCTTAGAAGTAGATATTCTTATTGTTGTTTCAATCGGAATTTACAACCAAATCTGGCTCCTTTAGATTATCTGATTATCATTACCAATTAGCAAATTTTAGATTATACCAATATTTTAGAAATCATATTAACTCTCTAGTCATGTCAATGCTCAAAAATTTTCTCCCTACTGTCTATCAGCTAGAATTCAAACCTGGTATTCTGGATCCTACAGAATCTGACCTCCCTAGTAAGCATCCATGTCTTTCTCCCTGCCCCTATTAAAATTACCATCCATCTTTTAAAGTCCATTGCCACCTCCTCCATGAAGTCTTCCACAAATGCCCCTATCAATACAATCTCCCCCTTTGGACTTCCCCAAGAACTTATTTTTATGCTCTCTAGTGCTCTTATTATATAGTAGCGCATATCAGAGAAGAAAATGGCAACCCATTCTAATAGCTTTGCCAAGAAAACCCCAAATGGAGTCATAAAGAGTTGGACACAACTGAAAACGACTGAATAAAGACAACTGCATATTACCGTTATCCCTTTGTGGCATCCCTCTACTCAACTGTAAGTTCATTGAAAGCAAAGATTATGACAATTCAACAAAATTCAATTCTACAAGCACTTATTAAGCCCCTAAAATGCTAAGTACCAGGGAGACAAACGTAAAAAATGGCACCATTTCTGCCATCAAGGGGCTTATCATTTAATAAAGAAGAGCTGATACATGCTTAAATAGTATGATAAAAGGTAGAATGAATTGAGTGCAAAGAAGAAATACAGACAAAGTGTCCTAGAGAAACAAGAGGAAGAAACTGATCACTTTCATTTTCAGGCAGCTGGGAAGACTCCATAAAGGAGATGGCAACTGAAGTGGAACTGGGAGGGCAGCACAAGTGTAATAGAACATAATCAGATTTGGGTTCGAATCTTGGCTCTAACATTTAATAGTTATGTCACTAGAGAGAAATTAGTAATTTATTTGAGCCTTAGTTTCCTCATTTATAAAAGTCTAATACTTACACTTACTGAATCTTAAATCTTATTATAAGAAATGTACTTTGTAAATTTTAATGTAAACTATGAATGTGAGCAGAGAATTATGAAGGGGAATAAAAGAAAGGGAAGGGAATAGGCATGTCTATAACAATGGTTATGTGCCAGGTGATGCCTGCATCAAAATGGGCACAGGCTGAACTGAGAAGTGTGGATTGGTGGACACAAACCAGGTGGGATCTGTCATAGCAGTTCCAATTTATGGATCAAAGGGCAGGGTTTTATATAATGAATGCGAAGCAATTATCTCTTAGGTTTCCATGAGAAAATGTTTAATGTCCTTGTTCATTTACACACATCTGTATGTTTTAATGTCCTTATTCCCTTACATGCATCTATGTCTGGGTCACTGCTCAGTTATCACGTCCTAAACTCCTGCAAGTCAGGAAGAGATGGTGAGCCAATCTTAAGACATGATCTAGCCTTCACGGGGAGCTGGCTTGGGAGAAATCCTGGACCAGACTCTTCCCATGTATGGACCAGGTCAGAGACCGGCCCTCAACAGCCAGGTACCATGCTAAGCACTCTACAAATATTGTCCATTGTATCTTCATAACCATCCTGAGAAGTAGGTGCTGTTATTGTCTACATTTTACAGTGGAGAAAACAGAGACAAACAAATTAAATAACTTGCAGAGGGTCACACAGCTAGTAAGTGTCTGAGGTCAAATTTGAACTCAGGACTTCCTGACACTGAGCTGATCACTCTAGTCACTTTGTTGAGGACCTTTAAATGCCAAAATGAGAAGTGTCTATTTTATACCATAGGTAAGGTAGAGTCACTGGATATTTCTGAGCAAGAGAAGGTGATCATCACACCTGCTCATTAGAAACATTCTTTGTTTTTGTCAGCTTTATAAAGGATGGATAGGAGAGGGGAAAGGAGAAGAGGAAAGCAAGGAGACCAATTAGGAGGTAAGAGGAGAAGGAGCCTGAGGACAGTGGAAATTATTACAGTATGTCTAGAGGCTGAGGAGATAGGCTAAAATTCCATCTCAACCTCTGGACTTTTGGTAAATCACAACCTCCCCCAATCTCAGTTTTCTCATCTGTAAAAATAAAGGGGTTAGACTACATGGCATGTGAAGTCCTGTACAGTCTACATCTATGATGCTATAATATAGAATAATTTAATGTGGATGAACAGAGAGAGAGAGAGAGAGAGAGAGAGAGAGAGAGAGAGAGAGAGAGAGAGAGAGAGATGCAGGGGTGCGCTGGAGCCAACTCAAAAGGGTTCCAGAATTGATTGTTAAATTTTTGGTATGAGTATTGACATGTTAGAAATCAGCAAACACTACAAATGAGGGTTTGATTCGTTGTCTTGTTGATTATCTAGACCTAAGAAATTACTGAAGAGGGGCAGTTAGGTGGCACAGTGAATAGAGCATCAGCCAGGAGGACCTGAGTTGAAATCCAGCCTCAGATACGTGACACACTATACTAGCTGTCTGACCTTGGGCAAGTCACGTAACCCCAGTTGCTTTGCCTTCCCTCGCCAAAACAAAACAAAAAAAATATTGAAGAAAAAGTTAATAGCATGATTAAACTTAACTGTGTTGTGGGTAGTCTTTTTCCTCCCCAGAGAGCTGATTGTTACACATTTAACAACACACTGTTGGACAGATATAAAAGATATGGTGGAGAAAGAATTAAGAATTAGCAACTGATTAGATATGGGAGATGAAGGATAAGGAAGATTCCTAAGATGTCCCTGAAATTAAGAGTGAGCAACTGGGAAATTTGTGGTACAATGAATGAGCTGTAATATCAAACTTGAAAGGAAGAGTAAGATTAGGAATTTCAATTTTGGTCATATTGAGTTTAAAGAGCTGGTGGAATCTCAAGGATGTCTAATAGATAGCTAGAGACATGACATTGAATGTTGGAATTGGAGATAAAGACTTGGGAACCACCTGCATGAAGGTAATAACTAGAATCAGAGGAGTGGATTATGTTCCAAGGGTGAGAAAATAAAAGGGGAATAGAAGAAAGTAAGGAGAGAGCCTGACAAAGCATAGGGGCAGCTAGATGGCACAGTGAATAGAGCACTAGCCCTGGAGTCAGGAGGAGAGAGCCTGACAGCATAGGGGCAGCATGATAAATCAGCAAACAAGACTGAGGAGGAGCCACCAGAGAGGCAGGAGGAAAACTAAGAAAGAGGGATGTTACAGAAAGGGAGAAAGCATGCAGAAGGAATAAGTGGTCAACAGTGTCACGCAGCAGACAGCTCAAGAAGGCTGAAGGTGAGGAAAGAGTGCCAGATTTTACAATTAAGAGGCTGCTGAATGACTTTGGAGAATGGGGATTCAACAGAATGGTGAAGAAGAGTTACACCAAAGTGAATGAATGGGGTAGGAAGCAGAGACAGTGCACGGAGAAGACTCTTTCTAGGCTAGTCAAGATGCCTGGTGGGTTTCAGATCACACACTCTCTTCCAGAAGGTGCAAGAATCTCAGCTGCTCAGGAATCAGATCCCTTCTTATAATCGGCTCTTTTGACTTTTCATAATCGGAAGGACTAGCAAGCAACCAAACCACAAATCCTATGACCCATTATATGTATACACCCACACACATGTGTATGTGTATATATATGTATGTGTGTATGGGTGTATACATATGTATACATACACATGTACCTACATGTGCACATGAATGTCGATACATACACATGCACACTGTATAGCAGTGTTCTTGGCCTCCACACTCGCTCACTTTTCACTCTGGTCTCATGTCACACCCTGGTGCTGAACGTTACACTTGCCTATCTCAGAACAAAATGTATACCCCAAACATTCACTCAACAGACCCACTACCTCAGTCATAGCCTCTCCAGACATACTGTCATAGTCACAGCACCCAGGATGGGATCCATTCACCCTAAATGCTGCATACACCAGTCTTTTGCTTTCTTTCAGACACCTTTAAACGTCTCTGTGGAATTACAGTAATTAGCCCTCCTTTGCAACCATTCCCATAAGAGCAAGAGCTGGGGAGAAAGTATTCTTGTGAAAAGAGCACCTGGGTCTGGTTTACTCTCTTAGCCCTGTAGCATCCTAATCTCTTGATAAAACAAAACAACTTAAGGACTGGGATAATCAAGGATGAGGTTTATTTAGTTTTTGTTTTAGGATTGTGGGGAACAGGAGTAATAAGCAGGTGTGTAGGCATGGGGAAGGAACCGATAGAGAGATGGCAGATGAGATAGTGAACTTGGGAGGGGTTTCTGTCTTCCTTGAGCAGGGTACTCAGTAACTCTAGAGTAAAAGGGAAGAAGGGATAGGGTGAGGGCAAAGCAGGCTTCATAGAATTATATTTAGAGTTGGAAGGGACCTTAGAGCTGATCTAACCTAATCCTCTTATTTTTACAAATGAAAAACCAAGGCCCAGAGAAGATAAGTTATTTGCCCAAGGTCATCCAACTATTAAATAACAGAGCTGGCATTTGAAATAAGGTTCTCTCTCTCTGAATCTGGTTCTTTCCACTATGCTCTAGTGATGGATCAAGCAGGTTTCGAAAGACAAGGGTAATGAAGGATAAAGAGAGTAGAGGGTTAAGGGTGGAGAATAATGCCTTGTTGAAATGGCTAATAACAGGGGTGAAGACTAAGTGAGGGAAATGAAGCCAGAACATGAATGATTAAGAGATCAAGAGGGTTTAACTCTGTATCTCCTTCAGGGCTTGATTTAGACCTCTGTGCGGATAGGTTCTTAGTTACTACTGCTGGTTGAATTTAATTAAGAAATAATACTGATACTTTGAGGAGTTAACTAGAAATACACCATCTCATGACAAGAAAAATTTACATTATCTACAAGTACATAAGTACAAAACCATTTGGCATTTCAACTTTTAAACAGTAATATAATAGGAAATAGTGACCATGTTAAAAAACCTGAATTAAATAAACTCTAAACTATAAATCACATAATACAAATGCAACCATAATGGTGACTTAAAAAGTAAACGACATCCATAAAAATGACAAAAAGAGGGAATTTCAAGATGCAGTATTGGTTGCTCAGTGACTTGTCTTTTTTCTAGTTAATTATCTGAACCAGAGCACATATTCAGGCTGAGTTCCATTAGGTTTTATAGAAATTGGACCCATTAAATGGGTGAAACTATATCATAGGCTCATATTCTGTTAATGGTTGAAGGAGCTCTGCCATGGTGGCAAATTCTAGACAATATGTCTTTTTTGGTTAAAGAGAATGAGATTTCTTTGGATAGAAAAGAGAAGTATAAGGGAAGGTTAACTAAGTAAATAGTGCAATTACATAGGGTGTCTAGAGGACACTGGACAGTTGTTCTCTATTTCCAGCAGATCAAAAGGAAGAAACTGATTTTTGACTACAATAAAATTGAGTTTGGTTAGATATCAGGAAGATCTTATACATAAATATGGTTGAATTAAAAATCAGATCCTTTAATTGGCTAAAATCTTTGTTATCTATCTAGTCTAATCTACTCTAATACTTTAAAATCTACCCAAAGGTAGGTTTTAAAATCCCATATAGACTTCTTTATGCTAAGTGGCTTAGGTATTTCATAGAGTAGCTAGGTGGCACAGGAGTCAGGAAGAATCATCTTCCCAAGTCCAAATCTGGCCTCAGACATTCATTAGCTGTGTGACCTTGGGAAAGTCACTTAGCCTTTTTGCCTAAGTTTCCTCATCTATAAAGTGAGCTGGAGAAGAAAATGGCAAACCACTTTATCTTTGCCAAGAAAATCCCAAATGGGGTCATGAAGAGTCAGACACAATTGAAACTACTTAACAACAACTAGGTATTTTATATTCAGAGACAGGGAGATTCTTATAGGCAAAAGGTTTCAAGATACATTTATATGTGTAGAAATTTCAATTTTTTTATGATTTGTGTTTAAATTAAATAATCATACAGTATTCCATGCTGCTACAAAGTACTATATTTCTTAGGAAGAGTTTAAAAAATGAAACATGCTTCCAAAAAAACCCCAAAATTACTATAAAATTTATCTGGCAATGGAGTAGCCAGCACCAGACATTTGTCATTCTTTTAAAAAATTGATATATGTACATGTAAAAATTTAGAGAGGTAGAATAATATACTGCCCTAGTCATGGAACAATGGACAAGTCACTTAAACTCAATTTCCCAGACATTTCTGTAAGATGATCAGTTTGAGACAAGTTGCTTATCTACACCCATGGAGAGGGTTTCCATATTGGAAGCACACCACTGAAATTGCAGGTCCAGCCTAACATCAATCAGTCAATCAGTCACATTGTTATTGAATACTAAAATGGCAACATTCTACATGTTATAAAACATTACCTTCCGAAACAGCCATTGCATTTTCCCTCCCTTTCAATATAGTTCCATAGGCCAATAGATTTTCCATTCAAAGATGCCTCTCCCATGCATCCTTTAAAATGAGTAACTTTCACGGCAGGTGACTTCTAAAACAGAAAAAAAAGACAGAATATTTTGGTAAAGCAAAACAATATTAAATACCATAAATGTTGGGGCAGCTAGGTGGCTCAGTTAATAGAGCACCTGCCCTAGAGTCAGGAGGACCTGAGTTCAAATCTGGATTCTGATACTTAACACAAAAACTAGCTGTGTGACCTTGGGCAAGTCACTTAACCCCAACTGCCCTCCAAAAATAAAAAAAAAATACCATAAATGTTTCCAGGTAATAAAATAATATCTCCAAAGGGTCTCAAACTCAGTACCTCCAAATTCAGAAAAATTATCAAAACAAAACAAAACAAAAACAAGCAAATGGCCAGAAGAGGAAAAATACACTAGTTATATACTCTTTAGCTGCTATATTTTCTTAAAAATCTATGCAAAGGTCAAAAGGGAGTCAGCATAAGCCCATAATACTCCCCAATGTGACCAGAACCAGATTAAAATAGAATTGGGAAATATTTAACAAAGTAAATCTAAAAATACAATAAAACATAGATAATTTTACATTTTAAGATCAAGTTACTAAGTAGTCAGAATAAATCCTCATGGATAGTTTTGCAGCCCGTTTCTACTTGAATTTGACACCTCTGGCCTAGACAATTATTCCAGCCTACTTAAAGTAACTGATAAGATGCAAAATCCTACAAACATTTATCAGGTGAGAAAACAGTGTAATTGTTCCCCAGGTGTGAACAGCATCTAAGTATCTCACTAGGTGCTAAAGAAAGTCTATTCTGATTGAGTGAAGGGCTTGGAAATATTCCATGTAATTCAAAGGAGCTACTTTAGAACTAACGAGTTGAATTTTTGAAAGCATAAAGGAGAGAACATTCCAGTTAATCTGAGAAAGATTCTCTTGTGGCCCTGAGAAGGTGAGTGGAGAGGGGCTGCAGCAGAGCCCTGGGTCTTGTCCTCAGTCTTGGCCTCAGGCTCCTCCTCTCACTCCCTTGGCCAGAGGAAGATGTATTTACTATCTTATCTGTCTTTCCACCTGTATCCTAGCAGCATTGATAGTTCTGCATTATAAGCCAAGGAGAGAGGATTCCACTTCAGGGCTCTACATCACACCTAAAAGGAGCACCTTGAGGACTCCAGCAAAAGGATTTCCAGAACCTGGGAGCCTGTGCTCCATGTGTTCTAGCTTGAGCCCACTTTCTCTTGCATGTACTGACAAGGGAATTTATCACAGCTATTTTCTGGGGGATGTTTTGTACAAACTGTCCAATACCTTTTCCTAACATCTAATTAATTCTAGATGATTGGTTGATATTAATTGATAATCACGGCAGGGAGCACCTCAGTAGAAGCTCATGAATTGTAGAAAGGAAATACAATAAACAATAATATAACCAATAGAAAACAACTCCCAAACTCCTCAGGGCTACATGACCTTGAAGGGAGGGGAAGAAGCCACCTTTTATGTCAGTTTGGGTGGGGGTAGGGATGTCACATCCAGCATGAACTACATCATTCTTCAGGCTTTATTTGGTGAGAACTGTTTAAATTTCTCAGCTAAGTGGTATAGTGACTAGGCCTGGAGTCAGGAAGCCCTGAGTTCAAAGTCAGCCTCAGACACTTACTAGCCACGGAACCCTGTGAAAGTCTCTTAACCTCTGCCTGCCTCCATTTCCTCATTTGTCAATTGGAGATAATATAAGCACCGACCTCCCAGGGTTGTTTTGAGGATCTAGTGAGATACTATTAGCACAGAGCCTGGCACATAAAAAGTACTTAGTAAATACTCCCTAATGAATTCAAAGATACTCCTGGGTAGCTCTGATTAAAGCACAAAACCATCAGATAGAGAAGAGATCCTTGTGGAAGTGTGAAATCCCCAAACCTCAAATTTTCTGCCCCCTTGAAAAGTGACTCCTGACAACAAAATAGGTCATGGGTTCCTACTCCAGACGAAGACCATTTATTCCTTACCCTTGTTTACCTATCTAAACCAAGCACAAAAGACAAGAGAGTCTTATTTGTTTAGGAAGTAATTCATTCGCAGGCAAAGTCAGCATGTTATATAGAACTTAATAATTTTTACCTTTATTTGTCCTCCAAGTCCTCCAACAAACATTAGTGTTGACTCGTTTATGTCCAGCACATTAGCTGTCCCAGGGGATTTAGCAGTTTTGGTTAATGGCTTCTGGGTAGAGCTCATTTCCTTTATACTCAATGAGCCAGTGTTCCCAAATCTAATAATCACAAACAATTACACAATAAACACTTCCCGAAGTTCAACTGAGTTCAACTCTATACTAAATATCCACTCAGGCCATAGCACTATTCTCGTTGCTGTGGAAACCCAATTCCTCCCTTCAGGGATCTTACAATCTAGTTGGGTTATGGGAAGAGAACTCAATAAGACACACAAAAAAGAAACAGATAAACAATAATAAATAACTGGCATGTGATTAAGTGCCAAAATATGCATCGTAGGCAGCATATACAAGTGATGAGAGGAAAAATATCATCAGGAAGAACTGATTCAGATCCAGCCTCACACACTAGCGTGTGACCTCAGCAAGTCACCTGTCTTTGTTTCCTCATCTGTAAAATGGGGATAAATAATAGCACCCACCACCAAGGGTTATACTGAGGATCAAATAGGATAATAATTGTAACATGCTTAGCATAGTGACTGGTACATAGTAGGCACTTTATAAATATTATTTATTATTAAATAAACAATATTGATAAATAAATAAAATAAGTAAATAATATTATATAAATATTGTTATTATTATTATTATTATGGGCCAGAGGCATCAGAAAAGACTCCAAAGAGGAAGGAGAACATGAGTTGGATTTTGAAAGCTAGGTAAATGTTTGATCTATGAGTTCTGAGGACAGAAAGTTGATCTCAGTAAACAAGGCAGATTACATTTTGCTTCCTCTATACTGGCTTAGCAATCTAGATACCTCAGATGATCCAAAATTCTAATGATAACTGAAATAATGTATTCTTTGATATATATTTAAAAAAAAACCCTTACCATTCCATATAGTAGAGAAAAACAATTCATCAACACATACCCTTTCCTACTAACAAAGTGGAAAGAAGAGCTTTGAAGCTCATTTTAGCATAATTACTTTAAAAGATCTCCATTACCTGGTTGCATATATCTGGTGCCATTTATCATTATCTATCGGGAAGTCTGAAAATTCCAATCTTGCAGAGCCAGAGCCTACATCCCAAAGGAAGGCCACCTTGCCATGCCGCATCTCAACAGCAAGAAAGTCAGACTAGGAGTGAGGAGATGGGGTAGAGAAGGCATTGAAAATAAATGAGTTTTACATATTGCTAGGTTTTGTTCAATCAATTTCATTTCAAAGCAAGTGTTCTTTAATTATTTCATATTTTAAAAACAATAATATACATGATTATTTTTATTAGTATTCACATATACACTTTACCAGCAGCTACAGTAACTCTTTACCTTCGAAATCCATTATCCTACTTCTCTCCTGCACACACACACAGAAACCCCCCCAATAAATTTTTGTTTCCTCAAGGTCACTTGTAGCCTGAAAGGGTTTTTCAGAGATTCTTTTCCCTACTTCTAAATCTAGTAAGCACCAGTTGAATCTGACTCTGTATTGTAGGGACAAAAAACAATAGTAAAACATATCATGAACATGGATGGACCATGGACACATTTTATAAGTTAATTCCTGAAGCTACATTTTACTGTGATCGAATTGGACACTAAGAAAAGATGACATATACTTTTCCAAGAATATAAGAAAAGCTTAGTCCCTTCAAAAAGATTGCAGAAGTTCCCTTAGTAAGGCAAAAGGTTAAAGTGGAAATTAATTGTACATTCAAAAGTGGTATGTTTATCATCATAGGACTGTAGATACTTTTCAGGTAATGCCATTACTCTGGTAAAAAGATGGTTCCATGGAAACCTAATGATACTACTCTGCCAATCTCACCAAACCCCTATTTCTGTCACCCACAAAAACAATGAGTTGACTCTAGAGAAAAATAAAATCACAAATCAATTCTTAATTTTGTATTCCATAGCCCTGATTGCTTACATTGGCACTGCTACCCAGGTAGAAGAGGAGGTTATCAGGTTCACTGGTTTTAACATTTAACATTAAGGTGTTATAGTTGGTAGAGGATATCTGAGGCTGGTAGGCACGGATACAGTCTCGATCTGCAGATACAGCCACTTTAATCTGAAAAAAATTAAAGGGCAAACATTCTTCAGTTATTTAATACCAGATGCTCTCAAATAGCCAAAAGTGAAAAGGAGAAATGTGATTTAGTAATTGATTTTTACTAGCAAATGGGCTTCGTCTCCTGACAATTAGACAATGCTGTGACTTTCACAAAGTATGTGAAGGTATCAGATTTTTAAAAAACGTGAGAAAGCTTAAAAATGGGAATTGTGTGCCTGGCTGTTAAAGCACTGTTTTATGTGGGGCACATTTTTAATGAGTGTTTTAGGCATTTATGATCAGGGAATCTATACATTTATCTTATTAGCTAAGTTGTAAAGGGTTTTAAATGCCAAGTTGAGAATTATTTTTTTTAATCACAAAGTAATTAAGTGGCCACTGAAACTTCTTAAGTAGGTAGGGAATGATGTAGCTAGATCTGTGCTTAAGGGATATCAATTTGACAACATTATGTAAGACAGATTGGAGAGGTGAAAGGTTGGTACAGTGAGAATAATAAGAAGTCTATTTCAATAATTCAATTTAGAGGTGATGAGAGATGGAATTAAGACAGTGGTCATATGAATGGAAGAAAAAAGTCTTCATAGAGAAAATAATCTTTCCCTCCTTTGAATTCTTATACCTTTTTTTAAATAACCAAATTCATTGGTGATTATTAAGGTTTTTTTTTAGGCATGTCTGACTCTTTGGAACCCCACCTGGGGTTTTCTTGGCAAAGATACTGAAATATTTGCTATTTCCTTTTCCAGCCTGTTTTATAGATGTGGAAACTGAGGCAAATAGGGTTAAGTGACTTGCTCAGGGTTACACATCTAAGTAAGTGTCTGAGGCTGGCTTTGAACTCAGGAAGATCAGTCTTCCTTACTCCATCCACCATGCCACCTAGCTGTCTACTTAGAATAGTATAAATAAGAGAAGAGACAGGAGTAAAGTTACAAAGTAGCATATGTGAAATAATAAAGCTGATAAATCATGCTGATTCTCAGACCCATACTAACAGGTTATTGAATGAGCTTAAAAAAACACAGGAACGAGTTTGCATTATAAGACTTTTGTGTGTTATTGAGACTTCTATAACCTAGAGCACAAAAGCAGGAATTCAAAGGCATGAAAGCTAGAAGTCTTAGCTTTAAATATCCTTCAAATGAAAAGGGTACAAGGAATTCTTTATTACTGAAAGCTGTTTCTGTATTTTTGTACTTACAGATGCTGCCTGCTTTCGGGCCTGACTGATCAACTCTTTAATTTCAGACAGGTTCCTGTTCAAGTTCTCCTCAAGCATTTTCAAAGGCTTCAAACGATCAAATAAAAGAGTGGCTTGTGTTTTCACTTCTTTTACTTTCCTTTCAACCAACACAGCTATGAAGCAAAAGAAAGGAATGGAGAGAAATTAATTGCTCATTACTGGAATGCATGGGACAAAATTCTGGGCAACTCTCTCAACAGCCTGTAATAGACATGTGAAAAATTCACACAGAACACAAAGAACTAAAGCAAGTTTATTTTTAAAAGTCTGCAGTCAAGGCATTCTTCTTTTCATTTGCAGACTTTTCTTGCATCATAGACTGAATCATGATTTTTATGCCTGGCCACAGCAAAATTCTGCATTTGAGCAAAGGTTTTCCTAAAGGAAAGCAAGACTTACTAGTCTGTGATGAGTCACTGAGAAGCTGATTGGTTTTTCTCAGTGTTTCATTAACCCTGGACAATGAAGATGACGTGTTGAGTAGCTTCTGACTGAAATCCACAATGTCACTCAAAGTGCTTGTGGCACTGTCATTGGCAGCTCTTGCCATCTCTTTGGTCCTTAGTCCTATCTCCTGGGTACCTGAAAAGCAAACATAAATGCACCCCATCATGATC
Organism: Gymnobelideus leadbeateri; assembly: GCA_011680675.1. NCBI lineage: Eukaryota > Metazoa > Chordata > Mammalia > Diprotodontia > Petauridae > Gymnobelideus > Gymnobelideus leadbeateri. The sequence goes on from WOXC01005527.1 coordinate 453,874, forward strand.
ACACAAACTGACTGAACCCTCTGCAAGAGGAGCAAACTTAATTTCATACATGATCACAACATGGTAATATTTCTCAGAAATTATGGGAGACAAGACTGGAAATATCTTAAGGTTTTCTTTTGCAGAAAGTTTAGAGTTTTACAACATACTGTATTGATCTCTTTGGTAACAAATGCAACACTTTTAGTAAAACATATCACAGAATATAAACGTTTTTTATTAAAGGTAAATTACTAAGTACCTTTAACCTTGAAAATAGGGCCAGCTATTTTTAATAATTGCAATCAGGAAGACCTCAGTTCAAATCTAGCCTGTGGCACTTACTAGCTGTGTGACCTTGAGCAAATCACTTAACCTCTGTCTGCCTTTATCCACTAGAAAAGGAAATGGCAGACATTTCAGTATAAATTTGCCAAGAAAACCCCACACAGGGTCATGAAGAGTTAGACATGACTGAACAACTGAACAACACATTTTAACAAGCTTTACTTTTCACTACTCCTTTTCTTTTCATTTCAGCCTTGGAATAAGAAAGACCTGAATTCAAGTCCTACTTCTCACACTTGATTTCTCATTGTCCCCTCCAACTCTCAAAGACTATTATGAGTTGTAGAAGGAAGATCACAACATCAGTGAAATCACAGGTCCTACTCATAATTATAATAAAGGCAGCATGTTATTGTGGGTAGAGAACAGTTTTGAGGTCTGAAAGAACTAGGTTCAAGTCCTAAATCTTATTCATACTGGCTCTGTAACCATGGGCTGGTCACTTCTCAGTACCCCCAAGTAATTCTCTAATAATCTAATTTGCAGGTGAGTTGCTCATCTGCATTAGTGGAGGTAGCTTCCACCGTGGAGTTTTCCATACTGAAGAATTCATGGGTCTGGACTTCCCCATACCCCAATCTAAACATGATTAAGTTCATATTTCCATAGATCATAAGATGTAAAGATCTAGAAAGGATCAGAAATGTCTATTAGTCATCACCAAAGTATTAATAAATCAGTGACATCTATATAGTACATTCTAATTTGTAAGCATCTCATTGGAACCCACAACAGTCCCTATGTGGAATGGAACTAAGGATATTTATTCAGTCATTTCAGTCATGTCTGACTCTCTGGGACCCTGTTTGGAGTCTTCTTGGCGAAGATATTGGAGTGGTTTGCCATTTCCTTCTCCTGCTCATTTTATTTTATTTTTTTTAAAGCAATTGGAGTTAATTAACTTGCTCAAGGTTACACGACTAGTCATTATTTGTGTGTGGGTGCTCATTTTCTGAGGCCAGTTTCGATCCCGGGTCATCCCAACTCCAAGGCCGGCGCTCTTACTCACTGCGCCACCTAGCCGCCCCTACTGCTCATTTTATAGATAAGGAAATGAAGGCAAACAGGGTTAAGTGATTTGCCCAGGGTCACACAGTTAGTATGTGTCTAAGACCAGATTTGAATTCATGAAGATGAGTTTTCCTGACTCCAAGTTGACCACTTCCCACTACTCCATCTAGCTGTCACTATGGTTATTACTATACCCATTTTACAGATGATGAAACCAAGGCTGATCGATAAGATGACTAAGTGACTTGTCCATGGTTACAAAGCTATTAAGTACAGGGACAAGAATTAAACCCACCTTTCTCCTTACTCTAACTTCAGTGTCCCTTCCACTATATAAATCTAAATCTATTACTTTAATCTAAATCAACCACTTCATTTTGCAGGAGAATAAACTGAAGTTTGAATAGGTTGAGTGGTTTAATCATAATCACACAACTAACAAGAAACAAGACTAAGATTAAAATCCAGGTCTGTCCTGATTTCAAGTCTAACATTAATTCCATCACTTGGATGTATAAATTATCACCATATTTTCTGCATTTCATTTTGAAAGGGATTTTTAGAGTTTCAGTTTGTAGACTGAATTATATTGTACTGCAAAGACAGTGTGTTCCCATACACCATTAAGAATATTGATAACAGGACAGAATAAGGAATTATTAATCATCACAGAGAAATCCAATTCAGAGATAGTCTAGACGATCTTGACAACGAACTAGCCTGTTAAAATGCCATTTTACAAATAGTCCTTTATTGCTTTATGACCATTCTGTCCTTTTCAGAAACCCCACTGGCATGACAAAGTTCTGTCAATTTAAAGACTTGAGTTTTACCAAGTTTCAAACAGTAGCGCATTCTCTCCTTAAGGTAGGAGGCATCCGGTTAGATTAAATCAGGAAGAAAAGTTTGCATCTTAGTTTGCATCTCAGTGGGGAAAGGGAAATTGCTAAATAAGAAAGATACAAATGAGTTCTGAATCTCAGTATAATCTATTTGCCTCACGTTTTTAATGTTTTTAAAATTTTTAATTAATGTTACATTTCCAGCCAACCAAGGCTAAATGTGACTAAAGAGTATAAAAAGTCTATTTCAGAATGTTTTATTGCCTCAGTAAAGGAGATAATAAAGCAGGAATTCTTGAAATTCACACATTTATGACAGATGTAACATTCTCATGTAAGCCTCTAGTGATTAAAAAAAGAGAAAAACAGATTTTCGTAGTGTATTTTTCTTTATCTTTCTGATAGTTTAACAAGTTTCTTATTGAGAAATTCTTTATTATGGAAATTCTTTATTTATAATATAATATGATTTATATATAGAAATTCTTATTCTTCAAAGACGCCTTTTGTAGCATAAAGTGTAAGGATATGTATAATACTTACCACATTTAAAAAAATCAATTCAACAAATCTTTATTAAACATCTACCTTGTGCACATTTGAAACAAGCTCCTTGAGGGTAGAATCTGTTCTTTGTGTCCTCTAGGCTCAGCACTTCTGGGTTCAGCAATTATATATTACTGATCACTAGCAGAAGGCATTATGTGAGGATTTAGAGAAACAAACAAAAAAAGAAACAAAACAAGACAGAGTGGCTGCCTTCAAGGAGCTTGCAATCTAACATCAAAGGGAATGTCAATGGCAAATTTTGTTAAAGAAAAACAGAGTACCCTCCACTCCAAGTCCTACTCTGATACTTCATTGAGGTACAGAAGTAGCCCTGAGCTCTCAAAGGCTATGCCATCAGATCAGGTCTAGTACATCCCATTATACTGAAAAAGATTTGTGGATGGATCTTTTAATTATCGACTTTGTGTCTTCTGTGTGAGGACCAGGTTGGCTAAATTCATGAGCCATGTCACCAGATAAGTTTGGCCTCCAGGTAACAATTTTTCTGGGCCACAGCAGCTCATTGATTATCTCCTAAAGCATGGATGGGTTATTAATAGAGAGAGCATAGATATGGATGCAGTCAGGAACCCTTGAAGTTTTGAAATAAGTAAAGAAACTTGAAAAATAAGCAATTTCAATGGTTACATAAAATCTATAACTTGGGTCTTTTGTATTTAAGAGAACAGATTTTAGCATCACAGAAAATGAATATCATCACTCCCAATTCAGAATCCTTTTACAGCAAGATACTAAATCAGTTTCCAGGCTCATTTACAACAAGGGTTCTTAATCAGGCTTCAGACAGGACTTCATTATGCTTGTCGGTAATGGCTTTGCAATGAGAAGGTTTTCATTAAATCAGGACAAATCCCTCTCACTTACCATCAGGCATCATCACTCCAAGCATCAGCAGTGAATCATTAAGTTGCTTAGTAAGTTTATGAGCACGCTCCTGAAATCTGTTTACCTTTTTTTTCAATTCACTCATTTTGGACATAACACCTATCAGGGCAACAAAAAGACATGGCTTTTATTTAAACTTTTTCCTAAACTTTCATCCAAAAACAAATGCAAGCAAAAGTTTTACTTAATTGTTCCAAGACCATTACAATAAGGCTTAAGAGTTTTCCCCACAAAGCTTACATGTCCTGCATTATGGAAATTAACTAGTAGATCTTCTTAGTCTAAGTCTCTCTGACTTTGATGGCAGAACCCTTCACTAACATTGCCTCTTAAAGTCTCCTCTGAAATTTAATCAGGGCTCAAAGGTATGCAAGATAGGTCATATGGGGGAGATGCAACTCAAATCTCTTTCAGATTCACTAATGTCCTCCCTGTCAAGAGAATGAGATGCTATGGATTTGGGAAGAAGAGGTGAGGGAGTTCCCTCTACTGTTGTCATAACTGCAGAAGCAGCTGAGGATGGTGCAAATAAGTATAAATATTTGGGGGCATATTTGGAGACCAAGAAGTAAGCACATTTTTGATATAATGATAAAGCCTAGCCTGGGTGAAGAAAATGTTCAAGCATGATAGGTATACCCTACCAGTAGTGATGATGAAGAGAGTGCAAGGTGGGAAGGCAAGAAGGTGTGCTGGCTATCACTTTGGTTCACCTTTCCCTGTCACTGTGGAGTGTGTGCATACACGTGTGTCTGTATGTACAGAAATGTAGACACATTGGATGTGTATGCATACATATATGTATGTGTCTTATATCAGGCATTTGTTTTAAGAATTTGTGACTTGGCTTCTCACAGACTCATAGATTTAGAGCTAGAAGGAACTTTAGAAATCCAATGACCAAATTTTACAGATGGGGAAACTAAGGAAAAGACAAGTTAAGTGTCTTGTCCAGTTACATAGCTAGTATGCAAACCTTCCTGACTTGGGTTCCACATTGTAGATATCAGTATGGGAAGAAGAGATGATAGTAGATAGCTATGAATTCAGGTTCAGTCTAGTACAATATCTTAAATGTGTCAGCTGAGCTTATTTCTGGTTCCTGTCCCTGTAGAAGTATCCCTTGGGGCCTGGGGGAAGGTATTACAAGGTAAAAATATGTGATCCTCAACCAAATCTTATTTAAATTTCTTCTCTAATTTCTAAAAGCTTCATTTGGGATTCTTCCCTCTGACTCAAATAATCTGCTGTCCACTCCTGCTTTTGCTCCATTTTAGGAATTTTTTTTATCCTTCAGGCTAAAGAAAACAGGTAAAAATTGTTAACCTTGCTTCCCCTCTATCAGAAATCCTTTTTACTCCCTTGCAAAGTTTCTTAAATTCTTTCTACTTTTTCCTCCCCATTTATAACAGACTATCACATTTGGATTTTAAGGGGCTGCTATAACACTAAATCACTGCTGAAATGCATTATCTTCAGATGATAGCTCTGAATTAAACATAAACAGCCATGACATTCCGTATTTCACAGGCTATGAAATACTCTTCGTTTTTGTATAAACTGAGAGTATAACTCCCCTCCATTTTCTCCTGGGGCTTCTATTCAATGCTTGCTTTATTTTTTTTATGTGATGACACAAACAATTCTACATGTTTTGTCACTTTGAAAGAAAATAATTGTTATTTTCCTTGTGCGGCTCATCCACTCATGGGAGAAGACAGAAGCCATGAGGTTCTATTATGGAAAAGAGACTAGTTTAGGAGGCAGATTTGATTGTGACTCATTGCCAGTTTCTGGGGGAAAAATGTTTTGATGGGTTTGACATTTAAATAAGACAGTTAAGGTGATAAGTACATTCTGGGTCATGAGAATTGGTAAGCTTCTACTGAGATATGACTTGTTTTCAAATTATCTTCAAACATAAAGTAATTTTCACTTGTTAGATTTCTCAAAGGAATGACAAATGAAGCATATTAGCTTCCTGAAATTCATATAATATGAGTCTGCTATCTAGGGGAACTGCTGCCCTGAGTAAAACTTCAGATATTAAAAACAATGAGAAATGAACGCAATTCAAATAGTGTACTGAGCACCTGCTATGGGTATAGGTTAGCACTGTGTCAGACTCTATGGGAAATGCAAAAGAAATACCTGGAAAAGAAATACTGAAACCCACATTTGGAACCATTCTGGAGGGCTATTATTTTTCATCACAAACAAGGGATTTTGGATGATTGAAAACAACCAAACACAGTCATTGAATGTGATCAAATTTATCTAATGTGTGTGTAGAAATATTCTTTGGACGTAGAATTAACCATAACAGATATTAATTGCCTCAGTTTATTTTTATAGAGTAGAAAGGAAAACAGCAAATGGAACCAATTCATTATAGTCAAAAGAGCAAGGAAACAAAGCCCCTACATTCAATCACAGTAGTGTTGGGGAGTCAATACTTATACTCATGAAACAATGAAAGAACAATGGAGGACAATATACAGTAAACTGCTAAACACGAATATGATTAAATGTCTAAAAGAATGACAGGTAATAAAGGCTTTTGGAGCTCAGGATGGGAAGAATTCAATGTTTGCTGTAATTATCAAGATGGATTATAGTGACTGGAAAGAAATTGTGGGTTCATAGTTTAATGGATCCATGTACTGTGACTTAATAAGCAGTTTGCTTGATTTTGAACTGGAAAAATATGATGGAAAATGTTAACATTTTTCAATTAAATTTTGGAAATGGAAAAAAGGGCCCCTTTAATCATCAAAAAGGTATGGCCCCTTCTCTCTTCAGAATGAAGGAGAAAGAGCAACAGGACAGTTTTAATAATCCATCCATAGGTTTGCTCATTTTTACAATGATCTGAACAGGGTCCATCTTAAGTGACTGACCTTTAGTTTTTCCATCCAGATCGTTGGCCTCCCTTAGAAATTTGGCACCTCTCTGGAGAGCTTCTTTCCCATTAGAAACAAGGGGTTCCACTGACTGAAAATGAGAATTAAATCAAACATGGTTCCTTGTTGGAGAAAATAATCATATTATTAAAACGAGTAAATATATTACTAAAACTGTTTGAAAAGTACTTTCTCTGCAGCAGCCCCATGAGAAACAAAATACATATTACTATCCTCATATTACAATCAAGGAAACTGAGGCTCAAAAGAGGTGAGATGAATGGCACACCCAAGTTCACGTATTTTGTGAGAATAAGTACAGGCTTTTTGAGGGGGAGAGGGGAAGGTAGGGCAATTGGGGCTAAGTGACTTGCCCAAGGTCACATGGCTAGTTTTTGTGTTAAGTGTCTGAGGCCAGATTTGAACTCAGGTTCTCCTGACTCCAGGGCGGTTGCTCTATTCACTGTGCCACCCAGCCATCCCCTAAGTACAGGCTTTTACTCTGACACAAATCTAGGTCTTGATTAGTGCAAATAATGAATCCCCTGAAGAGGTCACATTATTTGAATTTGTATGGCATATTTCCATTGGGTGGATCTGATGACTATGTTTTATAGAAATATAATTCTAAATCAAATTTGAATAGATATGATCATTTAGGGGGATTCATTATTGTTGTTCAGTCCTGTCCCCCTCTTTGTGACCCCATTTGGAGTTTTCTTGGCCAAGATACTGGAGTGGTTTGCCATTTCCTTCTCCAGCTCACTTTCTTTTTTTCTTTTCTTTTTATTTTTTTTTAGTTTACATCATTCATTTCCACAAGATTTTGAGTTACAAATTGTCTCTCCATTTTTTCCTCTACCCACCACTCCAAAACTTCAATGCCACTGAATATCCCTTCCCTCCAGCCCATTTTACAGATGAGGAAACTGAGGCAATTGAGTGACTGGTCCAGGGCTACTTAGCAGTAAGTGTCCGAGGCTGGCTTTAAACTCAGGTTCTCTTGACTCCAGGGCTGGTGCTCTATCCTACTCACACTACCTTCTCACACTAATCAGGACCTAGCTGTATGCCACATTGCCAGTCTAGTTGGCCCCAGAAGTAAGAATATAAGGGGAGGAGGTGTTTTAAAAATTCATGAAGAGAAAGCAATCATCAGTAACAAAACTGGGCCATGCATAAAGGCATTTGAATATTATCTGGAATAATAGTCATATTATAGGAAAGAAAACAGTGGCTAGTATAAAAAGGTTTTTTTTTTCTCTTTGTAGGCAGCTAGGTGGGATAGTGAATAGTCGTGAGCTTATCATCTTTGTGACTCTGTGTAAGTCACTTAACTGCCCTCAGCCTCAGTTTGCACATTTGTAAAATGGGGTTACTAATGCTGCCCAATAAAATGGTTTGCAAAATTTAAAGTGCTATATGAATGCTAGCTACAACATTATTTCCCTAATCATTTTTATCATTTTTAATAAACATAGTACTAACGCTAGTTTAAAACGTTTCATGACGATAGAATTCCATACAATCTATAAGAGATATAATGTTTCCAAGCACAAACTTGAGGGTCTCAGTTCAGCCATTATATATTTTGTGGAATGTTCCTGAAGAGAAAGTCCTAAATAGCAAAAACTACTTGGAACCTCAAAGTGCAATGATTCTTCTTACCAAGTTCGTAATTTCTGCTTTCTGGAGAGCTTCCACTGCCAATTTCTCTGCACCTTCTATCAAACTTTGGATGCTGGAATGGGCATGGACAGCATTTGTTGCATTGAGAGAAACATCTCTTACATCTGTAAGACCCCTGCAGAGGCAACAAAATTAGAAATCTCCTGCTACATATCACACAAATAAAATAAGCTCACAAAATTTGCTCACAGAAATTATAAATAAGCGTGTCTTAATTGCCAACTGGAATGGGCTTTTCCCAATTCCCATCCTTCTTAAGCCCTCTGCAGCCTTTGGCACTAACAATCGCCCTCTTTTCCTAGATATTCACTCGTCTCTAGATTTTCAAGACACTGCTCTTTCCTGATTCTCTTACCTGTCTGACCATTCCTCAGTCTCTTTTGGTGGATCTTGTTCATTCAGGACACTCCATTAATCATGGGTGTCCCCCACAGCTCTATCCTGGGTCCTCTTCTCTTCTCCTTCTATGCTATTTTATTTGGTATTGAATTAGTTTCCATAGATTCAATTAGCACCTCTATGCTGATGATCCTTAGATCTCTATCTATCCCTAATGTTTCTCCAGACTTCCGATCTCACATCTCCAATCTCTTGTTGGACATCATAAATTGGATGTCTTGTAGACATTTTAAACTCAACATCTCCAAAACTAACTTAATTATCTCCTCCCCTCCAAATTCTTTCTTATCCCTAACTTCCCTATTATTGTTGAGGGTACTGCCATTATCCCAAACATCCAGGCTCACAAACTAAATATCATCTTTAATTCCTTTCTTTCCCGTATCTGATTCATTGTTATGTCTTGTCAATTCTACCCACACATTCTCTACTCTGACATTACCACCACCCTGGTGCATCCCATCACCTCATTTGTGGTTTGGTCTTTTCAGTTGTATTCAACTTTTGGTTTTCCCTTTTGCAGTTTTCTTGGCAAGGTACTGGAGTGGTTTGTTATTTCCAGCTCACTTTGCAGATGAGGAAAATGAGGCTAACAGGGTTCCAAGGTCACACAGTTAGTAAGCGTCTGTATTTGAATTTTAATTTGAACTCAGGAAGATGAGTCTTCCTGAATCCAGAACTAGCACTCAATCCACTGTGCCACCTAGGTACCTGCCATCACCTCATACCTGGACTATTTCAATAGTCTTCTGATTGGTTTCTCTGCCTCAAGTCCCTTTCTTCTCTATATGTCCTCCTCTCGGTGGCCAAAATCATTTTCCTAAATTACAGGTCTGTCCACATCACTCCACTATTCACCAGTGAGCCAGTGGTTCTCTATCCTTCAGGAATAAATATAAGATCCTCTTTTTGCCTTTTAAGGTCAGTCCTTCAGCACCTGGCCCCTTCCTTCCTTTCCATTCTTCTTACACTTTACTCCCTCCTCAACATACTCTGATCCTATGATACTAAGCTCCACCTCCTGACCCCATGTATTTATAATTACAATCTCTTGTGCCTGGAATTTGCTCTTTCCTCATGTTTTTATTTCTTGGCTTCCTTCAAGTCTCAGCTAAAATCTTACCTTCTACAAGAAATTGTTTCTGATACCCTTCAATACTAGTGATTTCTCTCTGTAATTACCTCCAATTCAATCCCTTATATATCTTGTTTGTACAGTCATTTACATGTTCTCTCTTCCCATTAGACTGTGAGTTTGAAGGCAGAGACTCTTTCTGTTCTTCTTTGTGTCTATCCTTACTGCTTAGCATAGTGTTTGATAGGATCTTAAAATAGCCTGTTGACTTGATTTTAAAGCTCCTAATACCACTTTTCAGGGCAGCTAGTTGATGTAGTGGGCAGGTCTGGAGTCAGGCAGACCTGAGTTCAAATTTGGCTTTGGACATCTACTAGGTGTGTGACCCTGGACAAGTCACTTAACCCTGTTTGCCTCAGTTTCCTCATCTGTAAAATGAGCTGAAAAAGGAAACGGTAAACCACGACAGTATCTTTGCCAAAAAAACCCTCAAATGGGGTCATAAAGAGTATGAAAGAACCCGACATAAATTTACAAAGTAAGTTTGCCAAGTGTTACCATCTCTTCTAAACAAAGAGCGATCTGAGGGGGAAGGGCAGGAGCCTTAATTCTTATGATCCCAGTTGCTTAGTCATGAGTTTTGTTTAGCTTTACCCAGCGAGTGGGGGCCTTCTACTCTGCCACAACTCTTCCTTCTCCTGCCCAACCCCTTCAGTTCTATGAGCCCCGCTTTTTCATTATCTTTTTCTAGGCCTTTAGCCTACAGATGGGTAAGGAGTGGTGGGTGAGGAGGAGAAATGTGCCCTGCACAAGGATATTAATTTCACTGTTCATTCTATGTTCTCTATCTGGTTCAATCATTTTCAAATAACTGCGAGGCACATATAAAGTTGCTTCTCATTCAACTGGCATGTCCTAATTTGATAGGATTCACTTGAGGTGTTTTCTGGCTTATCAGTTGATATTTCAATCAATTGGAATTCATTTTCAGTAGGCAACAATTCATTTATGAACTTTCCAATGGGTGGATGGTACAATTTCATCCCACTCTCTATCTAGAAAATGAAATCTGACAATCAACACATCCCCTAGGCCTGCAGAGTAAATCACTCCATTTTCTTTCCAAGGTTATTGAGGCAAGTCATCTCCCAAAGAACATCAGCATTTATTACTAGCAACTATTTGGCTGGTAAAATTCAATGATTTATAGGTACAAGATGGTAATCATTCGTATTTTGAGTTCAATTTCCTTTACTATTCATACATTAAGTAATCACAGCTATACCGTGGCTGTAAATGCAGTAAGATTACCTTTACATTTTCCTCTTTTTTAGGGATGGCTGAAAAGATTGAGGAAATAATGTAGCACCAAATTCAAATTTTCTCCATTGATTCTGTGTTTTGTATCACACAAATAAATGGCTGTGCACTATCCACAATCATGTTGTTCTTTAACCATTTTATGTGTGTAAGTCTTGTGTTATGAATACTAAGTTTATCCTATCTAAAACTGTCAAGCAAATAAAGTTTATTTTGGGGACCTAAACATTCTTTTGTATGCCCTTCCCTGGCTTAATGGTGCCTCTCTTTTCCTTATGATAACCTCTTAATCTCCTAGCTAATATCAAGATAAACTCTCAGGAAATAGTCCAGAAAAAAAGGAAATTATACTTGGCATAAACAATTGGTAAGATTTATGTTTCAGGGCTATTTTCATTTTTCTAGGGAACCAACACAAATAAAAATTCATAAAATTATGAAGATAGTGGAACATTAAGCAACAGTGAATGGGGTAAGTATTTTGGAGTGGCCCAAAGACATATCATGTGGGTCTACAACATGACTATAAGCTCTTTTAGGACAAGGACAATATATTTTATTGATTTTATGTTCTCCCAAAGAACTTCAAAAAAGTACTGGGAACACAAGAGCTATTCCATAAATACTAGTGGCAATTAAGTGGTACAGTGGTCAGTGATTTGGAATCAAAAAGACCAAAGTATAAATCCAATGTCAGATACTTAATAACTATATGAACCTGGCCAAGTCACTTTACCTCATTCAATCTCAGTTTCTTCCACTATAAAATGGAGATAATAAGACCATCTACCATATAAGATTTTTGGGAGGATAAAATGAGATAATATCTGTAAAATGCTTCACAAACCTTAAAGCATTAAATAAATGCCACTATTATTGCTTATGGTATGATACAGGAGGGTAATAGCTTCAAGATCTTATTAACTACTTGAAAAAATTTGCTATAACTAAGTTGTAAAGATGTTAAGGATCCATAAGAACTAGCAGGAAATACCACATTCCTCATCTAAGGTGGGGGAAGGGGGTTGACCTAGACAATTATCCTCCTCCACTTAAAGCAAATAATACCTTGTCCAGGTGAGAGCCCATTCTAGTTGTTCTTTAGATAAGAAGAAGGCCTACACTGATGTCAAATTAGTCAGCCTAGACTATATGTAATGATAATTAAAAAAAATAATCATAGCTAGTATTTATAATAGCAATAAATTTATAGTAATAAAAATAATAATAGCTAAATGTATACAAAGTCTATGAGGCGCCAAGCATTGTGCCAAATGGTTTACAAACAGAATTTTATTTGATCCTTACAATTTTGGGAGGTAGATGCCATTATTATTCCCATTTTATAGCTGAGGAAACTGAGTGTGTCACACAGGCCCAGAGTCACACAGCTAGTGAGTATGTGTGCTTAGATTTGAACTCAGGTCTTCAAGACTCCAGGCCAAGCATTCTATTTACCCACTAGCTACATGCAAGAAGACCTTGATCGATGTAAATGTTCTTGAAAGTTATTTGATGAGATAAGAGTGCTGTTGCACAGAAAGCCTGATTGCATTGAGTTACATCTTATGGAGATTGCCCAAACAAGCCAGCAAGTTGGAATTGGAGGCACAAGCATGGGCTGGATGGAGGGCATCTCAGTCTCCTCTTCCCAATTTGCTGGGAGGAAGACATTGTGAACTAGAGAGGGTCAAGGGTCTGAGGATACTGGAAACCTAGTAGAGTCCTGAGAGAGCACTGGCTAGAGATAGTATCTCTATGGGGAAAGGACAGATTAGGCACGATGAGAAAAGGCAGATTTAAAGTTCCAGAAGGAGTCCAGCAGAGAATTTATACCATTTAAGACAAATATCTCAAAGACTCTAGCAAAAAAGACTTCCTGAAGCTATAATTTGCCCTTCTTTGCCAAATGTTCTTTCTAAGCTGGAACCCATTTCTCCCTGAACTCTGTATGTACTGATTGGAAAATGTGTCATAGACTTTTGAAAGTTCTTTTTGGTGCTCTTACTTTATTATCTTAAAAAACACACCTTTCTGGGACAGCTAGGTGGAGCAGTGGATAGAGGCCTGGGCCTGGAAGCAGTACAAATCTGGTCTCACTAGCTGTGTGACCCTGGGCAAGTCACTTAACCCCTTTTGCCTCAAAAAAAAAAAAAGAGGGGCGGCTAGGTGAGTAGAGCGCAGTGAGTAGAGCGCTGGCCCTGGAGTCAGAAGGACCTGAGTTCGGATCCGGCCTCAGACACTTAATGCACACACAAACAAAACCCTAGCCGTGTGACCCTGGGCAAGTTACTTAACCCCAATTGCCCTCCAAAAAATAAAAAAATAAAAAACAAAACAAAACAAAACAAAAAAATACCTTTTTAAAAGCTAATTAAGTCTGGCTGACTAATTTATATCAATCAATAATCATTAAGGGGTGGGTGGTTAAAGCATACCAGTGGGAATTTTCCTGGGCATAAGAAAGGTACTTTCCAGCCCCTTAGGGTCCACCAAAAACTTTAGCTCTGGTGCTCTGGAGACCCTACCTGTCTATGCAGGTAAGGTTTGGGAGCATGAGCCCAGACCACGTGCCACACTTAAATATGAAAGGGTTTCCCCAAATTTTACACAAATGAAAAAAAAAAGATAAACCTGGCATTTAAGAATTAACCAATAGTTTAAAAGCATTCCCAGTCCTTATATTTGTATCAACTTACCTGTCTAGCACATCTGCCAGTCTCATCAGCTCAGCTGCATGATCCTCTGCCCTATAGACAAGGTCAAGGGCTCCTCTCTTAGACATCTGCATAACTAATTCATCAACATGATGTCTGATTTTGGCACTCCACAAGAGCAGCTCATCACGGTGAAGCTCTAACTTCTATACAGATAAATGGATATCTTTAATGTGCACATATGTATGCATGAATATCGATGCAAGCACATTCTCATGTGCACTTACCTCTGTAGCATTTTTGGCATCCTTTGCAAGGGCAGCAACAGCTGCTATGAGTCCTTTTCCTTTTTCAATTAATGTAGATGACAAATTTTGGTTTTCCAAAACATGCAGTTTTTTATCCTTTAAAAGAAACCATCTGTTAATAGAAATGTCATAGGCCACCTTTCCCCCCTAGATTTGTCTACTTAATGCTACTATTTTGCATTTATCCTTAATTATATTTAAAATTTTAATATATGGGTGTCTGCATGTATTCATTTAAATCTGAGGGGTTTGGGTAGGTTAGGTCTTTTTATTTCTAAGCTCTGTAACAAATTTTATTAATGGCATCTAACTCTTTTATAGGACATAGACAAAACTCACACTCTATACTGGTGTACTAACCAAAAGAGGTATAGTAAATAACAAATGTTTCTCTTTTGACCAGCAATCCTGAGGGTCTTCCCCTCCTAGTTTGATTTTTTTTATTAAAGTGGCTACCCCCTGACTCACTTCTTAAAGAGGCCTGTTCACTGAATGAGCATTACCTCACTCAAAGTGAGAGCCTGAAAAGTCCTTAGCTTAAAAGTGCCAAGGTCTTCCACTGCATCCTGAGTCATCTCTGCTCATCCTGATGAATATCTGGCCACTGGACCCAGATGGCTCTGGAGGAGAAAGTGAGGCTGGTGACCTTGCAGAGCCTTCCCTCACTCAAATCAAAGTCAGCTGCAAGTCATGTCATCATCTCCCTGACATCATGATCCTCTTCCAGAAGGAAGGACAGACACAACAACCAAAAACAATAGAAACTCTAATTTTATAATTGAGCATAGTGAGAATACAAAGAGGTTTATTTTCAGATTCACTATGAAATTCTCAATGTAATTTTATAGTAAGCTTTCTCAGTTTTTAAAACAACTCAATCATACTTACATTTAATTCTTCTAAATTAGTAGTGATAATAAGCAACAGACGGTTGGTCTCTTTGGTTTTGGCGTCTGCTTCATTAACTAAAGCTTGTGCTTCCTGCAGCTTGTTGCCATACTCCAAAAAGTGGTTATTTGCTTTCTCTTTTAGTTCCTTAAGATCTCGCTGTGGTTTCTGAAAAGTCTTCTGAATTCGTGACAATAAATTCTTGGCAGCTCTGATAAATGTCAATGATACAAATGATCAGTAAATGGCTGCCTTGAGAAGAAGGTGGTAGGGGTCTCTCCATATAAACGTATGGAGTCTCGAAATTATCCACAAAAATGGTATTGAGGTTTTCTTGATGTCAGGATATAAAAGGGGTTGTTCTCTAAGAATGGGGAAGGTGATGACTTTGCTAATAACAATGACAGCTGATATTTATGTAAGTTCTTTCAGGTTTTTAAAGAGCTTTTCAGACATCTTATTTACTGAGAGAGAGGGAATGATAACCTAGAATGTCATTCTTTTTTGCATTTTAGTCTTGATAAGCAAGGTTGCCTTAAATTCAGTAAACACTGATGACATTTGGGACTTCCATTCATTAACAATTTTTTAAAATAGCATCAAAAGAAATTGTCCCAATAAGTGTTTTTTAGGATACACACACACACACACACACACACACACACATCAAAAAAAAACAAAAAACAAAAAACCTACTCTAATTGTACTAAAAACATACTAATTTAGGGTGGCTAGGGGTGCAGTGAATAGAGCACTGCCCCTGAAGTCAGGAAGAAAAAGAAAATTCAACTGTTTATTTAAGTCAGTTTGAACTTTCAGATGCCAAACATGATAAACTCTCTACATGGTAATTTCTCACAGTGGTAGAATATAACTTATTAGTAATTAATTTATATAAAGCTTTAACATACTCAAAGTACTTTACCAATATTGTCTCATTTAATCCTTATAACAACCCTGTAAGGCAAGTATTATTATCCTCATTTTATAGATGAGAAAACTGAATCTGAGATGTTAGGTGACTTGTTCAGGGACACAAGTGTACAATGCAGAATTTCAATTCAGGTCTTTCTGACTCCAAATCCAGCACTATATTCACTGTGCCTCTTAGCTAACTATTTCAATCTGTCAGGAGAGTCTTTAAAATTTTTTTAAAGTTCTATTACAAAGTTCCAAATCCTGAGATTTTATAGATGTCAGCTTACCTGAATCACAAGAATGAAAATCTATTTTAACTTGGAAGGTTTGAAAACAATTATTCCACTTATTGCACGTTTTGATGACTTTCTACTCTGACTATCCATTCCTTTTTTTTTTTTTTTTGGCTTTTTGGAGGGGGGGAAATCAGGTCAATTGGGGTTAAGTGACTTGCCCAAGGTCACGTGGCTAGTAAGTGTCAAATGTCTCAGGCCAGATCTGAATTCAGGTCCTCCTGATTCCAGAGCCAGTTCTCTATTAACTGCATCACCTAGCTGCCCCTATCCATTACTTTTTTGTTCAAATACTTGGAGATAACTGTCATTGTCCTCTCTATCAAACTAAAGTCAAGTCTTCTCTAAGTTAAATTCTTTCAAGTAATCTTCATCTGGTAGGATTCCTAGGTCCTACACCATACTGGTTGTACTCCTTTAGATACTGTATAGCATATCAATGTCCTTCCTAAAATGCCCTTTTTGCACAGCTCAGTGGGTCTGGCTACAAGGAGAAGTAAGTGTAGGGAGGAAGCAGCAGGATCATGAATAAGCAGCTGAAATTTCAAGGGAACAGAGGAGGAAAGTGCAATGTTGCTTCTTCCTCTGATGTGCCACTGTGTCCACTCACCTTGTTCTGCAATAAACTAGCTATAAAGAGAGAATCAGCAGGTGTCCAGTCAGTGACAGTCAGTTGAGGCCAGTAAAAGCACTGACCTTCAGGAGTTCCACGCCCCATTCTGAGAGACTTGGATCCAGAGTTCACAAATCTTCATTTGGGAACCAGTCTTACTGGATGTTTGAGATCAGCTACATTTGAGAACTGACCTGTATTGTCTGCATTCCTTTGCCCATTACACGAAGATTACCCTAAAGAATTAAACTGTCTCCCCTGGTATCCCTGAGTTCAGAAGAGTTTATATGCTCTCTATGGACTGCCAGAGTCTAGGAGGAGTTGCATGGCTGCAATATTTTATTATGCATTGTTACTACAAATGGGTTGTGTGCTTTTATTGATTCTTTGCCTAAAACAAAGTTATCATCTGTGGTAAAATGTGTTCATTGGCTTTGTGGGCACCCATTACTATTATGCTGAGGTCGCATGACTGTGGCTCTATGAAATTTAAGAAATTTATGGAGAAAGTAGGGTTTTCCAAAAGTGGGGTCCCAGAGTGATTTTGATTTTAAAAATGTAATAGTCATTATGACCCCTAGAGAGGGAAGTAGAATTTATCTTACTTCAAGCTACTAACTCTTCCTGAAGCTTCCCTGATCTCTCTCCCAGTTATTGATATTCTCTACTTCCTCAAAATTATCTTAAGATTATTTCTCTGTGGCAGTAGAGAAAGAGATGAACTGGGAATCAGACACCTGGGTAAAATTGTGTCTCTGTTACTTGTTACCCTTGCCTTTCTGGGTCCTAGTCTTCTCATTTCTAAAAGGGAGAGGTTTGGATGACCTCTATGTCCATTTGCTCAAAAGTTATGATCTATGTTATGTTCCTCAAGGAAAACATGAGCTACTTGAAAGTATGGACTATTTCATTTTTGTCTTTGTTTTCCCTCCTCCTTAATTCAATTCAATTCAACAAGCATTTTTAAGTGCCTAGACATTGTGCTTGGTTCTGAAGATAAAGACCGAATAAAAAGATAAAGACCAAATAAAAACAACTCTTCCCCATACAGTACATTCTACATCACAAAATTCAGCACTCAGAGAAACCTCACAAGTCACCAGATAAGTGATCATTAAGCCTCTGATTTAAGATTCAATCATTAGGAACTCAATACCCTACAAAGCATTACAGGATAATTTTAATTCTCTGGAAGTGGTTGGGCTTTTTGTTGTTGTTGTGACTATTATTTTTTTAATGAGTAATACAAAACTATCTCCCTTTAAGTACCTAATTCTGTCCTTCAGAACCAAGCATAACAAGTCTAATGTTTCTTCCCTAGGACAACATTTTAAATATTTAAAAATAACAATTGTATCCTTCCTAAGTCTTTTCTTCGGGAAAACTGTTAGAGTTTCCTGAAATTGAGCTTTGGAAGGCATGTTTTTAGTCCTCCAGTTAACTTGGGTGACCCCTTCTGATGGCACTCCAACTTGTCAATTTCTAAATCACAGGGTCTAGAAACAAACCAATTGCAGCTCTTTCTTCCACATTGCAACTTTCCCCATCAAGATTTCAATATATTGACGGTCAACAAAAGAAATTATTGTAAATGGGAATTTTTTTAGGAATTTAGTGGAAGCTACCCACAACATGTGAAGGCCAGTAGACAACACAGAAAAGGTATAGAATCTAGAAATGTATAAAATATGCCTGTGACTAAATACTTAACCCATATTTTGAAATAAGGTACTGTCAACACACCATGAAAGAAAAAAAATCAGATTTCCATTCTCGTATGAAAGGAGGGCCAAAAAAATTTTACATGGATTGTCCAGATTGTGGGGGTGCTTTGCCCTTAATCCCCTTGATGTGAAAGGGATAAATGAAGTACAGATATGAACCAGTGAAGGCAGCATACTATCAGACTATGGTTTTCCTAACTCTGAATATTATATTTCCTTTAATGCCATATTAGTGGGGTTTTTTTGCCCCAAACAAACAAATTTTATAGTCCACTAAAAGCTCCATGTGATTTCCACTTAAAAAAACCATATAATTCTTTGTCAATGTGGCTCAAATATACAGAATGAGTTATGTATTATCAATATACATATTAGCTTGTACTAAACTTTTAGCTTTAATTGGCATTTCCCATAATTTGCATGTCTCTCTAACTCAAATCCCCTCTGACCTTTATTTCATTCCTAAATGAGGACCTGTTACAATTTATTCATTTCTTGTGAGAATTCTTTACCTCTTTATCCTCATTTGCAATTTCCTTTCCTCATACCCAGAGTAAGAGAGTTGAGGTTGAAATATGATTGCTTGGATTCTAAATGACACTTTGAGACTTACTTGAGCTCAGTAGTAGCATTTTGGTGCAACTGCATGAGATTCCTTTTCTGTAAGACTTCCAGCATGGATGCAATGTCCTCTTGCATATTTCGCAGAGTAGCATTGGGAAGTTGTTGATTGATACTCCATGTCTCATTTAGGGCTGCTGCTTCTTCAACAATGCCTATAAAAGTAAACGAGTCGCACTGTTAATAAGTCACTGACAACAGTATGGGAAAATCATTAGAACTACCTGTATTTTTTATCTTATTGTTTCTAGTAATCATATTCCTCATTCAAATATGTTTAGCTTACTTTTGCCCCCTAATGCCTCATTTTGGCATAACACAACTTGTGTCTTTATCCTGTGCTTATTTATATGAAAAATTAAAATATTCCCAGAAGGGCAAAAAAACATGACAGCTTAGATTTCTAAAACAAGAAGGTATTCAAAAAGTTTTACTATTTTGCCTAAATCATGGTGTTAAGTTTAAATAAAACAAAAAGTGGTTTTCTCAAGGGGTGGCTAGGTGGCGCAGTGAGTAAGAGCACCAGCCTCGGAGTCAGAATGACCTGGGATCGAAACTGGCCTCAGAAGATGAGCACCCACACATAAATAATGACTAGCCGTGTAACCTTGAGCAAGTTACTTAACCCCAATTGCTTTAAAAAAAGTGGTTTTCTTAGTTGGATGTTGTAAAAAATATGAATGAGTACAGTGAAATTTTTGGTTCTCACATCTACTCCTGAGATACAATAAAATACATTTTTAAACCAGGTGTGCTCTCCAAAATTAAACATTATGCATACTACCTTTTATATTAGTCCTCAGTTTCTCAATAAATGTGGCTAAATCTTGACTCTTCTTCAATATTCTTTCTGTGATGACATTCAAACGTTGGCTACTCTCTAATACCTGAGTGAGCTGATAAAAAATAAAATAAAATCATGGTAAAAATAATGTACAAAATTTAATTAAAAAAGAAAACAACATCTTATGTCTCTCATTTTACCAAACCCCACTATTTCTATTCTAGGCACCGTCATCCTTTTCCCAGGTTTGTAACCTTGACATCATCCTCAACTCCCTCGATTCTCCCTCACCCCACATATCTGTTCAGTTGCCAGAGCTTGTTATTTCTACCTCCATAATGTCTCTTGCATTGGACCAATTATTTTTTGTCCTCTTACATAGTTACTACATTAGTTTGGGCCATCATCATCTCTCAAACAGATCATAGTACCAGTTTCCTAAAAGATATCCCTGACTCAGTCCATCCCGTACAATGCTGCCAAAATAATCTTCCTCAAACACAGATACACTTACGTCATTCCCCTACTCAGTTATGTTCAGTGGTTGCCTGTTACCTCTCAGATCAAATATAAACTCCTTTGTTTAACCTTTAATACCCTTCACAGTTTCTCCCCCTCCTATACTCTGTAATACAACAAAATTGGCCTTCTGTCTTTTCTTTATATATCCCCTTCTGTGCTTTTCCACTTCCTGTATGAAATCTTTCCTGATACACCTAGCTTTTGGTATACTTCCTTTCAAATAACTTAATTTTAACTATTTAACTAATTTTAGCTATGTGATATAAATTCATTTTTATTTATTCTGTTTATACACTTCTATATGTACCTGCTGACTTTAGAGATTAAGAGATTAAGCTCCTTGTGAATAGGAATCATTTGATTCCTTGTATTTGTATTTCCAGTGCCTAGCATAGCACCTGCCACAGAATAAGCATTAAATAAATGCTTACTGATTGAAGCACTGGGTAAAAATATTAGAATCCCTTTCATACAATACCTAATTTGATCCTCACCATAACCCTATGAAGTCGACAGACAATGCAAAAATTACAGAGAATGGAAACTGAAGTTTACAGTAAGTAAAAAACCTTCCCCAGGCAAACAAGAACTACAGTTTGATAGTTGGAATGAACTTCTGAGAACCCATTTTACAAATACGTTTACTGATATTGGGGAAGTCAGATAGCTGTAGGACCTGAAGTAGACTGCTGAACATCTCAGGTCATGAATTTTGTTATGTCTAAAATGAATGCATTGGACCATAATAGCTGGCATTTATATAGTGCTTCAAGATCTGCAAAGTACTTTGCAAAACAGATGAACTCATTTCATCCCCACAACTTTGGGAAGGTCCAAATCCATTTTGCAGATGAGAAAACTGAGGCACAGAGAGGGTCACACAACTAGTAAATGTCTAAGGTGGAATTTGAATTCAGGTCTTCCTGACGACAAGTCTTAAACCACTATGTCCCAAGTTGCATAAATAACTTTTTAAGACCATTCCAATGCAAAAATTTTAGGATTCTATAGGCAACTTGCCCAAGGTCATCCAACTAGTAAGAAAAGGAAACCAGGGGGCAGCTAAGAGGCACAGTGAATAGAGCACCAGCCCTGGAGTCAGGAGGTCCTGAGTTCAAATCCGTCCTCAGACACTTAACACTAGCCATGTGGCCCTGCCTTCTCCCTCCAAAAAGATAAAAAAAAAAGAAAAAAAGAAACAA
This sequence comes from Gymnobelideus leadbeateri, assembly GCA_011680675.1. Taxonomy (NCBI): domain Eukaryota; kingdom Metazoa; phylum Chordata; class Mammalia; order Diprotodontia; family Petauridae; genus Gymnobelideus; species Gymnobelideus leadbeateri. The sequence goes on from WOXC01005527.1 coordinate 475,425, forward strand.
AGAAACAAAGAAAGAAAGAAAGAAAAAGAAAAGGAAATAAAATCTTCTGAATTCTAGACCAGTGCTATGTCTACCACTATAAAAGTCTTACAAATTTTAAAATTAGTTTCTTTAACACAGCGTTGAGAGAAACTTCCTCTAGAACAGAGGTGTCAAAGCTCAAGCAGACAAAAAAAAAAACCAAACTTCTACATGAAATTAAAATGTGACTTGGAAATGTTTCAAAAAATAAATAAAAATACAACATAAAGAAAATGTTGATTTGTAGTTTTCTAAGTAAATATGTGACCCACATGTGTCCATTTCTGGTTGTTCGACAACACTGGTCCAGAAATGCTTCTCACATGACTATCTTCATGGAAGGAATAAAATAATTTAATGACTCACCTCTTTCTGCAAATTATCTGTGTCTTCTGAAATGCCTTCAAGTTGTTTTTTTGCCCTTTCCAGTGAAACTGCCATTTTATTACTTACTAATGACTCCTACAAGGGCCAAAGGAAACAAATTACAATTTTTCTATTGAAAGTTTCTAGTTCTCCAACAGATTTCCATTGGAGTCTTCGTTTTTAAATTACTGATTTCCTTTCATCACAGACACTCTTTTCCTAGAATTATATTAATGAAAGATTAATTGAAGTCCTTTTTTTAACTATAACACTTCCATTTTACTATTTTTAAATCATTATAACACAAATCCATACTAATAGTCCTTTCTCCACAATTCATACATTAACTTGGACAAAAAAACCCAATTCTACAAAAATGGACTTTCAAAATTAATTTTTAATATGCAGAAATACTTTTGAAAAACCAAATTTTAAGTAAAAAAAAATCTCATGAAACTGATAAGATACTAGTCAAACATTTCTATATTTAACATTCAGTAAATTTGGGTGAATCAAATAGATGAAAGTACTTTAAATGATTGTACTGAAGTGGAACCTGCTCTATTTTTTTTATAGAAAATTTGTCATTTCCATGCCTTTAGCTAGATGTGTTCAAACTAAAATTCTCAAAACAAAAAAAAATATTTAACTGAAAGAAAAAAAGTTATCCTGCTACCCAAAGACATAAATTTATCATATACAAATATAAATATATAGATACATATCTATATGACATATTTCTACCAATATATAGATGCATATGTAAATATATCTATATACACATTTAGATATATCTGCACACATATGTATATATATGTATGTGTATATAGCATATATATATATATAAACAAATTTCTAGTATATCTGCTACACAAAGCAATGAAAAATAATTCATTAAGATCAATGATCCCAATTTAGTACTAATTGTAATTCAATACAAATATTTACCTGATGTACTAAACATAAAAGATTAAATTACATCAATACTATCCAATCATAATGATATTTATAACACTAGAAGTTATATTTTGAACTAAAGAAAAACTTAATAACAATGGAGAGACTAAGAATTATTTGTTTTGTATATGTCAGTGTAAGGGGTTTTTAGACATTTAAAAAAGTTTTTATTTACTTAGAATTTCTGGGATTATAAAATGGTTTTCAGCCATGATTTGTTTTATTATTCAAGAACTTTGGATATTTGTGAACATCTACTCAAATTTCCTTCTTTTAGGCAATACTAGGCTACTTAAACAAGGTACATCACAAAAAGGCATGTTTCATAGCTTCTGTGAAGAGGTAACTACATTCTTAACCATGAGCTGGATTTCTTACATAAGCATATAGTTAAAAAGAATAGGATCATCTATTTTGAGACCAAAGGGCCTTAGAGGGAGTGTAGTTCAGACCTTTCATTTTATAGGTAAGGAAACTGAGGCTCAGTTAGATTAAATGTCTTGCCACAGGCCTCACAAAGTCAGAATCAAGATTCAAACCCATAATCTTTGACTCAAGGTCCTTCTATCATTACTTCCCAAAATGCAATCTTCAGTCTCTGGAAAAAGCTAAAATATGAAAAATAAATTTAAAAAGATAGAATTTTCTTCTTTCATATTGAAAATCCCCAGAAAACATGAAATCTGTCTAATAGTTACTCTGTATAGTATTAAATAAGCACCATGGGCCAGTGGACAATTTGCTGTTGAGTCATTTTCAATCATGTATGATTCTTCATGACCCCATTTGGGGTTTTCTTGGCAAAGATACTAGAGCAATTTGCCATTTCCTTCTCCAATTCAATTTACAGACGATGAAGTTAAAGCAAACAGGGTTAAGTGACTTGCCCAGGGTCACACATCTAGTAAGTGCCTGAGGCCAGATTTGAACTCAGGCAGATGAATCTTCCCTACTCCAGGCTCAACCCTCTATCCACTGTGCCACCTAGCTGCCCAGTGGACAATTAATGATTATTTAATTGCATGGAACTGATCTCCTGGGGCATTCATCAATCAATATAAATGTAATCAATGTATTGAGATGTCCAACTATTCTCATTAATATTAACAATTATAATACCTACCCTGAGATTTTTAGTAGCATTTTCCAGGTTGGATAAAATTCCATGTGGGACAGGAATGATGCCAGTGAGATTCACAGAGGAAATGGCATCAGTGATATTATCCAAGTCATTTAACAATATACCTACACATTCATCATCACAAGCTAACAAAAAAAAAGATGTTTAAGTTAGTTCAAAGTTGTTTGTGAGGGAAAAAGGATCTTTAAATGTATCTGAAAGACAAAAGTTTGAAGTTAAATCATTAAGGGAAAAAAAGCTGTTGGGATTTTCTTTGCCACAGCATATTACTATATGTTGCTTCTACCAAGCTAAATTTACTATTTGACCAATTCCAACTAATTCTGAAACTTTTTCTTTTTTATGACTAGGCTATAGATTTCAAGGTCTTCCAAAGATATCACAACACAATTTTCCAGCAGATGCTTATGGAACAGATTACTGTGAATCTTTTTTTTTAAAATCATGAAAAATCTCTATTGTAATGGCCTTGAACTTAGAACCATGTATTCATATAATATTCCTACTTTCTCCAAATACTTTATTATTATCATGAAGAAAATCTCCCAAATCTTCTACCTAATTTTTTGGGTTGTTGGCAAATCGTGTCTACCAAAAAAATCTGTAATATTAAGTTGAAGGACACGTAGGGAATTTGGATGGCACAGGTGGCCATACAAAAATTGTTTTTCTTCCACCAAATTGACTGAAACTTTGTTTCATGTAGATAACATTAACAGATTTACAGGACAAATTATAAAAGTGAATAAAATATGTGAAACTTCATAGTTTTCTGAGGGCTGTACAGAAATATACCAATACCTGAAGCAACTATGATTTTATTGGTGCGAGAACTTGCTCCATCCATACAGAAGAACACACTTAGAATTCAATAGATTTAAGGGAATTAATTCATTGAGGTTTAGAACACTTGAGTCACTTGCCGAAAAGAGACAGAGACAGAATTTGGACCCAGATCTTCATGGCTACAAGTCCAAAACTCTACTCTGTACACAATGTAAATATAATTATACTAGAGTCTTCTTTCCTTCCTTCCTTCCTTCCTTCCTTCCTTCCTTCCTTCCTTCCTTCCTTCCTTCCTTCTTTCCTTGCTTCCTTCCTTCCTTCTTTCCTTCCTTCCTTCCTTCCTTCCTTCCTTCCTTCCTTCTTTCCTTCCTTCCTTCCTTCATTTCTTTTCTTCCTTCCTCCTGGGGTTAAGTGACTTGCTCAGAGCCACACAACTAAGTAGTATCTGAGGCCAGATTGGAACTCAGGTCCTCTTGACTCCAGGGTTGGTTGGTGCTCTATCCATTATGTCACCTAGTTGCCTCTTAGAATTCTTCTTTACTCAAAACTATCCTACTGAAAGTTGAACCTATTCTAATCTAAGACTAACTTAAAAAAAAAAGCCACTTTCTAGACCCTGGAGACACATCATACCATCAAAGCTATTCCAGTCTTCACAAATTGTCCAACTGAATTGATTATAAGAAGCATTTAAAAGATTTTAAACATCAAAGGAAAAGTACATACAGACACATTTGCTTTCCACCAGGATATGCCTTGGTTCACATTCATCACAGGCACGACCAGTCACACCTGGCTTACAGATACACTGCCCAGATGTGACATTACAAAAACTGTGAATAGAACCATTTGGATCGCAGTCACATGGCTGGCAACTACCGCCCACCTTTAAAGGATTTCCAAAAAAGCCAGAGGAGCACCTAGAGAAAGAGAAAAAAAGATAAATACATAATTCAAATCAGTAACTTATTACAGCTTTTTTCCACTAAGTCTCCTTAATTGTGGGGAGAAGGGGTTTGAAAACAATTAGTCAACATTCTTAACAATATCATGGCATAGAAGTGCCTTGGTTCTTAAAAGTTTGGTCAATGGAATGCATGTCTTGCCAAGCCAACCATCTGTGGCATAGCAGAACTAAGGTATAAGCAATAGGTAATGCATTTATCTTAGTGACAGTAACTTATGAAGACTATATACAAAGGCATAAAGTGAATAAAGCCTGCTTTGATTATCCACACTGATGAAAATACAGATCTCAAAATAATCAAGCATGGAAGTTAGTTTTGATAATCACATACCAGCCAAGTAGAGTAATACAAAGAGTAGGCTCTTTTATTTTCTTTAATATTTATTTTCTAAGGGGGAAGATTGTGTGGAGGGCATTTATTTGTCAGGCCAAAAAATGGACTTTGCTTCATACTTTTAACATTCTTAATTATTAATGCATGTGTCAAATTTAAACTGCCTCCTATGCTATTTCAGTAATGACATCTCTATCATACTTTAATACCTTATACTTATCATGATAATCATAATTACATTATATCAATGTATAGATAATTTATATAAACTAATGCATTTTCCAAAGTCCTGGATTTATTACAGAATTAACTATGCAAACGTACAAAACTTATAGGATGATGTCTCAACTCACTTTTCACAATATTGTCCTTCATATCCCAGAGAGCAGGCATTACACCGAAAATCATTGTCACTTTCCAGGACACAGGTTGGACTATAACTAGAGGAAGAAGAAAATTTAGTCATTGTTCTTGAGCTTTCAGAGATACAGTTTCAGAACTCCAACTATTTCTCTTAAAATTCACATTTTGTGATCTTAAAAGTAAATATTGAGGGACAGTTGGGTAACTTGCATTACAGTTGAAAGAATTTCCATTTGTAAAATACTTTAAAATTGTTTTCATTTATACTATATTTTCACATATATTATCTCATCTGAGAATTAAGTAAGTAAAAGAGTTATTATTCTCTCAATTTTACAGATCAGGAAATTGAAGTTCACAAAGATAAAGTTCACAAAACTAGTAAATAAAGGCATCCCAGACCCAAATAAAAATCTACAAATCCAATGTTCTCTTTGACTTCTATTACATGTTATATATTGTAGGGATCATACCAGATAGACACTTAAGCATTTGGATTAATAATTTTTTTAAAAAGACAGATGGGCAGGTAATCAAAGTAAACAGACATTTATAATTTGCCAAGTTACTATGTATATAAGGGACACTCAATAAACACTTAAATGAATATGCAGAAAATATATGAATTTAGAAAAAATATGTGAACTTAGAACAAAAGGATGTTAATAGATTAGTGATTGATCTATATTAAACATTTTCAGAAGAACACTTGCACCTTGAGTTTTGATGAGTAGATTTCTCAAATAAATTATCAGAGTAATGGACACTTTCTAGTTTGTAAAAGTAGAACTGTCAATGCCCTTTAAGGAATAAAATTTATACTTAAGTGGACTAACATCTTGTGTTTAGATGATGCTAAACACATATATTTTTATCTGATTTAATCTTTCATAAAAGCAAATGAACATATTAAACTGTATAAATGACATCCGGTTTATGCTAATTCTTTGAATCAGTAATAAAAAATTCAAGCCATTCATTCATACATGAACTAGGTACAGAAGTGAAAGTGCCATTCATTTGCCTTTAGTATCTAGAGAAATCTGATCCATCCCATACTTACCTGGCATTAGTTCTGGGACAGGCACAAAGAGAGCAATCATCGGCAAAGCCAAGTACTTTCCCATAGTACCCTGGAGCACACACATTGCAATGATCACCAGCTGTGTTATCTCTGCAATTCTATTATCCAAAAATAAAATGTTGATAACAAAAAGGTGAGAACTTGATGAGCAAGTTTTGTTTTTTTTTTTAAGCAATTGGGGTTAAGTAACTTGCTCAAGGTTACACGGCTAGTCATTATTTATGTGTGGGTGCTCATTTTCTGAGGCTGGATTTGATCTCGGGTCATCCCAACTCCGAGGCCAGCACTCTTACTCACTCGCACCTAGCCGCCCCTTTTAGGGCAATTGGGGTTAAGTAACTTGCCCAAGGTCACACAGCTAGGTTTTTGTTTGTGTGGGTTAAGTGTCTGAGGCCGGATCCGAACTCAGGTCCTTCTGACTCCAGGGCCAGCGCTCTACTCACTGCGCCACCTAGCCGCCCCGATGAGCAAGTTTTTTAATAGATTTTTTCTTCCCTAAAGTCTTTCTCTGCCACCTCAATAGGGTAGTTTTTCCCCCCAATAATGGAAAAAGGTATTATGGAAATGTGTGTGTGTGTGTGCATGTGTGTATACACATACATATACACATACACACAGATATATATGTATATGTGTGTGTATACACACACACTTTTTTTTTATAAAAATAAACTAACAAGATGGTTAATTTGTCTAACTGGATACATTTCCGATGCAAATACAGAATGCAGCATTAATGTTTATCTGTAATGATTCCTTAAAGTCCTCCCTCATTAAGGTTATAAGCCATTTAAAAGATTACATTTCACTAATTCCAAAACCTAAACAGTGCAACCTTGTTACTTAGGAAGGCCATTCTCATAAATCACCACTTTGTCAGGGCAAAGAGGGGTCTGGTGTTGAGGAGAGAAAAGCAAGTAGGGTTTGAAAAATGTGCAGTTGGAAGTAAAAAAAGAAAACAGCATTGAGGAAAGTTGCTTGAAGTTAAAACTCCAGGCCTGATGCAGGTGACCTCGGGGTTACATAGGCTATGCCAGTAGCCTCTGGTGGGTGATACCAAGTTGGAAGGGCCTCACACCAAGACTGATGACAGACTCCATTATCTAAGAATGAGCCCTGATAAGTTCAGTCTTAGATGGTTAGCTCTGAGATAATTAAAGCCCCCCCCCCCCAAATAAGATGCAGATGGATTGAAATATAGTGGGTGCAGAGAGTACCAATAAAATCATAAATCCTTAAAAGGTATGATCTTTATCAATCATAGGCAGCTGAGTGGTATATATGGCTAGAACACTGGACATGGAGCTGGGAAGACTTTAATCCAAATTCTGCCTCAGATGTTTCCTAGATCTGTGACTCTGAACAAATCACTTAAGTGCTGCCTGCCTCACTGTCCCCATCTCTAAAATGGGATAAATATAGCATCTACCCCCCAGGGTTGTGATGCTTAAGTGAGATAATTATCGTAAAGCACTTTGCCAACTTTAAAGTGTAATACAAATGTTAGCTGTTGCTACTATTGCTATACTCAGTATCAGCATATTTTGTTGTTCCTAACACATAGCAAAGGAAGAGAAATCTTATGCTCCATATGCTTCATTCTCTTTTCCCCCTCATATATATTTTCTGGTATGCTCACTTCATTTCTATTCTGGTCTTCAAAGTTTTTATTAGGGATTTTTGAATAATTCAAAAGGGACTAAAATAAATTGGGAAATTGAGAAGACCTGAAAAAATTTCGTAGCTGTTCCCTATAAACTATGTGTTATCAGAAACTTAGGAGTGCATTTTACTCTGAAAAGGCAGGAATGAAAAAAACAATGGGTAAAGTTGGTGCTTTAGACCTAATGCCTTTATTAAGCATTTATTTAAGCACTCCAAGAATAGAATGCATGACCTGCATGTAGTAGGCTCAGAGTAACTAGTTTATCATCTTTACTTTTAAGAAGTTTAGTAATGTTATGATAGAATCACAATATTATTGATGAAAAGATTTGTCATGAATATCTGCAACTAGATATAAGACATGTTTATCACTATGCAGGCTGTGAAGTCCTAAGTTTTTAGCCATCACAACTCCTTAGAAACAGCCTCCTAAGTTATAGGGATATTATAGTATGAGGAAAGAGACAGAGAATGAAAACACTGTTTTATGAGAAGAATTAAAGAATCCAAAAGGATCAAGGACTAGAGGTTTATAGTTTCATTAACATGGGTAATTCCCAAGCAAAGAAATCTCTCTACCAATTCAAGTTATTAACATCTTCTCTGCAACTTCATAGAGAGGTGCCCAGAGCAATGAAAGATGAAAAAACCTGCCCAGTCAGTATCTGGCAGTGGAAGTATGGCTTGACTCTGAGGCCAACCCTCTATCTCCTATTCTATGTTGATTATCTACCAAATACAGAAACGAAAATTAAAGGCCAGTAGCCCCAGGTCACTGTTCTGCTAATTTGCTTTGAAATATAGATTTTAAAAATAATTTATGAGAATGACAATGTTTTGTCATCTTTTTATATTTTGAACACATTGTGAACTTTTTATCAGGATTGTTTATGTTGCCACGTTACCACATTAATGCACAAATTATTGTCCAAAAGGAGACTTCAGGAGTGCAGAAGAATGCAAGATTAGAAATAACATAGTCAAGCCCAATCTAAAAGAATGCTTTGTCTTTATTATCCTCCCACTTGCAGTGTATGCACTTCTTTCCACCATTCAAAAGAATGAGGACTCTCATGTTACCTGGCATTTGTCCAATTCTGGAAGGAAAAATCTCATAGAAATTCAAACTAAGGCTTTTTAAATTAAAAAAAAAATTTATTACCTATTATGTAATTTCCTCCCAGAAATACTTGTATTTTACAAGGAAGTTTCAAGGAGAAGGTTATGCTTTACACAAAGAAACTAATCTCTAAAGGTAGAATTTTGATATCACAGGGCTTGAATGAGGTAGTCGCTTTTGAGACCAGTCTCCTCATCAAATCAGATCACTTGGGCTGTTCTAGAATATTAATAATCAGTGAGACTAAGTATGAAATATCAAATGACTCATATTATCAAAGTCTGCCATTTTGTTATCTGCAAGCAAAAATTCCATAAAAAAGCTAAATTTTCAAGACTAGTTTTTGGTCTAAGAGAGATGGCCAAATGACTATCCTTTTATTAACAACCTGCAAGCCTTATTAATAAAATGACTAAATTACCCAGAAAAAAAGATAATTCCATCCCACAAATGACACAAGCACATCCATTAAGGTCTTCTGTTAGAAATGATCATCAGATTTGAAGTTTAGGCAAAAGGAGCTCAATACACAGGGATGTGTATGGAGAATAATGGTTAAGGAATAAAGACCTTTAAATCTAGCCAAGTGAGATCATCTGGAACAAGCAACCTACCAGGCATTTCCCAGTCTCTGGATGACAGGTTTCAGTGTGGTTGTTGCAATGGCATGGGATACATGGTGCTATCAGAGGGCGGGGTTCTCTGACACCAGCTTCTGGAAGTTTTGCCCTGTAGTACCCAGAAGCACAATCCTGTGAAGAGATAGAAAAGAAGAGAGATTCGAGCCTTGTTTAGACTGGGTAGTGATAGTGAAGAAAATATTTTTGCTCAAAATGAGGAAATGCTAAAACCATTTGCAACAATTATTTGGTACCTGGCATGAGAGTCCAGCAAATCCAGGAGGGCAGTCACAGTTCTCTAAAAGGTATGCAACCTGTCTATTGGAGTGCATCTCTTCAGCCTTTACTCCAATTTCCATCGAGATATTTGCAATTCTGGGAAAAAGAAGTTAGAAAAAAAGACTTGGATACAAATATGATGAAGGCCACTAGGTGGCGCCATAGTGCACAGAGTACCAGACCTAGAGTTAAGAAGATTCATCTTCCTGAGTTCAAATGTGGTCTCAGATACTTTATCAGCTGTGTGACCCTAGGCAAGTCATTTAACCTTGTTTACCACAGTTTCCTCATCTGTAAAATGAACTGGAGAAGGAAATGGAAAACCAATCCAGTATCTTTACCAAGAAAAACCCAAATGGGGTCATGAAGAGTCATATATGACTGAAACGATTGAGCACCATCACATATAATGTGAGGTCATCAATTGAATCTACAAAAAGAGAAAATTAGTCAAAGAAAAACCATAAAACTTCATAGGAATCAATGGAGCAATCTTATAAATATCAAACATATTGGTGAGTAGACTAAGGTCTCTAAAAATTAAATGATTTTCTAAAGGTCACATGGCTAATTAGTGGTAGAACCAATCAGGAAGAGGTAACACATATAAAAAAAAGTATTAATTAAATATAGAAGCAGGACAGGAGATAGAGAGAGAATCCTTTTCTTTATTTCTGTCTTAAGGAGAAGAGAGATATTTGAAAAGTTTAAAAGAAGCATTAAGTTAAGAATGCCCCACCTGCTCTGTATTAATCCTTGACCGTATGAGGCCTTGATAAGAATATAATCAATGCTGCTAAGAATTGACATAAAGTCTGAACGTGTTACAGACTTTTCAGACACGGAGTTGAAATATTTCCAAATATTCTGTGGATGAGAAATATAATCGATCAAAGAAAAATTCACCCAAAAAATCCCAGTGGCATATTCATACATAAAGGAAGTATTCTTTTCATAATAATTCACCAAAACACCCATCTGTACATATTTCTGTGCCCAGAACCAGCCAAGTTTCCCCAACACAGAGTACACCAAACAACCCTCACATTCAGGCTAGACTTGGAGACCTTCCCCTTGATCAAGTTTGTGCCCTAATGACCATCATACCATGAAAAGATTTCAAAAATCCTTTACTGCTGAACCTAATTAAAATGAACTTAGATTCCTTTGAGGCTATAAAGTTTAGACCATTTACCAAACACCTCCCCAGTCCCATAATTCATGAAATATACTCTTGGTCTTTTTTCCTATCTCCTGGACTACAATTTTACAAATTCACTAAAGGGATAATAGTTTCACATTTCTCAAGGAATCTAAGGATTCTTTTTCTTTTATTTGTATTTATTTATCTATTTATTTAATTTGTTCACCTCCTTCATGTCTACTTCTTGTTCCTTTCTCACTCCATTCTCTGGAGCAGGGATATCCATGTAAATGACAAGCTTACTGGCGCGACCGCCCTTGATCAAAATCTGCGGCTCTAAGTTGTAGGTCCCAATGCCATCTGATGAATAAAAAGCCACTGTGTACTTCAGTTTTCCACCATAGGCCATGAGCTGTTCAAAAGATAAATTGTTATATTTATTTCTGTAAAAGAGTATTGACTTAAAAATATTTCACTTTAAAGTTCCTGCCATTATTTTTTAAACTTACAATAAAATTTTAAGAATTTAGTTTTAAAAGGCTTTTCATCAAGGTTATGTAGCTATTCTTAAAATGTATAATATTTTTTCTCCATGTCTTTCAGTTGTCAGATGTTAAAAGGCATGCAGTATTTATTCCCCAGTATTTCCTACTGCTTAGAATTTCATCTTTCTTTTCAAATTTCCTCTCCAAGTTTTCTTTTTTTATCATGAACCACACAAATAACATTAAACGTAAATATTTCCATAAAAAAAGAAAATCAGAAAGAGGGTTGAATAGGAAACTATGAATATCTATTACAAACTAAGCTTTTTTTTTCTTAAGAGTACTCCATACTAAGTATTGTACAACTGCAGAGGGAGGAAGATAATTTTTTTAGAGAAAGCTCTAGTGAACATTTAGTTATAGTTTACAACTCCATTTTAATCATAAGATTGGGGACAATCATTTTTAGGACACAAACTTAAGTGCATGAAAGAATTTCCCCTTCTATTTCTGGTTAATCAAGGCTGGCTATAGCAATGGTTCTTTTAGATGATATCTCAAAAGGCAGACAACAGAATTGTCTCAAAATGAAGGTTACTGAATAATAATTTTTCAAGTTCCTTTGTTTTAGAAAAGCATTTTCTTTTTTTTTTTTTAAAGCAATTGGGGTTAACTTGCTCAAGGTTACACGGCTAGTCATTATTTATGCGTGGGTGCTCATTTTCTGAGGCCAGATCTGATCTCGGGTCATCCCAACTCCGAGGCCGGCACTCTTACTCACTGCGCCACCTAGCCGCCCCAGAAAAGCATTTTCTTGAAAGAATTTTATTTGTACTTCTAAATGCTTTATGTTTTTAGCAAACACATGTGCTTCTTATCTCAGTATGATCTAAATGTGAATGCCACTTTTAAAGAATAATAGGAAGGAAGGAAACAAGCATGTATTAAGTGCCTGCTGTTTTCCAGGCACTGTTGCTCCTCACTTTACATCATTTGATCCTCTAAACAATCCTGGGAAATAGGTACTATTATTGTCTCAATTTTACAGGTTTTGGAAAGTGAGAGTCAGAGAAACTTGTCCAATGTTAACACAAGCTAGTAAGTATCTGAGGCTGGCTTGGAACTCAGGTCTTCCTGACTCCAACCCTAGCACTTTATCCACTGCACATTTAGTTGCTTCTAGATAGAAACTTCTATCAGGTAGCTTCATCGTAAAGAGACTAAAAATAAAAACCAGTAACTTTGGTGAGGTTTTCAAAATTTAATTCAGGACTCCTGATGATTATTATTTGTTTTTTTTTTTTAAGTTCCACCAGTCTATAAAGGAAAAATTATATTTTTCTTAATTTATAAATCAGCTAATTATATCTATCCATTCCAATTTTAAATTATCTCTTCTGCCCTCAAGTAAATCTATAGTGCCTCTAAATGTCATCTCTTACCTGGTCTCCCAGAAATTGATTGGGTAGCCTCCAGTAAAAAGGTTCTGCATTCACATGCTGTCTGACAGTGGCAGCATCCAATAAAACCTCAGGGTGCTGGTAATACACCCCCTCTATTGTTCCCTCAAGATTGCTTTGGGAAACCACACGCAGAATAGACTGATCTGGGGTGAGGGTTATCTATATATCAAAGAAAAAAAGTCACTAGATTGCAAGTGCTAATGAATAATGCATATGAATTTCAAGGACAGAAAAGAGTTTTACAAATAAATAAATGAACAGTAAGATAGAAGACAACTAATTTGTCAGATTAGCACATGAAATAATTACATGTTTAACATAAACACAAGGATTAAAATTCTTGAAAGTACTTCTAGCTGTTGCACCCTATAAATTGTTATATCAATAACGATCAGTTATATGACCTAAGGGGGCAAAACTAAAAAGTGAAATCTCAAAATCATGCTTTAACACATGTTTCAAGCCTGCTATACCACTATAGTTTATTTCATTTGGTAACAAGCAGGAAAATGGAATGGGCTGGGATCATAAAGATCTATTCAATTCAATAAGCATTTACTAAGCCAGACACTGTATTAGGTAGTAGGGATACAGAGGGGAAAAAAGTTTCTACCACCAAGAAATTTATATTCTCTGGGGAAAAACAATCTGTACATGGATGTCTAAGGCTGGATTTGAACTCAGGTTCTCCTGACTCCAGGGCTGGTGCTCTATTCACTGTGCCACCTAACCTCCCCATGTACCTGGATCTTTACAAATGAGATGAATAAAAAAGTAATTTAAGGAGTGCTTTCAACAGGGTGGAGGAGGTGAGGTCTCTTTGAAGATATTGCAAAAAACTGAGCCTTGAAGACAGCTGGGATTCCAAGAGGGGAGATGAGAAGGGAGAACATTCCAGGCACAGAAGACAGAAGGTGCTAAAGCATAAAGGTAGGAGATAAAATGTTGCAAAAAAAAAAAAAAACCAGGCTGTTGGAATGTAGAGAATATGGAAGGAAGAAAGTCCAATAAGCTTAGAAAAGGAAGTTGGAGGTGTGATGCTTGCCTGGATGAGGGATGTTTCTGTGTGAATAGAGGGAAAGGCATGGATGTGAAAGATGGTGGGAAGACAGACAAAATTTGGCAGCTTTTTAGATGGGATTACTGCAAGCGAACAGGTGTAGGCCTAAGTGACTAGAAGATGTCTTCTTTGACAGAAATAGGAAAGTAAGGAGGTTGCAGTGGGAAAGATAGTTCATTTTTGATATATTTAGAATGAAATGCCTATGAGACAGTCAGGTGGAGAGGTACAGCAGGTGATAAAGGACTGGAGCTCAGAGGAGAAATGAGCTCTGGGAATTATCTACATAGAAATAATCAAGACATTATGAAAACAAAGTATACAGAGACAAAGTAGAAGGATTAGGGCAGATCCCGGTTCCCCCTTAGTGGAGGACCAGACATGGAGTATGACCTCACAAAAGAGAATGACACAATTACTAGTAGGACCAACGGAATGGTATCCAGATGAGGGGGTAGTCAACAGTGTTGAATGCAACAAAGAAGTAAAGAAGTATTAGAAATGAGGAGAAAAAAATCATGCTTTTAATCAAGAAAGAACCTCAGAGATCTTCTATTCTATATGATTCTCATCCAGGTCCCTCACATTATAGAAGAGGAAACAAACTTAAGACAATAAAGAGCTTGCTTAAAGGCAGGCAGTGAGTTGGTGGCTAAAATCTTGTTATCCAATTTTCTCGTTTAAGGTTTTACTAATATACTGTGTTGTCTCTTTTCTGTTCCCTTTTATTTCCACTGCCCATTATGAGGAGCAAAAACTTTTAATGATTCCAACACCAAATGCCAAGTCTCTGAGAGTTGTCTTGACAAAATAATACAATTTAATTTACTAGCCTTCATGTCTCTGCACGATCCTCATTCCTGCTATGAAAAAAAATGAAAAAGGTGGAAAATAGTTACCAATACATAGGAAGTTGCAAAATTCAAACGTAAAGCTATATTACTTACAGGGATTCTAACATATCCTTCTAATTCTGAACAGAAGCGTGTCATCCCAAAACAGAAACAAGGAGAACACCCCAAAGGATTGTCATTGTGGAGGGCAAAAGTTCCCATCTTACATTCACTGCAGTGAAGACCAAACACATTTTCCTAAAGCAGAAAAAAAAAGATTCAAACTCTTTTACACTGAGAATTGGAAAATGTTTCTAAAGACATTATATGCATTAGGTACATTAAGCAACTAAAGTCTTCAAAAGTCAGACCTAAGAGCATGATACAGTTTCACAAATATAATCCAATAAGCTAGATTAACTCAAAAAACAAAAGTTTCTGATCCCTTAAGAAATACTAATGTATGTGTGTGTGTGTGTGTGTGTGTGTGTGTGTGTGTGTATGTAGTGCTTTAAGTTTTGCAAAGTGTTTTACAAATATAATTTGATCCTCAGAACACTCCTGGGAGGTAGGTACTATTATGATCCCTATTTTACAGATGAGGAAAATGAGGTAGAAAGGAAAAGTGACTTGCCCAGGACCACATAGCTAGTAAGTATCTGAGGCTGGATTTGAACTCTGTTTTTCCTGACTCCAAGTCCAGCACTCTATCCATTGTGCCATTGTGCTGCCTAAAAATGTACTTCAAAACTCCAAATCAAAACTAGGTCATCCATATAACAAACTAATTTTACATCGAATTCACAGTACTCTGTCAAATATAAGTAATTAAAATGGAGATGAAAGATTCTAAAGGAAAACAGAAAGCCTTACACACAAGCATAGATCAGTTTTTGAGATATTCACCAACAAGATCAACTAAGGAAAGTGTAAAGAAGAAAAATCCTTTTCTCTTTTCTGAATTTTGCTAAGTAGACTCTGTATGTGTGTGTGTGTGTGCGCATGTGTGTGTGTGAGAGAGACAGACAGACAGACAAGAGACACATAAGAAAAACAGGGGGAGAGGGAAAGGGGAGAGAGAGAGAGAGAAAGAGAGAGAGAGAAGAGGAGAATATATGCAAATACCTTTTTATTTTTGATTTTTGGAGGGCAGTTGGGGTTAAGTGACTTGCCCAAGGTCACACAGCTACTGCGTGTATGTGTTAAGTGTCTGAGACTGGATTTGAACTTAGGTCCTCCTGACTCCAGGGCCAGTGCTCTATTCACTGCGCCACCTAGGCGCCCCTGCAAATACCTCCTAAATAAATAATAAAAGGTAAAGGAAATTATCTCTAAAACAAAGTAGTTTGTTTTTAGTGTCAGTTCCCTTTTTTTTTCTTCTAGGTATTCACTGTAAAATTCTTTTTTTTTACTTTTCTTCCAAGGTATTAAATTCAATTCAACAAATATTTATTGTGTCCTCTCCATACAAGATTCTTGTAGAATGTGCTGGATATACAAAAACAAAAATGAGATATATATTCCATTCCCTCAAGGAACTGATAAACTTACATAGACGATAGAACATGTACCTCAACAAGTAAATAAAAGGAAATCTGAAGCTAGAGAAGAGATCTCTAACATCTATGAGAATCTAGACATTTGGTGGCACCAAAACTGTACCATGAAGGAAGCCAAGCATTGAGAGGCAGAGACAGGAAACAGTACATTCAAGATATAGGGAATGATTTCTGTGAAGGTACAAAGATGGCAGATGAAACACAAAGGTTGGGAGACAGCTAATGTCCAGTGTGGCTTGAATTTAGAGAACATAAAAAACTATGAGAATCGATGTATTTTAGGAATTAACAAGAACTACTTAATTTTTTAAAAAGCAAAATTAGCTTTGGCATTTTATTTTAATCACCTAGGGGAAAGTAGAATTTTATTACAAATAAAATATTATTTCAAACTGATTTTTCTAAAAAAGCATACCTACTGCACAAAACAGGTAGAAATAGTTCATTAATATGATACTGCTTTTCTACTTTTCTAATCAAATACCAAATACCCGCAAATTTTCTTCAGTTCTAGGCCAGCACATGTAATGTAATGTAATCACATAAGCATTATTCAACCACAAATCTTCTTGGCATTCTGGGTAATCTATTTTATTCTTTTGTACTCACAACAGATTAGCTACTCAGCCAAATGGAACAAATGAGAAGTCAGTTTGTGTTGTTCAGACTGGTACTGTCAACTTTGACAACTGTTATAAACCATCACAAAGAAGACAGCCATTGTTCCGTCAAAGCGCCCGCTGAGTTTAAGGTTATAGAGGACTCAACATTTCCATTAAATAGGACCCACAAGTTACTGCTGACTCTTCTAACATGAGCTGCCCCTGAGGGAAAAGTTTCAAAGTATGCAGTTGATTTGAAAAGGGGGAAGAGGAAGAAATATAAAAATAGAATGAGGGAAAGGAAAAGTAATTTGCTTATAGAGGATACCTTGCAAAAGCAGGTGCCTGTTTCTTCTTCACAACTACAAACACCTCGGTTCTCATCACACGTATCTCTTTCTGTACCACTCATTTCACAGTCACAGGAGACACAATCTGGGTAGTCTCGGAAACCTATGGCACACTCCCTGCAGCTTTGACCTCCATATTCCTGTCTACAGGGGCATTGGCCAGTTGACAAATCACACTGACGACTGGTTGATCCTATGCTACTGCAATTGCAAGCCTAAAGGAAACAAAATTGTTTTATGGAGCTTATTTTGTTGTTGTTGTTTTTGAGTTCTCATAACGTATTATTAGCATTAGAGGAAAAACCTTATCCTACTATTCTCCCATGGCATCATTTTGCATTCTATGTAAAAAAAAAATCCTTGCACTATTCTTGGACATTTGTAATTCTTCTGGACGCAGTCTCATTTCCCTAACATTGTGATTAGTCCATAGCAGAGGCAATTTTAGTGTTAAAATAATAGAAGTAGAATTGTTGGTTGATTGCTTGATTGACTAAAGAATTATCTTAGAGCTTATGCAACTGACCTTCACTTTGCTTTATTTTCAAAGTGGAGTAAGCTTAACCATCAGAATTTTAAGGATAATTATATCCTACAAATATATAGACCTCAGTAAGATGCCATTTCACTAATCTCTGGGAAGCGCATATATTTTAACTATAGCAAATTAGGTAAGAATCTTGTATCAAAAAGGAGCAAATGTCTTCAAAATGAAGTAATTTACTTCACTTTTCACTTGAAAGAATAGGTTCATTACATAATTACATCTAAAAGGGTTTTTAAATGTGGAACTTTCATATTGTGAACTCAAATTTCTTAGTGCCATCTCTTAAAGAAACTGAACTATTCATTTTATAGTATCAGTCATGATTTGTTGTTATTCAGTTGTTTTAGTCATGTCTAACTCTTTGTGACTCCATTCTTGGAAAAGATACTAGAGTATATCCTTCTCCAGATCATTTTATAGATGAGGAAACAGAGGCAAAGAAGGTCAAATGATTTGCCCTGGATCACACAGCTAGTAAGTGTCTGGGGTCATATTTCAATTCAGGTCTTCCTGACTCCAAGTCCAGTATGTCATTTGTTTTGTCCCCTATATGCCATTAATCATGATAGATGTTCGTAAATATTATATGAGATTTAGAATCAATTATAAACAAAATTCTCTGGGAGTAGGGCAGCATGGTAGCCTCAATGTCCACAATAAGATCTTGCCAAAATATAAAGATAGAATTAATTTGTTATGGGTGATTTGTTTTTTTCTTTCTGATTTGATTTAAATTGACTTAAAAATAAGTATATCCAAAAAAAGAAAAAAAATAAAAATAAGTATATCTTAAAATATTTAAGACCTTTTAATACTTAATTTGTTTAGTAAATGAGCAAATAAATGAATCTAAGTAATATTAAAGGCTCCCAAAATAAACCCGCTTTCAGGTTAAGAAAGGGCAGGTTATAATGGCATATAATCATCATGGCACCAGGTGGGATACACAATTTTGAAATGTACATTTATTAATTTTTCCTTGCAATTTTGATGGCTCGAACCATCACTAGATACCTTGCATCCTAGCTCAGGATCATGTCCCCAGTACTCATCCTCACAATTTTCACATTTTAATCCTTGAGTATGAGGAGGGCAGATGCATTCTCCAGATTCTGGATCACAGGTATTATGAGTATGTGCACAATTACAAGCTGCAATAAGAAAAAATGATTTTTTTTCCCTGAGTGAAGATTTGGAGAGGTAGCCATTTAATGAAAATGAAAAAATGAAAACCAAAGTTAAAACCAATTTTACTTAATTGAATAATCTCAACAATATAGTGACTGCATGGTGGTTTCCTAAAATGGAACCATATGACAGACTTTCTCTCCTCTCAAAGGGTCCTGTGGAAGACATACTTGAGTCAATCCTCAAGGCCAGAGAGATGCTCATTGGGAAGGATATAATGAGGACAAGAAAAGAAAGAAAGAAGGTAGGAAAGTTGAAACAAATTGAAGAGGGTTTTATTTGGCAAATGATTCATATGATTTATATGACAATGATTCATTAGAGACTTGCAGAAAGGACAAAGAACCAAAGAAACTTGTGATATTTGATGGTACTAGCTCAAAGATGAGTGAAAAAACACATGAGTGTAGGAAGAAAGATGATGTAAAAATGGAAATGAGATCAGCAGAATTTGGCGAGAAGTCAAAGACTAGAATGAGACACACTTGTCTTTGTAGGACAAGTTTAGAAACCATTATTCTATTAAATTAATACCTTTTTAAACATAATATAAATATTTAAATTATATAAATATGTTATATAATATAAATATGTAAAATAAATATAATACCTAATTAAATTAATTACCTTTTATTCATTATATCAATTATATTTTTGAAGTTATATGTCAATACAACTAAAATCAATGTTTTTCATTTTCACTAAACAAAGTACATATTGACAAAATGTTTCCAAAGTCTGAGATGTATAATGCAAAAAAATTATAAAATTCATCAGTTATGTCTTCTGAGGTCCCTTCTGGCTATAACCCTATGATCCTATGATCTAGCAAAAATCATTATCATAATTTTCAGATTATAGGATAATTGCAAACTTTTATTTTAAAATGACTCCCCCTATATAACACATTGGGAAATTTCCATGTTTCCAAGATTTCAAACTGTTCTCTACAACAAAAGTCCATTTTTTTTTAAACACATGCATTTCCCCAGTAATATTGTATGACTCTGAATTATTTATTATTTTTCTTTTTGGAGGGCAACTGGGATTAAGTAACTTGCCCAAGGTCACACGGCTAGGTTTTTGTTTGTGTGTGCTTTAAGTGTCTGAGGCCGGAACCGAACTCAGGTCCTTCTGACTCCAGGACCGACGCTCTACTCACTGCGCCACCTAGCCGCCCCCAACTCTGAATTATTTAACACCAATATCTTAGAAGAAATAAATTCAGAGAAAACTAAAAGGACAATAGAAAAATGCATGGTAGTTTTGAGAAAGCACAAGAATTTACCAATGATGACTTCTGTGTAAGATGCGGTGATTACAAATATTATCAGCAATATTTTTTGGAAAAGGTGATGGATCACTTAACCCCAATTGTTTTGTCTTCCCCTCCAAAAAAAAATGGTGATAGACAAGTCATGCAGTGAGTATGAGAGACAACTACTGGAAATGTGAAAAGGTTATACTGGTACTCAGATCAAAAGAGTATGAAAACAGAAGAGGAAGGACTCTAGAACATTGAATGGATTCTCTAGAGAAGAGTTAGGGAAATACATGAATAAGGATCACAGAAGATGAAAAGGGGATGCAGGGGTCATTTCTGCATTTGGTGGAGCAATGAACTCACTGACAATCACAACTCCACCAAAATATAAATATGAAACAAACATGATGGTGAATAAGGGGGAAAGGAATCAATCCCACTGTATTTTAATATGAATAACCTTTTGTTTCACTAATTTTATACACAAAAATTAGATGGCATATGTAAACAGAGAAGGCTAACATTTTTTGTAACATTAATTCTACAAGTATTTATTAGTTCCCACTATGTGAAAGACCTAATAAAATTATTTAAAATATAAGTGAAAATATGTAGGAAAAATGTATTATTTCCTTTATGCCCTTAATTTAATAGTATTCTTAAAAATTAATTTGCTTTTGTTATGGGAATGGGAATTTAAGATCTTCCCTGCCCGTAGGCCTTTTGATAGGCTTAGATGACTCTGACACCCTTCCCTGATTTGAAAATATACTCTGCCCCCTAATAGGCTGAATGTGGTCACATGGAGCCTGTGGTGGGAGGCTTGGTTTTCAGGAATGCCCACACCTTGTTAGTTTGTGATTGGGCAGTGGGGTCAAAAGGGTTGTGACATTCTCTGAGCCAGGAGAAGGCTATATACCCTAATGTGAGATTTTGTTTTGGGGCTCACTTTGAGAAGTGTGTGATTTGACCAGACAAGACTCTGGGCAGCCATTGACCCCCCTGCCCCCAGCTTTGAAAACCTAAATGTTGGTGCTTCCCTCTCTGGTAACTGACTAGGTATGGATGTAATGGTCACACAGCTGGAAGCCTGTCTGCTGCCTTGTTTTTCTGTCTGTTTTTAACTTCTGCTTGTAACTTCTGTCTATAAACTCTGAAGTTCGGGGTGCTGACTTTTTCCCCTGAACTAGGTAAATGATATGTTTGATTAATTAAGATTGTTAACTCATTTTGAGTTGCTTTCCTTTAGAAAAGCAGATCTAAGAACTCGTGTTGGCAGCCACCCTGGGGATGTGCTTGCTGCTACAGCTTTCAACTCCAACTGTGATATGTCCTTATGTTAACACTGTTTATGTGATACATAAAACGTCAATAAATCATCACAGGTTCCTAAAAACATTTAGAAGAGCTATCTGAGTAATTTTCCACTGTCATTTTCAACACCATTTTTTCCCTCACAAGATGTATTTTAGAAGGGGCAAATGATGCTGAGCTACCAAGAAGCAGACATTCATTCTGAAGAGTTACAAAATCTGTAATTTTGCAATTGTTGACGCAATTGTGTTTGACTTGTAAAGCTGAGAGTATGAAATAAAGAACAAACTAGAGCTGTTAGATAAACTGATCAGGATTACTTTGCCTTAACAAGTTATTATGATTGCTTAATTTTAATGGCTTATTAAGATTACTTAATCTTAATAACCTTTTCCCTCTACTTTTCCTAATTCCTCACAAGCAGTTTTTCCTTAGCTCTTAAAGAAACTTAAAAAAGTCTTTTGGAAAGTATGCCCAGAGTGAAAATATATAAAAAGGCTCATAGAACACAGTACTTACGTGTGCAGTTGCCATCTTGATATGCATAAAAACCAGGAGCACACCGGTCACATCTTTGCCCAGCAACTCCTGGCACACAGTGACACTGCCCTTCATCACTACAATTTTCAGACAGTGAACCTAACTGGCTACAGTTACAGGGCAGGCAACCAAGTCCTGTATTCAAACCATAATAGCCATTCTATTCAAGAAAGTAAAGAAAAAAATTATGAGAGTAAAAACATTATTAGGAAAATGTATACAGGGTGTTTCAAAAGTCTTAGTGCAGCTTTAAACAAACTTTAAAATAAACATGGTGTTTCAAAAGTCTTAACTTTTAGAATACCATCAATGTGCATGTGCATGTGTGCACAACACCCACACCCACACCCCCACACACAGAGAATTCTGTATTTAATAACAGAAAGGGTTGACTAGAAACACAAAATTCAAATATTTGACTCTATTTCATTCCCATTTTGTCCACATTTCTTACCAAGCATTGATCACAATGTTGTCCAATAACATTTGGTTTGCAGTCACAGAGACCAGTCTCATGATGGCAAATACTGGAAAGAGAACTGCTTCCATGGCATGAACAAGCTAAGGTGTACCCCGAAAAAGAAAAAAAATACTTCTTTACAAGGACTCAAGAAGATCATTTCATTCTTCTCTCTCTGTCTCTCTGTCTCTCTGTCTCTCTGTCTCTCTCTCCTTTTGCTTTTTGGAGGGCAACTGGGGTTAAGTGACATGCCCAAGGTCACATGGCTAATTTTTGTGTTAAATGTCTGATGCCATATCTGAACTCAGGTCCTCCTGACTCCAGGGTCGGTGCTCTATTCACTGAGTCACCTAGCCACCCCTGTTTCATTCTTTTCTATGACAAAAATCTTTACATTATAAGTACACATAGCATATTTCATTGGCGTAACCACCCAATGAATTTATACTTATACGTTTAATAATTTGAACAATATGGAAACATATTTCTCCCAGGACATTTACAGCATCATTATTCTTCTCCTTTTTAACAAAATTTGGATTATAGCATCTCTACAATTCAGAGGTGCTTCACTCCACCCTTGCCTGCCCTGGTCACCACAGTCTTACTTCAAAATTGCACATAAAAATATGACTTTCATATCATAAGTTTGCTACCCTAGTATGCCAATAATATACTTCTTTTACTGCATTTTCCTAAATAATCTACCTGTAACCATTTTAAAGTCAAAAAAGGAAATGATGCATATTCATTGACAAGGGCTTTGCAAATGTGCTACTAACATGGATGGCTTCCTAGATTAACAAGATAATTCCCATAAATAGCATAAAATTCCATCCATTTAATTGTCTAGTTAATACCTCTATTACCAAGAGGTTGTTATTGTTGCTGATTTTTTTTTTGGCATTCATCCTGCATCATGCTAAGTCAATGTCATAACATACATAACCTCCCCTCTCCTAAGATATAATTGATTTTTTTCTATGTATTTTAATTTCATTAGAAATCAGGTAGAAAGGGGAAATTGATACTCTTGAACTAACCAATTTGAAATCTAGGCAGGAATATCAATGACAGGGGCCAAATACAATTATTCTATAGTGTGAAAGTCGTTTTGCCACGTGAACATTGTGTGATAATTAACAGTCTATTTCGTTCATTATCTACTCACCGCGACAATTTTTAGCAACAAGAGCATCCCCATAGAACCCATCAGCGCATCTCTCACAGTGAGGGCCCTCTGTGTTCCCAGTACACTTCAAACATTCTCCTGTGACTGTATCACAGTGCCCAACTTCTAGAGGATCCACATTTCCACTGCAATCACATGGGACACAGGATTCCCCAGGTACAGTTGGATTTCCATAGTAACCATTTGCACATCTGTATAAACAATTGAGAGCAAGGTCAAACTAAGTACAATTGTCCAAGAAATTTCCCCAGCAATCCAGGGATTCTTTGACTGGTTATTCAATCAAGCTTACTCTTTTGCAGAAGATTTATAGAGACAGAAATACAGCTCTTTTGGTTTGGTCATTCAAAAACTTAATTCACCTTTTGTTCATGATTTAACATTTTAAAAGAAGAGTATAGCAAAGTGCACCCTAGATGTGACAAACATAAATTCTAATTTGCTCAATTAGCCTTGGCTTGTCAAATGACCTGTAAACTGAGAATCCCATACAATGGTCTTTTAAATATACATGTGTAAATACACCAATGGCTTCTAAGTGTGGTTTTGCAGCATATTAAAGAGGCCCTTGAATTATTTTAAGGGGCTATCGTGAAGATCTCAAAAAATGTCAAAAATAAAATAAATTTATTTTTTAAAAAACAAATATATACTATGGAAAATTGCAACCTTTAAAAAAGTTAAAAACAGCACATTGTACCAACCTCTCACACCACATTCCTGTATATCCCAGCTGACACTGATCACAGATAACTTCATCTCCATCATCCAAATGGCAAGTAGGGCTGAAACTAACAAGAAGTATAAAAAAGGTGGGGTTTTTTTGCCTCTGGATAATATCACATTTCTAAACATTTTAAAGATCAATTTCTTCTTCCATATTCATGTGATTATTACCTGAACAACCGAAGAGCCTGGCAAGGAGGTGGGGGGGAGGTTTCATGCAAAAGTTTAATTAATGATCTCTTTCACCTCTTACTGTAGTTTTCTGAAAATTAGTTTCATTTTTGACTAGGTTAAATATCAATGTTTATTATATGTGAGTGCATGTCTATGACTGTCTATCTTGCATGCATGCACACATACACATAAATACAGGTTATTCCAAAATAGTGTAGTTTAAGACTATTAAAGCTTAATTGAATTATGCTATTCATTGAATTAAATCAAGCTATTAAAGCTTAAAATGGAATTAAGACTTTTGGGACACCCTGTATATAAACATTTTCATTATTGTTGTTCAGTTTTTTCAGTCATGTCCAACTCTTCCAATTCTTCATGACACCATTTTGGGATTTTCTCAGCAAAGATACTAGAGTAGTTTTCCATCTCATTTTACAGATGAGGAAACTGAGGCAAATAGGTGAAATGACTTGTCTAGGATCACGCAGCTAGTAAAGGTCTGAGGCCAGATTTGAGCTAAGTAAGATGAGTCTTCTGACTTCAGACCTGGCACTCTCTCCACTGCACAAAGACTCAAGAAGATCATTTCATCCTTTTCCATGTCCTTCCTTCCATCCTTCTCTAGCAGTTCCACAAATAAACACAAATACACATATACATATACCCACATATATGGATGTTGTGGTAAATACATGTGTATATATTTATATGTATATGTACCACAACACCCATAGACTTCCATTCTGATTCCTCTTTGTGGTATGGTAATATACACAGCTTCTCAAAGACTATTCCAATGGAGTCTAAGCTCTGGCCATTCTAAGCAAGCTAGAAAGGCTTCAAGTACAGACAGAGCATGACTGACTGAATGTTCATCTTCAGCCAAGACCAAGCTGGATAAGTTCAGAAAGACTCTTTCAGTGGCCTGACCAGGATACCATGATGCAATTAATTTTTGTGCCTTTGCACTAGCTGTCCCCAGCATCTGGAATTCACTCTCTCCTCATTCTTATTTCTTGGAATCCCTAGCATTACGAGAAGAACAGTTCTATCATCTCCTATGTGAGACCTTCCCTGATTTTCCCTTTTGCCAAATTATCCTGAAGATATTTATTTTGAATATATTTATATATGCTTATTGTTGTACCTGTTGTCTTCCCGTATAGTTTCTTAAAGGCAGGGACTGTCTCATTTTTGTCTTTATATACCCTCTGCCTGGCACTTAGTAGACACTAATCAAAGCTTGTTGATTCACTTATTGCTGGAGCAATAAAATCGCAAATTTTTGAAATATTTAAATATAAAACATCATTTTTCTCTAAAGATTTCAGCATATATTTGGATAGCAAGGTCAATAAAACCAGATAGTTTTTCTTGGGGATAAGTAAGTTTTCAGTGACAGGTTAAATTTTTTTAATGAATAAATAGGAGTAAATTTTGCTGCATGGGAAAGAAACAATATGAGGCAATCAGGGCTCTTCAATATGGAACTAGCCACTTACTTGTTGGAGGCAGTTGTAAGAGGACATGCACAGGGCTGGCAGTCTTCTGATGTCCCTCTGGAAGGATTCCCATAGAAACCTGGTAAACACTGGTCACACTGAGCCCCCATAGTGTTGTGTTTACAAGCCTATTGTACAAGTAAAGAGGAACAGAATTAGAGGAGCATAGATTGTTTGGAAGGGATTTCGTAGGCCATCCAGACAGACCTTCCCATTTTATAGATGAAGAAATAAGGAGGCTCGGGGGAGGTAAATGACTGGGTGCAAATCAATAAGCCAGCAAGCCTTAGAAACAGCATTTCAATCAAGTTCCCTTTTATTTCAGAGATAGTCCTCTTTCTACTGAATAATATTACTTCCTTTGTTTTCCCCAAAGGATTTTAAGGTTATTATAATGGGTGTCAAGATCCAAGTAAAAAACACAGCTCTTTTTCTCTCTTCTCTTTATGTCTGTCTCTTCCTTTCTCCTCTGTGCCCTTTTCACTGGCTGTCCCCCATGCATGGCATGTTTTCCTGCTTTGTCTTGGCCTCCTGGCTTTCTTAAGACTCAGCTGGTAATAATATACAGGCATTTAAAGGTTTATGACTCTTAAGAAATGGTTCACCTACCACCTTAGCATCCTCACCCCTTCACCTTTCAGCTTCTTTTGTGTGCTGTCTTGCCACATCAGCTTATAAGTTACTTGTGGACAGGGACCATCTTTCTTCTTCATATTTATATCCCCAGCACTTAGCATAGCATCTAACACATTGTAGGTGTCTAATAAATTGTAGGCGTCTAATAAATGTTTATTGACACTGTGTCAATCACTGGAATTTCTATGTATAAGGCCAGACAAATGTCCTACAAATGACTGTATAGCTTCTCTAATTTTTAAGAAGGACGAGAGGTTTGGATTGAGCAGTGATAAATATCAATCTATACACAGTTCTTTATATTGTTCTAAATTATGAATCATTTGGATAGAAAGAACTTAAAGATGGGTTAATATTTATGCCTATTATTTTTATATACACACATATATATATTTTATATATTTAAAAAATATATAAAAAATATATATATTTTTTTGCACAATTACACGTTAAAACAATTCCTTAAACATCTTTTTAAAATGTTTCAAATTCCAAATTCTATCCCTCCTCATTTTCTCCCCTTTCCCTGGGAGGGAAAGCAATCTAATATAGGTTATACATGTGCAGTCATATAAAAAATTTCCATATTAGTCATTTTGTACAAGAAGACTCAAATAAAAAAAATGAAAGAAAGAAAGTGAAAAACAGCACACTTCAGTCTGTGTTCCTACAGTATCAGTTCTTTCTCTGGAGGTGGATAGCAGGCTGCATCATGAGTCCTTTGTATTGCTGAGAATAGCTAAATCATTCATAGCTTTTTATTGAACAATATTGCTGTTACTGTGGACAACATTCACCTCATCCTGTTCACTACACTTTGCATCAGTTCATGTAAGTCTTTCCAGGTTTTTCTGAAATCATCCTGCTTGTCATTTCTTATAGCATAATAATATTCCATTGCAACCATATCCCACAGTTTGTTTAGCCATTTCCCAATCGATGGGCATCCCCTCAATTTCCAATTTTTAGTTACCACAAAAAGAGCTGCTATATTTTTGTACAGATAAGTGCTTTCCCATTTTTTGATGTCTTTGGGATATAGATCTATCAGTGGTACTGCTGGATCAAAGGTTTTTTGCCTATTATTTTCAAAATTAGAAAGACAGCATGAGTGGCTAGAATGATAAATAGGATCAGGAAGTTCAAACCCAAGCTCTGATACTTACCAGCTGTGTAATTGTAAGCCTCTCAGAGCCTCCGATAGCTCTCTCTACTAAGTCATAAACAGGTTATAAACTGCACTGATTAAAGGAATTCACGGATTTTTGACACATTTTTATAGTGTGTCAAATTCTCCCTCTCCCCCTTTCACACATACATAATAGATATATGTATGTATTGCAAATATAAGATTTAGTAGAATCCCAATAGAATAAGATCATTATGGGAAGAACTGGGTAAAAGTTTGGCTATGAAAGGTAGGAAAAAAGGTGGAATACGTACAATGTTTTCCCACAAAGGTGGAAGACTAGGTGAATGTTAGTGCTACATACAGAAAAGGTGAGTTGGAAGAGCAGGTTTTAGGCACAGTTTTAGGTAGTAGTTGGACATTCAGGTTGAAATGTCCTGTAGACAGTTGGAGACTCGAGTCTGGACCTGCAGAGAGAGATTAGGACTGTAGACACAGTTTTGAATAGAAGTGATAGTTGAAAGTCATGCGAATTAGTGAGACTGCAAAGGGATATGAAGATAGAAACGGGGACCAAGAACAGAATACTGGAAATATTTTAAGAAAAGGATAAAAAATTAGCAAAGAAGAAAAAAAGAAGTTAGAGAAATAGGAGACCTAGGAAAGTGTGGAATCACTGAAGACAATGAAGAAAAAAATATCCAGGATCAAATGGTAAAATGAGGTTAACAAAGATGAGGCCTAAAATGTAGTATCATTGGATCTGTTAACTATACTTGATTACGTGATGGGTGATACTAGAGACAACAGTTTCAACAGAGTGGTTGAAGTAGAAGCCAGAGTACAAAGGCTCAAAAAACATATGTATTATAAAAATGGAGACACTGGTGCTATAGGAAAGGAAAAAACTACTTCCAAAGGTTTAAGCTTGCAAACCCCAAAAATAAGTCATGGAAACCCTTTCTCATGTTTTTGGCAGACATATAGCTGTACTCTGTATAATATCTCAATCAATATTTTTTTTCACAGTAATATCACTAATATAATCAAACTTGACCATCAGGTGAGGATATTTCTTTATGATGTCTTTAGGTTGACTGCATGAGACCGAATAAGACCATCCTCCAATTGTCCTCCTATCCCTGCCCTCTCATCATGATCTTTAACCTATAGATTTAGACTGAACATACTCCTTACATGAGTGGCTCTCACCCCACTCAGCTCAGTTTGGTCTTAAAGAGCTAAAAGTCCCATATAATGTTGTTCTACTTAATTTTATATATTTGCAGAACCAATAACAAATAACCCTAAACAAGTTATGACCACATTTAAAAAAAAATTTGAGTCTGATATGATTGGGTTGCATTTCTGATTTCATTATTTCTGTACATTCCAGTGATAGCTCTGATTAACTGAAAAATGAGCTATGAAAATAAAACACAACATACCAAATCACTATGATATGACTTCTTTCTTATAAGTTCGCATTATTCTTTTTTTTAACTTTATGCCTCAATGAGACCCCAGTTTTAAAGGTTACTTTATGTCTTGAAAAATGAGAAGCTCATAACCTGTACTCTCTTTCTTCCTCTCTAGGAATAATACCATAAGAATTTGACTTGGAAGGGTTTTAGGAGTCATCTAAACCAGCCTCCTCATTTTACAAATAAAGTAACTGAGTCTCACAGAGTCAAGGACCCATGGGCATTTAAGGAGTAAAATTGGATAGTATGGGCATAGTGATAGGAAAACGTGTTAAGAGTACACTTGATTGAAGTCGCTAACAAACCTAGAGGCAGGAGGCACTTATTTTAATGAGATTGTCTGGAACTAATATAAATACTAATATAAGTGAAGTGCTTGGTAAAGACTGGCCATGCTACAAATACTTTACTTCATAAAAGTCATTATTTGATCCAATCTCTGTAACATACTTTGTTACAGACACCACCAATTTATTTCTAAATGGATTCCATTTTTTTTGCTAGGGAAGCTGTAAAACTTCAAAGGCATGAGTGACTTCAGGCAAGTCAATATTTACCAAACTTAACACAAAATTTGTTTGAATATAAAAACCCCAGAGCAACAAATATAAGGCAAAGATAGTAATAAAAACAATCTTCAACTGAGGACTAACGCTCTGAGGTCAGTGAACACATTTAACAAAGCTTAGAGAGAAAAAAGTCTTTTAATCCGGTCATTGTTATAATCAAAGAACTTCAATGAGTTTCACATATTTCTTTCCAGATTACAAGTTCAGGGATGTTCTTAAGCCTAAGGAACATCAGATCATCTACATCCTAATGGCTCTAGGGAGTCAGTCAAAATTTCAGTAATTAGAGACTTACCAAGCAAGCACCATGAATATCACATTCAGTAGCATGGCCATGGCACTCACAGGGTTGACAGATTCCTCCAAAGAGTATTCCACCTACTCGGTAATACCCTGGGAGACAGGACTACAAGAAAAACACAGGATAAATGTAAATATGAACACAACTTAGAGAATTATGCAAATCATCTACTCTCCAAAAACAAAAACAACCTATTTTCCCCTAAGTAGTGAAAACTTCTTACTTTTGAAAAAGGCCGAAGTATGCAGATGAAATTTAATGAATACCATGCACATTGTAAGTACTCTAAATTGTGTTTCCAACACAATATTCTCTACTTATTTATTTTTAGTTTTCAACATTCACTTTTGTAAGATTCTGAGTTTCAGATTTTTTCCTCTCCCTCCCTTCACCCATCCCCAAGATGGCATGCAATCTGCTATAGGTTGTACATGTATATATTAAGCATATTTCCACATCGGTCATTCCAACTCAACAGTCTTAACATTAGACATTATATAACATTCTCTTAACCAGTGCTTCAGACCTCCTATTTACCTTTTCTTGCCTTAAACTTACAAAGAACCTTTCCCAATACAAGTTACATTGATTTTCTTTTACAGATGTAGTTATCCTATTCTCAGATGGACCATCCAGGAAGCCATAGGGATTATACATTGAATCTGAGGAACATTCTCCCTTTACACTTCATTTCCTGGTAAGGAATGGGCCTATAGTATAACCTACATTTCTATGTTTCCAATGTGAGAGGGGAGTAATAGCAGCCTCCTGACAACCCTGCCTAAACCCTAGGAAATTTTGGCAAGCCTATTTTATAGACATTATCCAAACCTTAGGAGCAGTGAGGTGGCATGGCAGATAGAATGCTGACTCTAGAATCAGGAAGACTTGAGTTCAAATCCAGCCTCAGACACTAACTAGCTGCATGATCCTGGGCAAGTCACTTAACCCTTTTACCTCATTTCCTCATCTATAAAATTAGCTGGAGAAGAAAATAGCAAACCATTCTGTGCATCCTTGCCAAGAAAACCCCAAATGGGGTTACAAAGAGTTGGAGACAACTGAAAATAATGAACAAAAAATTCATATCTTCCCTTAGAACATGACTATTACTAAATTGGACCTATTGTTTTATCATGAAAATAGGTAAATAGTTTTATTAGCAAGCAATACAATCCATAGTATCATAGATTTAGAGCTGGGTGGAACTTAAAGGTTCCATCTAGTCCAAACTCCTCATTTTAACAGAGGAATAAATTGAGATCTAGTAAAGTTAAATGCTTTGCCCAAGGTCATACATATAAGTAAGGGTCAGAAGCAGGATTTCTTCCATATTTTCTGACATCAGAACCAGTGCTCTTTATAGCCACCAATTTACATAAGGAGCAAATAAGAAGAAATTCCCTCATTCATCTAGCCATTCATCACACCTTTATAGGTTTATAAAAACAGTATTCATCAAGAACTGCCAAGACCCATACACAGGGTTAGGTGGTATATTTTGCTGTGGGAGTTCCTTACAACTATGTGAGAGAATGTATATTATATAGTGTTGCACACCTTGGTAATAACAGCAGTTTAGCTGTTAGGAGAGGTCAAGGCTATGCAGGTAAAAATAGAATAATTCTCAAGAGCATCTATTATCAACCTGTAATAAGATGACTAGTCAAGAACTAAAGCAGTTTCCGGGGGCTGGTGTATCCCATCTGATTGCCATAAGGTTGCACAAAGCAACAGTGGGACCAGAATAGAGGGAGATCTGGATGCTCTCCAGGTAATTGATAAGTATCAACAGGACAAGAGTGGTTGGGTAAAGTCCAGAATGCAAACCTTATCAAAGCCAGGGAAAACAATAAGCACAATGAATAGGCCTAGAGGCCTATTCAAGACTGCAAGCAGAGATCAAAAAACCCCAAGTAAACAAACTGAAAGAGGAGTGAGTGGGTCAAGCAGAGGAGATCCTGTCCCAGAGAAAAGGCTGCCAAGGGGTAATCTGCTTTACTTGTAGTTCAGAGTCTGATTTGATCTTTTCTGCTGCGGAAGAAGTCTGGCCACATCTGCCTATTCTGCCTAATGCAGGGCAGCTGTTGGCTCCCCTCTGATGTGGGCAGAGAGCCACAAAGTCCAGCAGTTTAACTTAAGACCTATGAAGCAGAAGAACAAAAGGAGTTGAATACCAGACTAGTCCTCAGAACTAGCTTATGGATTATCTGGTATATTTGCCTTCCCAACAACAGTTTACTGCCACTTATAAATGACTGGTTTCTCTCCCAGAGAAGAAAGTAAAAGGTCTTAGGGAGCAGTTTTCTCCTCTTCTTCCAGATAAGCAGAGTGTATAACTGTTCCTTGACAGTGAAGAAAGAATAATTTGGCAAAGGAGTCAGGAAAATAAACACACACACACACACACACACACACACACACACACACACACACACACACACATTCTGAAGAAACAATGGGAAACAAAGCCAGTATCAAGAGGCTGAATTAAAGAGTATAAATAGAGGAATCAACCTAAGGAAAAGAAATTCCACATCATTAGTGCTACAGAACAGAGATGGTGATCTGCCCACAAAAAGGGGAGATTCTGAATCTTAGGAAGAAATAACAGAATCCCATACTCAGTTTCAGAGAATCTCAGAGGAAGAAAAGACTTTAGAGAACATTTATTTCAACCTTGACCTGGGGGGAAATCCTCCTACTTTAGACCCAATAAATTGGGTCATCCTGCCTTTATTTGAAGAGGTCATCTATGTGAGAGGTGTCAAACTCTGGCCACTGTTCTCAAATTTAATAAAATGCAATATAACATAGATAATGTTAACTTGTGGTCTTCTAGGTAAACATGAGGGACACAGGGATCCAGTATTTGAGTTTGACACCACAGATCTGATCAGATAGATCAGATAGATCTCTCATTTTACAGATGAGAATATTGAGGTCCAGAAAGGGGAAATTACTTACCCAATATCAAACAGACAATAATTGGTAAAGGAATGGAATGATAAGGAGCAGATATAGGTACTAGGCAGTGAAAGAAAATCATATCACTGCCCCTGGGGATAGAAGATATGCAGTAGTGTCTAAAGAAAAAAAAAAAACCCTAGGGGAAAAAGAAAACCAAAAACTGGATGGCAAGAAGGAAAAAAACATATAAGAAATAATTAGAAGTTCTCAGAGAAGAGAATAGGGAATGATGCTTATGGTCTAGATGATTATATTTTACTGTATAGATTACAATTAACAAAGTGCAACGAAATGAAATTTTAACAGTTAAAGGCAACATGGAGACTTATTGAAATGGGACTTAAGAGAAAATTATGTCAATAGAATGGTATGTTATGTTCAAAAGAAATAGCTCTAGTAGAAGAGGAGGAGTAGCTTATTTTAAAAAATATACAGCTACATAGAAACCCAAGACTATGAGGGAAAAGGAAAATGTATTTAAATGTGGATAAAATGAGAAGCAGGACTGTCATCAGGAAAACAATCTACAGACTAGTCAGTCAAAAGAAGACAAGGGTGATGCTCTCCTAAAAAAATATTACAAAATTCAAATAGATTGAGTGCAAAACTAATGGGCTTCCACTACCTAGGTATCTGTTGGAAATCTCAATCTGCTATAAGCTGCAAATGTTATCTTCTTGACTTGCCTTACTGACAGTTACATCCCCAAAGCTATAGAAAATAATGAGTGGAACTGGTTGTAATGGTAAGGGAATTTGAAGATCTTCCCTGCCCCTTAATGGGCCTCACTTGGAGCTCAACAAGAGAAACTTGCTTAGGGGAGGCAGTGCATCATGAAGGTTGTGATGTTCTTTGATTCTGGAGAAGGCTATATATATATACACACACACACACACATACACCCTGAGGTGAAATTTTGCTTTGGAGCTCACTTATGGGAAGAGTTGTGTAAACTGGCCAGATGAGACTCTGGGTAGCCTTTGAACCCCCCGACTTTGAAAACCCAAAGGTTGGTGCCTCTCTATCTGGTAACTATGTTTATATGTAATGGTCAGACAGCTAGAAGCTTTGTCTGTTGGTCTGTTGAACTGTGGTTTTTTTTGTCTGTATTTTTTGTCTGCTTGTAATTTCTGTTTGTATTTTCTCTGAAGTTCAGGGTGCTGACTTTTTCCCCTTAACTAGGTAAATCATATATATATAACATATGATTTAAATACATACATACATATATACATATATATATATATTTGACTAAAGTAAGATTGTTAACCCCTTTTGAGTTGCTTTCCTTAAGAAAAGTACAGATCATATTGACCAAAAAATAACAGGTGGGTAAAGCAGAAATGAAGACAAGATTGATAGAAAGTGGCCATGCCATCTTTTAGTTTGCAAGAATGAAGGAAAGGAATAATAAAGTATTGACATATTCAGTCATACAGACTAGTCCTAGACCTCAGGAAGGGGGGCTTGTTTTTTGTTAAACATTAAAGCAAAGAAAGAAATCACAGAGAGAAATTCCAAAAGTGAATATGGCTCAGGAGGTTAAATGGCTTTGAAAATGTCATTCTGACAGTATCCATTGCAAAACATTAAAGTGAAGGAGAAAAGATTTCTAAAAAGATTATATTTTAAAATTCAAGGCACAAAAAAGGTAGGATTTGTAAACAGGAATAAGTGGATATAAATATATAAAATATAAAAGGATAACGTCAAGAAGATTAAGAGCCAGTATAAATTAAGGATTATGAAAAAGGCTAAATACAACAAAGTTTCCTTAGTTTTGCTACAAGTAAGAAATGTAATGAAGAAGGTATAATGCTATCAGATCGTGGAAAGACTGAAGATCTATCCAACTCCTATTTAGTTTCTATCTTCTAAACAAAAGAAAACAATCTTCAAATTCGGAGGTATAAGGCAAATGTCTCTAAAAGGAATAATTAAACCCAGATAGGCAAGAAGAAAATTAGAACATAAACCGAAGTCTCCAGGCTCAGAAAAAATCCTCAAAAAGTCCACAGAAAACTTGCAGGTGTGATTATAGAATCATTGAATGATAGGAAGTAAATAGTGGATACCAAAGAGCATCTTTGAGAAATCATAGAGAATGGAAAAGGTATCACAATCTCTCGGGATATCCTTGAAGGGAAGACAAAGAAATGTGACCTGAAGGATTTTACGATAAGGTGGAATTGTAGTCTGTTAAACAACCATCCAATCAGTGCTGACTGAGGAAGTACCTTTAACCATTACTTTGATAGTGTAAACTTGGACT
The DNA here is from genome assembly GCA_011680675.1 of Gymnobelideus leadbeateri. NCBI lineage: Eukaryota > Metazoa > Chordata > Mammalia > Diprotodontia > Petauridae > Gymnobelideus > Gymnobelideus leadbeateri. The sequence continues at coordinate 510,895 of WOXC01005527.1, forward strand.
CTGTCCTTGGTCCTGTCCAATATAGTGATCTAAGCTTTAGAAGACAATGGATGCAACTGTCAATAGGATGGATGCAATCACTGGATATTAAAAAAAAAACAAAAAACAACAGAATTCAAAATTATCCCAATAGCCCAGATCTATGGGCTAGTTATCAACAAGATGAAACTGTGCTACACATTTGTCAAGTCTTGTGCTTAAGTTTAAAGAATCACTTAGATAAGAAATCAATTGGAGGGGCGGCTAGGTGGTGCAGTGAGTAGAGTGTTGGCCCTGGAGTCAGAAGGACCTGGAGTTCGGATCCGGCCTCAGACACTTAATTCACACACAAATAAAAAAACCTAGCCGTGTGACCTTGGGCAAGTTACTTAACCCCAATTGCCCTCCAAAAAAAAAAAAGCAAAAAAAAAAAAAAAAGAAGAAATCAATTGGAGAGAGGGGTATTGGGAGAATTAAGTAGCTTGAACAGCAATTCACGCTAAAATAACCTGACAATTTTAGCTAACTACAAGTTCACTGTGAACCATCAGTATGAAGAAGATGCTAAAAAAAAAAGCTAATAAAAAATTTAGCAAGGTAATTGTCTTATTACATACAATTATCTGCATTGGTCAAGACCATACCTAGAATACTGCGTTCAGTTTTCTGGGATTACATTTTACCAGATTATTAACAAACTGGAATTTATCCAGACAAGAATAATAGTTAGTCTGAGAGCTTGAGTCATAGGAGAAACAATTATCTTTCAGAATCTGTTTCTTCATTAATAAAATTGGGGTACTGGATGTGGACTAGATGATCTTTAATCTACCTCAGAAGTCTATAATTGTATAGTAACAAGGTTCTAGGTTGAAGAAACCAAATGTTTTAGCTTGGGGAAGAGAATTAAGATAGAATATAATATTTGCTTTCAAAGAGTGGAAGAGTTCTCACATCAGAGATATAAGAATATTATTCCAGAAACTAGAACAAGAATGAAAGTTAGAGGGGGGTAAATTTTGATTCAGTGTTGAGAAGAAATTCCTGGCAATTATAGCTGCATAGCATCCAAACATGCTACCTTGCAAAAGAGTCAACTCAAAAGGTATTAACTGAATAGCTCACAAGAAGTTTCTAAGTAGAAGCTCACAGGTTATCTTCCAGTGATATTATTAAAAAGGATTCTTTAATTAGAAAGGAGGTTGAATTGGATGATCTATAAAGTCACACCAAAAGTAAAAATTCCATAACTCTAGGTCTATAATGTTATGTTTTGTAAATCCCTTGTCTCTTATTTCATATTTCCAATATTTGGCTAATGTAATAGTTCATCAGGAGGTGTTGTGCTATTTCATGGATCATCTTAATTGACCAGGACAGTCAATCCTCTTTAATAAAACAATCTCGTAGTGTTGATTCAAATAACCAAATCCCCATTGGCAAAGGAAATATTAAATAGAGAAAAACTCTAACTCATACCTTTGTACTCCACTTACAACACAGAAATCATCTCTTTTTTTGGTAAGAAACAAGAAGGTTAAAGACCAGAATGAGTCATAGATTGGTAGGAAAAATGCTAACAATAATGAAAACAATTTCCTTATTATGTTCAAAGCAATAAGGTAAACACAGAAAGTATAAGAACAACACTTATGAAAAATGCTATATCCATCTAGCTATCAATCAGGTTAAAAATAATGCTAATGGGATAATGTTAGGGTGGGGTGAGAAAGCTAAACCTTTGGTCAATATACCATATACATGGAATATATAGCTTATTTATATCCAACTTTCATAGCCAAGAGAATGAATGAAGATGAAAAAGAGGGAAGCGATGAAGACCATTACCAACCTCACAGGAGATCCCAGTATACCCTTGAGGACATTCACAATATTCTGCATCAGTAGCCAGCACCAGATCTATGACATTTGGGTTTGCAGTGTCCAAAGTCACAGCATCTAATCTGTAAACAAACAGGAAGATATGAACTGATGCTGTTTTTAAAACTTTATTGGGACTACTATTCTAGAAATAACCAAATTTCAAATGAAATGTATTGATTTCAGCAATACTTCACCAGTGGATGAAAATTTTCTGACTATATGCACTAACTCCCTAGATCTCATCACCATCCCCTCCAAATAAATTATTTTCATGAAGTTGTAAGAAGGTTGTGAAGATACCACAAAGCACTAAAGAAAAATCATCACCTCTCACTACACTACCACCACCAAAGAAATAATCATTAAATACTGGTTTCTTTTAAGTGGTTAATTTATGCCCAACTTGTCTTTTAGATTTGGCCAGACTTTATAGGAATTTGTACTCTCTCAAAGTTCCAGTTGAATGGCTGAGAGAAAATATAGTAAGGCCAAAACTACAAGATTGGTGACCCAGTATAAATTTTGGCATAGGATTTTGTTAATTTACTTATTTCCTGAATAATTTACTATTTCCCAAGTATCTTTCTATTTATCCTGAATATCTTTTAGGGAATAAAATGAGGATATGTTCCCATTTTATAGATGAAGATCCTGACTATCTATCCTGAATATCTTTCAACATTTTCTATATTATATTAAATCCTTTCATACCTTAAAATATTTGTAACGATTATTCTTTAATTCCCTCCTTGGGAATAATTTCCATTTCTGATAGAAACTGTCTAAACTGGTATTGTTCTGAACTGCTAGGGCCGTCCTAATATCCCCTATGTTAGAATTATGGAGAAGATTTTTCATAAACTTTAAGATACATAACCATGAGCAAAGACAACATTTCTATTAATTTATAAGCAAAGCACAGAAACTAGAAGGCTTTATTTCTTTCTCAATACATACCTATACAGTGCCTTTTTTGCAGTATTATAATTGGCCCTGATCAAAAGATGAGTCACATTGGCTAAGACAGTCATCAGCTGGTCCCGGTCTATTTCTCTTTTGGTGTTATAATCTCTGAAGTTTTCAGGCACAAGTTTCACCACATTAAAGTACTCTTCATAAGGTTGTAATGACAAGCCCTCAGCCCTTGTGCTTAAAGTGAGTCCATTTCCCTGCAATGTAGAAATAGGAAAAGAATGTATTTGGTGTTGAAAAGTAGGATCAAATTTTATATTAAAAATAAAGTTACACTTAGGTTCAGTCTGAAGTGAGGATGCCTATGACCTTTGGACCCTAAATTCTTAGAAAATAGTACTCCTTGTTTATCTTTATTAGGCACTTATTATGTGCTAGGCACTATGCTAAACTTTGGGGAAGGGGAAGTATAAAGGCAGACAAAAACATGGTCCCTGCCCTCAAGGATTATACTGAGAATAATAAGATTAAAAGAAAAAAACAAACAAACACAAGCCCATAATGATCTTTAAAGTCTAACAGGGAAAATATGGCATGTATGCAACTAAGTAAAAAATGGTAGAATGTGATAGGGGAAAAGGGGAGATAGATCATACCCTAAGTCAGCAGTGGTAAGTAGAGAGGAAAAGATAGATATGAAATATATTGTAGGGGTAAAATCAATAGGAATTAGCTACTGATTGAATGTGAGGAGTAAGGAACAGGACAAGATACAAATTGATTCTAAAGTTTAGAGTTTAGGGGGCATGATACATCCATTACTTAAGCACCTACTATTAGGAAAGCACAATGCTAGAGGTTAGGAGAAATACAAGGGAAAATAAACATAGCATCTAAACTTAGGAGCTTTCAGTCAAGTTAAGAGAGATTTTAGGGAGCTAGAGATATCAATATCTAGAGAGATTTGATAGATTATTTCTCTCTCAAATATCTCTCACTAGATCGAAAGTCCAGTCCTTTGTTTTATTTTTCCTTATATTTATGCATATATATGTATATACATATATACACACATACATATAAATATACATATCTAACTAGACTGTTTATCTTACTAGATTGACTGTATATTCAGCCATATATATATATATTACTAGATAAAATTCATAGTGGGGGGGAGGGGGATGGGGGAGATGATGGAAGGGAAGGCAGGCTGGGGGGAGGGAAGTTGGAAGCACCCACTTTTGAAAAGGGACAGGATCAAAGTGGGGAGTGGACCAGGTGGGAGGTGGGATAGGAGGGAGGGAAATATAGTCAGATTACTATATAATATATAAAACTAGATTACATATGCATATATTCAATGTGTTTAAATGTATATGTGCTATGTAGATGTACAATAATACTTTGCTGCTGTTGTTACTCAGTTGTGTCCAACTCTGAAACTCCATTTGGGGTTTTCTTCTCAAAGACACTAGAGTGGCTTGCCATTTCCTTTGTCAGCTCATTTTAAAGATGAGGACACCCTCAGATGAGGCTCAGGGTCCCACAGTAAGTGTCTGAGTCTACCTCTGAACTCAGGAAGATGAGGTTTCCTGACTTCAGGCCTGGTGCTTAATCCCCTGTGCCACCAAGCAGCCAAATAAAAAGAAGAAACACAATTTCCAAGAAGATGAGGTCACTGTAGCCTCGGGAAAAGTAAATTAGGGTTCTGAGAAGGTTCAAGGTGAAGGTAACATTTCAATTGGATCTTAAAGAGGGACCATGATAAAATAGTAACAGTTCACATTCAGTAGTGCCTTAAGGTTTAGGAAACACTATGCATACATTATTTCATTTGATACAACAACCTTTTGAGGAAGGTGTTTACTATTTTTATTCCTGGTTTACGGATGAAGAAATAGAGGCTCAGAGAGTTTAAGTGGCTTGTCTTAGCTCACTCAGTTGGTAACTATTAGAAGCAGGATTTGAAATCAGATCTTCCTAAGTCCAGGTGTAATCATTATACCATGGTGCCTTTTGGTATCAACAGGTAGGGATGGGCAGAGATTCTAGATATATGGATGAACAAAGCTGCAGGAGAGAAGTACTGTTTGTTTTTTTGTGGAACTGTGAGTGAGGAGTCAGTCTACTTTGATTAGAGCAGATTACATGAAGGGAAGTGCTGTGAGGAATGTAAAAAGGAATAATTAACTTCTGCCCAAGAGATATAACTGCTTCCTTTAAGTAGAGATAGCATACACAGGAAAAAGAGGAAAACAAGGATTCACTATCACCAAAAGACTGGTAGAATCCCTCCCCCTTTCCAATAACAAGAAAGTCCTCCATATCTTTGATCTGGACTGAATTTTGAGGAATAGATTCCCTTCTAAATTCATGGAACAAAGAAAACATTCCCAGAGTGACCTCACGACTCACAAGAGTCCAATAGAGGGAAGGTCCCCCATGGTGACTACTTGCCTCTTGATACCTTGTAGAGCCCAACTGGGCCAACATCTCCCCATAAAATTCCCCAAAAGGAAATCTGAAAAAGATTACCTTAATAATAACGTCTGCATGAGACATTAAGTCACTGTCCACAGTCTCCATTGGAATATCATAAGACACAGTATATTTCAGGTTTCCACCAAAGGCAGTCAACTGAAACAGTAATATTCAAAATATAATGAATAATCTATTTATTCACTTATTTTTTGTAAGCTTGGCCCTGGTGCAAATGATAGTAATCCTTGCCACAGTGATACTTCAAAAACCCAAGCTGAAAACTAGTCAGAAAGCCTGGGATATTCTAGTTACACCTCTGCACATCAGGAACCACAAGGTTCAGTGATTGATGACTCATGTTTCCATAGTTCTATGAGGCGTCCAGAATATGTTTAAAGTATAATCTCATTCTGCTTTCACAACTCTGTGAGAGCTAAATAGTAAATGACACGCTTTTTTTCTTTTCTTACTTTCTGTTTGTTTCAATATTTGAGTTTATGTGTTCCTTTTTCTTTTTTCTATTCTGTATCTGAGTTCTGCTGTTTGAATCTAAATCTAAAAAACAATATGCATATGATTATACTTATTTTACTGATGGAGAAACTGAAGCTCCTCAGAGGAATTAAGTGAATTACCCCGGTCACATGACTAGAGAGGCAGTCATAGCATACTAGATAGAGAGCTGGCCTCAAAGCCTGCAACACCTGAGTTCAAGTCTTACATCTGCTACATGCTGGCTGGGCAAGTCACTGAACTATCGGTGCTCTAGGTAACATTTAATACTATCGGTTGTAGAGAAGTCGTTGGCCTGAACTGTTAGCAAGGGCTTACTCATCTGGAAGCTTCTATATCAATGGAATCACAGATACAGTTCCTATGCCTATCCCATCATATGGCTAGAAGTGCTAGAGACAGGATTTGAACTCATATTTCTTCAGACCTCAAGACCAGGACCCTTCCTATGTATCATAATGACTTTCATATAAATATATATGAAATTATCAGATACAGTAGCACTGATAGATTTTTACCTGTGACACATTGTTTAAATAGGGAAACTCAGAAATATTTAACTCAATTTATGTGTTCCAGAGTGAATTACACTTCAACTCGATATTGTCTAAGATAGATACTTAGATACTTCAACTAACAACATTAACAGACACATAACTCAAACCTTAAAAAAACAACATTTTGACCCTATTTCTCAAGTCTTACTAAAAATTGTATGTAAAGTAATAAAGGCAATCTTGAAGGTTCCTTTTACCTTTCAAGCCTCTGTATAGGGTGTTCCAAAAAAAACTTAAAATGATTAAACTATTAAAACTTAAAATTTCATTAAGATTTTTGGGATACTCTATTATAGTTCTATAAACTAAATTTATCCTCTACTTTATAAAATCAAAATTATACATGCAGAAGTTGCTTAAAATGAAGAATTATTGTATTTCAAATGTGGACTTTTCAGAGATAGGTAGCTGATGAGGTAGAGGACTGGTCTAATGCCCTTGTTTTAGAAATAAGGAAACTGCAGCACAAAAATTGAAATGATTTTCCAAAGGTCCCATAGGTATTAAGAGATCATGTTTTCTACAAATCCAAAGCACTTAAAAAAAAACAAACAACAAACTAAACCACACTGCCTCTGGGTAACCAAATAGTATAATAACAAAGAAGGGAAAATTACTTGTAAAAACCTGTATTTTAATAGCACAAAGAAAAACACAAAATAGAATAAATAGATTCTATACAGCAAATCTAAGGTGAAATAGAGAGAGATATTTTCAGACATTTCAGTGAGCAAAATAAAAATATTCTCTTTTTTTCTTTGTGTGCTGGCATACCTTTTGTTCAGGTACTAGTCATGATAATAGACATCATGCATATGAATGGGAGGAAACAAAGCACTGTTTAAAATTGTGGTTAGTATTTAATGCCAAACACGCAAAACTATACCTGCAAAAAGTAATGAGGCTTTTTAACTTCTTTCCACCTACAAACTTACTTTATTTCCAAGATATGCTATTGGAGCTGACCAGTAATATTTGGATTTTAGCATTTGCATGGCCACAGTGTTGTTGATAGTTATTTGATAAGGTTCATCCACCTGGTTTTGCTGAGACTGGATATTATTTGAATTGGATAAGTCAGTGACCAACCACCCAGACATATCAGTCACCTTAAAACAAAAAGAACATAGATTGTTAGAATTGGAGGTGACCTTAGATGTTCTTAGTTCAGAGATTCAAAGTTAGAAGTGATCCTAGGCAACATCTAGTCCCGGGGTGTGGAACCTTTGACAGTCAAAGTCCTGCACTTGAGGACCTAGAGAGCCACATGTGGCCTCGATGCCACAAGTTCCCAACCCCTGATAACCTATCTCCCTCAGTTCAGAGATGAGGAGAGTAAGATCCAAGGAGGTTTAGTAACTTGCTCAAGTCCCCAAAGTTATTAAGTGACAAAATTACCATTAGAACCCAGATCTCCCCTTTCCCAGATCAATACCCTTTATCTCTCAGGGAGTTGACAAATCTAGTAGGCCTGAATTATCTCTAAGTAAAGCCAATTGCAAATAACAACAAACAAAAACCTGTATAGCCCATGGTAATGTGTTTTAGAGTTAAAAGGAAATCAAGAAAAATTAAGGGAATACAATTATAAACTTGAATAAAATGGTTTTTTTTCCTAGTCTACCTTCCAATAACAAACACAACAAAAAGTCAGCATTTTCAAGTCATGCATTCCTGACCTAAATAAATCTTTTAACCAAAAACCATTCCAAGTGTGTGGCATTAGGAATTTTTCTTTGCTCTTTGATGCTACTGAGAGACAGCTCCCTCTCCTTTCTGCTTGGTGCTTCAGTAGAGGCACTCCATAACTTAGTAGATGATCCTTAAAAATTGTGATGTCCTACATGCTCTAGGCAGGAGCAACTTGGTGATGAACCTCTCTGAATTAGCTGGGCAGGAACCATTTTATATACCATACTCAGGTTCTTTCCTTATTGCTTCTCACATCTTCCCAACTAGAGGGATCTTTATTGGTAGCAGAAAGAAAAGAAGGAGGGAAAGGAAAACCCTTGCTTGAAACACCTCTTCCCATATGTTACTCAACTCCCGTTTCTATTCCTTATCACCTTTCTACAATAGTCCTCAAAAGAAAAATGTGGGGAGAATATGAAAAAACTAAAGAGAAAGGAAAATCTTCAACATTCTCTCTGTTCTTCACATATTCCAGTCGGCCCTAGGACTCTCCCCTTTTAGAGCTCTAGTGCAGAAGGAGAATGTGAATGGGAGTAGATATGGAGAATCAGGCCTGCTATTAGTCTTCACTAGGTGAGAAGCCCATACTCCAATCCTCATCCTTCCTAAAGCCTCCATTTCACTCCTTGCCCCAGATTCTGCGCAACTTATCCCTTTGAAGCCTCTACCCTTGTCTTTTTATATTCCATACTCAACCCTGCCCAGGTCCACAGGAACCAACAATGGTGATAAGAGTTCTCCAGGTGGGCAGTGAATAGCATTCTTCAGCATCAGTCCCCTGGAATCATGGTTGATCACTGCACTGAAGAGAGTTCTGAAGAATTTCAAAGCCTATCTCCTATTATGTTTAATGTGGTTACTTTGGTAACCCTCAGGTCATGGGCATAGGATCATACCTGAGTGACAGGCCAGGAAAGACTATCACAGACATCAGAAACACCAAAGCAGAAACACTCTGTGCAACCCTCAGGGTTCCTTTCTTTCAGATTATAAAACCCTGGTTTACAACGATCACATTCTTCCCCTTCAACATTTTCCTGCAAATCAACATAAAAAGAGTCTTCTTTAACAAAAACAGGTACAGGCAGGTAGATATATTGGTGCTTCAATAGAGGCCCTCCTTAACTTAATGAATGATCTTTAAGACTTTTGATGTCCTACATGCTCTAGGCAGGAGCAACTTGGTGATGAACCTCTCTGAGTTAGCTAGGCTAGATCCATGGGGAATATGCTTCCAATTCATCCTCAGGGTCATACTTAAGGCCTTTCTTATTTAGGAATACCTGTCAGAACTTGTGTTTTACTGACATAGCCATCATTAACTCAGTGACTCTTGAGAGCTGTTTTAAGCCTTTCTTTGTATCTCTAGCACTGAGCACCTGGGAAATAATAGGTACTTAATAAATGCTAGTTGACTGACTATATATCTTAAGAACACATAATCATTTGCAAATTGTCTCCTCCTCTAGCAGGTGAGGTAAGGTGAGCTCCTTGAAGGCAGGAACCAGGTTTTTGTCTTTCTTTGTATCTCCAGTATTTATCAGGGGCCATCTCTAGTCCTGATCTATATTTTGCCACTGGACCCAAATGGCTTTGGAGGAAAAAGTGAGGCAGGTGACTTTGTACAGCCCTCCCTCACTTGAATCCAATTCACTTGCAAATCGTGGCATCACCTTCCTGATGTCAGGATCCTCTTCAGAACAAAGGACAAACAACAAACTAGTGCTTATGTGTTGGCTGGGTGGTTCCAAAAGGACTGGCCACAGAGATGCTGAAAGACTAGAGCTCCCACAGTTAAGTTGACTGATTTCTCATCAAACCATATTGAGGTCCCTTGATTCATATTCCAGATCTTAATAAAACAATTTTGGCTGGGACATTTTTGTCCCAATTGTGCATAATGTAATGTAACACTTCCATACAAAAAACTTCCACTCTATCTTCAGTAATTCATTCAATTACTTACACCAGAAAAAAAAAGTCTTTTCCCAAGGGAACCCAAATGAAAAACCTCTGCCCATTTCTTACCTTGGTTCTGCTCTTACCTTACAAAGACAAGGCTCACTGCATGGGTCATCATTGATACTACCCGCCAGACTGCAATTGCAGCGAAAGCAATTTGGGTAGCCCTTGTAACCAAACTGGCAACGATCACATTTTTCTCCTGTGTAACCCTCTCTACACTGGCACTGACCTGGCCAGTTCCCTTAAAAGATAGAAATGGCAATGCTCAGTAGTGAAGCACCAAGTGGTTAAGAAAATAGAATGAAATGTAAGACACAGGGAGAAAACCATCTCCAATGCAATAAATTGACTGATGGGATTGTCTATGGCCACACATGTCCATGTGAGTCAACACAAAATCCTGATTTTTTAAAATTTCAAATGTCCATGAGAAGACAGAGAAATTAATTGGTCATAGGAGATTTTTGATTGTCTCTTCATCCAAATACTGCCTCATTATGCATACTTCCTTAAGTAACTGGGCCTGCATGTGGTGGTTCAGTTTCCTCTCGCTTGAAGAATGGAAATGACAAACATTTATCATTTTAAAAGGAATGCTTGGGGGCATTGTAAGAGAATGTTTTTCAAGCATTTTGAGTTTCTTGGATAATATTAAATGAACATGTTATTAATCCTATGTTTCTATATGATTTTATAGCATTTTCCTTCTTTTTGAAAATGTTTTCTATACATCAACATAGGTGTGTTATAAAACTGTCACACTGATAACCTGCATAGTATATAATCATTTGGAAAAATCAGGTCCAAATAAGCAAAAGAAAAAAATATGTGAACACATACACAACCCAAACACTTACCATTCAACCGGTCAGACTGGTGATCATCCTTAACACAGATTGAACTGAGTGAACCAAAAGGATCACAATTACATGGGAGACATGGATTGTTGTCATAAGGAGAAACCTGAAACAAGAACAAATGTTAGCTTCTATACTCCCAGACAAGTCACTGAAATGAATAATAGAAAAGCTGATAATAAACATAATGAAAGCCAGGCTCAATCCTAACTCCAGCATTTACTGAATAACCATAAGAAGACTTCCAGTGTCTCATTTTTCTGATTTGCAAATTGGGAGTAATTATAAACCAGTAAATGCATGAGGCAGAATTTAAGATCAGATATTCTTGAGCCCAGGTCCAGCACTCTCTGCATCGCATCACCTAAATGCCTCATAATAATCATAGGATAATATGATTATAACAAACAACAATAATTATATCATGATACTATGATTATTAGAATAATCATAATATTTATGACAATGATATGGTAAGTCATAATCATATTGTCTCATGATCCACTGAATTCTACACTTTTAAAGTCTTACTGTGGGCTAGAGGTGAGTGACCTTGGGTTTTGGAAGGCCACATTGGTGGAATGCAATCTCTGACAGATCCTACACCAAACTGAAGAAGCTTTGGCCATAGGTCCAATAATAGACTGTCTGTCACTTGAGGACTGGACTAATTAAGTTGAAAAGGCTCATTGCCAGGGTTACCACAGGATGATTCATTTTTCAGGGATAGTAACTCCTGAAGACTGTCTATCAAATCACGAGGGATTAGATTTAGAGATCTGTACCACTGGTACCAAATACTGAGACTAATGAAATTAGGGCTCCTTAAAGTATAGTTTTCTAAGTACCTTCTGTCACAAAAACCCCCAAGAGCTAGGTTGCCCAAGTAATTCTATGTTCTTTTTCCAAAAAAGGAAACTGGGGCTTAAAAAGTACCAGGTCCAGAGGTCTAGAGTAGTGGATCAATGGAATAGATTAGGTGCAGGAGACCCAGCAGTTAATGAATATAGCAATCTATTGTTCGATAAACCCAAAGACCCCAGTTTTTGGGATAAGAATGCACTATTTGACAAAAACTGCTGGGAAAACTGGAATACAGTATGGCAGAAACTGGGCATAGATCACTATCTAACACCATATACCAAAATCAAGTCTAAATGGGTGCATGATCTAGGTGTAAAGGAGGATACTGTAAGCAATTTGGGAAAGCAAGGAATAGTTTACCTGACAGATCTGTGGAGAGGGGAAGATTTTAGGACCAAACAAGAATTAGAGAGCATTATAAAATGCAAAATGGATAATTTTGATTACATTAAATTGAAAAGCTTCTGCACAAACAAAGCCAATGTAACCAAGATCAAGAGGGAGGTGGGAAATTGGGAAAGAATTTTTACAACCTGTGTCTCTGATAAAGGACTCATTTCTAAAATTTATAGAGAATTGAGCCAAATCTATATGAATACAAGTCATTCCCCAATTGAGAAATGGTCAAAGGATATGAATAGGAAGTTTTCAGAGAAAGAAATTAAAGATATCTATAAGCATATGAAGAAATGCTCTAAATCACTATTAATTAGAGAAATGCAAATCAAAACAACTCTGAGATACCACATCTCTCCAGTCAGATTGGCTAAGATGACAAAACAAGAAAGTGACAAATGCTGGAGAGGATGTGGACAAATTGGAACACTAATACATTGCTGGTGGAGTTGTGAACTTATCCAACCATTCTGGAGAGCAATCTGGAATTATGCCCAAAGGATTATAAATAATTTCATACCCTTTGACCCAGCCATACCACTCCTAGGGTTATATCCTAAAGAGATCATAGTAGTGGGAGGAAGAACCATATGTACAAAAATATTTTTGGCAGCCCTTTTTGTGGTTGCAAAGAATTGGAAACTAAAGGGGTGCCCATCAATTGGGGAATGGCTAAACAAGTTGTGGTATATGAATGTAATGGAATTTTATTGTGCTATAAGAAACGAGGAGGTGACGGATTTCATAATTACCTGGAGAGACTTATACAAACTGATGCTGAGCGAGAAGAGTAGAATCAGAAGAAATTTGTATACAATCACAGACATACCATATCTGTGACGACCAACTATGACAGACTGGACTCTTTTCAGCAATGCAGTGATATAAGTTAATCCCGAATGACTCAAGAAAGTGAGAAATGCGCCATCCAGAGATATAACTAGAAAGAACTGAGCCTGAATCCTGATGGAAGCAAACTAAATGATCTTGTTCTTCTCATTGTGTGGTTTTACTTCTTCCTTACCATCTTTCATCCCACCTAGTACAATATGCCTTTGTAATTGGAATAATGTTTAATATGAATGCATTTGCAGACCCTATACCGTACTATATGATGTCATGAGGGGAGGGGGGAGGGAAGTAAAGGAAATTTGAAAATCAAGGAACTATGGAATTGAATCTTGTTAACTGAAACTAAACTAATAAATTAATTAAAAAAAAAAAAGTACCAGGTCACTTGTCTTTGATTGAATAGTTAAGAATCAGAGACAGAACCCAAACTCTTATGAGACTAAATCCTTTTCTCTTCCAGAGCAAAAGTTACAGTAACAATAATTTTTAAAAAATCTTTGTTCTCTGCACAATACAAGGAGGTAAATACTGAAGATAGAGTATGTTTAATAGCAAGGGAGATGTATAAGGTCCTTTTTGAGAGTGACAGCAATGAAGTTCACTAGCAACACATGTTCGCTTTATTTTGCCACTGGTCACCTCTTTCTTCAGCCCCAGTGAGCTCCATTCCATTCCTAATCAAAGATCTGGAGCTAAAAGAAACTTAGGAAGTCATCTAACCCAATGCCCTCATTGTACAAATGAGTCCAGGAAAGTTAATTGATTTACTGAAGGTCACATAAGTAATAAGCTTCACATAAGCAATAAGTTTAATCAGGATTTGAACTCAGGTCCATCTCCATTACAATACTCTTTCAGTACTATAACTATAGTATTTTACTACTATTATTATTCTTTATGGCATGAATTATGAATACAAAACTATTGGAAGCACTGTAAGGAAACTTAAGTGTCTTAAATTAAAAACTTGGTGCTACTAAATATTACCAGCTGAATCTGTTCTTTCTTAGTTATTATTAAAAAAGAGAGAGCTGGAATAACTAGGAGGCTCTCCACATGATATTGTTCAGTTGTTTTAGTTTTGTCTGACTCTTTATGACCCCATTTGGAATTCTCTTGGCAAAGGTATCAAAGGCCATTTGTCATTTCCTTCTCCAATTCATTTTATAGATGAGGAAACTAAGGCAAACAGGGTTAAGTGACTTGCCCAGGGTGTAATGGCAAACAAGAAGTAGTTAACACCTTGTTTCCGTTCATGATTGTATCAGGTATTAAGATCCAGAACTTGTGAATCCCACAACTTGTGGACCCTAGAACTCATGAACTCCTGCAATGGGAAAGAGAGGAGCTAATGACCTTATATAAGGAGAGGCCCAGGCTGGAGAGAGCAGAGCTGAGAAGGGAGCTCTTGTGGTGGAGAAGGAGAAAATTTGTGGTATCCCGGCACTCTGTCTGCTCTGTCTGTGTTGATGTGTGTTTGTGATACTTTGTACAGAAGCCCTGGAACCTTACTGGAAGCCCTGAAAGAGGATTTTCTGGTTGTCTGTTTACAGAAGTCCTGGAGGAGGGTTTTGGAGGTCCTAGGACTTTACTGATGATTTGTGCTGACCTCTTGGACCTTGTTTGTGGGTCTGTGTTGATTTCACAGGTAGATAGTGAATTGATGATGGTGCCAGCAATGTATATGAAGGTTGTTTTGGTTCTGTTAAGCTCTGTCTTCCCAGAAACAAGAACTGAAGGACCTGAGGTGGACTGGACACTGTGAACTTCAATGTGGAATGGGAACTGGACAAGGAACTGGATGAAAAACTGGACAAGGAGCTGGACAAGGAACTGGGAGCTGTCTGCCTTTGGACCCAGGTGACAGTTGTGTATATTCAGGCGTGAGCTAGGACCATGGAAGAGGAACCATGGAAGCTGAGAGCCAGCATTGAGTCAAGATGAAAAGATCTCTTCTTGGGTACCTGATGCTGACTAAGAAGGTTATGCTTTACTGTGACCTAGGGGTGAAGAACTTTGACTTTTGTATTTTATGTCCATTAAGGAGACAAGCCTTCTTCTTTTTTTTTCTCTTTGGAGGGCAATTGGAGTTAAGTAACTTGCCCAAGGTTACTTCTAGGTTTTTGTTTGTGTGTGTATTAAGTGTCTGAGGCCAGATATGAACTCAGGTCCTTCTGACTCCAGGGCCAGCACTCTACTCACTGAGCCACCTAGCCAGCCCCCTAGACAAGCCTTCTTAAGGATGATTGAATAAAAGACTTACTAAATGATTGAGTTACTAAATGATTGTACTTTGTTTAAAACTATGTAGCCACTTTGGTAAAAACTATGTGGCCATTTTAGTGCTAAGTTGTTATGTCATAACACTGTGAATGCTGTACTTTGATTTCTGTGAATGTTTTGCCTTAATTTACTGCTGAATAAATAAAGAGTTCACTATACTATGTAATCAAAATCTTGAAGCTATTCATAGCAGCAGTACTCTGGAAAGCTGCTGGTGCTTGGCTTTACTTACACAGGGTCACAGATCCCTATATAAAATAGGGTTAAATAAAAAGTATTAAATTGGATTCCTAAGTCCAAGGGAAGGGAGACATTGCTGAAAAGCTTTTTTTTTTTTTAATAAGAAAAGGATCTGGAGTTCTTAGTATAGTGCAAGCTCAATTCCTGTAAACAGTGTGCTACTGAAGACAGAAAAGCTAAGAGAACAGCATTCACAAATCAGGGTGGTGATAGGCCTAGTTCACACTAACCTGCCAGGA
Organism: Gymnobelideus leadbeateri; assembly: GCA_011680675.1. Classification (NCBI taxonomy): domain Eukaryota; kingdom Metazoa; phylum Chordata; class Mammalia; order Diprotodontia; family Petauridae; genus Gymnobelideus; species Gymnobelideus leadbeateri. The sequence goes on from WOXC01005527.1 coordinate 526,612, forward strand.
TTACAGCTGCACTACTGTGCTCTGTTCTCGGTGCCAAATTTTAGGAAGGGCACTGATAAATGAGAGAGCATTGAGGGGCAGGTAGCCAGGATACTGACAAATTTGAGATTTTGTCATAGGAGGTTCAGTTGAAGGAACTGAGGAGATTAAGTTTGGAGAAGGATAAACTTGGAAGGACAAGGTAGTTAGTTACCTTCAAGTATATAGAAGTTTGTAACATGGAAGAAAGATTTGACTTATTTTGTTTGATTCCAGATAGCAAAACTAAAAGCAATAAGTGAAAATTTCAGAGAAGGACATTTAAGCTGGATTTAAGTAAGAAAAAACTTCCTAACAATTAGAGTGTGCAACAAGAAGATCTGGCTATTCTAGAAATTCAGGACTTCAGATAAAGTGTGGATGACCAAATTTGCTTTCAGGGATGGATGTGGTTACATAGGCTCTGAGATCTCTTACAATGCTCAGTTTCCAAGATTCTACAATTTAATTTCAGTAAGAAGGTGGCTCGGTGGATAGTGTGCCAGGTCTTGAGTCAGGAAGACCTAAATTCAAATCTGACGTCAGACACTTACTAGCTGTGTATCCCTAGGCAAGTCACTTAATCCAGTTTGCCTCAGTTTCCCCTTTGTAAAATGAGCTGGAGAAGGAAATGGCAAACTGCTCCAGTACCTTTGCCAAGAAAACCCCAAATGACATCACAAAGAATCAGACATAACTGAAATAAATGAATAACAATAAAGATCCAAACACTACAGCTTTGAACAAGGGAACTTAAAGGAGAACAATGAAAGAACTTCAGGATCAATTAAAGTCTTGGGGGGAAAAAAACCAAGATATTCCCATACAAATACTGAATATGGATATTATCTATTTTAGTCCTCAATGAAAAGTCTGAAACATAGCCAAAATGAAAGAAATAGATTTACAGTTTCATATGCAATCATGTTTTTTTTCCTATTCTACTATGTTATGTACATGCTTGTTTTATTTCTTAAGTTTAGAACAAAAATTTAAAAATAAAGTGAAAGAAATATCAAAATCTTACTTTATGTGGTCTATAGTATCCATTAATGCAAGTTTCACAGTTGATGCCTGCTGTATTTTGTAAACAATTAACACAGACTCCTCCACCTTTGAAATGCCCAGCAGTATTCATACTTTTCTTCCTATCAGCAACACTCTGATCATAGTAACATTCTTTGGTTTTGTTATGACAGTTGCACTCTAGAAAGAGAATGTCCCAATTAAAAAACAAAACAAAACAAAACATTTATTCTGTCTTGCATTTAAAATACTTCCCCTCCCCCTCTTCAATTAACTGCCATTACTTATAGTTATGGGTCCATCTAACTTCTAGACTGAAAAATATCTTAAGGTCTGGAGTATCTCAGTTGACCAAAGATTAAAATTATAACTTGATTATCAGATTGAGTCATATTTAAGTTTCAAGGTTATAAGTGTATCATTTGAGCCTCTGGCAATAAATTTGGTTATTCTAAAGACAACTTTAAGATCTACGTATTATTTGTATTATAGGATAGATGGAAGTTCTAAAGCAGTTAGATAGAAAATAATGAACTAATCAGCAATTTAAAACAGATTTACAAATGAGGTAGGCACCTTGAATTTCTTGTTTACTTATTTACCTTCACATGTGTTACCAGAAGAAATGGTTCCAGGTCTCCAAGGTTGCTGGTGAAAACCAGGGCAGCATTCATTACAGCTCTCTCCACATGTGTTATGTTCACACTGACATTGTAGTTTCTAAATAAGTGCAAAATCAATTTTAATAGAAAAATAAAGAATTGCATGTTCTTTGCTCAGAGAAGACTGAGATCAATAATTATAAAACTATCATTTGTATAGTATTTTAAGTTTTGTGAAGTATTGAAAATTGTTTTCAAAAAGTGTGGAATAAATTCACAACCATTCCAATTTATACTTAATGATATTAAAGTCACTAAGGTATACAAAATCCTTTGACCTAGTGACCCCCACCAGAGAAAACAGCAGACAGAGAGAAGTCATGTATACCAAAATATCACATATGTATGTATATATATACCACACACATATATTCTCTCTCTATATATATACATACATAAATACATATACATATGTGTGTATATCTACATAGATAGATATACACACATATACATATGCAAAAAAAGGGGAAAAAGTGGATGCCCATTGATTAATGACTGGCTAGATGAAGAGTGGTCAATTAAATATAATGGAATACTGTGCCATAGGAAATGAGGGCTGAGGAATTCAGAGAAATGAATTAAGAATACAGAGAAAAGAAAGTAGAACCAGGAAAATAACATACACCATGACTATAGGATTGCAAATGCAAACACCACCACTAGCATGGCATAGTGAATAGAGTGGTGAACTTAAGGGTAAAAACAAAATGGATTTGAATCCCTCTTCAGATACTTACTATTTGTATGACACTGGGCAAAATACTGAATCTCTCAGACTCTGTTTCTTCATTTATGAAATGGGAATAATAATGCACCTTACCAATAGTGTTGATGTAAAAAACATATGAGACAATACAAATAAAGTACTTTACAAGCCTTACAGAGCCACATAAATATTAATTCTTTCAATATAGATATAGATGATGGAGATATAATTGCTAATCATTTACACAATGATCAGTTTTGAGTCCATGAATGAAATGAAATATATTTGCCTCCTTTCAAAATGAAATGCATTTTCCAAATGAAATACATTTTCCTCCTCTCAAAAGAGAAGTTGAGGCCGTGGGCATAAAATGTTTCATAGGCCACAGACAAGGTCACAAGTTTGGTCAGTTTTCTGAACTGCTTTTCTATGCTATGAGGAAGTCTCCATCCTGGAAGGCAGGCGAATGGCATATCAGGAAATGACTGGCTGAAACATCAAAAGAGTAATAAAACTTAAAAAAAAATAAATTGGGGTGGCTAGGTGGTGCAGTGAATAGAGCGCCGGCCCTGGAGTCAGAAGGATCTGAGTTCTGAGCCGGCCTCTGACACTTAATCCACACAAACAAAAACCTAGCCATGTAACCTTGGGCAAGTTACTTAACCCCAATTGCCCTAAAGGAGCGGCTAGGTGGTGCAGTGAGTAAGAGCGCCGGCCTCGGAGTTGGGATGACCCGAGATCAGATCCGGCCTCAGAAAATGAGCACCCACACATAAATAATGACTAGCCGTGTAACCTTGAGCAAGTTACTTAACCCCAATTGCTTAAAAAAAATAAATAAATTGAGATGCATTGAATTGAATTGTACACATTTCTCATTCTTAAGTTAAATGGGGTCACCTTTTTATTTTAAAAGGAATGGATATAGACAAAATAGATAAAACATGAGTGTTTCTCTAGTGTTTCATTCTGCCGGCTATTCCATCTTACCTTTGTAGTTTCATCCCATGGGCAGCTACTGGCATGACCATAGCATATGCACATTCCTCCAACTGAAATATCTTTTATGGAATAATAATACTAAGGAAAAATAAAGTTAGAAACATATCACTCTTCCATGTTTTTTCATGTGAAAATAAAGAAAATCTTAAAATTTCTTTCGTTAAAATCACAAGATGCTTGACAGTTCTTGTTTATGTAGATTAAAGGATAGTTTTTTAACAATGATATTTACTGTTTTATAAATTGTGCCCCTCCCCAAACTGCTATTGATCCTGATTTAAATTAAGTAAAAGTCACCAATCTACATCATTCACCAGAAAATAAAATAGTGTAACCAAAATTATGCAGTTTGGGGGGATTCTTATTCTATAAATAATTGTGTATAATGCATCTTCATCTAATTCACCAGACAGTAAATCATATTGTGCCTCTACACAATGTGTATAGAGTTAGTGCATGATACTGATAAGACTAACATAATGAGTTTAAATCCTTTCTTATGATGAGATTCACCTAAAACTAGTGATTCAGTAGCACCATCTTTTACTCACAAGGTATTTTACTTTATTATAACCTTCACCTAGAGCTGGATGTCCCACAGACATCTTAAACTCAACATGTCAGAGACTGACCTCATCTCTCCCCCAAATCCTTTCCTCTTCTTAACTTCCTTATTTCTGTCTTGAATACCACCATCCTTCCAGACAGACTTTAAATCGAGGTGTCTCTCTCACCTTCCATATCCAGCCAGGTGTCAAGTACCGTCATTTTTGTTAACATCTCTAAGCCCCCTTCTCTCCTCTGACAACCATCGCCTCTGGGATAGGCACTCATCACCTCAAGTCTGGACTATCCCAAGAGCCTGCTGGCGGGTCTGTCTGCCTCAAGTCTCTTCCTACTCAATTCACCCTCCATTGACTCACCAAAGAAATTTTCCTAAGTGCACGTTTGATTATATTATCCCCTTATTCAATAAATTCCAGTAGCTTCCTATCAGTGGTCCAGGATCAAATATAAAATCCTCTGCTTGGCTTTCAAGGCTTTCCACAACCTGTTCCTTACTCCCTTTCCAGTCTTTTTATACCTCACTCTCTTCCCTGTAGTTTGAGATACTGTGATGTTGACCTTCCTCACACACAACACTCAATTTCCTGACTAAGCATTTTCACTGGCTGTGCCCCTTGCCTGGAACTCTTTTCCCTCCTCATCTTTGCCTCCCAGTTTCCCTAGCTTCTTAGCTAAAGTCCTACCCTTTGCAAGAAGCAGTTTTTCAACCCTCCTGAGTTTTAATGCCTTCCCTTTGGGCTTGATTGTATATAGTTGCTTGCATGGCAATTAGACCATGAGCTCCTTGAGGGCAGGGGCTATCTTTTGTCTTTCTTTGTATTCTCAGCACTTAGTATAGTGGCTGGGCACACAGGAAGTACACAATAAACGACAGTACTGACTGACCTTCACTGAAATAAATTTGAAATAAGAAAATCAAACTTAAAAAGTAAATTTATACTAAAATAAAAGCACTTCAGAGAATAAAAAAGGGGCTTCTGTACTTACTCTCCTTGTGACTATGGGGTCGAGATCTTTAGGATCACGATGGCTAAGAGTCATAAGGTCAGCATTAAGGGTTCTAATCCTCTGCAAGCGGAGACGAATATATCGTGCTGAGGTAAATTCCAACAACTTGGGTGAGAGATCATCAGCACTGGGTCTGCCATTGATCAATGATGTGTGAATCTGAAGAGAGAGACATACCATTCCTTATATAATGTATTTACCTAGTAACCGTGGATACCCTATCACAAAAACAAAGTCTTGAAGATGACTTCTAGGAAGAGCTAGTTCCCTAATTTATGCATACAAAAATCAATTATATCATTAGTTCCTTAATTTCAACATCCTATCTTCTCAAATTCAATGGTGTATAAGGAACCAACTGTCTAATCCATAACTAGAGTGACTGGATGAAACTGCCTTTGTAGTAGTGTAACTACCTCAATTACCAAAGACCACCCCAGTTTATACCTCTAAAGAGGAATAGAAATGGGAAATGGCATTTGGAGAGGGAATAATCAAGCACATGGAAAGAAAGCAAATGTTTCTTTAATACATAGAAGTTATTCATTCCAGCTTAGCAAAGCACTGCTAATGACTCCCAGGCGTCTTCCACCCCACACCTCTCCTTAACATACATATCTCTCTCTTCTCCTCCATGAGAAGAATAGCCACAAGAGAAACCACAGGGGTTTTGCTGATTTCTATCATGTTACTGCTCTTCTAGAATAAATTAGTAAATGCCATGAATAGAGGGGAAGGGGGGGAGGGAGAGGAGGAACAAAAAGAACAATTGCCTTTAAGCCTATATAATGCTGTGCTCTTTTAATTAGGTTCATTCTTGAAGCAGAGCCAGGGCTTGTTGCAGAATTCCAGCTGTGATATGCACTTCAGACAGTTTTCTGTAGTTTAACTCACCAGACCAGGTGCTTCTAAAGAATCAATGATTTTTAATTAAAACCTGGCTTTAGCGAAGAGTGTGCACTCTGGGTCCTTCCAGTGCCAAAATTCCATGTGCTTCACAAGCTATCTTACATCTCTGAATGTGCAATGACATAGAGATAACTCTGTGTGTGTGTGTGTGTGTGTGTGTGTGTGGATTAGATTTATCTGTCTTCCAAGGTATTTGACCTCTTTCTTAAATATTTCAGTAAGTCACCCTGTGGAAGAAATTTATAAGCAGCAGTCCTAAGGGAAAAACACTGTGTCAATGAAACCACTGCATGATGATAACCAAACTACCATTCTAAAGAGTAATATCAAAAAGTCTGAAATCGATTTTTTTTCTTTTTAAAATCAATAACCCAGGAAATATAGTAATTGGATTCATTTTGAGTATTTTAAAATGTGAGCTTTTAAGATGGCTACTTCAAAGATTTTATTTATGGATCTCTGAGAAAATATGTAACATACCTCCCCATGTTCAAGCGGGACCAATCTTGAATAATAGGAGGTACAGATGACCTCATCATCTCGCTTATAAGTAGGAGGCCCTAATCTTGGAGTGATATTATAGCGAGTCAGACACTCCGTGTCACTGATGGCATAATACTGCCAGGGTGTGAACTCTATGCCATCCACAGAGCGTTCCAAAATCCAATTTCCAGGTCGAGGAGCATTAGCAGCTTTGATGATAATATATGCCACTTGAAAAACCTAAAAGAAAGAGATTGGAAAAAATGAGAATCAGAAATTACTAGAGGTGGTTCAAAAATGAATGATCTCCATGAAAAAAAAAATGATTACACACTAACATAAAAGTTCCATCAGTCCTTGAACCAGCACTTTGGTGAAAATTGGTCCAAAATTTGATTTAAATTTTTTTTCTTAGCAGTATTAATTAGATAATTCTAAAATTTCCCCAATGACATTTATAGTATTAATTCCAATGAATAGTAAGGTTTCCTTTTATTTGTTTTACTTTCCTTTATTTCTGTTTTTTTAGTAGTAGTATTAAGTAACAACTAATATTAAGCTTAATGTTCAGAGTGTGATGAGGCGTGAAATCACTCCTAAATGTGAGACTGACAAAAGAGTTAAGAGTAGAAACACTCAGAAAAAAAAAAAAAAGCAGTGGGGGCTAGGTGGCACAAGGATTAGAGCACCAGACCTAGTGTTAAGAAGACCTCAGACACTTAACACTTAATAGCTGTGTGACCTTGGGCAAGTCACGTTAAGTCCTGTGGTCCCCCCTCCAAAAAGACCAAAAAAAAAAAAAGAGGAGTAGAAACCCTCTCAGAGTACATCAAAATAAGGATAAAGAAGTAAAGAGCAAAGTAAGCGAGCAAAAATGAGCTCTGTGTGCCCATAAATAAAAGACAAATTCTGGTTAGGACAAACATTTGTGTTTATCATCCAGAAATAAAAGTATTTTAATCCTGGGCAGCAGGATGAATAATTTCTGGGTAGCATATGGTGATACAATAATCATAGTTATTGTTGACTAAGTTTCTGGTTGATGATATAGATTTTTCAGCCTTATATATGGATTTCTCTTGGAGCTAAAGCAACATAGATTACATTTTAAACCAGTGTTTTCATTTAATCTAATTGATGTGTTTTAGCTTTTAAAGTTAGGAAATATCAGGGAGTGTTAAATTATAAAAGGAGAAAGATACCACTTAATGATCCTGAGAAAACCCACAAGAAATACAATATAAATTTAACTGTAGCAGAAGGTAGATGGGTAGGAGCAGGTCATTTATTCATTCAGTATAAAGTTACATGCAAAACAACATGCTGAGACGGTAAGAGGAAAAGCCGAACTCATGGTCCCTTGTCATCCAGAAACTTATAATTTAGTTGGAAAGAAATTTATACTCTGTGTGTGTGTAAACATATACATACATACATACTTATATACAGTTATAACAGCAATAATCATGATGGTAATAGTTAGCATTTATATAGCACTTTAAGATTTGCAAAGTACTTTACAGATATTGTCTCATTTGTTCCTCACAACAGCCCTGGGAGGTAAGTGATATTATCCTCCTCATTTTATGAATGAGGAAACTGAGGCAGGGAGAAGATTGAATTCATATCTTCTCAGACTTGAGGCTCAGTGCTCTACCCAATACTCCACCTAGCTCCCAAATAATAATAATAGCTAGCATTTATACAGCACCTACTATACATACACACATTATAAATGTTTTATGCACATATGTAAAACTTTGAATATTTAAATGCTAGTTTTTAGATTGTTTCTAACATTTTCATTTATAGACACCTGAGGAAATATCTACTGTACCTCTCCATATTTAAGTAAGATTATTCTAATAATGTAATGGAAATGCAGATTTAAAGATCTTCCCTGCCCCTAGGCCCTTTGATTGGCTTAAGACACTCTGAGAACCTTCCTTGATTTGAAAATATGCTCTGCCTCCTAATAGGCTGAATGTGATCACATGGAGCCTGTGGCAGGAGGCTTGGTTTTCAGGAATGCCTACACCTGAATGCTGTGTGATTGGGCAGTGGGTCAAGAGGGCTGTGACATTCTCTGAGCTAGGAGAAGGCTATATAATCCCTGATGTGAGGCTTTGCTTTGGGGCTTATTTTGAGAAGTGTGTGATTTGACCAGATGAGACTCTGGGCAGCCATTGAGAGCCCCGTGGCTTTGAAAACCCAGATGTTGACGCTTCCCTCTCTGGTAAGTGCGATTTGGTATTGATGTAATGGTTGGACAGTTTGGAAGCCTGTCTGCTTGATCTGTTTGTTTCTCTGTCTTGTAAATTCTGTCTGTATACTTTGAAGTTTGGGGTGCTGACCTTTTTCCCCTGAACTAGGTAAGCAATATATGTTTGATTGATTAAAGTAAGCTTGTTAACCCATTTTGAGTTGCTTTCCTTTAGAAAAGTAGATCTTAAGAACCTGTGTTGGCAGCTACCCTGGGGATGTTGGGGTGCTTGCTGCTACAAATAATAAGAGGTACATAGTATTTCACCATGTCTATTATAAGTAGCACAAATACGATTATGTATGCATATTTATGATATTCACGTGATATGTGATATCTGGGCAGCAAGGTTACACAGTGGATAAAGTACCAGGCATGGAGTCAGGAAGACTCATCTTCCTGAGTTCAAATCTGATATCAGACACTATGTGACCCTGGGCAAGTCACTTGACCCTGTTTGCCTCAGTTTCTTCAATTGTAAAATGAATTGGTGAAGGAAATGGCAAACCACTCCAGTATCTTTGCTGAGAAAACCCAAAATGAGGTCATAAAGAATCAGACTGGACTGTGCAATATATGCTAAATCACATGTATGTCATACACACACACACACACACACACACACACATGATTTCATTAGTCCTCCTACTTCTTTCACTGAAGTCCCACTCTGGCATGGAAGTAGCAGCCCTGGGTTCTCAAAGGCTATAAACCAGCAGCATATAAGCTCTGGCATTTCCTATAAAGACAGACTTCAAGTATAGGCCTGGGGATGGACTGCAAGTGTGCTGTCAAAAGACCAGCAGCCTAGGTGCAGAGAGGTTCATCGACAGATTGGTCAAAGGGTGATGGTTCTTTTTTTTTTTTGACACAATTGCTATTAATGATCTTCTACAAAGACATGGAAGGGTTGATATCTGCATCATTGGAGAGCATATCCACACCAATGACAACGTAGATCTTTGAAGCATTAAAATATTGAAGGTATTCAGACGAGAGGAGATCATTAGGTCCTAGAAAGGCTGGAGCAAGTCTCTTAGGGTAAGTGGGATTTGACCTAGGCCTTGAAGGATGAGTGATATGTGCATGTTTAAAGGGAAAGGAAAGGGTTGATCCAGACTAGGTTGGGAATACGTATGAACAGCATGAGATAAAAGGCTTTGGCGTCAAGGATGAATAAGGTAGTTTCCTATTAGGGACTAATGGTTGATTATATTGGATGGGAAGGGTCTGTAAGATTTCAAGGGCCTCAAATTCCAGGCTGACGTATTCATTGCCTCCATACCCCTTATTGTTGTCATTAAATTGTTTTTCATTTGTGTCCAACTCTTCCATGACCCAATTTGGAGTTTTTTTGGCAGATATTAAAATGGTTTGCCATTTTCTTCTCCAGCTCATCTTATAGATGAGAAAACTGAGGCAAACAAGATTAAGTGACTTGCCTAGGATCATACAGCCAGCAAGTGTCTGAAGGTGGATTTGAATTCAGGTCTTCCTGATTCCAGGCCTGGGGCTCCATCCATTGTGCCAGCTAGGTGCCCTAAGATTACTTTACACCTAAACTTACCTTCTAAATACATAGTTGTTAACATGGAGTCTTTTCCATTAGACTGTGAGTTCCTTGAGGACAGGGGTTGTTTTTGCATTTCGTTGTAGCCCTAGCACTTAACACAGTACTTGGCACATAGCAATCACTTAATAAGTGCTTTTTCACTGACTGAGGAAGAGGGGCTAGATTAAATCAAGTATATGCCAGGGAAATTCATTCTAGAGATGACTTTTGAAAGTACTACAGGATTTCTTCATAAGACATCTCAAAAATAGGAAAATAACAAAAGGATGGGGGAAAAAAAAACTATGGATTATATTAAAAGTCCCCAGAATCAATTAAGAGAACATAGATAATTTTATCTTAAAATCTTACAAGGATCTTTTTTTGTATCCTAGTGTTGTCAATGAAAATATGGGAAGGGAGCAGGCAGGTCACCACAAACATTTCTGTCACAATTTTTCTTCTCTCTTCCGTTTCTCCTCCTACAGTCTAGGAAAGGTCCAAGGGATTTGTTTATTCATTCACATAACTTTGGCCTGAATTTTCGTAATAATGTCGAAATTCTCTCAAATGATGCAAATCTTCATTTGCCAATGATTAGCGTCTTAGAGAGAATTTCCTGGAACACTGAGAGGTTGTGACTAGCCTTGGATCACAGAGGCAAAACATTTAAGAGGAAAAAAATGTACCCAGGTCTTCCTATCTCCAACACTGGTCCCCTCTCTACTATTCCACAGGCTCTAAGGTGTGTCACAGAAGAAATGTGAGGGATATCACAGAGGAAATGTATGATCAGAAAAGGAGATGGAACAGTTATTCCACAACACGTCCAAATACTCCACTGGTATCCACAAACTGCACCAAGTACCAAAGGAAGGTCTCGAGCATGCTGTGTCTGGCAGCTGTGAGGGATCTATAGAAGAACAGGTAAAAGAATCACACAGCATACAAAAGGATCGGTGGGCTGCTATCTGCCCCGACTGAAGCAATACCTCCAGTGATGAGATCACAGTCTTTGAAGTAGGGCATCAAGAAGGCAGTGTCTTATAGAATGAATTGTGGTAGGACATGACTAGAAGCAGAAAGTCATTGCAATCATCCAGATGTGGGGGGTGAGGAAAAGCTGACTCAGCACACAGAAGAGGCCAGAAGGGATGAACATTTTGAAGAGTGAATAAAACCTAATGAGTGAATGGGAATTGCAGCAAAAGCGAGAAGACTCAAAGTGAGCTCAGCTTTTGAGACTGAATGGTTAAAAAGAGAGGAGTGTCATTGACAGAGATAAAGACAAGGAGGGGGGGACCTTGGAGGAAGATGGTACTGAATCCAGTTTGGGGGATGCCAAGTTTGAGTCTGACACTAGGATGGAACCTCCAAGCGCACATGTCTTGTATCTATACAGGATGCATACAGAGGGGCTAGGACTAAGGAGAGTATTGTAGCAGGAGGAGTACAAAAATACATGAGTTTAAATTTTGCCTTTAATACTGAAATGTGATTATGGTCAAGAAACTGAACTCCTATTTCTTTATTATAAAATGTAGAAAATAATACTTGTAGTATTTACCCCATTGGGTTGTCATAGAGCTCAAAAGAGAGGATGTCTACAAAGTGCTTTCATAAATGCGTAAGTACTACAAACATATCAGTAATATTGTTTTTACTTCTATAAATCTACTGAACAAGATAGCTAGGTGGATCAGTAGAGACTGAAGTCAGGAAGACATGAATTAAATTCCTGTTTCAGTTACTTATTAGTGTGTGTGACCCTGGGCAAGTCACTTAACTTCTCAGTCTATAGATTCCCATCTGCAAAGTGGGGATAAAAACACCATCCAGCTCCCAGGGTTGTTATGAAGCACTTCTCAACCTTCAGAGCTCTAGGGAAAGGCTGGTTATTATTATTATCATTGATATTACAGAAGAATAAAAAATCCATATTGTGGAGGGGATTCTTTCCCAGTTATAAATTGAGTCAGATAGCCATTGAGGTCCCTGCAAACTGTGAGACTGGGAGTATGAAAACTAGGTGAAGTGTGAGGGAATGAGAGAATAAATATTTTGTTGCTGTTGAGTCATTTCAGTCATGTCCAACTCTGTAACCCATTTGGGGTTTTCTTGGCAAATGTACTAGAGTGGTTTGCCTTTTCTTTCTCCAACTCATTTTACAGATGACGAAACTGAGTAAACAGGGCTAAGTGACTTGCTCAGGGTCACACAGCTGGTGTCTGAGGTCAGATTTGAAATCAGAAGATGTCTTTTTATTCCAGGCCCAGCATACTGTACACTATGACTCCACCTAGGGGTGGTAGAAATATTTGCCATGATACTTAGGAGGATCCATGATAAGTATTGTGTCTGAAAACAGGGAGCAAATTTAGCAGGCTGTAGATGAGGGAGAAATCCTGTCAATTCTGATGAATTGTTTCACTCTCAAGACTAATTTCTAAAAGTTTCACTCTTGAAACTAGTCCACTGGTTTCTAACACACAATGTCATTGCTAGAAGTAAAATCTAATCTTTATGACAAGCCTACTTATCAGCTGGCATTTGTTAAATACCAACTAGGTTTCTGATCCTGTTCTAAGTTCTAAGGATACAAAAAAAAAAGGCAAAAATCAGCCCCTGCCCTCAAAGAGCTTCCAGTTTGATGGGGGAGACAACATACAAACAACTATATACAGATAAGATAAATTGAAGATAATCTCAGAGGGGAGGGACTGATATCAAGAGGAATCAGGAAAGGTTTATTGTAGAAGGTGAGATTTGAAGGAAGCTAGGAGGCAGAGATAGGGAGGCATGGGGGACAGGTAGTCTTGGAGTCAGGAGACAGAGTGTTGTATTCAAGGAAGAGCAAAGAGGTCAGTGATCCTTTATCACCTGAGTACATGGAGATGAGTAAAGTGTAAGAAGTCTAGAAAGAGGATCCAGGTTTTGTCTTCAAAACTTTTTGTCCTAGAGGTAACAGGTTCACCAGAGTTTATTGAATAGTATGGGGCAGGGGGATGATATGGTCACTCTTGCACTTTAGGAAGATCAATTTGACGCCTGAGCAACTGGAGGAGAGATTGGAGATTAACTTCCTATGATGAAGACACTTAGGAAACTGTCAAGCCCCAGGTCAATGTACTATTATTTACTTCCAGGCACTACGTCCAGGAAATGAAACAGATTGCCAGATCTGAAAAGTCAAGGAAGGTTACAAATGACTTGGCTGTATTACATTGCTCCCAAATTGTCCTTGAGATTGGAGGATTGATGGATCTCTGAGCTGAGAAAGAGCTAAATACAATTCTGCCCTAAATACAATTCTCTGCTTGGGACTCTCTAAAAACATAACAAAAATAACAACAACAAAAGCAAAACTACTTGCGCCACTCTAAAAAGGGAGTATTTCAGAGGGAGCTTCTGTTCCCATGATTCACCTGGGAGAGGTCCTAGCCTTTGTTTCCAGCCTGCTTCATCACTCTCTTGACTTCTCTGATTTTGATCCAGCTTGCTGATCTCACATCATTTTTTCCCATCAACCAACCTTGACTCTCATCTTCATCTCCAAAGTGGCTGGTTTCAGTCTTTGTACCTGCCCTGCATCTTATTCTCCATTTTACCTGATTACTCAGTGGCCCAGATGTGATCTAATTAATTAGCCAAAATTCCCATGCGATTCCTAGATTTCCACTGTTGTTACATACACCCTACCTATGCCCACAACTCCATGCCATCTCTGACCTCCACCATAGCAGCTAAATCCCTAAAACCACCCCTAGTCAAGGCTGACTGGAATTAGCAGCACTCAGGCAGAACCAAACTTCCTAATTCTTTGGTCTATAATGCTTTACCTTTTCTTTGAAACCTAGAAACAAATTTGTTGATTAAAAGGACCTATAAGCTAAAAGATTGAATTCATAACATGGCTAGGTCGGTACCTGGAATCACAAACACCCTCACCTTTAGTCTCCCAAAACTCAACAGGACTGTATATCCTTTTTATGGAAATTATAACAAAACCCATAACTTTTTGTAATTTATATTTGTTCTGCAATATACAGCTTTGTGATTCCCAGAAACATTTTCATGTTACGTATCAAGTTCTCACCATTTCTGGTCATTTCTCAGAAATAGTTGGCATTTTTCTTTCTGATTTGGCACAAAACCAAACTGAGCTTCCCAAACAAGCCATTAATGAATGGTTAAGTAATTTAAGAAATATGGAATTCTGGGATAGAACCATAGACCCAGAGCTGGAAGGGACTTCAGAAGATATCAAGTCCAATCTTCTCCTTTTACAGATGGGGAAACTGAGACCCAGAGTTGTGACTTCCATAAGGTCATATAGGTGGTTATGTCAAGAGGTAGGATTTGAACTCAGATCCTCTGACTCTAGAGTCAGACATTCTTCCACTCTATCAAGTCATTATAGTAACCCTCCCTCCCCCAACAAGTGCTTAAGCCATTTATACTTAGATTTCTATGCTGATGCCCAAACTAATACTGAGGAAAGGACCTTTAGTGCCCAATTTATTCAGATGGCTGCCCACTTTATTTTCCCAAATATATTCACTTGCTGATCCACCATCCTTGGCTGAGAGTAAAACATACAAAGAAAAAATTTACAAAGCAGATGTCAAAGAGGAGGTCTTGGTGTATACATACTGTGGGTAGATGAAAGAAGTGTAGCGAGGGAAAAATTATTTGCAAAATTATTGAATTGGGGTTTATAGCTATGATTTCCTTTACTCTCAAACTTTACATGTAGGACTAAACTCCCTTTCAGTCAAGGGAAGAAGGAAGAGAAAATTGCTGCACTGTCTGTTCCCAAAGTTCAACAACAAAACCAACAAGTATTTAATCAATGGCTGCCCATTTGCAGAACAGCATGGCAGGTGCTGGGAAATATGTATATGAGATTCAGTCATGGTTTCTTGCCTGCAGAGAGTTTATAGTTTTGTAGGGTGATAATTTGAATCACCAAAAAGTATATTATCAAATAATTCTTCAAAAGGAATGAATAAGAACACACTAAAAATGTACCCAACAAAGGGCTGACTTCTAAGAGGAAAATGTTTATTATCAACATGAAGAAATCAGAGAAATCTCCATGGAGAAGATGATATTTAAGTTGGGCAGGAGAAGATGGTATCTAAGTTGGGCAACAGATGATGGAGGGAAAGAGGGAAAGATCTTTCCCTAGGCATAGGAAACAAAAAGCTCAAAGATCCAGAGTCAGGATGAGGCATGATGTTTTGAGTGAACAGAGAGTAGTCCTGTTTGGCTGGAGTGTCAAGTATGTGGCATGGAATAATGGCCACAAGGCTGACATTGGAGATATCCACTGAATACAAATACCCAAAGAAGACTCCACTCACCTTCACACCTGGGTGATACCAGAGGGAGTTCAGTAGCAATTATCAGAGTTAATCATTGGGCAAGTTCTGTGCTCACATCTGACAGAGGAAAGAAAATTAATGGAAAGTATAAAGTGCCCCATACTTCAACCTATGGCAAGCACCCCAGTTAACTTACTGCTGTAGTTTCTTTATCCAAACAATTTCTCTATTCTAGTTTTATGCAAAGAGTTTTCCCTAATTAAAGAACTGAGACATAGAGAAAAGTTGTAGGGAAACACTTTAAGCAAAGTATTTCATCGTCTTTATCTAAGATAACTCTATTCTAGCTCTGAAGCTGGAGAACATTCTCACTGGGCTCTTCACAAACCCGTAGAGAAATAAACACCCAGGGCCCCTCATGCAGACAAAAAATCTGTCCACTGAGAAAGCTATGCTTGTTATGAGAGATGGAGAGTCCACAAAGATCAATTTAGCATACACTTTACTAAATAAATTTAATCTACGTGGTATGACATGTTTTGTGGAGAGCAAAGTATACTAAGCAATATCTTAATCCTCTTCTTCAATTCTTCAATGTACACTTTCCTATTTCATGCAGCATCTTCTTCCCAGACCTCCTGTTTTCCAAAAAAATGAAAATATTTCTATTTGTACATAGGAAGAGAATAAAACCATAATTTCTCTCATCTTTTGAAGATTTTTCTGAAATAACCTTTTGAACCCAAATATCACAAAATAAGAGTCAAATCCAGTCCACTTAGTTTTTTTTTTTTAAACTAGGAATAATAATAGCACCTCCCTCCCAGGATTATGAAGAAAACAATGAGATAATAGTTGTAAAATTCTAGCTGTAATTATTATCATTGTTATTTTCGTTGTTGTTGTTCACCCTTCATTTTTGAAGAGGACCAATGACATCAGAAGGGTGATGTCTTCAGTGGGGGAATGGAAAGAGGAGCTCCTTCTATCCTGGCAGATCAGCATCTGCCATGCAATTGATAGTCTCAAGATGTTCCCCTGGGTGCTGAATGGCTAAGTGACGTGAAGCCAGGGCTGCCGGATTCTAAGGCTCCTCTCTAATCCACTCTCCCATGCTGCTTCTCAGATTTTCCTCAATATTTCCTAGATCAATCCATCAATGGGTATTGTTAATCATCTCCTCTGTGCTGGGCAATGGGGATACAAATAAAGAGAATGAAACAATCCCTATTCTCAAAGAGTTTAAGTTATCATAAAGACATCAGGACTTAGAAACAATTTACAGTACTTCAAGTATTTTTTTCAGGTAATAGAAAAAAATAAAACCAAAACCATTTTATAGCTCTCCCTTCTCCACATAGAATTCATGATCCCTCTTCCCCTCTTTTCTGTGGTTGAATAAATTGCTTCTTCACTCATTACACTGTAGGCTGAACAACAAATGAACTATTTTTGATTACACAGAGGTTTTTCACCAGTTTTAGTCATTGCTTTTGCTAGGAATGCAGCTGATGTAGCTAATGTTTCAAAGTGGAGGGCCACTCCCTCCCCTCAAGTCAGCCTGTGTTACATGACAACCACAGTGATGAAAAAAGTCAAGCAGATTATAGCCAACAGGAATTTTCAAATAGTGCTTATTCTTTAACTGTAATAGATTAAACATTTGTTTGAAACAGGTATGAGGGGTGTGCGCGTGCGCGTGCGCGTGCGCGTGTGCGTGTGCGTGTGTGTGTGTGTGTACAGCCAGATTCTCTCATTTACAGGTCAGAAGTTAGGATGCCATGATCTCACAGAGGTTAGCCCTTCCCATGTAGATGGAAAAGTCGCTCTTCTCTCCATGAAAGTCAAGTGATCCACCATATTGTCACACGAACTATAAGGCAACCAGGAACCAGACATACATCACTCTCCTGAAAATTCTACACATTCCACAGCAAGGTGTGTGTTTTGTCTCATTTTAGTAACCTCTGAAACTAGAACAGTGTGTTTTGGGTTTGCTTTTGTACTAGACCTGTGATTTCATTGGTCTAGAGAACTCCCTGTGAAGAAATTCCTTCTACTAAAGCAAACCAGTACATCGTCTGGAATTGATAGTCTTTTACAAAATTGCCTGGAGATTTGAGTTTAGTGACTCAGCTAAGGTGGCAACAAGGAGAATTATACCCAGGTCTTCCAGATTCCAAGACGAGCTCTTTCTATCCATTTCACCACTTTTGGATAGTATGCACTCAATGAGGGTGATAAATTGAGTTCACAGCAATTCTCCTTCAATTAGGGATAGCTCACTCTAATTCAGCATGATGGGGGTGGGAAAGAGAGTGCTTGGATCTGGAGTCAAACAAACAATTCTGTCTCTATTTACTCACATAACCTTTGACAGATCACTCCTTTTCTCATCAATAAAATGAGAGGGCTACACTAAGAAGCTCTAAAATTCTTTCTAGTTTCTTTTATTCCCTATGGAAAGAAATAAAAAGTTGGAGAACCAGCAGTCTATCTGAAAACCAATGGGACTAGCTCTTTGATGAGAAATATTCCTTAGTGCACAGGAGAGTCAGGACAATAATTAAATAACTAAGATTGCTAACTTACATTTCTGATTCTATTTCTTCCTATCGTCTATCTTTAGACTAATACAAAATAACCAGAAAATAAAATGTAAAGGACAAATCTGAAATACTATTCACAACTCCTAAATGAACAATTACTTAACTATTATAGAATGAGTGTCACTAAAAGAGTATCTATAAGCATGGCACTAACAATAGAAAACCAAAGCAAATTAGGTTGATGGGTGTATTTTATTTGATAGAACCAATACAGTTAAATTATTTTTTAAAGATTTTAACAATTTCCCTTAATGTTAATGTCTTCTTTCTTGGATCATTCCATTTATACTATTTCTTCTATATACAGACATGCTATCTCTCCCCTTAAAACATAAGCTCCTTCTTGGCAGGGACGGAGCCCCAGAGCTCAGCTCAACACAGTGCCCAGCACATAGAAGGCACTTAATAAATGACTGCTGATTGATTAACTAAGAAAGGGATATGCTTTATGTCTGAAGAACACAATGTGGATGATGAACCTTGTGTTTTATATTATTGTTACCATGCTAAGGAAACTGTTGTTCAGTTGTGCCCAACTCTTCCTGACTCCTTTTAGGGTTTTCTGGGCAAAGATATTTAAGTACTTTGCCATTTCCTTCTCCATTTTGCAGGTGAAGAAACTGAGGCAAACTGGGTGAAGTAACTTCCCCAGGGTCACACAGAAGATGTCTTTCTGACTCCAGGTCTAGTGCTCTGTCCACTTTATCACACAGCTATTAAGAATAAGGAAATTAAGGCTGGGGAATTATCAGCTAAGGACAATATCCCTAAGAACTACAGGAGTTTCTTTCCCCCTCAAGGCTGACTGCATGCAAAGTCTAAAAGCTGGGAAAAGCAGAGCTTCTGGACTGGTGCTAGTCAGGCTGATTCTACTAAGTTGAATCTTTTAGAAGGAGAAGTGGGTGATCTAAGTGAGATCTCTGTGGCATAGCAGTATGGCTTGGGGGTGAGGAAGAATGGCATTTTTTTCTGTATGTTTTGGTGTCTATGTAATCTATGTTTTTCTGAGGCAATTTGGCTAATAAGTTACCTAAAGTCTTAAGAACAGAGGACACAGAAGGGTTAGGCACCAAAAAGAACTAGTATCTCAAGGCTGACAACAACTGTGGCCTCGAAAATATTCTCTGAGGTATTATTCCCTGTTCCCCCAATAGGTCAGGGGTCACAATGTTATGGCAGTCAAAGGTTACTGAACCCTAACCCTATGATTGACATGTTTTTCATTATACAAAATGAAATGAGAAGTAGAAACATCTCTTTAAGAAGAAGGCAGTATTTTGAAGGAGCAGAAAGAAAGCAATTAGAACTGATTGTTTCATGGACCTGTATTTAGGATCTTATAATAGCAAATGATTATTGGTACAAGTGATAACGGTAGAAGTCTAAATTAAAGAGTTAGATTCCATCATCCCAATGGCAATGCCTATATTGGAATATCAAAGATGATTAAACTACTTTGAGAATATTATCTATCTTCTTAACCACTACTGGCCTATATAATAAAATTTTAAAACTATTGCCTCTCATGACTCAAAAAAACAAGGGCCATTACTTCAGAACATCACTCTTATGAGCTGCTCAGATATTAGAAGTAGATAACTGAAGGGAAGTCAAATTTGGCTAGACAATCACAGCAATGCAATGTTATGTTATGCATTTGGGGTTTTTTAAGAACTAAATGGAAAACATATAATAATCTAAAGCAGAAGGAGTGGGGAGAAAATCTTATCAGAAATTATGTCATTTTTCATTCAACTAGTCCAAGAAAACCAAAATGATGTATCATTTGTCATTTTCAGCATATCATTAGTATTTGCAGATGCCTGTTAATACATAGCAGAGTATCTTCACTATATCTATATATACATCCCTTTTCCTGCTCACATAGGCACCATCTTGGTACATGCCCTCCCTCCCTCATCACCACTCACCTCAACTACTACAACAGACTCCTAATCAATTTCCCTGCTTCATCTCTCTCCACTGCAATCCATCCTTCCCTCCAATGCCAAAGTGATTTTCCTAAAGCAAGTGTGACCATTGTGATAATACACACACACACACACACACACACACACACACACACACACACACACATGCCTCCAAGATTCAATATCTGAAAGTTCTCTGTTTTGGCTTTTGAAGCCCTCCACACCCTGTCCCTTTCTATCTTTCCAGACTTCTTACATGTTACACCTCTCCACACACTCTACTCTCCAGGTCTACTGGCCTACTTGCAATTCCCACACACAACATTCCATCTCCAAAGTATTTGGTCACCCCCACTTTGGAAATCTTTGAGCAAAGATAACTCTTTATCAGCTATAGTGTAGAAGGATTTCTTTTTCAAGTATAGGTTTGATTAGAGCCTAAAGGATCAACCACTAAATGCCTTCCCTATGATTAAATTCTTCAATTCTGATTCAGTGTTGTTAGAATGGAAAATTAGTAAACATGTTTGGGGGCAAAGTAATCTGGAAGCCCTCACTAAAGATAGTAAAGACAATCAGACTCTTTGTCCCAGTAAATTCATTGCTGGGAATATACTCTGAGAGTGTCATATCAAGATTAGAGGGAAAAAAAAGTATCCATTCAGTGTTAGAGTAGTATTTTTTTGTATTTACAAGGGGGTGGGTGGGAAGAAGCAACTTAAAATGTCTAACAACAGGGGGTGAGTAAAATTGCATAAATAAATTAATGATGCTATGGAATATATAATTGTTTTTTTCCCCAAAGCATGAAAGATACATACATATTGTATGTATATAATTTATATATCTATATATCTTTGTGAAGTAATATTTAAAATTTAAAAAAATCAAAACCTGAAGAAGAGAGTCATACTATGACCATAACAAAAAGAATAAATAAGAATGAAGGGACAAAAACTGAATCCTGATGGAAGTAACACAGGGAATGACTAATAAGTTAGGATGATTTGATGCTTTGAAACTAATTTCTTTAGAGGTAAATATTTGCAAAACACTATTGATTTCCCCATTTCTGACTTACAAACAACACTTGTAATAGTTTATAGCTCCTTATCAGCAATGGTCCTGGTGATATTAGAGGCAAGATAGTATAATAGCAGGAGCTTGGAATTTGGAATGGGCTCATCTGATTCTGCCATTAGCTCTCTGTGTGACCCTTAGACAAATCCTTACTACTCAAAGACTCAGACTTAGTGTTTAAGCCACAGAACCAAGATCTGAGGCAGTGTCCTCTGATTCCAAAGAAAACAAACATTCTTGCTACTAGACAATGATGCCTCTCCATCTGTAAAATAAGGAAGCCACTAAATTCCCTGAATTCTAAGGTGCCTAGGAATTCTAATAATCTGGGAAACCATCACAATGCTTTGTAGCCAGAGGCACTCCTTATCAGTTGGTCCCATAGGATAAATTGGTGATCCAAACACACTTTAAAAAATGTTGTTTGCACTTAAGCCTACCAAATTAAATATTAACTTACAGGTTGTAAACCAGCATGACCTGAAAATAACAATCATATAGGGTTTCTTACCTTTAGCTAATGGTTGTCCTGAGTTGGTAAACCTTTAAAGGATGTAGGGAATCCAAAGCATGCTTTACACTGGGGGTCCCTAAAGGGAGGCCACAGTCTTAGCTTCTTAACAGGAATGGGAGGAGGGAGTCCATGAAGGAAATAAGAACCTGGGGCCTTCTCTATTCTAGCATATTGGGTCCTTGGAGGAGGCTACACCACAAATAGACCACTTCAGCCAAAAGCACAGGATTAGATTAAATACTCTTGATATTAATTCTCTCATGATTTTTAAATTACTTGAGGCAGGGGTGGCTAGGTGGCACAGAGAGTAGAGCGTCGGCCCTGGAGTCAGAGGGACTTGAGTTTGGATCCGACCTCAGACACTTAACGCACACACATAAAACAAAACCTAGCCCTGTGACCTTGGGCAAGTTACTTAAACCCAATTGCCCTCCAAAAGGAAAAAAGGAAAAAAAATTACTTAGGCAGGGTATATGTGTTTTCCACCTTTCAAGTTGGCAAATCTGCACGTGCCAAATTAAAGTTTAAGAACCTCCACCCAGTTTCTCAGGAGGTCTTTAGTTTGCAAAGCAGTGTTCCCAAAGCTAATCATTTGCTCATTTTAATTTGAATCAACAGTTTTCCCAGACGTAATTTCCTTAACTTGGCTGAAAGGGTGAAGAGCAGAACAGAGCAAATCAGTGCTTCAAGAGTTTCAGTACATTTCCAAGAATCCTATCCCTTTATAGGCTGGCACACAGAATTGATCATAGTGAGATGGTGCTAAGTGGGCACCTATCAGAGCATCCTGTATACTAGTTAAGCTACTACTAATTGTTTTAATTAATTAAGTTTATTTTTAATTTGTGGGATAAAACAAGAATCTCATAGTATAATAATAGTACATATATAGTATATTAATAGTAGAATAGTATAGTAATAGTATAATAAAAATTTAATAATAATAATAGTATACTAAAAATTGCACATGAAACTGAAAATCTATTATGCATAACTTGCTATTTCATTTACCTACATAATAAATTTACAAAAATAAAATTTATATATAGTTTTTTTCTTTCCTCACCCCCAGAGATGGCTATGAATTCTTAAGAGAAAATATCCAATAGTAAGACATCTAGTAAACAGGAACACTTCTCAATGCAAATGGTATACCATAATACTTAATTTGACCTGCTGATTTTAATAAGATTTAGACTAAGAAGGGACCTTGGGCTCTAGTACAACCCTTCATTTCATAGATGAGAAGATGAGAAAACTTGGGTCACAGAGAAGGTAAGTGATTTGCCCAAGGTCATATAAGTAACAATGCCCAAATATGAACCCAAATCCTCTTATTCCAGATTGTGTTCTTCCCTGCATGAAGCTGCTTCATGGTCCTCTATTTATAGTTAGCCTTAGGGGTGTAAGTATTCTGCTTTCTACATGGACTCAGTAGGGTATCACTTTTACTTATACCTTTGTTGATATCAGGTCAAGGCTTGGCATGCCTACCCAGTGCAGAAATAATCACATTCTCCCTGATATCTAGATGGCATAGTGGATAGGGTACTGAGCCTGGGGTCAGGAGGACCCAAGTTCAAACCTAGGCCTGACACTTATTAGCTGTGTGACTCTGGGCAAGTCACTTAACCCTGTTCACCTCAGTTTCCTCATCTGTAAAATGAGCTGGAGAAGGAAATGGCAAGCACTCCAGTATCTGTACCAAGAAAACTCCAAAATATGGTCATGGAAAGTTGGACATGACTGAAAATTACTTTAACAACAAAACCCCTGATAATTGCCATTCTTTCCACTGATAAGGAACAGCTTCTCCACGAAACAGGAAAATCTAACAGATGCTGACATGGCCAATTATACTTTATTATCTTATAGAGTAAGATAAAAACTGTGGCACACTGAAAAATGCAATGACTAGGGTCAGAAGACCAGAATTTTGAAGATTTTTACTTATGTGACCTTGAGCAAATTACTCCCTGGGCCTCAGTTTTCTTATCTGCAATATTAGAAAAGAGATAGCAGGTGTAGTAGATAGAGAACTGGGCTTTTAGATTCAGGAAGACTCATCTTCCTGAGTTCAAAGCTGTCCTCAGACACTTACTAACTGTGTGACCCTGGGCATGTCACTTAACTCTATATCAGTTTCTTCATCTATAAAATGAGCTGGAGAAGGAAATGGCAAACCATTCTAGTATCTTTGCCAAGAAAACCCCAAATGAGGTCACGAGTCAAACACGACTGGAAAATGACTGAAAGAACAAAAGCAATATTAGAAAACTGAAAAAGATTACTTCTGAGGTACGTTCTAGCATCTTAGACAAATGATCCTATGACCTTATAATCCTATGCCCTAACATGTTAGCTCTCTGTCCTATTGTCACGCATAGATCTAAGATCTCAGGGGTTTCAAAACCTAACATCATCCTTGAGATAAAAATAAAAATTCTACCTTAGAAATCTACAAAGCACTTTGAACTTCTGAATGGAGTACCTAATCACTGTGTAATTTGAGAATATCATCAATTAATCTATTTACATATAGTAAGCACCTACAATGTGAAAGATACTGGGGAAGAAAAAAAGTTTAGATTCCAGTCCTGTCCCTGTTTTCAGGGTGTTTGTAATCCAGAAAATACCACAGTCAAAAGTCCAAACCTATTTCAATAAGGTTGTATCAATTTAACATGGCACATAATCCTATTTCAATTTTGCCTCCAAATAAAACTATGCTGGCACAAATCATTCACTTATTCACAAATCTAAAAGTTGACTGAAGACACAAAAGGACTTGACATGACATGGTTTGAGAACTGTAATTGAAGTTTTTCACTAAGCTGCTTGTTTTTCAAAGAGGTAGATTTTCCTGACATGGGGGAGGGGAAGAGAGGAAAAGCAACAGTTTGCAGAATTACTTACAAAATAAATGACAGTGCTGGAGGGGATTCCAAACTGTATCCTGTGTTTTTCAAAGAAATGTTGCTCCAGAAATTGAGACACCTCTAGGCCTCTTTCCAGCCCAAGGAAAACAGAAGACATACTTACTGGGCATAGTAACAATAGTTTTCCCCACCTCATTATTCAGTGAATGAAAATACCTTTTGTTTAAATACCTGAAGTTCTATGAGTAAAATAGAATAAAACTTCTCATATATAAAGCAATTTTTGACACAGATCAGCAATCAATAATTTATTGTTTGCTGATATTTGTCAATATCATTATAAGTTGTTTTTGTTCTGTCCCACCCAAATCTTCATGACCTGGTTCGGTATTTTCTTAGCAAAGATACTAGAGTGGTTTGCTATTTTCTTCTCTAGATTGTTTTACAGATGAGGAAACTGAGGCAAACAGGGTAAAGTGACTTGCCCCTAGTAAGTGTCTGATACTGGATTTGAACTCAGTAAGATGGGTCTTCCTGATTCCAAGCCCGGTTCTCTATCCACTGTGCCACCTACTTGCCCCCTAATAAAAACTTGTAGCTGGGTTTTCAAGACTAAGAAATTCCTCCAGAAAGATAAAGGTTTGGTATGGTAGGGAAGAAAGAGGAAGTGGATTGAAGTGGATTGTAAAGCCAACAAGTCAAGATAACAAGCATTTAGTAGGTACCTACTATGTGCCAGGCACCAAGCTAAACACTGGGGATATAGAGAAAGGCAAAAGGCAGTCACTGCTTTCAAGGAGTTCGCAGTCTAATGGGGAGATAACACACAAGCACCCATGTACTATTGAAAAGAAAAGATAGGGGAGGCTAGGTGGCGCAGTGAGTAGAGCGTCGGCCCTGGAGTCAGAAGGACCTGAGTTCGGATCCGACCTCAGACACTTAATTCACACACAAACAAAAACCTAGCTGTGTGACCTTGGGCAAGTTACTTAACCCCAATTGCCCTCCAAAAAGCAAAAAAAAAAAAAAAAAAGAAAAGAAAAGATAGATATAGAATAAATTGAAGGAAGACTAGCATTAAGGAGGCCAAGAAAGGCTTCTTAAAGAAGGTAGAATTTTATCTGGAACTTAAAGGAGGTTGGGGAAGTCAGGAGGCATAGATGAAGAAGGAGAACATTCTGGGGATGGGGATGACAGCCAGTGAAAAGGTGGAAAGTCAAGAGAAAAGAGAGAGAAAATGTAAGAGGAACAAAGAGAACAGTTAGCCCCACAGAAGTCAATTACTTAAGCCATTACTAGTCACTGACATCTTAATGTAAATTCAGTGATAGGTTCACTTTTCTCTGTGACTCATCACTTAACTACGTGGGGACACAGGGCACCTCTGCAGTGAGAAGAATTTGTGTCCCAAAGACAAACCAGAGTAGATAAGGGGAGAAGGAAGCAGAAGACATCTCAAACCTTTCTAACAGTACTACTTCACAACTTTGCCTTGGATTGTCCTGAAAAGTAAGAGAATAACATCATCTTCAGCTACAAAAGGCTTTTCCCCCTTCTATAACACAAAACTCTTGGGGGGGAAAATATCAAAAAGGTACCACATCAAACCATCAACTCTTGTGTTCTAGAAAAGCAAACTTCTGAGGATGCAGCATTTCATGTCAGGAAAAACAAAACTAATTCATAATTCCACATAATTTGGGGGGATACATGTGTGAACTCAAGGGAAATGGTCTTCTAAAGCTAGCACTCCCCTGGCATCACGTGGCCATTCCCAATGACAATCATTTGGAAAAGGGTTCAGGGCCTTTATCAAAATATCAGAAAATCTTGGGATGGCTAGGTGATTGTAATGGAAATGCAGATTTGAAGATCTGCCCTGCCCCTAGGCCCTTTAATTCCCTTAAGTAATTCTGAGAACCTTCTTTAATTTGAAAATATACTCTACCCCCTAATAGGCTGAATGTGGTCACATGGAGCCTGTGGTAGGAGGCTTGGTTTTCAGGAATGACCACACCTTGATGCTGTGTGATTGGGCAGTGGGTCAAAAGGGTGGTTACATTCTCTGAGCCAAGAGAAGACTATATAATCCCTGATCTGAAGCTTTGCTTTGGGGCTCACTTTGAGAAGTGTTGTATGATTTGATCAGATGAGACTCTGGGAAGCTGTTGTTGAGACCCCCCCTCCCCCGGCTTTGAAAACCCAGATGTTGATGCTTCCCTCTCTGGTAACTGTGATTTGGTATTGATATAATGGTTAGACAGTTTGGAAGCCTGTCTATTTGATCTGTCTGTATACTCTGAAGTTCGGGGTGCTGACCTTTTTCCCCTGAACTAGGTAATATATGTTTGTTTGATTAAAGTGAGCTTGTTAACTGATTTTGAGTTGCTTTCCTTTTGAAAAGCAGATCTAAGAACCTGTATTGGCAGCCACCCTGGTGATGTTGGGGTGCTTACTGCTACAGTGGTGCAGTGAATAGAGCACTGGCCCTGGAGTCAGGAGGACCTGAGTTCAAATCTGGCCTCAGACACTTAACACACACACACACACACACACACACACACACACACACACACACACACACACAACAACTAGCCCAAGGTCACACAGCTATTGCCCTGCAAAAACAAACAAACAAAAACAAACACAAAAAAGCCATCACAAAATCTCAAAGGTGGACTGGACTTCAGAGAACATCTCCAAACTCTAACAAGAATTCCCTCTGCAATGAAAAATGGTCACCCCACTTCCATTTGAAGACCTTTAGTGAGGGGGAGCCAACCAAGGCATTCCACTTTTGGACAGCTCTAATGATTATGAAATCTCTCCTTACAAGTACAAGTCTACTCATACAGCTTGTACATTATTCCTTATTCTGCCTTCTGGGGTCAGGCAAAACAATCATAGTCTAGCTTTCAATATGCTTGTAAACAGCTTCCATGTCCATTATTTTAGTTGTATCTTCATCTGACTAGCCATCTCCAATTTCCTCACCTGATGATCTTCCTATGTGTGTCCTGGCTCTATTCTTTGCCACTGTTCAAGTTGCCCTCCTTGAAATATGGTTCAGGCTTATCGATGTCCTTCCTAAAATATGCTTCCCAGACCAGATACACTCTGACCAGGCTGAAGGTACAAAAGAGCTATCCCTTTCCTCATTCTAACACTATGCCTGTCAATGCAGATTAATATAGCATTAGCTATTTGGGTGGCTACTGTGTCATACTTAACATTTATTTAGCTTGTATTATACTAAAACCCTCACATCATCTTAACAGAGAAGAGGTTGTCTAGCCATGCCTGTCAAATCCTGCACTTTTGAAGCAGTTTTTGGAAATATAGAACTTTATATTTATCACTATCAAATTTTATCTTGTTTAATTTGGTCCATCATTTCAGCATGCTGAAGCTTTTTGTATTCTGTGGAATGAGTTCTAGTTTTGCATTTTGGTTTAAATCCCATCTCTAAGACTTAGTATAAACTTAGGAGATCTCACTGGGCCTCAGTTTCCTTATCAGCAAATTAGGGATTTGAACTGGATAGCCTCTGAAGATGCTTTCCACTCTAGATCTATTATCCTATCATATAACATATTAGCTGTTCCTTCTAGTTTCCGGTCTTCCTCAAATTTGACAAGCATTACCATTTAGGCCTTTATTCAAGTCATTAATAAAAATAGTGAGTAACACAGGGTCAAAGACTGCCCTGGAGCACCCTATTAAAAGTTTCCTCCAGGCTGACATTGACAATGAGGTTTTGGTCACTCAAACAGTTCCAATGCCATTCACCTACACCATCATCTAGCTTACATCTCCATCTTGTGTAAAAGTTCAGCATTCAAGATTTAGTCAAAAACTTTACTGACACCTTGATATGTTATATCCACACCATTCTCCTGATCTCCCTTTCAAATTATTGCTGTTCTTTAGTTGATTCGTTGAATCCAACTCTTTCTGACCACATTTGGGGGCTTTCTTGGAAAAGATACTAGAGTAGCTTGCTATTTCCTTCTCTAGATAATTTTATAGATGAGGAAATTGAGGCAAGCAGGGTTAAATGACTTGCCCAAGGCTATATGGCTAGTGTCTGAGGACAGATTTGAACTCAATCCTCCTGACTCCTGGCCTGGCACTTTATCCATTGCACCACCTAGCTGACCTATCTCTCAAATTAATCTGTCCAAAAAAAAAAAATACTTCCAAATGATGGTCAAAACGCTCATTAAGAAGCTTAAAGTTAAAGATCAGTTTTGACATAAACTTATTTGATAAAATTATGCTAACTTTTAGTGACCACTCCTTTTTCTAAATGTTTACAAACTGTTCCTTTAAGAATGTTCTGGAATATTGCAAGGAATAAAAGTCAAGCTCATTGGTGCGTAGTTTGTAGAGTCCACTCTATCAACTTTTTTGAGAATTGGGCCATTTGCTACTTTCCAGTTTCTAATTCTTTTATTTTCCAAGGCTTCCATATACTTTTAAAGCTATACTTTTCCCAATAGAATCTTATCTTTCTAGTGTCACCTTATGAAATAACAGTATATTAATCCCAAATTCCAACCATATAGCCCCAAAGTTATGCTATTATTTTTTTAATCTGAAGGCAAGTCAAGTATTCCTTGTCCTGTGACTATGTAAATTTAGTTTTAAAAAGTTTTTTAAAAAAGACTTTTCCGGGGCGGAAGTGAGTGGCGCAGTGAGTAAGAGCGCCGGCCTTGGAGTTGAGATGACCCGAGATCGAATCCGGCCTCAGAAAATGAGCACCCACACACAAATAATGACTAGCTGTGTAACCTTGAGCAAGTTACTTAACCCCAACTGCTTAAAAAAAAAAAAAAAAAGACTTTTCTGGGAGTGGTTAGGTGACACATTGAATAGAGCACTGGCCCTGGAGTCAGGAGGACCTGAGTTCAAATCCAGCCTCATATACTTAACACAAAAATTAGCCATGTGACCTTGGGCAAAATTGCCCTACCTTCCCCCCTCCAAAAAGCAAAAAAGAAAAATCTAAAAATAAAGACTCTTCTAAACTCCCAGATTACATTCTTTTTACTCATGCTCAATTCAATTAAACAGTTTTTTAAAGTTAATTAAATTAAATCATTGTCACGTTTAAGAGTTTTAAGGGCAGAGGTTACAAAACCAAAAGCAGAACACTCCCTGGATTGAAGGAGCCTCACTTTCACTAGATAGGAAGAGCAGAGTGGTGAGGACGATGGGTGTGCAATGTGCACACAGAGAAATAAATACAGAATGATTTGAGGTGGGAGAGAGCCCCCCATAATTTGGGGGGATCAAGGAAAGTTTCCAGCAGGAAATGGTACCTTACTTGTGCCTTGAAGGAAGAAAATTATTCTGAGAGTTGGTGATGGGAAGGAAGTATAAGGAAGGAAAGAGAGAATGAATAAAGAAGATAAAGGAGGAGGCAGAGCCAATAAAGAATTGTCTATGCTTCAAGGACTTTGTCATGTTATAACTAGAAAATGGCATATAAAATTGGCATTTTACACTTTTGATTATAACGATAAAAATAGTTTAAAGTCCCTTTGTGAATAGTTTTGATTGATACAGAGCCTTAGAGTTTGAAAAGAGCTCCATATATATATTATCTCACTTAATCTTCACAATAACCCTGGGAGGTAGACACTATGACCCCAACTTTACAGATGAAAAATCCAAGATTCAGGGATGTTAGTGGAGTTCTTCTATGATCACATAGCTAGCTAAGCAGTACTGGAGAAGGTTGAGTTCACCATACCCACCCCCCACTTTCCATTACTGAACATTGCCTTGTCTTTATTGTTGATGGACTAAAGATCATTTTAAGACATGAAATTGATTTAGCATAGTTGAGAGATCAAATTCTAAATACTTCCAAATGATGGTCAAAATGCTCATTATGAAGCTTAAAGTTAAAAAAAAAAACTTCTTGAGGTTGAGGGGGGAGGGAGTTCACCTAAATCTTTTGGGCTGGCTTCAATTATGTCCACGTGTTCATACTTGCTAAGTATAAACATTGAGCAACTCAGGACCTACAATTTTTACTCTGCTTTTGCATTTTATAGCCCTAACAGTTGTTAGTTTCACAAAAACTTGGGAAATAAAGCAAAATTTTATCTCAAGAGAAGACCTTTTTAAGAATCCGTGCCTCAAGGTAGAGAAATTATGGAAGAGAGGTTTCTGTGAAAACTAAAGACAATGAAGAAAAACATTTGGAAGTCAGAAGATAGTTTCTCTAGTTTATTTTTGAAGGTCAAGGATTAGACATAATAAACTGCACTTTCAAATCATTATTTAAATAACAAAAGCTAAAGCCTTCTTCTAGTTTATTCGTTTTACTAACGAAATGAAACATACTTTCAGCCACTTAAAACTGGTCAAGGAAGTTCTAAATTAGAGAAAAGATTGAATAAAATATTTAAGAAATGCAATCTTATTATGTTCACATTTATATATTTACTTCAACTAATTCCTAAGCCTTTCTGAAAGATTCTGCCAAATCTCTTTAATGAGCTCATTTGTAATTAGAAGCATCTCTTTGCATGTTATTAATGCCTTAACATCCTTAAAGTTTGCTCCCAAGTTAAAACTTGGCCAATTGCTTTCTTTCCATTTTAATTTAGGAAATAAACCCTTTGTACATAGAATATGTAGATATGAACTTTAATCTATCACTTTGGATAATCACATTCTGAAGTAGGAGTCCGAATTAAGGAGGTTTTACAATCCATATAATGCAAAACTTTGCAGACAAGCAACTCTTGTCCCAAGGTTCAAATGGAACAAAGAACCTTCTATGATTATGCTCCCATAACAAAGTGTACTTCCTAATTAAACCTACACAGAACACAAAGCATAGATTCAAACTGCAACTTTGTTTTAGATAACACTGGTAATAATTACAATTTTACAGAAAATATTTAATCTTCTAAAATACCAGTACTAATAGTGATTCACATTGCCAACTACAGGCAATAAAGTTCTGAGCCAGATTTAACATTTTAGAAAGTTAAGACAACAGTGATTCAATTTTCAGCTTCTTGGCAAAGGGCCATATATTGGACAGCACCCAACTCTACTAACTATAGCAAAAGCACCAAGAAAACCTGAAAGTTGTGCCCAGGCTTTATGAGAAAGTATCCAGTTTGGAGACAACCTTGACATCAAAAAAAGAGAAAGATGAAGGATTAAATGAATGAAAAGGTACATCATAATATCAGCAACAGATAAGAACTATTGGTCAGTCTTTAAATAAAGCCACAAATGGCAGGCAGAGGAGAATGATAGGAGATCATGAGTTCTGGATGTGAGTAAGTCAAGAAATACTTCTTTTCTAGGGAATGCTCAAAATAAAGCTATTTGTCAAGTGGTGATTGATAGGAACCAATTGAAATGTAAAAGCTATTTATGGTATTTAATCAGTAACCTACACATTAGGAGGCTGATAATTTTTTAAAAGAGAGAAATAATATAAAAACCTAGACACTCCCATACGTTTCAGGTAACTGTTCTTTGTTAAAATCTGTGGGAATTTTGATCAGATTCCTCTAAAGAGCATGGTTAGCATTTCCTTCAATGGGTCTTGAGGTCCTAAGAGGTGTCTGGGATAGTTCATATGTCATGCACTCTCCCCACCTCTATTGAGAGAGAAAGAGAGGGAAAGGGGGAGGGAGAGGGGGAGGAGAACACTGATTAGAAACTGGGGTGAAAGGAAGGAGGGGATAAAAAAAATAAGAATTGTGTATGAAAAATATCCTCACCACTTCTGAGACAAAGGAAGCCAGTTGGCCATAGTGTAGAGGGAAAAGGGTGGGGAAGGGTGGTGGAGGAGGGGAACAACAATGGAAGACATGGATATTTCTTAGAATGAAGAAAGGATTGAGATAAGTTACCAAGTAATAAATATTAATGGGGCGGGAGAACAATAAAAGAGGGAATAAATACAATGGCCAGTCAGCTAACTATATAATTTTTTTCCCTATTCCTTCAGGACTGACTATTCCAAATTAGGAATATAAAATTCCTAGAGAAACTCTGTCTCTATTGTTAAATGAGTGAGAAGTCTAGCTCAGTTCTCTGACACATTCAACTTTGCCTCCCAGGCTCACAGACTTAAGTGTCAGAAGAGCTCTCAGGTCATTTAGTTCAACCCTTTAATTTTAAAAGACAAAGAAATTGAGGTTCAGAAAGGTAGTAATTTCACTTAACCAAGGTATTAATTCTTAGGGGCAGGATTTGAACCTCCGACGGCTCACTCCTGATCTAGTGTTCTCCCCAATGTACTGCCCTACCTTCCCATGTTACTGGTCTCTTTTACCTTCCATTCTCCCAATTACAATTCAACTCTAACAGAATTAAATTAGGTTTTTCTGTGCTGCATTCACTCTTCAAGAGACACTGCCATGGCAAAAGTATCTTTTTTCTTTTGAACAAATGTTTTATTAACTTCTGTTTTACATCATTCATTTCCGCCAGATTTTGAGTTACAAACATTTTCCCCCCATTATTCCCCTGCCCAACCTCCCAGAGTAGCAGTCCCACAAGATATCGCTTCCTCCAATCTGCTCTCTCCCATACCTTCTCCCATACCCCCATCGACTTTTCCATTAGAGGAAGATGAATCTTTGTGTCCCAATGCCTGCACATCTTATCTCCCAATTATAGGCAAAAGAGTATTAATAATAGTATTTATATATATTTGAAACATCTAATGTTACGACCTCAAATTTCAGATCCATTTCCTTCCTCCCTTGTCACCCATTCCTTCTTGGGAGATAAGTAATTCAGTATATGTTGTACATGTCTAGCTATGCAAAACATTATCATAGTAGATATATTGTACAAGGCTGCTTATAATTCCCTCCCACTCATCCCACCCCCCACCTGGTTCATTCCCTACATGATCCTGTCCCTCTTCTATAGTGGGTACTTCCAACCTCCCCTCACCCCAAGGATGCCCTCCCATCCATCATCCCTCCTCTCATCCCCCTTCCCCCTATCCTGCTGCAGGTTGAGATATCCCATTTAGTATGTATGTCATTTTCTCCCTGAACCAAATTCAATGTGAATGTGGTTTTGCCTTTTTAGCCTTCCTTATTCTCCCCCTCCTTTGCAACCACTTCCCTACATGAGATAGTTTACCCTACCATGTCTCTCCCCATCTCCTCTTGCCACTTTCCTCTCTCACCTCATAATTTCATCCCTTGAGTATTCTCCCTTCCCAACAAATTCAACCTATGCCCTCTATCCATATATAACTGTAACCATATACACACACATTCACATATGTATTCATATGACCACACCCCCTTTTTCCATTATTTTCATAGTGAGAAAGATATCATCAGTCACAGATATTACTTTTCCATATAGGAATGTAAATAGTTCAACTTTGATAAGTTCCTTTTGATTTCTTTTCCCTGATTACCTTCTCAGGCATCTCTTCCTTCTTGTGTCTGGATGTCAAATTTTCTATTCAACTCTGGTTTTTTCCTCAAGAATGCTTGAAAGTCCTCTATTCCACTGAATGACCATATTTTCCCCTGAAACAAAATACTCAGTTTTGCTGGGTAGGTGACCCTTGGGTTCATTCCCAGTTCTTTTGCCCTCTGGAATATCATATTCCATGCCCTTCGATCCCTCAGTGTAGAAGCTGCCAGGTCTTGGGCTATTCTGATTGTGTTTCCACAATATTGAAATTGTTTCTTCCTGGCTGCTTGTAGTATTTTCTCCTTGATCTGGGGATTCTGGAACCTGGCTATAATATTCCTGGGAGTTTTCTTTTTGGGATCTTTTTCAGGAGGTGATCGGTGGATTCTTTCAACCTCTATTTTGCCCTCTGGATCTAAAACATCAGGGCAATTTTCCTTGAGAATTTCTTGAAGGGTGATTTCTAGGTTCTTTCTTTGATCATGGCTTTCAGGTAGTCCAATAATTTTTAAATTGTCTCTCCTGGATCTATTTTCCAGGTCAGTGGTTTTTCCCATGAGATATTTCACATTGCCTTCTAATCTTTCATTTGTTTGGATCTGCTTAACAGCATCTTGATTTCTCATAAAGTCACTAGCTTCCATTTGCTCCAGTCCAGCTCCGAAGGAATGAATCTCCTCAGTGAACTTTTTTTTTTAAACAAATACTTTATTAACTTCTGTTTTACATCATTCATTTCCGCCAGATTTTGAGTTACAATCATTTCCCCCATTATTCCCCTACCCAACCTCCCAGAATAGCAGTCCCACAAGATATCGCTTCCTCCAATCTGCTCTCTCCCATACCTTCTCCCATACCCCCATCGACTTTTCCATTAGAGGAAGATGAATCTTTGTGTCCCAATGCCTGCACATCTTATCTCCCAATTATAGGCAAAAGAGTATTAATAATAGTATTTATATATATATTTGAAACATTTAATGTTACGACCTCGAATTTCAGATCCATTTCCTTCCTCCCTTGTCACCCATTCCTTCTTGGGAGATAAGTAATTCAGTATGTGTTTTACATGTCTAGCTATGCAAAACATTATCATGGTAGATATATTGTACAAGGCTGCTTATAATTCCCTCCCACTCATCCCACCCCCCACCTGGTCCATTCCCTACATGATCCTGTCCCTCTTCTATAGTGGGTACTTCCAACCTCCCCTCACCCCAAGGATGCCCTCCCATCCATCATCCCTCCTCTCATCCCCCTTCCCCCTATCCTGCTGCAGGTTGAGATATCCCATTTAGTATGTATGTCATTTTCTCCCTGAACCAAATTCAATGTGAATGTGGTTTTGCCTTTTTAGCCTTCCTTATTCTCCCCCTCCTTTGCAACCACTTCCCCGCCCTACATGAGATAGTTTACCCTACCATGTCTCTCCCCATCTCCTCTTGCCACTTTCCTCTCTCACCTCATAATTTCATCCCTTGAGTACTCTCCCTTCCCAACAAATTCAACCTATGCCCTCTATCCATATATAACTGTAACCATATACACACATTCACATATGTATTCATATGACCACACCCCCTTCTTCCATTATTTTCATAGTGAGAAAGATATCATCAGTCACAGATATTGCTTTTCCATATAGGAATGTAAATAGTTCAACTTTGATAAGTTCCTTTTGATTTCTTTTCCCTGATTACCTTCTCAGGCATCTCTTACTTCTTGCGTCTGGATGTCAAATTTTCTATTCAACTCTGGTTTTTTCCTCAAGAATGCTTGAAAGTCCTCTCAGAAAGTCCTCCCAGTTCTTTTGCCCTCTGGAATATCATATTCCATGCCCTTCGATCCCTCAGTGTAGAAGCTGCCAGGTCCTGGGCTATTCTGATTGTGTTTCCACAATATTGAAATTGTTTCTTCCTGGCTGCTTGTAGTATTTTCTCCTTGATCTGGGGATTCTGGAACCTGGCTATAATATTCCTGGGAGTTTTCTTTTTGGGATCTTTTTCAGGAGGTGATCTGTGGATTCTTTCAACCTCTATTTTGCCCTCTGGATCTAAAACATCAGGGCAGTTTTCCTTGAGAATTTCTTGAAGGGTGATTTCTAGGTTCTTTCCTTGATCATGGCTTTCAGGTAGTCCAATAATTTTTAAATTGTCTCTCCTGGATCTATTCTCCAGGTCAGTGGTTTTTCCCATGAGATATTTCACATTGCCTTCTAATCTTTCGTTGTTTGGATCTGCTTAACAGCATCTTGATTTCTCATAAAGTCATTAGCTTCCATTTGCTCCAGTCTAACTCTGAAGGAATGAATCTCCTCAGTGAACTTTTGAGATTCTTTTTCCATCTGGCAAATTCGACTTTTTAAGGCATTCTTCTCCTCATTGCCCTTTTGGGCCTCCTTTGCCATTTGAGTTAGTCTATTTTTTAAGGTGTTGTTTTCCTCAGTCAGGCTGTTGACCCTCATTTCATACTTTTCCTGCATCCTTCGCATTTCTCTTTCTAATTTTTCCTCCACTTCTCTTATTTGATTTTTAAAGTCCTTCTTAAGGTCCTCTATGGCCTGCAACCCACTCATGTTTTCCCCTGGGGCTTTTGGAGCAGGACTTCTGACCTCACAGTCCTTTTCCCGCTCTATGCCCCCAAAATAGGAGTCTAGGGTTGCATTTTTCTGTTTCCTTTGCCTTGGCATGTTGCCACTTAATTACTTGACTTTTGGGCTTGTTGCCACACTATGGCTTTAAAGCCAGATAGAGGAATTTTCATCCCGAACGTGTGGGGGGCAACTTCCGTTTCTGGCAAGCTGTAAACCCACCCACAGCTTCCACCCTAGATCACAATCCAGATCCAGGGAGGTTAAAGCAAGAGCGATTACCCCCCAAGACTGATCGCTGGATCTCCCCACGATTTGTAGGCTGGGAGCCAGAAATGCCTATGAAAACTACCAAATGGCGTGTCTCCTCAGCGGCTTCTAGCTCCCAGGGGAGGGAGCTGACGCATTCCCCAAATACAGGTCCCAAAGTCCATAGGACACTAACCTCTTACTTTGTCCTAGGCAAGTCTATGTTGATAATTCTGGAGTCTCCACAGTTCCTGGTGTTCTGGGGTTCCTCCAGCCGGCTGCTGGCCCTGCCGCCCTGGGGCTAAAACCTCAGCTCACGTGCCGGCTCCCAGACCACTGCGCTGGTCCTTCCTGCAGGGTGCTGGGCTGTCCTCAGCGGGAGGTTAGCTTCTCTGTGTTGTTCTGTGGGTGCTGGGGCTCCAGAAGTTTTTCAGAGTCCTTTTTTACATAGCTTGTGGAGAATCTGGGGGCAGAGAGGCTTGGACAAGCTGTTTCTACTCCGCCATCTTGGCTCCACCCCTCCTCAGTGAACTTTTGAGATTCTTTTTCCATCTGGCAAATTCGACTTTTTAAGGCATTCTTCTCCTCATTGCCCTTCTGGGCCTCCTTTGCCATTTGAGTCAGTCTATTTTTTAAGGTGTTGTTTTCCTCAGTCAGGCTGTTGACCCTCATTTCATACTTTTCCTGCATCCTTCGCATTTCTCTTTCTAATTTTTCCTCCACTTCTCTTATTTGATTTTTAAAGTCCTTCTTAAGGTCCTCTATGGCCTGCAACCCGCTCATGTTTTCCCCTGGGGCTTTTGGAGCAGGACTTCTGACCTCACAGTCCTTTTCCCGCTCTATGCCCCCAAAATAGGAGTCTAGGGTTGCATTTTTCTGTTTCCTTTGCCTTGGCATGTTGCCACTTAATTACTTGACTTTTGGGCTTGTTGCCACACTATGGCTTTAAGGCCAGATAGAGGAATTTTCGTCCCGAACGTGTGGGGGGCAACTTCCGTTTCTGGCAAGCTGTAAACCCACCCACAACTTCCACCCTAGATCACAATCCAGATCCAGGGAGGTTAAAGCAAGAGCGATTACCCCCCAAGACTGATCGCTGGATCTCCCCACGATTTGTAGGCTGGGAGCCCGAGCTGCCTCTGAAAACTACAAAATGGCGTGTCTCCTCAGCGGCTTCTAGCCCCCAGGGGAGGGAGCTGACGCATTCCCCAAATACAGGTCCCAAAGTCCATAGGACACTAACCTCTTACTTTGTCCTAGGCATGTCTATGTTGATAATTCTGGAGTCGCCACAGCTCCTGGTGTTCTGGGGTTCCTCCAGCTGGCTGCTGGCCCTGCCGCCCTGGGGCTAAAACCTCGGCTCACGCGGACCTGGGCTCGGCTCGGCTCCTGCGCTCTGCGCACTGCCGGCTCCCAGACCGCTGCGCTGGTCCTTCCTGCAGGGCTGCTGGGCTGTCCTCAGCGGGAGGTTAGCTTCTCTGTGTCGTTCTGTGGGTGCTGGGGCTCCAGAAGTTGTTCAGAGTCCTTTTTTACATAGTTTGTGGGGAATCTGGGGGCAGAGAGGCTTGAACGAGCTGTTTCTACTCTGCCATCTTGGCTCCACCCCCCCATGGCAAAAGTATCTTAAGGAATAAATGTAAGATACCCAGAAGGAGTTCCATAGCAATTAAATGAATAGCACTTCTTGAAGATACAA
The DNA here is from genome assembly GCA_011680675.1 of Gymnobelideus leadbeateri. Lineage (NCBI taxonomy): Eukaryota > Metazoa > Chordata > Mammalia > Diprotodontia > Petauridae > Gymnobelideus > Gymnobelideus leadbeateri. The sequence continues at coordinate 565,112 of WOXC01005527.1, forward strand.
GACAATATAAGATCTCTTTCTTTAATTTTAGGTTGTCACCAAGGGGCTACCAAGGATAAGAATCAGGGTTAATAGAAATATCTGATACATGGCATTCTCTCTATAGACCACCCAAAATGATATTTTCCTGTTTGTTCAAATTGGCCCATAAATTAAGCCACAGCCTCGGCTCTTAAGAGTGAGCAACTGTACTAACTCCCAGGCACATCTGATGTGCTGAATAAATATTTACTCAATTTCATAACCCAAATAGTCAGAACAGATAGGAGAAGCTCATGATTTGTTGTTTGTCCCACCAAGCAATGTTTTGAAGAAGAAAAAATGAAAATATCTTCACCATGGTCCTTTCTTCAAATACTCCTGACATAAGGGATGACCAAAGGAAAGAATTGTCCCTGAACCTTATATAACCCATGATTTATCATCTGTAGACAATCATATAATGCAGTCATTATTAGTATTACTGTCCATTAATTCCAAATAACATAAAATAATGGAGAAACATTGAGTTTTAAACCAGTATTAAAACATTGGATTAAATTGAATTAGATTGTATGGTTACCAATGGAGTTTTAATTACTTAAGATAATAAGCATTTAAATGTCCACCTATAATATATACAGAACACTGTGCTAGGTGCCAAAAGTTTAAAGCAACTATTGTGCTTGCCCTCAAAGAGCTTACATTCCAGTAAGGAGATGTCAGAAGAGACATAATATGTCATGAGGTGCATTCACGTAGTAAAACAAAATGGTATATAAACCAAAAAGCAGCTAGATGTCATAATGGATAGAATGATGTTGGACCTGGAGTCAGGAAGACTGAATTCAAATCCTACCTCAGAATTCTAAATCTGTGATTCTATCATTACTGAGAAGGAAGGGGGAATGTTGAAAGTGGTACTATATGTGCAAATGTTTATTTTTAAAATTTTAATTAAACAAACTATTTTTTGCTATTTCTGACAAATCTTAAAACCAGATTTTCCATAAAGAAATCCCATAAAGGATTACTCAGACTGAATCAAAACCTAAAAGGGAAAAAAAATTCCCTTTTACAATGATACATAGCAATGAACATTTTAATGTCTAAAGTAATTTTTTTTAAATATAAGAATGACTTAAAACTTCTTAGGAGAGACTGAATTAAAAATACCTAATTGTTTACATAGACCAATTCAGATAATATCAAGTTAATGATGAATGAAGCTGATTGTACTACTTCATTTGACCCTTGGAAGAATACAATAAATGAGAGGGTCATGGAAAAAAATAAATTCTGCTGGAGAAACATTCTTCCAGGCTCTTTTGAATGAGATAAGAACAAAGCCCAGAGCAAAGAAACAGAAATTTTCTCTCCTTCTAAAAAGGGTTTGAAAACACTGAGGTCTAACATTAGCTCAAAGATTTATTACTAAGAATAAGTGATATTTTGAATTACAAAATCCTCTGAGAACCTAAATTTGCAAACAGATCCCTGTAGTTAATACACTTTGCTACATTATTCAAAGTAATTATTAGAGATCAAAGGAATCTCATTTGTGGACATATACAACAGACTATTATCTGTCTTCTACTGAAGCTGCTATGCATGTTTATGCAAAGAATTCCAACTATTCTTCATTAAAGCCATTATAGTTTTCAAAGACACTTTTTTGTTTTTGTAATAAAGATTCCCATTTTAATCCCATGGGAAGATTTTTAACTCTATGAAAAACCATTATGGTTTGTCCAATGGATTTAAACATATTTAAAAATTTAATATCTTGAGTAGCTGTTTTTACCATACATGAACTGGACACGTGCAGCTGGTTAAGGTAGTGTGGTATTCCAACTCTTTTTTACTTTACATCTTCTAAAAAAATAAAATTAGTTCCAAAATGTCATCTGTAGCTCCTCATACTCTTTCTTCCCCTCTGATTCCATTTTTGTTCTTTTTTTCTACCTCAAAGGATTATCAAGTTTCTGTGGTTTGATTATGTGGTCAGAGAAGTGAAGTTTAAATCCCAGCTCTGTCACTACCTGTGACCTTTGGCAAGTCACTTCATCTGTATGTGGTTTGGTTTTCTCATCTGTAATATAATGAGGTTTTAACTAGATTACTTGAGCTCCTGTCTGGGTCTTAATTCTATGCTTCATGCTACTCTCCATTGCTACTCTCCATGGCCTACATCTCTGGGAGAAAAGTAAGATAAAGGCATGAGATCTTGATGGTCTTTGATATGGTCCCTGTCCTGGTAGAGCTGATATTCTAGTAGGGAATTATAACACGAATATAACTATCTTAAGATTATATGTGATAATTGCAGTAAGAAGACACAGCAAGGGACTGCTAGGTGGTGCAGTGAATAGAGCAGTGGCCCTGGAGTCAGGAGGACTTGAGTTCAAATTTGGCCTCAGACACTTAACACAAAAACTAGCTGTGTGACCTTGGGCAAGTCACTTAACCCCAATTACCCTATCCTCCCCCCTCCAAAAAGCAACAACAAGAAGAAGAAGACACAGCATTATGTGAGGTACAGTAGGAAAGAGGAAAGCTAGGACTGCATCACCTGCATTCTTATCATCATCATCACCACTATAATCACCATTGAGATAATGCTTTAAAGTTTGCAAAGCTCTTTATAAAGATCTCATTTAATCTTCCCAACCCTGAAAGGTAGGTCCTACTATTACCCCATTTTACAAATGAAAAAACCAAGACAGACAGAGGTTAAATGACCTGTGCAGAACACAGCTAATAGAAGTCCAAGGCAAGATTTGAACTCAGGTCTTCCTGAATCCAGGTCCAGCACTCTATCCACTGTGCATTTAGCACAAGGAGTATTAGGCAAAGTTTCATGTAGGTGGTAGACTCTGAGTTAGATTTTAAAAATTAGACGGAATTTAACAGGTGAGGAAACCTAAGGGATGGTATGAACAAAGATAAAGATATAGGAAAAATATGTAACATAGAGTGTGCTATATGACTATTGCTATAGTAGCAAAATTAGAGCTAGGAGGTACTTAGGGGTTATCTAGTCCAGAGGTGTCAAACCTGTGGACCAACTCTCTAATGCATCCAAAACCAGATAAAAATGTAATTGGGATATGATATGTTTAACAAAATAAAAATACAGTACAATATGGATACTGTTAACTTATAGTTTTCTAAGTCAACAGACAAGATCCTTGGGTTTGACACTACTGATTGAGTCCAGCTCCTTATATTACAGATGAAGTAACTGAAGCAAAGGATTCTTTGTCAAAGATTAAGTGGCTTGTCCAAGATCACACAGGCAAAAATGTAACAGAATCAAATTCTGAACCCAAGTTTTTTTTAATCCAACACTTTTTAACAAACGGTTCTTCTAAGAATCTCAAAATACATGATTTTTATTGCTCTTCAAAAATAGTTATGTGGAAAAATAAGAGACTGGAAATTTGTTTTTATTTTCATATATTAGGTGACTACTGGAAAAGCAATGGTACTGTAATATAAATATAAGACAAATAAAAACAAAGTGACTGGTTTTCCTTCAAAAGTAGTAGAAAAAAACAAGAGACACGATGCAGATGACTCTTGCTTTACTTACCTGTCTTAGGTCCAGGGTGATTGTCACCCAGTGGTATTCTCTCCCATTTTGAATGCTTGGACTCTGCCACCAATTATTAGTACCATCTATGGCATTTGAGATTGGGTGACGTTCTGTTTAAAAAAAAAATATGTATGTAGCTATAAAATTCTTCGCATAAATTCCTCTAATAACAATTTTTTTAAATGGCAGTCTAATGTGAACCACACAATGCTGGTAGAAATTAACATTAGGGAAAGTGAAGACAATAATTAAGACCTACTAATAAAAAGTCATTGGTCATTCAACAAACATCAGAAGACACACATTTGGGATGGCTAGGTGGTACAGTGAATAGAACACTGGCCCTGGAGTCAGGCGGACCTGAGTTCAAATCTGGCCTCAGACACTTAACACTTACTAGCTGTGTGACCTTGGGCAAGTCACTTAACCCCAATTGCCCTGACTTCCCCTCTCTGAAAAGAAAAAAAAAGAAAAAAGAAAAACACTTGCCTTTTGGACTAGCACTATTACGGTCACAGATTCTGCACTGTGCATTTTTGACTGGTCGTCCTGGTACATGCTCCACCAGTTTGCAGAACATCTCTGGACCCTTCTCACCACAGGTGGCATTGGTGCTGATGTGAGCATTGCTGGCAAGATTCAGGATGGCAGGAAATAAGCCTGAAAGTAAAGAAATAACTAAAATAAAACATTTGTCCCTTTTCTTTTTGTGGATCAATTAAAATTACGTTTTACCTGTTTCAAATGACCCAAAGTATACCTTCACTTTTAAAACTCAAACACCATGGTCATAACGAAGGATCCATTCTGTATTCTTCATGTTCTTCCTAATATAAGTCTTTTTCATCAAGAACTACTGATATTCCCTCTCTCCCTTTTCCTTTCTCTCTCTCTCTCTCTCTCTCTCTCCTCCCCCCCACCCCCAACATAGGTTTGTTGAATGGAACTAGATTTATAGTAAAAAAAAAAAATTAGAATGTAACAATAAGAATGCAAAATATTCTTAAACTCAATATTAAGCATTCGTTTGTCATAGTTACTGTGTTATAATTGATTTTTATCATTAATCAGTTGTGATTAATATATCTCCAGCTATTTGGAAAACAAGGTTCAACTCTCTCTACTGTTTTGAGAATAGTAACTCCTTTGGCCTTTAGAATTTCTTAGTAAAAAGGTGGTGTATGGAAGATTCCATTCAGATCTAAAAACAATTGAGCATGCGATGAAGAGATTTTCTATCTGGATATGGTTGAGAAGTAGTTTTAACTTAATTGTTTAGTTTTTCTTTTCTTGGGAATAAATCTCTGCAAAAGATCTAAGAAAGAATGGATAGTATTTTATTTCACGGAGAAGAAACTTTGGGGAGGGGAAAAAGAGGCAACATTTAAACCATACCAATTCTTTTAAATGTTTCCAATCAAACAAAATTTACAATATTAAAATAATAAATTCAATAACTTAGAAGGAACTAATATTCTTGAGTTTTTAAAAATATACACGATATGCTATATTTATAGTGTCATATAATTATGTAATATTACTATTCATTATTCATTTAGCATTTTCAATCTCACAAAATCATTACTTGAAAAATTTCCCATTAAACTGGCTAAGATTCTGCCATAACATGTAATATAACATTTATATATATGTATGTATGTATGTATGTGTGTATGTATCCAGTTTATATACTTAGGAAATGCAAATTAAGCAGTTATTCATTCAACAAGCACTTATTTCCTCTAGAGAAACTCATTTTTAAAAATATTTTATTCAGTTTAAACTTAAAAAACAAGAAAAGAAAAAAAAACATTTCCATGTACGCAGCAGAACAGAGAGGACTCAATATAAAACCATGAATTTCCATACAGACTATATAATAAATACTACACATTGTTTTCAGTTCTTCCTTTTCAGTTTTTCTTTGTTTTCTGCTTTGCACTTTTTTTTCCTCCCTCTCTCCCCACCCCACCCTAGAGAAGGCTACAAAAACCCCTTTAAGATTTTTTGTTTTAAAGGACTTTAAGTCTCAAAAGTGGTTTCCTCATATTCTAAGGCAAGTTGGGCAAGTTTTATTATCTTGGCTTAACAGATAAGGACACAGTGGCTTTCCCATTATCACACAGGAACGAAACAGCAGAGACAGGATGGAACTCAGGTTCCTGAATGACAAAATCCAGTTCTCTCTTTATAGTTACCACATTATTATCTGTTCCACTCAAAACATTGTTAAGTGCATGAATTATGAGATACTCAGCACAGCAGATTTAAACATTAGCTGATTTGAATTCTATTTGTTGAATGCATTGAGTATAAAGTTGGATTGTACTCAGAAATTTTGATTAGCTTTTATATTTGAAATACTAATTGAAGTTCTATTCTAGAGCATCATTAACTTCTGACTGTCAAATTTCACTGGACTTAGTTAAAATCCTGGCCCTGTCACTTATTTGTTGCCTGGACAAGTCACAAACTCTCCAGGACTCAGTTTCCTCACTTGTAAAATCAGGCTAAGATCCTTTCCAGCTCTATGGTCATATGAAAGCATGTGAATGCACAGAATGAGCTGCAGTTGTTAAGAAAGGCTGAACTAAGGCCTGGTATGTATACAGGTGCTCAATTTGGAGCCAGGAATACCTGTTTTCACCTCCTCCCCAAGTCCCCCAACATTTCGTGCTGTGTGAATATGGGCAGATCATTTAATGTCTCTGAAACTCAAAAAACCAGAAGCCATAGATGGGTTGTAATCTATATTTATGAAAAGAGTTTCCATACCAACTAAATCACAGGTCCATGATCGTTACCCAACTTAGGATTTTAACTTAGTTCAACAACTCTTGAATTTTCAAATCAAATTTCTTTAAAAAGACAATTATTTTTCTTTTTAAAATGGAGGAAGAGTAATAATTTAGTAAATGTGACTTTGTGAAGAGTCACGCAAATCATTGAAAGTTTTAATAACAGTGCCCTAAAACTTGATCATTTTTAATGTTATTCCTTACCATATTCTTCTTAAGGTTACCAATTTCTATGAAAATTCTTGGCCTGTGACCTTGTAGAATGATAAAAGCGTGGCCTCTGTCATTAGTATTATTCAGTTTGTCAGTGAGATGTAGATAACCTATTAATTTGTACCAACCTGAAACCTGACAACTTTCTGGTAATATTGTTTTATAAAAACAAGAAGACTACCTAGAGTGTTTACAGTTTTGAAATTTAACTAACATAGATTTCTATAAAATGTTTACATTTGCAGCATAACCAACTATGTATTATATATGAGACCATTTAAGTTTGGGATAATGATAATAATAGTCAATTTACAGAGAACTTTAACATTTGCAAAGTGCTTTACAAATGTTATTTCATTTAATCCTATCTTGGGTGGTAGGCGCCCTTATTATATCTATTTTACAGATAAGGAAATCAAGGCAGAGGTTAAGGGCCTTGCCTTGGGTCATATAGCCTTTAAAGATCCGAGAATGGGTTTCTCTTATCCATTAATTTAAAGATTCCTATTTAATCCTCCTTACTGGAACTGTTTTGAATGTAAGATTTAGTTCTTAGTGCTACTTTAAAAGTTTTAATGACAACATTTTCCAAAAAGTTAAAATGCACTTTATTTTGCGTACTGAACTATGAACTTTAAAATATGTATTTTGGGGATGAGGCTGCAGGGGGTATGAAATCTGGGATGAAAATGACTGTGGTATTCAGTAGTAACAAGGCTAATAGGCAAGCCCCTGAGGCACAAGAAAAACCTAGTAATTTGAATAATTGTGTTCACTCTGAATTACTGGGTCAACAAAAAAGTACTTTACTGATTAACTTGCAAATGTTCCAAATTTCTTTGTTCTGCAACTCTAAGAGAACTGTCTCAAAAGATTGCTGGCAGGCTAGGAATATCCACTCCCACTGTGGCCAGGTAGACAGTTCCAGAATTCTGAGGGAGTTTAAAAGACTTACAAGTGTTGCCTATTAATTTCCAAATTTCTTTATGGATCCCTCACAAAATAGGGATCATACATTTGTTGTTATTGAGTGGTGTCCAACTGTTTGTAATCCCATTATGAGATTTTCTTGGCAAAGATACTAGAGTGGTTTGCCATTTCTTTCTCCAGTGGATTAAGGCAAATAGAGTTTTAAGGGACTTGCCCAGGGTCGATAGGTTATTAAGTGTCTGAGGTCGAATTTGAACCCAGCTCTTCCAGGTCCAGCACTCTATTTACTGAACCATACATTTACTCCTTACTAAAGGAAGTAGTTTTGCTCATTATAATAGTCTATGTTCCAGACTTCTCTTAGGACCTGAAGATCATAGAACCCTTCATTTTACAGATGAAGAAACTGAAACTCCCTGAGGCTGAGTGATTTACCCTAAGTCACTGTCCACAGTAACAAATGAGAGAATCTAGATTTAAAGCTGGTCCTCTAACACCAAACCCACTGTTCTTTCCTTTCCTGGATGACCTCAATACAACATGCTAAACATGCTTAAAGAAATTTTAAATAAATTCAGAAAACAGATTCAACAAACATTCACAGCATTCCTACGACATGCTGGTACTAGGATCAGGGAGTGGTTCTTAACCTTTCTTTGTGCTATGGACCCCTTTAACAGATTGGTAAATCATATGGAATCCCTCTCAGAAGAATCTTTTTGAATTTTTAAAGTAAAATACATAGGATTGCAAAAGAAACTAACTATTGAAATATTATTATATGTTGAAATATAGATGTTAACTTAGGTTTTTTTTCTCCTTTTTAAGTTTATGGACCTCAGAAACCACTGTACCGGGGATACAAAAATAAACAGAAAATGGAAGAAGTAAAAGTTCTTTGACGGGAAAGAGCTTGTGTTTGATTATGTTTTCCTGGAGTATACAACTTGTATACACATTGATAAATTCAGGCTAACTTGAAGAGAGAGAGGGTAAGAGAGGGGAATCGGGAAAGGTTTCTGGTAGAAAAAGAACCTTAGGCTGACCTTGAAGGAAGCTAGAATTCTAAGGCAAAAATGAGAAAAGCACATATTTCCAAAATAAGGAGGAACCTAACCTGGAAGAAGGTACAGAGTTTGGGGAACAGCAACTAAGTTGTAATTTTAGTTGAACCCCTAACCTTACAAAAGTTTCCAGGAAATTTTTTTCCTAATAAAATTGAATCCTCGGATTAAGTGACAATTGAAAAACATTTTAAAATAAATCATTCCTATATCATATTCAATATATTTTTCAGAAAATGTCATCCATCCTTCCTTGTATCTGTCCAGTTCTGGAGGTGACTATCACATTCAGGAGATGATAAAGAGGAGTTTGAAAAGGAGTGCAGAATTATTGTAAAAGGGTGGGGGGAACTAACTCTGTGTTGCATAGTAATTTCAAGGAGTATTAAAATATTTCAATAGAAGAAGGCAACTGTCTATGAGAACCTCGTAGGAGGAAAGGGAAAAAACAAAGCGGAGGAGGGGCAGGCAGATAGAAAGAGACCCTACCAAGGACAAAAGTTTGAATTTACAAGCAAAAATCAAAGGGCAGAGGGAGATAAGGGAATCAGCTGCACAGGCACAACTACTTTATTAGATAAAAATGGATTTTTTCCTATGCGGTTGTGCATTTAACACATGAGATATTTAGAATGCATGTCAGAATTCCTTAGTCATCTGCCTGTCTTCTAATCTGTGCCTTACTCCCCTGCTCAGGAATTACCATGGGATAGTTTCTTTATCACGGTGTTTAACTTTGCAAGTTGGTAGAATGGCAAGTCGCCAGGGTTACCAACCTGATCAAGCATGAAATACATTCTTTCTCATTCAGCAATATTTTTTTCACACCCTGAGTAGGTCAGCATTCTCAGATTCACTTTTAGTACCCTATTAACTCTGCTTCTGGAAGTATTTTTAACATCATCTGAACAAATTAGCCCTAAGCAGATGATAAACAATAATAGTATATGTTGCTGCTAAGTTTGAGCTAAAAGGCATTAAAAAAATACATCTAGTGAACACTTCTTGAGAGATTTTTTTTCGTCAAAAATATAGATTTCTTTTATACTTACAAATATGCAATATATTGACTGACTCATACTAACTATAAATTAGAATTTCCTTTATTAGCAACCATTGCATCACAATTGTCAGGGAAATCTAACAAATTTCTAATCTCAGGCATTTTTGCTTATGAGAGAAAAGCTGCTTTGGAAGTCTTTTTTTTCCTTTTTTTCTTTTCCAAGCAAAGTTTTTTCAAGGTCTTACTTTTGAAATGTTATATTTGCCTAAAATATGAAATCAGTATAAAATTTTCTGGTTTGTTTAACTTTGGCCACATGTATTTTCCTTCTTGGCATAATGAATGTAAGGGGTAACATAAGGAATCCCTGGAGCAGCCAACTGACATGTCAAAAGTTGTTTTGTAAAGATATAAACTCTTCCTTTTCTACTTATTTTTCTAAACTAAGATGCAGCCTCTCAGGCATACTAGAAAGCAAAGAATAGCCCTCAGGAGGCCCCAGGACTTAATAACATCCCAGATAAATACTGTTCCAGGAATATAGATTAAGGGAGTAAATTTTAAAAAAATTAAGTTAACACTTAATTTATTTATTGGCCTTGCCTTAAGTATCTTGGAAAAATATAAAGAAAAATCAACTGCAGGAAGAAATTCCTTTATAGGTGTTTTTTTTTTTAAACCAGAATATTCAATTCCCTTTTGTTTAACTCACTTCTCTTCTCCTATCCCTCCCCCTATTCTTCACTTATAATTCCATAATAATAGTTTATGGAATTCTGGTATCCTACATCAGATATCACAACATCTCTTATTCTTCTACTTATTTTTCTAAACTAAGATGCAGCCTCTCAGGCATACTTGAAAGCAAAGAACTCAGGAGGTCCCAGGACTTAAAAACATCCCAGATAAATACTGTTCCAGGAATACAGATTAAAGGAGGAGATTAAAAAAAATAAGTTAACACTTATTTATTCATTGTCCTTGCTTTAAGAATATGATAGGAAAAAGGGAAGACATGACTAATGTTCAAGGCTTTGGGGGAAAATTTTCCAGGAATACTGGAACATTAACAGATACGTATATTATTCACTATAATGTTCAGAACACCAATTCTACGATGTAAACATATCTTTAAAAATTAAAATGCACTTCTTTGACTTTAATAATACCTTATTGCATATGGTACTTTAAGGTTTGCAAATGACTTAATGTAATTTTGTCCACAATCTCCACCCCACAAGTATTACAAGTTATTATCTCAATATTACAAATGAGAAAATTTAGGCTTGGAGAAACTAAATGATTTGCCCACCATCACACAGATCATGTGTCAGAAAGGGGTCCAAAGTCTCTCTTGACTCTTTTCCACTGTCCTAAACTGGATCTACTTCAGAAACTACTAGTGGTTTTTGCTTACCTGTTTTGCTTTGTTACAAAGAAAGTTCACTGAGGGAGAAGGAAATCATATCCAGAAATGGCTGATGTAAATAAAAAAGCAAAATGCTCAGTAGTATGCCCTTCTGATATCATGCCTGTTTTGTTTTGTGCCCACTGTACACTGGCCATAGATATTTATTCTAGGATTACTGAAAGGTGTCCTAGGATACAGGGAGGAGGAGGAGGTGGAGTGATGGTAGTAGTGGTGGTAGTAGTGATAGTAGGGGTAGTGGTAGCAGTAGTAATAGCAGTGGTGGTAGTAGTAGTAGTAATAGTCATAACTTTTTGCATCCCCAGTACATAGCAGCGTGTCTGGTAGGCACTTAGTAAATTGTTTGTTGATAGATAGTAATAATATTTAAACAGCCCTTTAATGTTTATAAAGCACATTACAAATACTATCCCATTATAATAATAATAGCCAGTTATTACCATTATAGGAAGACTTTTTCCCAAGGAAGTATTAAACTTTATCTTGTGAAACCCACTAGTTCTCTCTTTTATAATGTCAATTCACATAATCTGGCATATATGTTTATCCAACCTCTTCCCAGGAGTACTCAAAAATTTACATCCCACTCTCTAAGAAAGCAAATAATAGATAAATGCAATAAAGTTATAGTCACAATCATAATCAATAAAGTTATTAAGCACCTACTATGACTGTGCTAAATCCTGGAGATATAAAGAAAAGCAAAAGTCAATCCTTGCTCTCAAGCAAAGACTGTGACCAGAGGTCAAAGGTCACAGTCCTCCACACAAGGGAAAGAAAACATGCAAATTCCATATAAATGGATAGATTGAAAATAATCGACAAAGGGAAGGCACTAGGATTAATGGAGATCAGGAAAGGTTTCCCATAGAAGGTGACATTTTTAACTGGAACTTGAAAGAAGCTAGGAAGTGGATGAAATACCACTTGGAGTGGACCAAATGGTGTCGGAGGTCCCCTGTGATGAGATGCTCTCCTAGCGTTTTGAGTTCTCAGGATGAAGTAAAGTAGAAATAAAGTGACATTGTTCTACCCTTCACGTATACTTCACAATTGAAGTTCATCTTCCTTGACTCTCTCCACTCCCCCCTTTCCAATTCTTCCTGTCAACACAATGCTTAGCATTCACTTCAGCAAGATGGCAAACATTCCATACAAAGTGGGCGTTTAGTAGGAGTAACAATCAAAGTTTTTAACTTCCTTGGTGAGTAGGGTCAGGTAAGATATAAGTGTTTAAATCTTTTCCTGTGCCTGTTCTAACTTCCAAATCCGGAATGGCAGGTTTTCTAACTCTTTTAAGCAAAGAAAAGATCTTAGAAGCTCATAGACAAAAGTTTATTCTACACAACACTGACCCAAAAAACCCCAAAAGACACACCAAAGTGATTTAATTCCAGTCAATGTAATATGCATTATAATATTGTGAATAAATGTACTATGAAGCATAAGCATACTTATAATAACCTAAGCCTCTATGTTATAATCTAGTATTCTAAACCTCTATGTTAAGGGGACTAAGAAGCAAGAAAGGAGCCTGGAAAGACTGGCTATTAATGGAATCTATTTGTTGGAACTAAAATCTTCTTACTTTATTACAATTCTAAATGTTTTTCATTGAATCGGCATGTTTCCAAAAGTATATTAGAATTCTACAATAATATTTCATAGGTTGTTCATCTTTTCACATACCCATAATAAATGAAACATTGGACCTTCCATACTAATTCATTAACTGGCTAATAATTAGGCAGTGGTATTTGGGCAAAACATAAAGGTAGAAACTTAATTAACTTTGTACAATTAACTGGATTTTAAAATTCACAGAGAACCAAATGGATTATTTTAGGTGATACCTTCCCTATACTATATCCCTCACCAGAGTGGGAAATAAATCACACAATTAACTGATATGGAGTTTCGTGCTCATGCCTTATTCTAATAGAAGTAAATTGTCCTAAAGAAAAAAGCAGTGATAGAGGGGGCGGTGATTTGAAGAAACCTGGCTAGAAAAGGCTTCCCTAGAAAGCAGCAGAGACTTCAGACAGACAGGGATCTCTTGAGCAGTAGAAGACCTACCAGATCATCTAGCTTTTCCCCTTCTTTTCACAGATGAGGAAAATGAGATCCAGACACATCTCATTTAAGAACTGTCTGAGATCATCAACCTCATCTATGGCTGCTAATATTAACGTAAACAAATAGTTCCCTCAAAGACTAAGCTAGAGAATGAGAGCTATGTCTTGTATATACAACCAATCCTCAGTTTTTGCATGTTTATCTTTCGTGACTCCAGGTATTCATGTGATTTTATCAGTAACTTCAATTTCACTTTCCGTTGGAAATCACAAGTATTTGTTTCTATGCATTGTAGATGAAAAATGATAGGCAGATGCATGCAAGTTTGTGGACTGGCTGGCATCCTACTAGGCTTGTTCATTTACTTGTTCACTGGTCATGTTCACCCTATCATTCGTTGTAAAGAGCTTCTCATGAATTCATTGCAATATTTCCATTGTCTGCCTTTAAAAATCAAATTTTGTGTTGTAATTGTGCTTCCAAAGTATAGTGTGGCTTTAAAGTGATGTTGAAACTCTCCAGTGTCTATGTTTTCTGACAGCAATGACTTATAAAGTCTCTTGGTTTTCAGAGGGTGGGAGAAGGAAAAGACGTTTACAGCATTATCATATACAGCACACCTTCACACTGTCATTTGACACAGTGGAAGGTAGGATTCAGATTTTTAAAAAAGTTTTAGTTTTAAGAATTTTATTTGCTATATAGTATTTATAGTACTATAGATTTCATGCATTATGAAACGTGAATATTGTCTAAAATAATTGTTTTTTAAAAATTAAAATGGTAACACAGAAGATCACAGAATTCTAGAGAATTACTAGCGAGAAAAATGTTTTGCATGTTATCAATTTTATTTTGTGTACTGCATTTTATGGGTTATTTCATGATTATTGTTTTAGGAAAAGTATAAATTACTGGAATTAGTGTTTCATTATAAAGTATTATATGAAGAAAAGTGTATTTTGGGTAGTCTCTAGGGAATAATTACTGTTTTTGGTAGTCACAGAAACCTAACCCCCATTTCCCATAGGTTGAATCTATCAATATTCACATTTTTTACTTTCCTGTGTTTTTTTAGAAATGTTACCCCTGCAAAAGTTGAGAATTAATTGTACAAGCATCATATAAGTATAGGCATATGAACTCAATCTAATAGCATTTAAAAGAAAACTAGAAATGTGTACGTTTGCATAAAGGTGGGGAAACCCCCTCTTTTCCTAATCTGCTATGGCTATAGCACACCCCATTGGGGCTGAGTGACCACTTGATATCTTCTATTAATTCACATGTCTCACTGCAGAAGGGCATGTGCTTTGGGATGATGAAGCAATTCCCTTTATGCCTATATCTCCATGACTATAGAAAGAAAAGGACATTAGGATTGATCAGAAAAATGACCCACTTGGATTTTAAAAAGAAAGACAACTTCTGACTTCCCTCTTCTTTCTAAAATGTGTGATATGAAACTGTTTCTCTAGGACTTAAGGGTTGAGGAGAAGAGCCCCTCCTCCCATCCCCTGGCATTTGTGGTGAACCATTTAAACATGGCAATGTGTACTTGTGCTACCCAGGCAAGTCTGAGCCTGGGCTTCTGGCCCCTGGCCCCTGGCAGCCTCTTTCCCTGAGTATAGATGATGTCTCAGTGATAGGAATAAGCAGGGATCCTGAAAGATGGGCTTTTAGAAAGTAGAGATGGTGGGAATTTGGGGGGTGTCTATATTCTTCATTCCGTGTCAGGTGTACTGTGGAAGGAATTCCCTTTAGTTAATATAACACTTCTCAGAAGAGATAACCACCAGCAAATAGACAAGCCCAAACCCTGGCCTGGTTTTCCAGAAAAAAATAAAACTTGATGGAGTTTTTCAGATAATGCAGAGTTGAGGTGAAGGTGAAATGTCTACTCAACAATCCCACTAAGTGCTTCATGCTTTAATGGCTTAAATATCAAATTCCCAGGAAAACATAATTGGAATTACAAGTTCCTGTTTTAAGTTTCTGACAGTGGATGCTTCCAAGTCTTTTGTGTTTGAAGTACTGAGCATAAGTCTGTCTAGAATCTCCAAAAGGGGTATAGAAAGGTACTGTGTTGAATGTAGATCAGGCTGTTATTTATTTTCTCTGCACAACAGAAATAGGACAAAAGATGGGAATAGTCAGTGGTGGAATATTTGTGAATAGATGAAGACATTAGTGAACTATGAATGGAGTTGAGCAGTGGTACAATTTTTCTGAAAATGAACATGGAAACAATCAAAGAAAGTGGTTCAGATGCCTGACCCAGAGAATGCACTGTTAAGCAAGTATCCCAGTGAGGTCAACAATAAAAATAAAAGTCCTGATACACCAATATATGTATATATAGCTTTTTGGAAGGCAGTTGGGGTTAAGTGACTTGCCCAAGGTCACACGGCTAGTTTTTGTGTTAAGTGTCTGAGGCTGGATTTGAACTCAGGTACTCCTGATTCCAGGGCTGGTGTTCTTCTCATTGTACCACCTAGCCTTCCCACAAAATATTTTTTATTATCACCTTTTTCCATTGTAGCCAAAAAAGGGAAAAGAACATCAGAAAAGGAATGACTGAAGAAGTTATGGTATATGAATGGATGGGCTCTGTGACTCTTGGCAAATCACTGACCTCTCAAGGCTATAGGCAACTCTCTGAGACTGTAAATTTCAAAGAAGGTGCCCACCTGCATTGATCAAGGCATAAATCTGGGACTTCCCTATGTCAGGGAAATCACAGTTCTGGTCTCTTTCCCCACAGTCAGGGCCTACAACAGTGCCTGGTATATGGTAGGTGATGAATTTTTAAAAAATTTTAAAACAAACAAAAAATACTCTATTGAATGAATGGACAAATGACTCCAGAGTCATTTGGATAACCTCAAATGGAAAAAATTTCTGAAGAGGAACTAACTATGTTATCATTGATACTTAAAGCAAGCATTACATTCTTAAAGTGGATAGATGGGTCCCAAATTTATGTAAGGTTTTGCCATACAAAGAATTCACCTGCATACATATTTTCTGTAACAATGTACAGGTATACTTTATACGTCACTTTATAAAACCCACACACTCAGAAAAAGCAAGTTGTCTAAAAACCAGAAGTAGATTGGAAAAAAAAAAAACGCAGTGGACAAACTACCAGACTTGGAATAGAGAAGACCTGTTCAAAGATAGCCTCAGACAATCACCAGCTGTATGACCCTAAACAAGTCACTTTTCTTTACTTGCTTCGTGACCTTGGGCTAGTCACTTAGCTCCTGTTTGCCTCACTTTCCTCCTTTGTAAACCCGAGATAATAATGGCACCTGCTTCCCAAGGTTGTTGCAAGGATCAAAGGAAACAGTAATTATACAGCCCATAACACAGTGCGTGGCACATAGTAAGCACTATATAAATGCTAGCTATTTTTTTCTTTAATTGGATGTTTGTAGCTCACAGCTTTCTAGTTCTATCTACCCAATCTCCAACTGATTTAATGATCTGTGAATAAACACTTGGGCGCACCTGGAAAGCTTGAGCTCTGCTTTCCTGAACTCCTTTGGTAAATTAAGAATACTATAATCACTAATAATTAGCTTGTTTTATAATTACCAGACACTTTTTTCTCCCTGCAATTAACCAGCATGATTTCAGTAGCTTTCAAAACAATAGCAATATAGGCAAATGCCTAAACATTTCCAAGCAAATACATACACTCTATGGGAAATTGTAGTTAAATGGCACACTGTCAGACCTGGAGTCAGGAGTATCTGAGTTCAAATTCATCCTCGGACATTCATTTACCAGTTGTGTGACTTTGGGCAGGTGACTGAACCTTGTTTGCCTCAGTTTACTCATCTATAAAGAGCTAGAGAAGGAAGGGCAAACCACTCCAATGTCTTTGCCAAGCAAAACCCAAATGGGGTCCACAAAGATTAATTGACACAACAACAATAACAAAAGAACTCAGAAGAGAATCATACAAAAGTCATTAGGGGTCATTTGGCTGCTCAGACTAACTCAGTTTTTAATCATAGATATTCAGATGAGAACCATATAAAAGTCATTAGGGACTGATTTGGCTGCTCAAACTAAAAGGACAAATAGACAATTACACATCATGGAGCCTTTAAAAATAAAAGTGATCTCTAAATTTCAGCCCAGAAGATAAAACCCAGACAAGAGAATGTCTCCCCTTCCCCCACACATACATATGGTGCTTTATTACTTTAAGCCCAATCATCACGGATGCTTGTTAGAAAAAGAAAGGCTTAAAAAAATATGCTTAAGATTACACTAGATAAGTATGTACCAAAAGCTCTTTACAATAAAAACACAGACCGGGAGGGGAGAGTCTAGTCTAAACTGGGGAGTTAGGTACTTAATAAACTAACTTGAAAAATTCCTGTGGGGAGCTGCTGAAGGCATGAATCTCATTTAGGGGGGAAAAAGGTTACACAAAGATTTATCTGTTTGCTAGTAACAACACTATCTCGAAATACTTAATAACAATTTATTCAAAGTGTCCTTGACCAAGACAGAGGGCCTTTCCTAGTAGATAAATAAGCGAGTATTTGCAAGTTAAATGTTGAAATTGCCTGTGAGAAAAAAATTTACTTATCTCTATCTGCTTAGTAGCTTCAACATTTGTTCAAGGCTTATGTTTGATTAGTTTATATCTATTGATTCAACCAGATAATCAGGGCTTTGTCCCTGAATGATTTATATGCACACAACTGTTACACACACACACACACACACACACACACACACACACACACACACACACACACATATACACACACACTTGTTGGAACTAAGGCCATCCATCATTTTCTTACACATATACATAACACACATATACTAGATATACACATATATACATATGTGTATATATGTATATATACATATATTCGTGCATATATACATATATTCATACATACATATATACATATGATCTTTTTATCACATGAACAAGCATTTTACATATTATATACCTTGGGTTGTGCCAGATCAAGGAATACAAAGAAAGGCAAAAAAAGGTCACTGTTCTCCAAGAGTTTAATAATAAAAATTAATTAATTATGCTCTTGTTCTCAATCCTGTTGTTATAGATAAATTATATGTAAGACATCTTGCCTGACTAAAGTCATTAAACATTTAACATAATTTTTAAACTTTACAAATTGTGCCCAGGCCCTGTGTAAGACACACCCATCCCATCCTCCTCAAGTTTAGGAGGGAATCTGTTTTATTTATAAAGAAAAGTATAGGAGGAATACAGTGGCAACATTAACCTGAAGGTATAATGTCAACAGTGCTCAATAATTAATAACAGTTATACTGGATAGACTTCTTACATATGATTTTAACAAAATTCATTAAATTTTTTGTAAACTTCTCACGAATCAAGATCAAGGCCTGTTAATTTGGTATTTTCCTCACCAACTCACACACTTGGAAAAAACATAAGCTTTTCAAACCTCTTCTTTTGTCTGCTGGTTTTTCCCACACCACAGCTACATTTTATCTACTTATCTCCATCTCTGCATTGCTTATCAATCCATAATAAGGTTAAGCTTAAGCCAAGACCTTAAGGCTAATGCAAAAACTTTCCCTTCAATCTCCACACACTCTGATTCCCTTAGAAAGCTAAAGAGTTCAGTTTCACAGTATCCACAGAATTCTTTGGTTCCTAGCCCATAGCTTTCTTGGGAAGTCCCTTCAGCCTGGAGGGAGCAGGGAGACCATGCAAAGCTCTAATTCAGGAATTACAACTTATTAAACTCATCAAAGAGGTTTGTGACTATTACTTCTTTACAGAAGGACAGTGTGATAGGCTGGAAACACTGGTCTGGGAGGCAAAAGACACATTGGCTGCTAAGTTTCCTCATTAATAAAATAATAATAATAATACTTAACACTAACACAGAGTTGTTGTAAGGAAGGCTCTTTGCTGAGTTCCCAAAAGAGTGCAAGCATTCTTATATAGTAAGCACTTAAAAATGTTTGGCTATATAAATGATGGTAGCTGACATTTATATAACACATTAAGGTTTGCAAAGCATTTTATAAATAGCATTTCACTTGAGGCTCACAACAACCCTGAGAGGTAGGTGCTGTAGTCATCCCCATTTGACAGATGACAAAATGGAGGCTCAAAAAGGTTAAATGACATGTTTATTGGTCACAAAATTAGTAAAGGTTCTGACTTGGGGGCTAGTACTCTACACCCTGTACCACCTAGGTACATTTGAGGAGATTAAGGTATTTATTACAGTTTGGTCCTGGAGAGGGATATGTACCAATCTGGACAAGTTATAACAATGGGCTAAATATCACAAGATGAAGTTTAATTGGTATAAATGTAAAAACCCTGTACTTTGATTCAGAAAATTAACTATAGAAGTATTTAGTATAAGAGAAATAGTACATGTGACAAAGTTCCTGTGGGGGTTTTCATGAACTGAAAGTTGAATGAGTCAACAGCACAACCTGGCAGTCAAAAAACCCTCTAATCAAGGCACAGTATCCAGAACTAGAGAGATTATGCCACTGCAATCTACCTAGGAAAACCAAACCTAAAGGATAGTACTTAGTGAGGGCCTTCCATATTAGGAAGGAGAACTAGAATAAATCCAGAGGAAAGTCATCGGAAAGATGAAACACCATGCCAAGTCAAGACTGGCCAAAGGACAAGGGATGTTTAGTTAAAAGGAAAGAAGAATTGACAGCCATCTTGAAGCACTTGAATGGTTTTCTTTCTCTAGGAAGAGGGATTAGATTTGTTTAATTTGGCTCTAGAGGGAAGAAATGGAAGAGAGCTACAGAGAGGTAGAGTCAGGCTTAATGTAAATTAAGTCAACAAGTATTTATTGAGCACTTATTAAGTGTCAGGCTGGGGCTGTTTTAACAAAACAAAACAAAAAACAAAACAACACACAATTTCCTTATAATTAGAGTTATCCCAACATAGGGCAGGCTGCCTGAGAAACCAGGGTGGAGGCTGGGGTGAGGGGTGGGCTTCTCCATCAATGGAGATAATCAAAGCAAAAAGCATGACAATCATTTGCTGGGAATGAAGTTAGAAGAATTTTTCTTCAAGTAAAAGTTGAAGGAACTGACTCCTAAAGCCCTGTCCAACTCTGGCATTCTGCATTTGTAATGACTACTCTCATTGCTGGAAAAGGAAGCACAGAGACTGCCAAGATTAATATTCATGTTAAAATCTTAGGTTTAGAAGGATGTAGCTGCTCAAAATCCAAATCTGAGGGTTTACCAAAAACTTCCCTGCAGTACAGGATGTGAATCAGGGGGCTATTGCTGCTGGCTGATAATTAAGACAGTCCCACTAAAATACCTCCCCGTGTAGTACAAACTGTAGGGTCCCTTCCAGTCAGGCTAAGCTCTTACCTTATTTGAAAACCAGCAGTCAAATAAATGCATCGGCAATGACTGCAGAGGCTGTAGGACACGGAGAGAAAACCTTCAAGTCACAGAATTAATCTCTAACCCATCTTCTATTTTGCTGCCCCATCATTGATGCTCTTAAGTCTACCGGAGTTTCACAGGGTCACCTCAATAAAAATGGTCAAGTTTTATATGATTACAGGATCCCAGAATCTCGAGTTATCAGGAAGTTCCAAGGCGAGCTAGTCTGGACCACACCTGCAAAAAAATCCCTTTCTACAAAATTCCAAAGGATTCATCATCACAGCCTTTTCCAGAAGAGCTCCAGTGAGAAGCCCATTGACCCACCAAGACAACCCTTGCTATAGTTTTTTTGAAAGCTCTATTTACCAGTAAGTTTTTCCTTACAAGAAGCCTAAAAAGTTGCTTCCTTCCAATTTCCATGCAATTCTCCCCTAGTTATGCCCATATTGAATTTGCTGTGCACTGAAAAACCCCAGATATTTTTCAGCTACAAATGCTATTTAGCCATATCTATCCCATCTTGTGTTTGGGAAGTTAACTTTTTCAAACCCAGGTATAAGACTTTATATTTATTTTTATTTGATTCCATCATTTTAGATTCTAATATAATTCCATCATATTAGATTTAGTACGATGCTGTAGTGGCTAGAATCTATCAAAATCTTTTTGTTTCCCAATTCTGTCATTCTACATGTTAACTAACTTTTCCACTTTGTGTCATCTGAAAGTTTCATAAGAATGAATTTATCCTAGTCATTAATAAAAATGCAAAATAGTACAGAACCACAAACGGATCACTGAATTACTCTATTGGCAACCTCCTTTGAAGATAACATCAAACGATTATTCTATTCTTTGGATTAGACAATTCAACCTTTTCCAAATCCACCTATCATCTAGTCCATAACTTTTCATCTTTTTCACAAGATTATGACCCAATTTTGTCAAATGCTTCACTAATATCTAGATAAGCTATACCTACAGCATTCTATCGATCTACTACTCTAATCACCTGTCAAAAAAGAAATGAAGTTAACCTGGCATGACTTGTTCTTAATAAAGTAACTAACACTGTTGGCTTTTTTCCCCTTTCTCTAGATGTTAAGCATCCCTTTCTGATTCTTCTGTATCATAAATTATGACAGAGTGGTTGCTTTTCCCCAGAGTTCCCACCAGAATACTGTTTCCCCTCATTAGATACTCCACTTTTTCATAGGAGTTTTCTTTTTGGGATCTTTTTCAGGAGGTGATCAGTGGATTCTTTCAACCTCTATTTTGCCCTCTGGTTTTAAAACATCAGGGTAGTTTTCCTTGAGAATTTCTTGGAGAATGATTTCTAGTTTCTTTCTTTGAGCATGGCTTTCTGGTAGTCCAATAATTTTTAAATTATCTCTCCTGGATCTATTTTCCAGGTCAGTGGTTTTTCTAATGAGATATTTCACATTGCCTTCTATCATTTGTTTGGATCTGTTTAACAGCATCTTGATTTCTCATAAAGTCACTAGCTTCCATTGCTCCAATCTAATTCTGAAGGAATGATTCTCCTCAATGAGCTTTTGAGATTCTTTTTCCATCTGGCAAATTTGGCTTTTTAAGGCATTCCTCTCCTCATTGCCTTTTTGAGCCTCTTTTGCCATTTGAGTTAGTCTATTTTTTAAGGTGTTATTTTCCTCAGTCAGGCTGTTGACTCTCATTTCATAATTTCCTTGCATCGTTCTCACTTCTCTTCCCATTTTTTCCCTCCACTTCTCTTATTTGCTTCTTAAGGTCCTCTATGGCATGTAACCAGTTTGTATTTTTCTTTGAAGCTTTTGGTGCAGGAGTTCTGACTTCACTGTCTTCCTCCTGTTCCATGCTTTGATACTTTTTGTCACCAAAATAGGAGTGGAAAGTTGGGTTGCTCTATTAATTTTGTTTCCTTTGCCTGCTCATGTCGCCACTCAGTCATTTGACCCCCTGGGCTTTTTGCCACAGTAGGACTCTGCCACCAGACAGGGGATATTCCATCCCAAACGCTCGGATTTTCTAGGCTGTCCTCAGTGGGAGGTTAGCTTCTCTGTGTTATTTTGTGGATTCTGTAGCTCCAAAGTTTGTTCAGAGCCCCCTTTTACATGAATTGGGGGAGGTGGAAGCCAGAGCCCAGTGGAAGTCCTGCCTTTACTCCGCCATCTTGACTCTGCCTGATTCTCCACTTTTTAAAAGAGGAAATTATTATTAGAGAACTTCAAGAAGTTGCTAGCTACTGCTGTGCTTTTGGCAGAGTAAGCACTCTGATAGATGTCTGCACGCCTGAAGTCCCTCATTACTACTGTACCATACTGCTGGGTGAGGCTTGTGAGCTATTTCCCAAACCCTTTGTCAATTCCTTTTCCTCCTTCATACAGTCTGGATAATATTCCAATGACACTATTACTCATGCTTCTGACTGCACTGAGCCTCAAAGAATGCTCTTTGCCATGTTTATCCCTTATGGTACCTAGATTTTCTTCTTTGAGTATCTCTTTTTTAATATCTAATGCTACTCCATTCAAATGCATAACAATCCTGTTCCTTTTGAGAAAGGTACATCATTCCAGAGCCACATCCCAATCACAAAACCAGGTCTCAAGGATTCCTAGAGAATAAAATTTACTTCCTTCCATCAGGCAGGACTTTCAGTTTGCCTTCCTTTTTACTACTACTTAATATGCTTGTATGTAGACATCTGATACTATGGGTTTCAATTATTGGCTCCATTCTTGAATCTTACTTTCTCCCATGGATTTCTAGATGTGTCAAATAATAGAAGGGACTTTGGAGGTCATCTAGTCCCACCTTCTCACTTTACATATATACTATCTATGCTACCTCAAAGGACGGTCTGGGGCAAAGAGGGGTGGTGGTAGTTCCTGAGAGATCAAACCTATTTCCATGATATTTTATGTTTAACCTACAAGACAGGTAGATAGGTGGGGCAATGGATAGACTCATCTTCCTGAGTTCAAATCTGACCTTAGACACTTACTAGGTGTGTGACCTTGGGCAAGTCACTTGTCCCTGTTTGCCTCAGTTTCTTTATCTGCAAAATGAGCTGGAAAAGGAAGTGGCAAGCCACTCCAGTATATTTGTCAAGAAAATTACCAAATGGGATCACAAAGAGTTGGACACGACTGAAATGACTGAACAACAACAAAGAGACAGGTGGTGAAGTAAATAGAGCACTTAACCTGGAGTCAGGAAGACCTGAGTTCAAATCTTGCCTCAGCCATTCACTAGCAGTGCTATCCTGGGCAAGTCACTTAGCTTCCATCTGACTCAGTTTCTTCATATGTAAAATAGGAATAATAATAATAATAACACTGTCTATTGCTGTGAAGACAAAATGAAATATTTGGATAGCATTTCACAAACCTTAAAGCCCTATATAAAAACTATTATTATTTTTCTTACTGCTAGTAATAGTAATTTCTAATATGGTTAATATTGAGGAAAATAACAAGCATAAACAAAGACATCTTTGGAAAGAAACCTCAATATTTTAAGAGTACAAAACGTTGGGGGGGGTGGCCGACTAGGTGGCACAGTGAATAGAGCACCAGCCCTGGAGTCAGGAGTACCTGAGTTAAAATCTGGCCTCAGACACTTAACACAAAAACTAGCCATGTGACCTTGGGCAAGTCACTTAACCCCAATTGCCTTCCCCCCCCCAAAAAAGATCCTAAAAACAAAAAGTTTGAGAACAATTAAACTATGGTATATCTTATTCCTTTTTTCTTTTTATCTTAAATCTCTTTTGATGCCCTTGATCCTACCCTCTCTCAAAACCCAGTCTGTGATTTCATCAACCCACATGTGTTCCATTAATATTTCCATGTTGATGAATTCCAAAGTTATTCATCAAGGTCAATTTATCCCTGAAAAATTCTCCCTATTTTCTTACATTTGCTAGAGATCCTTAGTTCTTGGTCATTCTTTAGAGTGGTTTCCTTCCACAACTGCTGTGGCATAATGCTTAGGTGGGTCAAACTAGAGTAGTCTTGTTCCTTGTCTTGTTAGTTTCTCACTGTCCTAGCCCCTGGACAGCTACATCCAACTTCATTTCCTTTGCCTTACTAATAACTACTTGACTAGTCTCATCAACTGCCTTACTTCATTCATCAGTCTTTCAATCACCTTCTCAAGTCCTTTCCCCTTCTTTCAATTCTAGTTCTTCCATTTGGGCTCCTCCTTTCACTTCAGTCCTTCTTGTCAAACACCTTCCCTTTTTTTCTAATCATCTTTCTTCCATCAACTCTAGCACATTCTTCTTCAAGTCAAATCATC
This sequence comes from Gymnobelideus leadbeateri, assembly GCA_011680675.1. Classification (NCBI taxonomy): domain Eukaryota; kingdom Metazoa; phylum Chordata; class Mammalia; order Diprotodontia; family Petauridae; genus Gymnobelideus; species Gymnobelideus leadbeateri. The sequence continues at coordinate 589,926 of WOXC01005527.1, forward strand.
ATTCCGGTCTTCCTTCCATTTAGCCTCACTCACCATTCCAAATTCAGTTTCAAGGCTTCATGATTCCCAAACCTTCCAAATCACCACAATTCTTATTCATCTCAAGTCCTTTGGCTCTTATACTACACAGCCTTTGTCTAAAAAAGGAAGAACTATAACCGTTTCTAGGCATCTAGCCTTATTTCCAAAGAGATTGTTCTTGGAGCTACTGAAAATAACTCACTGAAAATTAAGGATCTCTAGTAATTAAATGATAGGTATTTGTTGTCATAATAAAAAAACCAAACCAAAATAGAACACATCACCACCAACAGAAACAAAAACCCTTGTATAGAAAATACAGCTAACCTAAGTCTCCTGTTTTAATTTTCATTCAAAGCTGGCACTTGATAAGAAAACCAAGAAAAATCTGGAGAATTAGAACAGAGAGGGATTGTGTATAAAAGATAACTCATGACTCTAATCTGGAAGTATCTCTGCTTCTTCCCATTTCTGTTGATGATGTAACCATCCTTCTAAACACCCACCTTTGCAACCTTGGAATCATTCTTAACTCCTCTTTTTTCTTCAGTCCCCCCATTAAATGATGTGCCTGGTCGTATCAATTCTGCTTTCATACAATCTCTCACATCTTTCCCCTGCTCACTATACACCCAGACTCTATGCTGATAAAGGCCCTAATCACCTCTTACCAGAGCTACTACAGAAGTCTCCTAAAATTGGTCTCTCTGCCTCTCACCTCTCTTCTCTCCAATTCATTCTCCACACACCATTCACATCAATAATACCAAAATACAGTTCTTTCCAAGTCATTTCTCCTACACCAGTATTTTCATTAATTTATTACCTCTAGGACCAGATATAAAATCCTTAGCTAAAGATTTAAAACTCTTCATAATCTAGCTTCTTTTTTTTTAAAAAAATAGATTTTCATTTATTTCATTAAATATTTCCCAATTACATTTAAAATTATTTTGACATTCATTTAAAAAATTTTTGAGTTCCAAATTCTCCCCTTTCTTCTTGCCCCTTTCCCAACCCAGGTGAAGGGAAGCAATATGTTTATCAGTTATATATTTGAAGTTATGCAAAACATAGTTCCTTATTAGCCATGTTGCAAAAGAAAGCACACACACGGAAAATAAATAAAATGAAAAAAATATGTTACAAACTGCACTCAGTGCTCATCAGCTCTCTGTAGGCAGATAGAATTTCTCATCAAGGTTTCTTTGGAATTGTCTTGGATCATCTCGATCAATGTAATCTAACTTCTTTCTTTTTCATTTGCTCACTCTTATGTTCTGGTCAAACTGATCTACTACTTGTTCCATATAGAAACATTCTCCAATTTTTTGGACCTTTGCTTTACCTCCATCTCACAGAATCCCTCACTTCTTTCAAAGCACCATAATGCTCTTCCTTCAAGTTATCTTTCCTGATCCCCTCAATCTCATTAGCACTCACTCCATCTTGAAATTATTTTGCATTTACATACATATGTTGTGTATATTCACCCAATAGACTATAATTTAATAAGTACAGTCAATGAGTAACTGATTATATAATATTAAAAATTTATACTGATAAATTTTGTTTGAACACATCATTCAAAAGTCCTAGGGTAATTCCAATTGAATCTCCTACAACCAACAATCCCAGAAAATAGGTAACTAACTCAATAAAGGTAAGGTATTGTTCTGTGGAAGCCTGGGGGTGGAAAGTTTGGCAGGAGGGGGGAAAAACTGTAGAGCAAGAAGGGGATAGGAAAGGAAAAGGCTACCCATCCCCTAGGGACAAAGGATGATCTGCTCTTTCACAATAAAGACCAACAAAGGCCAAGATTCAGTAAATATTTTAAAATCCTCTTACAACCAAGAATTGACAAGTCACAGCATTTAGAGAATTTGAGCACCTACCTACATTTTTTAAAGAGGAGAGGGAAGTTCTAGACTTGTGATTTCATAATTAGGAAATTCCCAGTGTGGAAACTCCCTCCATGGATTCTGATAACAACTGAAATGCAACTTATAACCCTAAAAACTTATCTGGAACACTGAGAAACAAAGTAGACAACCAAGAGTCACACATTACGTATATGTCTCACAGTATATGTTAGAAGCAGCAGGACTTAGAAGTGTCTTCCTGGACCCAAGGGCTGTACTCCATCCACCATGTCATGATACCTCTACTAACATAATATAAAATAAGATCATGGAGAGGAGATAAGGAGATGAGAGTGAATAATTTATTTCTCCAAAATAAGAAAGTTTGAGAATCTGGAAATATTAAATTCCACATTTGAGATGATGCAAAATGATTTTTCTTGATTTTCATACATTGAACCTTCATAAACTTTTTTTAAAATAGAGATTCCATAATATATACTTCAGTGTAATTTACGTAGACCAAAACTGTTTCTTGAGTACAAATTAGACACATTTTAAAAATGTCTTCATTTTCTAAGTTCACCAAATAACCATCTGGTAAATTATTACTCTGATATGCCAAAGAGGAGAAATAGAAGCCCCTTTTGTATTTATTGATGCAATTTCACATCTAATCTCAGAAACACACAATGTATGAGCAGCCCAAGACCTTAGAAACAATCCAAATATTTGTTACTGTATAGATAAGAAAAATGAAATCTGAAAAGATTAATTAATTTGCCCAAGGTTAAACAGCTAACATCAGAGACAAAAGTAGCAGATAAGCTGAACCAAGTGTCATAAAAGTTGTGAAGAGCCAAAAGCTAATTCTCAATTATCTATATCTATTGAGGACAAAGTGGAGAGAGTACAAGGGTCTGGAGCCAGGAAGAAGTACTTATCTTCCTGAGTTCAAATCCAGCCTCAGTCACTTATTAGTTGTGTGACCCTGGACAAGTCACTTAACCCTATTAAGATCTGAGGCCTGGCACTCTGTGCACTGTACTACCTAGCTGCCCTTTATCTAATATAGTGGTTTTCAAAGTGATCTAAGGACTGCTGGGAGTTCCTGAGAACCTTTTAATGGGTTCAAAAGGTGAAAACTATTTCTTCAGTAATACTCTTTGTTTTTTAGTCATTTCAGATGTGTCTGACTCTTTGTGATTCCATTTGGGGTTTTCTTGGAAAAGGTACTGGTGTGGTTGGCCATTTCCTTCTCTAGCAATATACATATATGTGTATATAATATATATACATTCATTTGAAGTGATTTTGTTAACATCTGCATACAAAAATCAGGATAGGGAGATCTGATCAGGCAAACATTTACTGTGAAAATTATCTGGCCTTGGGGGTGGGATTGGTGTATAACCAAGTGGATAAGTAGAAAGAGGGATAGACTTGAAGTCAGACTCAAGAGTCCCTGGGCTCAAATCCTAGCACCATCACTTATGAACACTCTAACAATAAGCAAGTCACAACCAATCTGGAACTCGTGTTCCTTACAGATAAAACAAGAACATCAAACTAGAAAACCTCAAGGCCCCCTCAGCTCTGAATGTATGATCTTACGAACACATTTATCACCTATAAAAAAACAAAGTTAAAATTCAGTAGAGGGGGCGGAGCCAAGATGGCCGAGTAGAAACAGCTTATCCAAGCCACTCTGCCCCCAGATTACCTCCAAACTATGTAAAAGGGGACTCTGAACAACTTCTGGAGCCCCAGCACCCACAGAACGACACAGAGAAGCTAACCTCCCACTGAGGACAGCCCAGCAGCCCTGCAGGAAGGACCAGCACAGCGCTCTGGAAGCCGGCAGCGCACAGGTAGCTGAGCACAGGTCCGCCTGAGTTGAGGTTTTAGCCCCAGGGCAGCCAGGCCGGCAGCTGGCTGGAGGGACCCCAGAACACCAGGAGCTGTGGTGACTCCAGAATTATCAACATAGACATGCCTAGGACAAAGTGAGAGGTTAGTGCCCTATGGACTTTGGGACCAGTATTTGGGGAATGCGTCGGCTTCCTCCCCTGGGGGCTAGAAGCCGCTGAGGAGACACTCCATTTTGTAGTTTTCGGAGGCAGCTCCAGCTCCTGGCCTGCAAATTTGTAGGGAGATCCAGCGATCAGTCTTGGGGGGTAATCGCTCTTGCTTTAACCTCCCTGGATCTGGGTTGTGATCTGGGGTGGAGGTCGTGGGAGGGTTTCCAGCTTGCCAGAAACGGAAGTTGTCCCCCACACGTTTGGGACGAAAATTCCCCTGTCTGGCGACAGAACCATAGTGTGGCAACAAGCCCAAAAGTCAAGTAATTAAGTGGCAACATGCCAAGGCAAAGGAAACAAATTAAACAGAAAAATGCAACCCTAGACTCCTACTTTGGGGGCAAAGAGGATCCAAGATTAGAGCGGGAAGGGAACTGTGAGGTCAGAAGTCCTGCTCCAAAAGCCCCAGGGGAAAACATGAGTGGGTTGCAGGCCATAGAGGACCTTAAGAAGGACTTTAAAAATCAAATAATAGAAGTGGAGGAAAAATTGGGAAGAGAAATGAGAAGGATGCAGGAAAAGTATGAAATGAAGGTCAACAGCCTGACTGAGGAAAACAACACCTTAAAAAATAGACTAACTCAAATGGCAAAGGAGGCCCAAAAGGGCAATGAGGAGAAGAATGCCTTTAAAAGTCGAATTTGCCAGATGGAAAAAGAATCTCAAAAGTTCACTGAGGAGATTCATTCCTTCAGAGTTAGACTGGAGCAAATGGAAGCTAATGACTTTATGAGAAATCGAGATGCTATTAAGCAGATCCAAACAAATGAAAGATTAGAAGGCAATGTGCAATATCTCATGGGAAAAACCACTGACCTGGAAAATAGATCCAGGAGAGACAATTTAAAAATTATTGGACTACCTGAAAGCCATGCTCAAAGAAAGAACCTAGAAATCACCCTTCAAGAAATTCTCAAGGAAAATTGCCCTGATGTTTTAGATCCAGAGGGCAAAATAGAGGTTGAAAGAATCCACCGATCACCTCCTGAAAAAGATCCCAAAAAGAAAACTCCCAGGAATATTATAGCCAGGTTCCAGAATCCCCAGATCAAGGAGAAAATACTCCAAGCAGCCAGGAAGAAACAATTTCAATATTGTGGAAACACAATCAGAATAGCCCAGGACCTGGCAGCTTCTACACTGAGGGATAGAAGGGCATGGAATATGATATTCCAGAGGGCAAAAGAACTGGGAATGAACCCAAGGGTCACCTACCCAGCAAAACTGAGTATTTTGTTTCAGGGGAAAATATGGTCATTCAGTGGAATAGAGGACTTTCAAGCATTCTTGAGGAAAAAACCAGAGTTGAATAGAAAATTTGACATCCAGACACAAGAAGGAAGAGATGCCTGAGAAGGTAATCAGGGAAAAGAAATCAAAAGGAACTTATCAAAGTTGAACTATTTACATTCCTATATGGAAAAGCAATAACTGTGACTGATGATATCTTTCTCACTATGAAAATAATGGAAGAAGGGTGTAAGGTCATATGAATACATATGTGAATGTGTGTGTATATGTTTACAGTTATATATGGATAGAGGGCATAGGGTGAATTTGTTGGGAAGGGAGGATACTCAAGGGGTGAAATTATGAGGTGAGAGAGGAAAGTGGCAAGAGGAGATGGGGAGAGACAGGGTAGGGCAAACTATCTCATGTAGAAGAAGCAAAGGGAAGTGGTTGCAAGGGAGGGGAAGAATAGGAAGGAAAAAAGGCAAAACCACATTCTCATTGAATTTGGTTCTGGGAGAGAATGACATACATACTAAATGGGATATCTCAACCTGCAGCAGAATAGGGGGAAGGGGGATGAGAGGAGGGATGATGGATGGGAGGGCATCCTTGGGGGGAGGGGAGGTTGGAAGTACCCACTATAGAAGAGGGACAGGATCATGTAGGGAATGGACAAGGTGGGGGGTGGGATGAGTGGGAGGGAATTATAAGCAGCCTTGTACAATATATCTACTATGGTAATGTTTTGCATAGCTATCCATGTACAACACATACTGAATTACTTATCTTCCCAGAGGGAATGGGTGACAAGGGAGGAAGGATATGGATCTGAAATTCGAGGTCTTCAGATTAAATGTTTCAAATATATATATAAATACTATTATTAATGCTCTTTTGCTTGTAATTGGGAGATAAGATGTGCAGGCATTGGAACACAGAGATTCACTTTCCTCTAATGGAAAAGTTGAAGGGGGTATGGGAGAAGATATGGGAGAGAGCAGATTGGAGGAAGTGATATCTTGTGGGACTGCTATTCTGGGAGGGTGGGTAAGCAAAAAACAGGGGGGAAAATGATTGTAACTCAAAATCTGGCGGAAATGAATGATGTAAAACAGAAGTTAATAAAGCATTTGTAAAAAAAAATTCAATAGAAATATGCACTCAATAAGTCAACTTCTATGAAATGGAAGTTAAAAAAATTACCTTTGGCCTGCATTAAGAAAGGTCTGGGCCAGGTTGGTGGCATATGCCCCTAACGTTGGGGAGGGGAGGAAAGGGGAGGAAGTCAAGGGAAAAGACAAAGGGGGAGAGAGAGGCAGAGAGAGAGATAGACAGACAGAGACAGAGAGAGAAAGAGAGACAGAGAGACATGGAGAGATCTGAAGGAGAAGAAGGAGGAGGAGGAGGAGGAGAAAAAGGAGCAGTTGGAGAAAAGCAGGAGGAAGAGGAATAAATTCTGCAAACAAATACATACAAAGCAAGCTATATAGAGGGATCACTAGGAAATAATTAACAGAGAGAAGGTACTAGAATTGAGGTTGGGAAAGACTACCAGGAAAAGATAGGATTTTAGTTGAGACTTAAAGGAAGTCGGAGAGGCATGAGGTGGGGCAGAGGAAGGAGGGCATTTTCAAGGCATGGGGAACAGTCAAGAGATGGAGTGCCCTGTGCCAGGAGGCCAGGGTCACTGGATCTAAAAGAACATGTTGGGGAATAAGATGCAAGAAGACTGGAAATGTAGGAGGGGGCTAGTTTATGTATGAAGGTGCTAACCAGGGCGCCACTAGAGTTTATCGAGGAGAGGACATGATCAAACCTGTGCTTTAGGAAATCTCTTTAGTGGATGAATGGAAGATGGCTTAGAATGGGGAGAGACTTGAAGGAAGCAGACCCACCAGGAGCCTATCATAGTAATCAAGGCATGAGGTGATAAGGGTCTGTACTAGAAAGGTGGTAGTGAGGAAAACAAAGGGTGAATATTCAAGAGATGTTGCAGAGGTGAAACCGATTGGCCTTGGCACCAGCTTGGATATGGTTGGGATGGGGGGAGATAAGGAATCCAGGATGAGGCCTAGGTTGTGAGTCTGAGGGACTGGGAAAATGGTGTTGCTCTCTACAGTAACAGGGAAGGCATAGGGTGGGGGAGGGGGGCTAGGATTTAGGAGGAAAAATAATGAGGTCAGTTTGTAGATATTGAGCTTAAGATATCTACTGGACCTCCAGTTTGAGATGTTTGAAAGACAATTGGAGATGCAAGATAACACAATAGCTATCTTTAGTATTTCAATAGAAGAGGGATTGGATTGCTGTAAGTTTTCAGAAGGCAAAATGGAATCAATTAATGAAAATTACAAAGAGGTAATTTTAGATTTGATATAAGGAGACTTCCTAATAAGTAGATCTGTATAAAAATAGAAGTGACTGAGTCCTAACAACAAGCTTCTTCCTCTGTCTTTATTTGAAGACTAGAGGTCTTCAAATAAAGAAAGGTAAGATGGCCACTTGTCAGGTCATAGAGAAGGGCCGTTTGTCAAATTAAGGATTAGACTAAATGTTTCCCTTGCAACTCTGAAACTCTGATTTTATGAACAACAAACCTGCACACAATTTTTCCAGGGCATGCTTCCTATCTTAGAACTCATGAAAATTATTCAACAAATAAGAAAGTCTTCTGAGTGTAAACTCCTTTGAAATCTGGGTTATTTCATTCTATGTATTTGAATCCCCAATACCTGGCAAAGAGTAGGCAATTTAGAAATTCTTGTTGACTGATTCCTTGGAGAAGAATCTACTCTCGCCTCTGATCCATATACAACATTCAGAAAAGAATTTTTAGGTATGTACTTCCTTCCAAAAAAAAAAAAAGACCATTTTTTTCATTGATTATCAAGTAAGAGATTTTTAATAGAACAAAAATTCAACTGCAACATAAATTTTGTACTACTGTCACTAAGAGTATAAGTATGCCTCAAGACCAAATGCCTGAAGGAGTGCATCTGTTCCACCTGAAATGAAAAATTCTATGTGTGGGGTGAGGGGAGAGAGGTGAGAGGTGGTGAAAAGCAGTTCAAATCTTTTTTTTTTTAAATAGGTCTATTTTAGGTAAAAATGTTGTACATAATTTATTGGCAAGTGGTTATGTTTTTTGAGGATATTGAATTTCTCTGTATTACAAAAGTCCCTTGGAAATGGGTATTCCCAAATATCTGCAATAAATTAATACAGCAATAATCCTTCAAGAATCTCTCACATTTGCTAGAAAATTATTGACTTTTGTTCTTAGAAGAGCAAAATCTAAAGTGTATTTCAAAGCTAGACATTAATTTCTGAATAATATAATCAGAATTTTAGAACTGGAGCAAAACACACCCAGTTCAAAGATTAATTCAGTTAAATTGTCAGTCAATCAAGGGAGGGGGAGCTGAGAGGATCCCTTAATCCAGTAGTTCAACTCAATGGATCAGTGGTTTGATCTAATTTATAGATTGTCACAGGATCACTCATTTTGAGCTAGAAGGGACTTAGAGAAGCCATCTAACCTGACCTCCTTCATTTTACTGATGAGAAACCTGAGGTCCAGAGAGGTTGTGACTTAAAATCATATTGAAAACAAATGACAGAATTTGAGTCTAAGTTCACTGGGTCAAAATCCAGTTCTCTTTCTACTATGCCACGAATTACCTCAAATCAGCAATCTTCTAAGAAAGCCGATGAAGCAATTTGCTAAAATGAATAATTTTAGCTCATGCATATACATTATAAACTTTTGCCTCAGATTAATTGATCAATAAAAATTTATCAGGAACCTATTATATGTTAGGTATTGTTAGTGACAAGAAAAAAATGTAAGAAATTATACCTCTTTTCAAAATGGCTTACCTGCTTGGAGAAACAAGCCATAAATACTTGAAAAGATAAGTACCAATATAAGATTCTTCATGATGAACTCTAAATGATTAGTACGTACTATATAAAAATTAAGAGGAGGAATAAATTGGAGGCAATGGGGGGAAAGTACTGGGCTTGGAGTTAGAAGTTGTTACAGTTCTGTCATTTCAGTTGTGTCCATCTCTCCATGACCCCCTTTGGAGTTTTCTTGGCAAAGATCCTGAAGTGGTTTGCCATTTCCTTCTCTAGCTCATTTTGTAGATGAAGAAACAGAGGCAAACAGTATTAAGTGACTTGTTCAGGGTCACACAGCTACTAAGTATCTGTGGCTGGATTTGACCTCAGTTTCTTCTGACTATGCCAAGGCACCCTTTCCACCATACATCTAGGTGCCCCTACATGAAAGTGAGAAACAAGACTAAGATAGGCTAAGAACAAAGTACTCACTTTGTACAAGGTATTGTGCTATTGAGAGGAATCAAGAACCCTAAGATATGGTTCCTGCCTTCAAGGAATTTATGATCTAGTTGACAAATAATAATAATAATTACAATAATAACATTTAGATAGTGTTTTATGGTTTGCAAAGTATTTTACAAATAATATCTAAATTTATTCTCGCAATAACCCTGGGAGATAGGTGTTATTATTAGCCTCACTTTACAAATGAGGAAACTCAGAGACAGGTTAAGTGACAAGCCCAGGGTCACATAGTAAGTTTCTGAGGACAAATTAAATATATATATAGATTGAGCAAGCAGTAAGACCATATGGTACTGACTCTAAGCATTTGGTAAACATCACCTTTCCCTAGTACTGATTAGAGGTTGAGAGAACTAATCCAAAGTAAAGCTTTATGTGTTAAAATGTTAACAGAGGTTCAAGAATATTTTAAATGTTTTCATGGAAAACATGGAAGATTTCCCTGGGCTACATAGTGATTGCCTTCTGAACATTTGAAAATATCTCTCGAATAGGACATAGAAAGTT